>CM060882.1:101475199-102675199 GCA_030762935.1 Hymenopus coronatus | reverse complement strand
AACATTCAAACATTTTAGAATATTTCAACATTGGTAACATGTTCAAAATTGCTGTTTATATAGAGCAGGAAGCTATGTACATAATTAACACGCTGAGTTAGCCTCCATCTAAATGCAAATGTGTACCAAAATAAACCTCGATTCAGATAACACAAATTGCAGCATTTATCGCAGTGCTGCTGGTAACCATTTTAGCTTCATCACAAAAACAGGGATGCAATTAGTTTTTCCATAAAAAGTTTAGGAATGCACTTCACTATGTCAAAGTAAAATAAATAATAGTTTTATGATATCGTCAATAAAGTTTTCCTAAAGTACTTCTAGTAAAATTTGGTCCATAATTTTAAATCCAAATAAAGCGAATTTGTACATGTTTTTGCAATTTATTATATTTTGTAACTCTTTATACATAAGAAAAAGAAATAATATTATACGTATCCAATGTTACAACCGTTTAAAGCATATAATAACAATAAAATATAGCCCACCTCGGTAGTGTGGCAGTAGTGTATCGGCCTCACATCAACAGACGGTGAGTTTGAATCTTGCTTATGGTGAGTTACTCGGATAAGGGTTTTCCCTTATTTTGAGAAGACGAATGTCGAGAAACGTTAAGCTCCACGTATTCCGAAATCATTTGAGCATCATTTCACCGATTTCATTCACCGTCCGATAAGACCAGCCAGGTTAAACGAAAAACTACCAAAATTAAATAAATAAATGAAAAATAAATAAAATATATAAAGATTTCTTTTTTGCAAAATATATTGTGAAACATACTTTAGTATTACTTTTACTCTCTTTTGTAGAATGAGTATTGTAATTGTTATTTTATGTTTTACTTTTTGATTTATAAATATTATTGTACATTTCATTTAGTAACGTATGATTTATTTGTATTTACTTAAAGTGTATGCGTTATATATTACAATACTATTGTGATGAAGAAATGAACACAATTACATTTTTTTAAATAATGGAGATACTTCTACTAATGATACACATATTTTATTTTTAACAATACGATTTGATACCAAATATAGTGAAAGTACCTATCTGACTTTAAACGATGTCACAACGCTACTACTCTTAGAAAAAGATGGAGCAGTATTCAGTTCAAAAGAGCATCAATCTGGAGCTCCAGATAACATTCACCTAGAAGTACAGATTCTTAAATCGGGTGCCAAAGAGAGCACGCAGGGCAACTTGGATGTATAAAATAATATCTACAATGCAATTTGCTTAATAGAGATCATTCTTTTGTTACCAAAATGCATGAACAAAAAAACTGAAGAGGATTTTCCACACTAACTGAGAAAAATCAAAAGAAAATCAAAGAGAACTGAATGAATCTCATAAAATAGTTCTCTAGCATAAATCATAACTGTGAACGATGGTAGGGTCTTTAGAGACAGTACAGAGGGCAAAGTTAGGAGCCAGTTTCTATTCCCATGTTTTTGTGGTAGTGGTGGTGCCGCTACTTGACGTCGTTATCCTCCTATTCCAGGGTCTCAAAAGATTCAAAAATAGTTTGTTTTAATGACGGCCACAGAAGAAAGTGCAATATTTATTTTGGAAACACAGAACAGACGCTTTAAAGAGTAAACAAGTCGTTTTTTGGATGGAATTTTCCAAAGATGTAGTAAACCTTTTTCACAGATGTACAGTATTCATGCGACTTTTGAGGTTCAAAGGAGAAACGAACATCTGCTCAGTGACTTTTACACTCTTATCGAACTAAGGTGGCAATACATATGTCAAAAGTTTCCCTCATGCACTTGAGACTAATGGAAAATGGAATCCAGAAAAGTGACTGTTGATTTTGAATTATCAGCAATATCTGCACTTATAGACGCACTTCCTCACGAAGTGCTTCGAGAAAGGTACAAAATTTGATATTTGCCAATACAGAAGAAAGGAAGACGTGAGACTTCGCATTCGAATTACGTTGCGTTGGTTTATCTTCGTCTTGAACATTACCTAGACTGAAATACATAACAAGTACTTGAAGTTCCAAAGGTTTCTGAATTTTGTAGGGAGATGATGGGAAAACAATGACACCCCAGTCAGGCTTAGAGTTGCCAAAAGAGGCACCTCGAACGCGCTAGAAATTATACAACAATCGCATTTTGAAATCTGAAACATACACGCCAATACAATGTTTGAATGATACTGGTTGCCACTTATGTCTCTCATTTCTAAGATTACTTTTGATTGACAGGTGTGCGATTGATATACTGACGTTTTGGGTACAAATTTGACAAAGTGCGATTTACCCTAGGTGCTATTTATAAGATACGTCTTCAATTACTTTCATTTGAAGTTATCTTTTTATTAACGCATACATCTAGCCTTACTCTAATTATCGGTTAGGTTTACTCTCCGCAGTACTCCACTGACGTGGTTTAACTTAAAATAACCCCTTTGAATACTGCAACTCTTTTAACGTACGGAGAATAGCTGCACACGTCAAATACAGTGCAGCCGGGTCACCTGGTATAAATGTAAATTAAACATACTAGATCTTTAAAAGATTTGTTTATACCTTGAATAAATGTATTAATATATCATTAAGGAATGAATAAGTGCCTATAGCCTGCTGTTTTCAATTACTTTACTATTATAACTTTAGGATGTTTTTATATTTTCCTTCAATATTCTTTCTTTGTTTTATTTAAAACAACTTGAAATGTTTTTTTCTTCTAAAATCTCGTATTCATTAGAGCGCTCAGATGGAAAAACATCTCGAGAACGCCGTGAGCTATAGGCAACTTCTGCGACACAGGTATTGCATGCAGCCTATAACACCTGGCGCAAACGCTGACTTCCATCTCATTGAGCGTTGTTATACCTATTTAACAAGCATGTATTCCTGTAGGTTACAAATAAGGTAACTAAACAGAGATTAGATATGTTTCATAGGTTCCATAAGATTTATTTCTAAAGGTTGCACGTTTTAATCTGTTGAGATATAGATCCTTCTTTTTAGTCGCGTTTGCATTTTTGGAGAGTCAATAGGATAGTCAAAATAGTCAAAATCTGTGGATAGTTAATTGCGTTATGTATGCATGGAACACATCTTAAACAGCAGCATGTACACAATTCAAATGCTGTACTTAATAGCTTGTATAAAGATTTTTAGGTTTGATAGTAAATCAACTTAAGGGTAGTTTAATTGGAGAGTATCTAAAATGTATTATTTGTAGACTAACTGCTGCACTTGCGTTACTAAAATACTATATTCACTAGCTTTAAAAGCAACTGCCATTACATATCGAACATTGCTGAAATTGAAATATACGTACACTCGATATTGAATTACTAATGTCTACACTTTAAAATAATTTATCTTCCGTTCTGTAAAATATCTTTTCAATATAAGTACAACAGCAAATTTAATTTTGTGGTTCTATTTAGTAAAATCTCTAAGAACATAATTTTCAAAAATTAAAATGGAGTCAAATGTGAAAAGCCTAAAGTGCTAAACATTTGGAGCTTTTAAATTTGTTGCTAATTTCTTATATATAACCTTGTAACGCTTATACGTTTCTAAAATCAATTATTTATTAAACCTTCTTAGTGGATCCGAAACTCTTTTATATACTTAAATCTCTTTTTCCACCTTCAAAAACTTATATACTATTTTTGAAATAAAATGAACATAAATTTTATCTAAAAACATTTTAAATAGAAAAAATGTGAAAAAATAATACAAGGAGAAAACTGGTTTTAAAACTTCACGCTCTATTGCCTACTCCTACGTTGATCTATTGAAATGTCACACTTGGGCATACAAAAGGCTAGAAGGAATTCTGATTCTTTGACTACTGATGGCATTTTATTAGCAAAATTTTTGTAGTGAGAAAGTGATCCAAATTTTGTTGAAACCTCAGTAAGAAGTGCAGTTAAATAAGTATTCTCCATATCATTGAAATAACTCTTGTAGACTATTGGAGCAAGAATGAAGCAACTGTTAACTATAGGCTTGAACAATACAATCTATCCTATTGGGTTTACAGCAAAACTCATTTATCTTTTCATCCCAGATAGGAGATCATACTATTGCGGGTAATTATGAAAACAACAATACTGAACATCGGAATAATGACAATGCATATTATTGGACTATAAAAAGTAAGCAACGGTGCTATAAACTTAGCAATTTTCCCTACCAATACCTTGGAAACAGAAGACTTTGAAACAGTATGTGGTTTTCCACTGACATTTTTATATTTATAGGTTGTTTTAGAGTTCGAAGAACATTCAGGGAAAAATGCTATATTTGAAATGTTATAGATTTTGTAAATGTGCTAATGGAACTTTATTTGCCATTTACTCTTTCAGAGTGAATATATTTGCAGCCAAGTGTTTTCTTCTTTCTTCCAAACCTCTACGTTCTATCGTAAACCTTGTGTTTAGAAGATGGTGCTACCTTTATAAGAGCTTATATTTCAGTAAAGTGGTTAAGGTACTGAACATCAAGGGTTTCAAACCCAGGATTAACCAGATTTAAATTCTCGCCGGTGCTACGATTATTATGGTAAAGTCGGGTTGGTTTACGTAAATTTTATGGCGGTTGACGGTAGCAGAAATGTAAATTATATTTTTTACCTTTTTTTTCTAATAAAATGATAAATTAAGGATTTTGATTTACTTTTAAATTACTTTAATCTAGGCAAATTTAAACGTTTATAAAGTACCAAAATATATACAGCGGAAACATGTAAATACATTTTGAAGTCACGGTTTACTTAAAGTTGGTTTGTAAAGTAGTTCTTATTATTAGGCTCACGAGGACTGTAAGCATTATCCATAAAGAAAAGTAACCGTTGACTATGTTAAGGAATACTATACAAAACAGTTTTCTGAGATCGAAGATTAACTAGGCTAGATATCCACCAATTAGCTACATCTACTAAGCTAAACTACCACATATGCTACTGCATCTATCACTAGCTAGGCACGCATTTCTAAACTACTGGTGCACAATAACATTTTCTGATGCTCCTTGCTAGGTGTTCTCTTCAGAAGTGCCCTTGTGTGTTCCAGTAAGTGTAGTGTGAAGAGTTCCTGCAATAAACTTGTACATGTATTTGTGAAAAAAGTATATCACTTTAAATTCCTGAAAATATAAATTCTTTTAAATTACTTGAATTAAAGGAAACATCTTTTGTTTATCTAGGTTCGTTTTGATAATGCTAGACATTTAAAACATCAATAATATGCTACTTTTCAAGCTAGTTTTGTTTTTATGACCTATACTAGATACTTCTGTGTCAATATAACTTCAGAAAACAGTTTAAACTACTTTAAGAATAGAAAATGATAAAATAAATTAAAAATTGTGCCGTTAAAACAGAGAAATTGTATAAAATATTTTAAAATAAGAAAATCTTCAAATTATGTAAGAATTGAAACTTTTACGGCGAATAAAACTAATAATGGCTTCATGGGTTATAAGCTTACTCAAATTTATAATTCTATTCTAACTTTCGGCCATTTCGAAGTCCATGCCCTTCTTCAGAGATGGAAGAAGCCACATTCAAGTTACTCGTTTTGTTTCTATTATGAACCCTTCATTTGTTTGTCTTTGAGTACATGCACGCAATATATGAAAATGTATGGATATTAATATAATTTCTACCTATGCTCTTGATAATGCAAATATGTGCTAAGCAGTGGTGAAGAGATAAAGCATTGCATATTTTTCCAGTACAGTTTACTGAATCTAAAATACGACACACTCAAACGAACAAAGAGAAGTATTCAAACTATAATTGCAATACAATTTTCAAGTGCTAATATATCTGGAAATGAATCTAATTTAGCATTCATATATTAGCTGTCTATTAACTCATTAGTAAAGACTACCACTATCATAATACTAAATTTCTTACTTTTAAATGCATTTGATACTCATGAGGGAGTACAGGTGACTCGTCTAGACTCATCTATGCAATATACTACATGTTTTAATTATCTGTACCTATTAGTTTAAACACATAGCAATGCGACCATTAAAATAGAGAAACTGATAGAGTTTATTGTAATAAAAGCTACGAGTATACAAAGCAAAAAAAAAAAAAAGAAAGAAAGAAAGCACAAGCTGAAACATATGGTAACCACGATGATATAACCAATCACTAGCTTCAAATAAATGGCAACTATATATAGTCCTTGGACATTACTAAATACGTCAAAGAAACTAAAATATGGTTTACAAATCTGTATCATTCGATTAGCTAGGAAAAGTTCCTCTGTGCAGTTTTAAATTATACAATTCGAAAATACAAGCAACATAAACATTAAACAGCATACTTTAAATTCAGATACATTCTGATATGAGAGATTTAGATCATAGTTTACTTACATTCTCTTCAGTCTGAGAGACTACAGTAAAAGCGTTGGAAATACAAGCAACATAAACATTAAACAGCATACTTTAAATTCAGATACATTCTGATATGAGAGATTTAGATCATAGTTTACTTACATTCTCTTCAGTCTGAGAGACTACAGTAAAAGCGTTGGAAAATTGCAAGCGATCGAAATTGTACATGCTAGTTGCTCTGAAACTAGGAAGCTGCTATAGACATTTTTCTGATTATCTTAGAGGACTCCGTGCATATGTATCATACACGTCTTCTCAACTATTAACTAAAATCTTAGGGCATATGTAGGGGAATAGTTTCAAAAACTTTGAATGGGGAAAAGTTCTCTATTTTTCAAGGGCCTTTGTCATATTGATGTTACGGAGCTGCAAGTTTTGGTGAAGGTAGATCGAGCATAAAAATAACAGTTTATTAATATTGAGATTATACTCGTGTAGTTCGGTGAAAGTTTTAACAGTTGTGCACGATAAAGGTTTTGTAAAACTGGTTAAAATTATTACAGTGCTCACTATAAGGATAAAAAGTTTGAAATGCACTTTTTGTGTCTCTTAAGCAATTTTTTCACTGAAATGAGCTGTTAGGCTTAGCCAACACAGTACTGGTTAGGTCATATGAATTAAACTAACTACAGGTCGCTAGATGATTGATTACATTGCCTCCCTCTTTAGTTTGTTGCAGGTACAATGTCCCTATTAAAGCAGTCATTGGAAATTGAGTAAAAACGCAAGTATGACCGTTAGGTATGAATTGCATGGGTTTGCGGTGTTAGTGAATCTACATGTAATATAACAAAATATTAAAGAAGGAATTTAATCTTATTTAATTTACGCTGAAATTTCAAGTCGGCTTCAAAATGTATTGGCAGGGCTACAGAATTAGTGTAATGATATTATTTCATATTGAGTAATGTAATTATGGCAAACACCAATAATAGCTTTAATCTCAGGACGAAATTAGATTGTTTGTACCAGCAAGTACATAGAAGGACAAATGTAAATAGGTGATAAAAGGAAAAGGACGGATGACCAGTGCTCGCTTGAAATGATTAGGATATTATTGTTTATACAAAAAGTATTTGAACAAGATTTGACACAAACATTCTTGGCTATAAGACGAACAAAATTCTAAGGAAAGTTTCTTTGACTGAGATTTTGTTGCTTCTGAACCGTTTAATGACATACAATATAACCTTTCTTAGGGCAGAAATAGCAAATGTACACGCGGAAAAGGCCGCACAAATAATATGATAATTTAAGGCATGGCGATTTCCCTTATCTTGTTTTACCCAGCTCTATAGAAAATCAATCTTTTGATTGATCTGATTTTGATCTATGGAAAAGATAAAGATAGTCACATAAAAATATCTTGAAGCTGTCGATGGCCAAGGAATAACGGCGTATATAGGTGTTTGCTTCAGTTTTCTGTCCTATCTCAGTTCAATTGTTTTTTTTTTCAGGAGATGTTTGCATGGAGTAACAAATAAAATAACGGGTATTCAAAGATCCTAAAAGATAAAAGTGAAAAATTAAGGTATTCAGTAGTTATATTCATGTTTTCTCGATGTCGATGTTTTAGAAACATTCTGATGGAAAAGAATGGAAGGAGAAAGGGGAGTTTTTGAAGGCCACTAAATAGAACCTGTTCAGTATGTCGATATTTGTGAAAATAGGTACAAGTCCAGCTACTGAACACCCCATTTGCTCGATTTTACCTGCACAATAGAGGCTGCTGAAGGATCATTTTGTGATTTAGAAGTGGTTAATTGTTTAAGATCTGAGCGCTTTTCCTTTCTGCATCACTGTACCATCACGATAACCACTGTGGTGCTCTTTGCTTCACAGCCCACTGTCTGGTGTATTCTTGATGTATTAGAAAGAGATAGAGAATGGGCTGAATCTCCAAAGTGAGGATATTTCTGAGAACTGGCACGAAGATGTTTAAGAGCCGTGAAATGAGAGGTGTCAAGAATGGTTATTTATTTGTAAGCCATAGACATGTCGAATAATTATCATTTCAACATGTAATTGGCTCTAAGTTGAATAACTTGATGGTATATAATATCGTAATATAAGCAAGAGTGACACCTAGGTTCACTACAAACACGATTATTCAATAATAATAACTTATGCAGCATTCATTATATTTCGCTTTTATTTATTTGAAATGTGTGTATAAAAGTAGATAGACTATAGTTTCTTATAAAAAATGCTTTCGTATTTTAGCTGACATGCTTACAAATTAAAACATAAGTTTCTCTTACAAAGTGCTTTACTGATACATTCAATTTTAATGAAATGATACATTTTAAGATGTTAAACTTTCTAATGTAATCAGTGATTTATATTCCTTACAAAGCTAAGCGCATAAAGGTTAAAAAAGCATGCAAAAATATTTATAAGTACTGAGAGAAAAATATTTTAGCAAGAGTAATCAGTGAAATAGTCTGTAATATAGTCAAATAGATCGAAAAACTCGAAAGGCATTGCCACACTGAATAATAATTCACAGATGAGTCAAACATTCTCCAGGCTTATGGCGCATCATTTAATTTCCAAGTCATTTAAGATCTTGGTGAAGCTGCGTTGACACAAAAACTAATGCTGGTGTATGGAGAATAACGTACTAAAGTAGGAATTTATAAGCTGTAAGTAAGTAGGAAGGTATACTAAAATATACGAACATGTGGTTCATGTAGGAAGATGGTGTGAGTGCGTGTTTGTGGCTGTATCTCCATCAATGTTGCCAATTGTTTGGTTTCCTACAAACCTACACCTAAATAAAACAATAGTTTTATTCCTAGATTTTGTATTATAATGTTCTTGATTATTTCAATACTGAAATAGAATGAAAGAGAAATGTCAACATTTCTGCTCTACCTATGGCGGAATATTACATTTTGTTTGGAATTATAATACATGAAGAAACGCTGAAAGGAATGTCCAAGGAGTTACCCCGAAGCTTCTGTTGAGACTCGAACAGATGGAAGGAGATTTCCATATTAGCATAGTCTGAAAATATTTGATGGTGAGTCAGTCCTGCAGCGTTGCAAAATTGACATCTATATTTGATTTTTATTTTATTAGCTTTTTTAAGTTTAGCAGGCTGCTTTCAGCAGTTATATTTCATCCAATATGACACGTGTTCCCAAAGTCAGCCGGCTGGTGCTGGAGGGAAGGAGTTTTGGTTTTGAAAGTTTCTTTTATATCTATACTTTTATATTGACGCAACCAACGTGATTCCTTTCCAGAAGCTGGAGAAGAAATGTACCAGTGAATGACTGGCGGTTCAATTATATGAAAATAAGACGCTTTTATCTTAAAGCACCTAAATACGTTTGGTTTTTATTTTCGTGCTTCTAATTGCTGTGTAACTTCATATCCTCCTTTTGTGGAAAAAAAAAAAACAACATATATCTTATTAGATGCTGAAAATGGCTACACTTTTTAATCAAGAGACTAATCATACGACTCTAAGAGGATGTATTATTTTGATATGAGTTTGTTGCATTTTTATGTATCGATTTAAACAATTTCATATACTGTTTTCTAACACCGCAAATGCGATCACATTTTGCGCAAAAATACTTGGTGCAATCGGTTATTTTCGAATATTGTTTGAATTTATGACAAGGCAGCACCTTTATTTAGCTAATTACTATTTACTCTATGTTAAAGATTCCAGTATTTGTTTAAAACGTTTTTCTTGAACTACAAAGTTTTTATTACTTTATATTGCCAATAGTACGAGCATTGTTAAGGGCTTTTGCTTTGTTCTTAGAGCCGGCTAACAAGCCGGAATTTGAAACTGTTTCTGCTACTCTTCATGCGGTTGCTCTAACTAATGAGCTCCAATTACAACATACCGACAGGACATTAAGTTCTCCAACTGATTCGGGTTTTTGCCCGGTTTAGCAACCAGTATATCTCATTCAGAGATAATATCTTAATGGTGACATAAGTATCGTACTATTTAGTATCCCGGTAATACTAATGCTAACATAGATTAAACCAACTTTTCGTTTATGTCATTTATGTGTAATATTATTAATTAAAGTTTCTTTGTTTTATTTTTAGAATAAATTTGTTTTTAAAATTTGAAGTTTTTTACCTATTAACGTATTATTTGAAGAGTTTTTATAACTACCTTTTATTTACATTCAAAAGCCTTTTCGCCTCATGGTTGTACGTAATTAAAAGAAAGCAATGTTTTAAAAATGGAAAAATCTTGACATTTGTATACAATTGTTTTGAAAATAACACTCATTTCTGTTAATTAGATAAACAAATCATTAACTAAAATTATATAAAAATATATACCTGCACTTAAACCATAATGCCAGGCAAAAGAATAAAGGGAACACAAACTGAATGTTCCAATTAATATAGTACAATCATTTGAGGATTTACAACCGTAAAATAAAATGGAGAGGGTTTTCTGCAGTTGTTATTTTCTTCTCTAAATTTCAGTATGAACGTCAAATGTTTTTCTTGCACTCTGAGTCTAGATGTTTAAGATACAAAGCCTACCAATAATAAAGCTGTTGCCCATCCTGTTTCCCCCTCTGGTTTAGTACAACTTACAACTAACTGCACATAGATCACACGTAAAGGCAATTAATGTCTGCATTTGGGGTATATGCATATTATGTATTATAATTAATTTATATATCAAACCATAATTACTGTACCTTCTTATAATTGAAAATAACTTCTTTTTCCTCAGTTATTAGTACAATAAATGCATATCTAGAGAGTAAGAGAGAACTGGACATTAAAATAAATATAAGTTCCTTCTGAATACTTTTTTAAGTACTTGCTTTAAGATTTGAAGAAGCAGAATAGATATGATTACCACACTACAGGCTCCATCTTCCGGATTTATTATCGATCTACCGTCAGGACTGAATCAAATAATAAACAACCAGAGGAGGCTCATCTCAAAAAATCCAACACCTACGAGCCAACAATACAATATTATTTCAAAACATTTCAACTAGCAGTATAAAAATTTATGAGTTGATGATCGGTGCTAGAGGTACTATTCCTTCATTATTTATTACATTTTGTAGGCAGTTCAACTTACATAATCACTTTATATACAGCATTACCATTGCAGCTTCAAAATGTTCCCTAAATATTTGGAAAAACCATTTGTATTCAATACATTAATGATTGTATATGAATAATTTTAACTATAAATCTTTTATGCATCTATTTTATTAATTCAAATTTTTTATGATTATTCATTGTTCACTTTCGTACTTGAATTTTTATGTTACACATTATTCATTATTTTTTATTTTGTTCATTTGTTTGGTATGCTTTGTAGAAGAAGCCAAAAGCTACACCTTCCAAAATAAATGACATTTACAGCAGTGCATTAAACTTACAATCATCGTTTGACAAAGTTGCATTTTTTTAGTTCAGTATACACATTTTCTTTCTTAAATTAGAGAAAAGTCCAGAACGCCCTCTATTGATTGCCATGATAAAGCTATAAATTTGTAAGCAATCTGAGAAACCACAAGAAGAGGTACGAAGAAGAGGAGAGAGAACACCAAAGTAACTGAAATTTGAGCAGCCAAGATAAAATGAAGTAATACAGTTTGTGCGAAAATAGAAGACGGAGAAGATATAGTTTTATTCCTATAACTTCTATTTTGTTTATTATTATTATTTTAATATTTCAAAGGAAATACATTCATTCTACATACCATCTTGGTTTTAAGCAGATTTTTATATTAACATTTTGTCAATGAAGTATGTTTATTTTATATGTTTCTGTTTACTTTTACTGATTTGAAATTTTGACTGAATCTACTAAAAATGTTCAAAACATTTCATAAATATATTTTTTGTGAACAAATGGGAATGAACATACACATAAATACTTTAGTAACTTATAAAAATACTTGGTTAGAAAACACCAATTTCACTGATGAATAAGATCCAAACTATGATTGAATATTTCGAGCTACGCTCTGCTTTATCACTATATATTGAAGACTTAATAAATGTCAAAATTAGGGACTCCAAGAACATTCCTTATTGGTTTTAATATATTTTTTTCTGTAAACGTTAGATAATTGCAGGCATTTGAGTGTGGTTTAGTAGGAAACCAGAACATAGTTTGGCAGAAATAGTGTACCTACTTGAAGTCTGCTAGTGTGCACCAGAGTTCTACCACAAACAGCACGAGACACCACAAGATAGGGAAGTACTGTTAGAGACCTGGCTTACCGTTGGCATCCTTCGCCTCCAAGCCCTCAGCCTCTATCACGATCACGTTCAGCACCACTATAGGGGGCTGAAACATAACAACAACATTTCATTATACTCCTCATATATTTCGCCTACGATAGATTAAAATGAAAACTGAAACTCACTAATGCAATTTTGGTGTACAGGAATGATAATAATTGTAAAATACATTTGTTTATAGTATTTATTGCCTTTCCATTTTTTGACAAAAAAAGGTATTGATGCACAAAAACTATTCTTCCTCAAATAAAAATTAACACTTTCAAACACAACTTATTACATTTGGGTACTAATGAAGAAATATTAACTAAACCATTCTGTCGATGTTTATTCATTTATTGAATTCATGTAGTTAACATATACAATAAACTAAAATACAAAATAACCACAGGAGTGAAGAATATAAGTCAACAACATTGCTATGCAAACAAAAACCGAGTTTAAATTTTATTAATTCTTAATTCTACTCATTGTGCTAAAAATGCATGATATGAGAGAACATCATCCAAAAGATTGATAAACTTAATTTAACTAAAAGTCAAGAACTACATAGGCAGTGCAGGCGATCCAAAAACCTACTTTTACTTAATACTCACTGAAAATGATAAAGCTCTTCGAGTGGTTTCAAAGGGTAGAAGTCAGGTAGGAATTGGATGTAAGATTTAGGTGCAAGTTTTAATTGCAAGGTTCCGAAATCGAATACCAAATCACTAAATTAATGTATCAAGTCAGTATTTGCATTTTTCTGTTGCAAAGCCCTGATTTTCTACTACTGTCTGTCTGTCTGTCTGTCTGCCTGTCTGTCTGCATGCATGCATGCATGCATGTATGTATGTATGTATGTATGTATGTATGTATGTATGTATGTATGTATGTATGTATGTATGTATGTATGTATGTATGTATGTATGTATGTATGTATGTATGTAT
The DNA here is from genome assembly GCA_030762935.1 of Hymenopus coronatus. Classification (NCBI taxonomy): domain Eukaryota; kingdom Metazoa; phylum Arthropoda; class Insecta; order Mantodea; family Hymenopodidae; genus Hymenopus; species Hymenopus coronatus. The sequence goes on along the minus strand of CM060882.1, from coordinate 102,661,617 downwards.
GTATGTATTTATTTATTTATTTATTTATTTATTTATTTATTTATTACGTATGTAGGTAGGTATGCCTGTGATAGACTTCTACATTTTTACAACGATTTCCACCAAACTTGGCATAGATAAATTTTAACAGAGAGTGAAAATAGTTGTCTGGCTTAGAATTCGTTAATCCCCCTCCTATTTGACACGATTAATAATTTAGTTTTGTGTGACGCCTACTAAACGCTTACAATACCACCTGTATCTTTCTGAAATATTTGTTTATCTTTAACATTCCCAATATATGGTTTCCTTTCTTGTAATTTATAAGTAGTAAATGTGTGTTGGTTACTCGTCATAAACAATGTTATAATACCGGTATTAAATTATTCTTTCTAAAATAGCAAGGAGCCAGCTCGAACATGGCAACATGGATTCACGAGAAACCATTATAAAATGCGGTATTTATTAACACTGCTTTTGCATAGTGGTTTATCATTATTTTTATTTTGTAGTGTCATGAGTTTAATTCTTGAAATGTCTTCTGAAATAACTTTTAAATGCTTCCAAAGAAACAGAAGGCATTGAGAAATGCAATCTAAGGCTAAAATAATACACTTACAGCGTTTGGTAAGAACAAAAATTATTGTGTTTTCTTTCTCTACCACGTATAGTATTAGGGGACATTTTGTCAAATAAACTTCACTATAAATATATATTTTGAGGTGTACTGAAACCAAGAAGCATTTTCATATAAAGATCAATGTGTGTGTGTACATGGGCGCGTGTGTGTCTTTGAACAGCAAAACTAAAATACGAAAAGTGCATTAAATATTGAACTTAGTATTAAAATTCTTCATCTTCAAAGAATACCAAGATTTTCAAGAACATCCGCTCATCTCAAACTATCCTTTATATCGAAAACTAATAGATGAAATACCCAGATTTCCGTGTTTTGACGGAACAGTATATATAACATTGTGTTATTTACAAAAAAAAAAAAAAATCAAAATATAACAAAAACATTTTTCTGGCCTCTGGCATTTAGATGCTTTTGAGCGTTTCTGTTCCTTAAATAATGCAGAGAATATACATTATTTTCGTAATTAACAAAATATTTAGATAACAGACCCGTTCGTGCAGGAAGGCCATCAGATTACATCCCTCCGAGCATTTTTCAATGTTCTGCTCCGTAAGGACAGGGCTAACCTTTAAAATGTGTAAAAACACCAATCTTTGATTGTTACTTAGGAAAAGTATACTAAAGTGACTTCATTGCTTCTTGAAAGTCTCCATTAGCTCTACGAACATTTCTCTACACCTCAGGTGTCGGTTTTATGATATTCTACAATATGTGAACACTTATCAAAAAATGTATGACTTCGGAGTTCGGTCGAAATGGTGCAACGATGTAGAAGATACATGCACACTGAGTTTATTAACATAAACAAATGTGAAATATTATTTTTTCGAAGTTGTGAAACTACCATGCAACGCTGGACATTTCAGCTAGGAGGTTAATAAGAAGCAAGTGGGCATGTTCTGTGCGTCGGTGACGAAGCCTAAATTCTGCGTCCTACAACATACAAATTTTACAGCTAAAACTGGCAACTCATTTTGAAGAGAATGAGAGGATGCATAGAAAATGGATTCTTTTACAAATATCAAAGTAAATGAGGTGCAGACCCTAACATTTCAATTGTAATGATTTCGTTCTTTTAAAGCAAGAACGATATCACCGATAGAATATATAATTTTGATCACTTGAAAAAGTCATAAAAGGTGCAGAAAATAATTGTTCACTTCAACATTTATTAACTGTTTTCGAAACTGGAATGAAAATTAATTTAGGTCATTTTAGCAGTAATTTACCAGTGTTATAATACTTGTTGGCATTTCTTAGTTAATTTTCACTAAGGAAGAGAACGCAGAAGACGGAAGGTACACATTAGTAACTTTAATGAAGTTCAATTTCTTTAATAGTTTGAGCTTTTTATATTTATTATATTTTTTAATATTTACAAATATTTCTTCTTGTTAAGTAATAAGGATAACAGAAATAAATTATTTATTTCATTCGCATGACTTTCTATACAAACTATTGTTACAAAATATTATTTCTTTATCAACATCGAGTTAATTGAGGCAAACATTGGTAGATATGGTTGTATTAGCTCCTTCTAAGTAGATGGGAAATAAGTAAATAAATTAGGTTAAAGCGATATTCTAATATTTTAAAAGCTGGTCGCTATGTGAATAATAGAAGTTCGGCTCGCTTTGCATGGCACACTGTAAAATAAAAGAGAAATGGAATGAAAACTGACTTCTCGTTTGAAGAAAGTTAACCTAATTTAGACTTGAAACCAGTAACAAGGAATATTTCAGAATATATCAACTGTATAAGTTGTGTGTTTCATCGAGATGCTTTTTTTTGTGTACAAAGTTTTTTGTATTTCTTACGTTTTACTAGATATGCAAAATTGAGCACAATTTATCTATGATGAAGAGATTTTCAGAGACTACACGGAGAAATTCAAAATATACAGTATGTTAATCAAAATTTTTACAATCAACCTTGAGAGAAACATCATTTAAAAAAAATGTGGGGGAATTTTCATGAAAACTTCGTGTCGTATCTTTGAAAGATGCTTACCCTATTTGTTATTTAACGGTCTTTTCGTTTTCGAGCTATTCTTTTCTCAGACATACCTTCAGAGACACACATATACTTTTTCTAAAACTGTTTTTTTTTTATTCAGGTCGTCTCAAAACACGTGTTTCGTGAAATCTAGGTATCAAATGTTTTGATATAATACAGTACCTTCTCTGTATACTATATACAGTAGTGTAAAGAAAAAAAAGAATAAATGAAAACAACTAGGTTAATTAAATATATTTTTGAGGTTATAAATGCTAAGTATTTAACCCAAAATAACTGTCCCATTCGATTCACATTATTTCCATATTATATACGTAGCCGTCTCAGACTCCATCCCTTTAAGGCCACGCTCTCGACTGTTGTATGTGAACATTATTTTTCACCCTTACCCAAAAGTTAGTCCACCGCACCCAACTTTTGTTATTAAAGAGACTGGAAGCTTGTCAGGCTGTCTATCAAACAAGCCACAAAACAGTCCAGCTGCGGTAAGTACAATGAAATTGCTTCCAAATAGAGGTGGTAGCAGCAGCAATGTTCTGAATCTTGCCCCATTTAACCAAACGATAGGTAACGTACATAGCTGAGAGGTATTTACCGAAAACTGTATTTAAATATTAACCACCCACGGACGGCGGCGAATGATTCAGCAATTCAACAAGCAAATGGGCTTCGGCGCTTGCATGAAGCTAGTCCCAGCATGTTTATGAGCAAATAAACTGAATTTATGTTCTTAAGTCCGCATTTCATAAAATATTCCGCTTGCCCTTCAGATTTATCAAGTACTATTATGAACTTTAAGGTGTTATAAATAGAGAGAAATTGCAAATTAATAGCGCTTTGTGACCGATGACTTCAGAGACAGGGGCATACACTCACTGTCCGCTCAGGTGATAACTTAGCTACTCTTCCTGTTTTTCATTTCCAACCGTGTATTAAATTACTCGTAAGATATTTTGCCGAAAGCATCGAAGGTGCAGCACTCGCTGATTTAGTCATTTGTGGAATACTTTGGATACGAACTTTTATCTTCTGATAGTGATGTGGAGGGAAGGTTTAAAGTTATTTACTACGTATATTTCTAGAGAAATATTGGATGTAGAGATTTCAGTGTAAACATATGTTTTGAGTTTCTCTGAATACTAAAAAAAATTGAAAAAAAAAATTACACGTGCCATTCATCCTAACAAGTCTCAAAAGGAAAACCCAAAATCAAATTGAAATAGAGCTAAAGTCTTTCTGTCATACATAAAAGGCGTCATTGACAGAATAGGCAAACTAATAAATAAACAGAAAATTAAAACAATATATCTTCCAACACAAAAATTAAAACAAATTCACAAATCTGCCAAAGACCCACTGGACCCGCTCTCTACTCATTTTTCGTACACATATTGGCGTACTCGTGAACTAGAAGTTCCCTAATCAACCATTGTAAACGTGGACCAATATACGCCGATATGGCGTGATGGAACTTGAATCGAATGGATCTTCCTCTTCTTTCTATCAACGCCTCTCATTTCTATAGTCTCCTCTTTGTTTGGAGTCTTTTGAGGTAGTAGAATGGGCAAATGTAGTAAACAGGTTGTTCGTGACCAGTCTGTTTCGTGAGTTAGCCGCCGGTGGAGTTACTTGACGCGCTTATCTGTCCCTTTTAGTGTTTCAAAGGCTTCTACTAGAGATATGTGGTGATATATAAACTCTCACACACACATCCCAGGCTCTATGGCGAGTAAGCAATCATACTAATTGAAACGGTAACATTCAGAAGCATAAACAATTACAGGTATATTAATTATTGATATAATATTTGTTTGTTCCCATGTATAAACGCCTGTTTCAAGAAGCCTTTGTGAATGCAGGATTTGACGAACAGAGGGTTGAAGCCAGGCAGAATCTCTTTGTTTAAGCTAAGGGAAAGTGTTTACAACATCGTCTAGCGGGTGTCCCCTACCCCCGAAATTGCATTGTAACATCTTAAGCATTCACAAAGGAGGTGTATGTTTGCTACCTGAACAGAAGGTATGAGGACAGCAGCGAGTTGAGATGTGACGTGCAAAGAGTCCGGGTGGTTATGAAGTGTGAACAAGTGAATGTGCTAGTGTCGTGCCTTAATAACATAAGTCCGAACCTCAGAAATATTGTAAGCTCAGTGCTTGTACCGATAAGTATGTTACACGACGACGAACCCTATTTTAAACTAAATAAAGTACTATATGTGGCAGTTCTGTGTTATGTGTTATTTTGAGTGTATTTAATGTGTATTCCCATTTGGTTCCCCACTGGGTGAGTCGAAAAAGATGCTCTACCATTGACTCCGAACCAAACTCCCTGAGTAGCCGAGGCAACAAGTGTATCAGTGGCGGACTGTAACGTCAACCAGATACGTCACTCTGAGGACTTGTGATCTGACGTGTATACTCACATACACATACACACAGTATGCCGCATAATTAAATAAAAATGTCCACCCCATCTGGGAATCGAGTCTGTACACTTTTAGAGAGAAATCAGCTCATTGATCACTCGACCACGGTGCCCATTCTCCTGCTAGAGAAAGTGTTCGACTGCTTTAGTTTTTTTTTTTTTTAAAGCTTAACGCCCTTTAACCTGGTTGGTCATATCGGACGATGAATGAAATTGGTGAAATAATGCTCAAAGGATCTCGGGGTCCATGGAGCTTAAAGTTACTCGACATTCGTCTTCTCAGGATAAGCGAAAATCCCGAAAAGAGCCTTACCCGGTTAACTGAACCTAAGCGAGATTCGAACTCGCGACCTGTTGAATGTGAGGCAGACACGATACCACCACATTACCCAGGTGGGCTGTTTTAGTTTTTTAACGCAACTCAGTAACGAAAACACGAATGCTTTGGAATCAACTGTAAGAAACCTAGTTGGACGACATAATTGTGATTGGTTTTCACATATAAATGCTCCTATATTTATGTTAGCACTCTTTGATCTTTACTTTCTCTACACGTACATAGTGTACAGAGAAGGTTTTACAATGCACCCATTAAATACCAAATACCAAACTTGGTATTTAAGCTCAGTATCTTCCAAGGATGTGACACCAAGATTTTCTAGAAAATCTTCCCACCCCCGACAACCCTTTACATGGAAAAATTCTTGAACATTTTGATTTTATCAAAAATGGCTAACGATTTTGATTAAAATGTCGTATATTAAAGCTATTTACAGGTCAAATAAAATGTATATCTTGACTTTTCTGGGCATAGTCTCTGAAGACATCTTCATTCTGGATACATTTTGCGGAGTTTCACATAACTGGTAAACCGTAAGAAATAGACAAAACTTAAGTGCAAAAAAAAAAAAACATGTTAAAACACAAATTATGTTATGTTAATTTTTTGTAGAGTTGACCTTTTTGAGTTATTTCTTGTTATTGGTTTCAGTTTTAAAAGTACTTATAATTTTCCCATATGACAATTTGCCAACTCTTGACCATACAAACAAAGGAACTTCAGCCGTATAGCAACCAACTTTTAAAAGATTTTACTATCGCTTTATCCTATGCTACTTCCTTATTTCCTTCTGACTACAAGGAAGCAAGTAATACGACTATTTCCGCAAATTTCTTGGTTAGCATGAAGTAAGTAGATGAATAAGTTTTTTATAAAAAATTTGTTCCAGAGATGTAGAGAAATTCATGTGAATGAATTGTTAACACCGGTTGAAAAAGTCAATGGCATAGCCGGGATTTGAACACGGTTCTCCTCTTTCGGTGCAATTGCTTTAACCAAAGTAAAATTGCCCAGAATTGTTGGCAATAGATATGCTATTATTACGGAGATGCTAAGCACTTACCAAAGTCTTCATTAAGCTGTTTCTGAGGGAGATATACCGGTTGCTTGGTCGGGTAAAAGCACTACGAATCAGTTAGAGAATTGAATGTCATACCGAAATGTCACAGTTGCTAAATGATTCAAGTAACCACACTGAGAACGGGAGAATCGTGTTCGAATCCCGGCTGTGGAATTGCATTTTTAGAGGGTTCTAACAATTGTATCCATAAGAATAGTATGCCGCCAGTTTAAAGCGTTGTACCCCACAACTTTTATTCGCATTAAGAACAATATGTAATATAAGTGCCAATATATTTCTGTACAACGGCTTTTAAAAAAACAGAAATGGCGGATTTTGTTTTTCTATGAGGAAAATATGAACATTTTAAACATACCAAAATGTATTATTTTCAGACAGCAGTTATTATATATACACACATATTACATGTAAATAATAATTATTTAATATTCTACTCCATTGCATTGTGTGAATTTGTCTCAATCAATATTAACTCCATCAATCATAAACTTCATTACAAATTACTAAGTCGTATTTTTTTATTATTATCCGGCCTATTCCTTAGATCAACCTGGTAAGCTGGTAAACGGAAGAGAAGTGTGCCGTTTCCCATTCTACTGTTCACTATGTAAAGCACAACAGTGGCAGAGCTAGCCAATTTGCAGCCTATCTTCCTCAAATGCAGCTTTACAGTATTTTTTTTTTTTTTCACGTATAGAAGAAAGCTGAAATTTTTATCGACACAAATGTATCAATTTCAGACTTAATGGTAGAAACCCAGAGACGCAGTATTGATAAATGAATATCTTCATTTAATCGGAATGCTTTTTATAATCATGTCTGAAAGTTTAACTTTACCATACTGATTAACATAACCTCTGATTTTGTAATTTTTGCGTAGTTGTAGACTGTTTAGAATAGAATACACATTCAACCTTTTTATCATTTTGAACATGATTTCTCAATTCTATGAAAATTTCATTCTAGCATTCTCTCAATAAAACGTCACTGTCTGTTGTTATTCGTCATGTACATAGCTAAGTACTTTGTGTATGATAGAGGCAGTAAAAATACATTAATTTTGCATATTTAACTCACTAATGTTTGGGGCGGATTAGTTTTGAAATGAAAACTGTGGGACCAAAGAGTGATCCAGGGAAGAAAAATGATGTTAGAAGAATTGATAGAGCCGAATTTTGCCGCAAGATGATGTTGAGGGGAAAGGGAAGATCGATTATTAAAATTAAGGAAGTGGTATTCTTAGAAAAAAACAACTCTGAAGATACATAAATGGGGAACTCGGAGTCAAAATGAGGTTAGGAAATGAATATTGCATATGAATCTTCATTAGCTTGCAAATAAAGTATAATTTGAATATTTAAATTTTACTTGCAGTCTGGCTTACGGAGATGTATTTCACTCTGTATCCAGCTTCGAAATTCACGTTTTCAAGCTCTCTGAATAAAAAAATTCGTTTCAGAAAAATCTTTTTGGATTTCTTGTATCTAATTACGTAGCTATTCGTTCTCAAGTCATTTATAAATAACACTTTTTGGTAAATTAGAACACGAGCAGTTTTTAATGAATTCTGTAACGCAATGTTGTGTAATGCGAATTTGTAATAAATATGTAAATTTATGTAACTAATATCAGATCACATTCTTGATGGATGGTGCTTATATAATCCACTTTTTTAGAATTTGTCAGTTTTTATTATACCTAACGCTGTTGTGTGTACTGAAAATTTAAAATTTCAAAGGCATTGATTTTTCTTAGCTTGGGGAATGTACTTACAATACTTTAATAGAGAGACAGTGAAGTGAAGAAAGAATTTTTAAAACTTTAATATAAAATATGCATGATGTAGCAAGGGCAGAGAAAGCCGCGTCGTGGCAGAGTGGTTAGACCACTCGCCTCTCATCTAGGCGGCCCGGGTTCGATCTCAAGCGACCGCATATGGGATTTGTGGTGGACAAAGCGGCGCAGGGGTGGGTTTTCTCTGGGTTCTCCGGTTTCCCTCGCCATCACATTCCACGGTGCTCCATTTTCATCCCATGTATTATCAGTGGCATTGCCTGCGGTGCCATTGTGGTAAAAAAAAAAAAAAAAGAAAAAAAAAGAGTAATACGGAAGAACTTTCAAAAGTTTATTTTAAGAATAGCTTTAATGCTAATTAAACATTATGCGCTGTGACATGACTGAAATATACTCCAGCTCTTCTAATTATCTTTTTGAGCTACTGACAGAAGCCTTTACCCCTTAAGAGATGAAACAAACTAATAAATAAAATAAAGTTAATGCTACTAAGTGTATTGGCTTAACTGGTAACGTTTGTATTCCGCATTCTGGAGGTCCTGGATTTAAATAAAGGTACAAATATATGTATCTGGAGGTTTTGTCCCTTAGGTAAATGCCAATTAGATGTTTAATATCACAATTAAAATAAAAACTTACATTTAAAACCGGTAAAAATTGGAACACATGATAATAGGAAGCGGTCTTCTACCTAGCGCGGCTGCTTGCCATGCGGGAACCTGGGTTCAATTTCCGGTACCGGCGTGGGACATTTTTCTCCGCTGGGAGACCTGGTCCGGGGTACACTCAGCCTCGTAAGGTCCCTGTTGGGCCAATTGAGGAGCTACTTGATTGAGAAGTAGCAGCACCAGAATGGGAAGATCGCATTAACCGGCCGGGAGGGACTCAAGGCGCTAATCACGTCTCAACCTCCAGCACTGCTCCCCATTCATGACGCCTTCGGGCAGAAGTAGGGGATGCAACGGCCGAGCCTTGGTCCATTGCGGATCGTTGTGCCATGGATTTAAGATAATAGGAAGCGCACTATCATTTATATAAGTTGTGTACAATCATTGCCAGCGATGGCTGCATGACATCTTATTCTTATTTGTGTCTGGTAGAGGTCTCAGGCTTAGGTCCGACTCACAGGCCAAGAGGAGTTCTTTATTTATAACTTTCAAGAATGTTAGATTATTTTAACTTAAAGTTTCTAATATGTTAAGATTAATACATTAATAACAGTAAGGTGCAGACTAACATTCCTGTGGACTTGTTTGAAAATAATTACGATAAGAAATTAATTTAAAACAATTCAACACATGATAAACTAGGTACACAGCCTGGAGTCACCCTAATGCCATCTCCTGGGCACATGAAGAACCGGAGGTACAGTTGTGAATTAATTGCTTTTTTGTAGGACAAGAGTTGGTAAAGTAGAGCCACATTGAAGAATTTAATGCCGGTAACCTTGATTTGAACCATGGATCTCCCCCATCTCTACCTGCTTCCTCTAATCACTTAGCCACCATGGTAGCATGCCGACACTACACCAAATTCCTCAACCGATTCGCATTTTCCCCGGAAACTTATATTATCCCACTAGACTGTACAAAAACAAAATAATGACATAAAACAGCAGTTAAATATAGAAGAATTAAATGAAACAGTAGAAGAATATAAAACAATTAGAGACATCACTTGGAAACGATTATAAACACAAGAACACCCCAAGCAACATGCAATTACAGGCGCCAAGGACAAAGAAACCCAAAATGAAGTAACAAAAATACGTTTTCAAGAAGATTTTGTAGCCTGAAAAGGCTCAAAAGATCTAACCCGTAAAGGAGGAAGAAAAGCAGAAAGATAATAAGTATAGATTTGAAAGCACAGAGAACTAACCATTAAAAGTTTCTAGATTTTTGTACAATTATTTCACAAAAAAAGAGCCGAAAGTATATTAAATTAATTAAAAACTGATTGGAGATTATGAAACTTCCCGAGGAAGTTATGTACGCAAACTAGTACCACATTAAAACTGTAACGTTTGACTTCGGTTGAATACTTTATATTAAACTGTACTCTGAAAATAGACATTTTAAAATAAGTGTACATGTGATTGTATGTGTTTTTGATTGTGTTCGCGCGAGTATTTTATCTTTTCCCTCAAAGACGGACATACCTTCTAGTATTGCCTTAGAAGCTCTTAGAGTATAGGCTGTTTAAATTCTTAAATACATTGTTCAAAGTGAGGATCTAATAGGGCGTGAAATCAGAAAACTGAAAGATCTGGTCTACTTCTAAGTTATAGGAACGTTTTGTACAAAATATCTTATATGTATGATGTGAGAAAATATATAAATATTTTATTTGATTTTGATGTCAATTGCCAGGATTATACCAGTACCACCGGTGTGTGGAAATTTCGTCCCGCAGGAGTTCTTTTACGTGTTAGTTAAATTACTGACATTAAGCACACTTAAAAACCTTTGTTCTGAGCTAGATTTGAAGCCGCAGTTCCGGAGACTTATACTAAACACAAATTTCAAATTTAAATTTCACTTTTTATGCTTTTAAAGAAATTTAAAAATACCCGGTGGGCCTCCCCATACCCCATCAACAGCATATTTCGGCCGTGAAATAGAGACTGTTGGGCGGCAGACTGCAGCTTGCCTCGGGCCAAATGACCTGCAGTTTTTCATTGCTTTATATATATCCCTGTGAATTTGTGTAATCAGTCCATGAGAGTTGACAGATATTCTTGGTTTAAAAATTTCTGCAGGAGATTATTACATTCTAATACTTACAAAGAAACAGTTTTCAAAACTTTAAATTGTTCCACTTGATGCATGAACATTTTTATGCTTGATTAAAAACAGTACAAAAGAAAATTGATGAGAATTTTTCTAAGATCACCAATGCTTATGTAATTAAATAATATACCTAATATTTCTGTAGAAAAAATAAAAAATTAATAAAATGACAAGTTATATAATTTTTTTTCTCCTAAACTAAAATTGGAGAAAACTGCTGCAGGAGAGAAGGAAGAGGAAGGAGGGTCCAACTTATGTGTCTGAAGGGTTTTGGACTATTTGGAGGTATGCAACTTAGAGCGAAAATTTTTTGAACTTTAAAACTTGATTTACTCGTTTACAGTTTTTTTTAACATTTTTTGCCATTCAAAATGTTCTACACGATGCAGGCTTTATTCAAGCACTCTTAAATTTTTAGGATAGGTTTTTAACAAGCAAGAAAGGGTTTCTATCATAAGATTTTTTAAAATTCCTAATATTGTTGTAGATATTGATTTTTAAAATCAATTGTATGATAACATTTCTTGAAATTTTGTCTGCTTCTTGCTTTAATATTTTTACCTCTTGAACTAATTGCGGTACAATAAATTCATATAATAGTTCTGTTCCTGATACCTAAATGTGTATTTTTAAAAGTAAAAAAAATAAAATTCTCATCATTTTCATCGTGTGGAGTGATTTGAATATGGCGCTAGATTTTTAATTTAAAACTTAATAACTCAAAAACTACTTATGATATATAAACCAAATTTTAAAGCGTGTAACTACTGTACAACATAAATGCATGTTCAAAATTTCAAAATGTTAGTTGAAAACTGTTGAATTTCGGAATTTCACAGATACGTTACCTTAAGTAAGACCATAATTGCTTAGCCAACTATTATGGTCAATTAGAGTTATTGTAATTTTTTTCACACACGCCACGTGACAATAACTCCATGGCACGGCAGCTCACAAGGAACCTTGGGCGCTGCGTCCCACATCTAGATCTAGGACAGACGTCAGGGATGGGGTATCCTGGACCACGTCTCCTAGCAAGGTAAAAATTCCCACGTCGGTACCAGGAATCAAACCTAGGTGTTCCAGCTTGGCAAGCAGCTGCGCTACCACCGCGCTAACAAGATGTGTGTAGGACAGGAGTTGAAGAGGTAAAGTCAGATTGAAAAATGCAATGCCTTAGCCGCGATTTGAACCACGGATCTCCCGGTCTCTAGCCAGTTGTTCTAACCACCGATTATAAATAATATTCGAGATAAACATATGATAGGGAATGTAGTTTCAATAATTAAATAAAAACCAAGTATAAATGCAGAAAATGTACAACATGATTTTAGAGAGTATACCATTAATTAATTCAGTTTCTTTTAATTGATTATATTAGCTTGTGATAGGCTCGTTCCTCAAGAATGCTGTTGCTGTATGCAAATGTAATGGATGTTGTTATCCCGGAGTGTGCTCTGTGACGTTGTCATGGAAACAGCTCCACGTCAGCTCACCCTGGGACATGCTTAGCATTCCTAGCCTAGCCCAAAAGCGAGGATTTATGTTACCATATTATCCATGTCAACTACTCAAATTTCCCTATATAATAAAAGTAACACAATCCGACATTATTTGTCTGCTTTTACTAGAAGTGCTATATGGAAATAAAATGCATTCATCGCTTTAAACCGTTTATGCTGTCTGGCGAACAATTTTCTTCGCCACTATCAGTGATTTGATTCGATTCTTCTTGCCTAGCGACTGCTTTTAGTTTCTCTACCTATATTGTGTACGTACATAGTAGGGGGAGAAGGAATTGTTTCCCATCCAAAAATTTTATATCGAGGTTTCACCGCAAATACATGTTTTCAGGGCCCCTGAATCCACAAAGAGTATCTCTTGAAAAAAATCCGTGTTTCTGCATTGGGTATATATATGTCTTGTGTATGTGTGTAGAAGATTGCAGTGGAGATCTTCAGATACTGGAATCGATTCCCGGCATCCTCGGCTCAGCAGCAGATGAAAACTCCAGTTCTAGTATTGCCTAGCGCATTATCTCACGGTACTTAGGTGAGGCAAGATTGTAATAAACACTGCGTTTCCCCATAATACTTGAATATACTTTTTTGAAAATACTTCAAACCTTAATAGGCGACTAGCTTGTTTTCTTACAATATATTTACATTGTTAACCTTGCCACCATCTCAACAAATTAACAAGGAGCCTAATGTATAAGCACATAATTCCCTACCCTTTAAGCACGTATAGTGCCTTCTCACACGTTCTGATCACAACAAAGTATCAACATTGATTAAAATTGAGTATGAGCAAAATTCTGGCGCATGCTCCCCTTATATACTGCCACAAGGTGATGCCAGTCTTTGCGCCATTAGATATAACCATACCTGTGCTTGGTCCCTTAGTTGCACCACATTACATACTATGAAAATAAATTGTACTAAATGTTTTTAGTGCCGCGTTCACATGACGCGTCTGGTAAACCCAATACTTCCATCTTTCTCTAACCTATATCTCTCTTTTTCTATTTTTCCAAATCCCTCTGTTTTCCGGAAGTGAAGTCACTGCTCTTGTCTCTTTCTTTCCTATCCTTTTCTCTCTCTATTTTTCGTTAGTTAGCCTACTCCTGTACTCATTACCAAGTGATAGTGGGCTGTTATTTGGAATTAAGCTAGGTTACAATTTGTTTTCGTACATCTTTTTACATATGAATATTCTCAACTGTTTTGAGAATTGATTTTCTTAATATTATAATATTATATACAATACTGCTTTTTATATTGATTTATTTACATGTGGTATGTCTTCCTACAAGATCCAGACTATTTCATTAAATTGTTTGTTTTCTTTAGAATTAAGATTTTTCTTTTAAAGATTCAGTTAAAATTGTTACGGGAATTTAACCCTTTTATTATGGTTTCAATACAGAAGTTTATATTGCGTGTGTGGTGTATAATTAAAAACGAAAATACCGTTAAACTTGGTATTATAGTTTTAATATTTTCTAAGGATGCGACAAGGATGTTTTGAAAAAATCTCCCTCCTCAAAGCTATTCTCTAATGCAAACATTTTCTTTTTCTCAAAGTCTTATTTGATTTATATTAAAATACCGTATATTTAAGATATGTACCTGGCAAATAAAATGTGTAACTTGAACTTTTTGAGAATAGCCTCTGAAGATTTCCTCCTTCTGGATGAATTTTGTATCACTGGTAAAGCGTAAGAGATGGGCAAAATCTTACTATAAAACATTAGATGACATTAAAACACATAGTTTGTGTAACATATATTTGTGTGTGGAATTCACCATTTCTGAGATATTCATTGTTACTGATTTCAATGTTAAAATATTTAAATTTTTTTCAAACGGAAGTTTGTCTTTCCGTCTTCTTTAGTTTTATTTCCTGCCATGCAAGGAGACGAATTTCAATCACATAGTAACCAGATTTTAAAAGATTAAGGCTACGCTTTAGACTAGGGTATTAACTCCTTTTTTTTTCTAATTATAATGACCAAACCAGTGAGGCCATTTCTGCTATTGTTTTATCATAATTAGCATGAACTAATTAAATAATAGTCATTTGCAATAATAGTTTGTTACAACATAGATAAAGTCATGTGAATGAAACACATCCGATTACTTTATACTTTTATTTTTTAAAATTGAAGAGATAAAGAATTACAATCGCCAGGTATGATCATGAAATTCTAAGGAATGTATTAACAGGATTCATTGTTACCTTCTAGCGTATATGGAATTAATGGACATTATGATAAAATTTATATGAACATAAACCAGTTGTTCATGTATCTAACTCGTTTACTAAAAATCGGATGTGTTCCATTCACATGACTTTCTCTACATCTCTGCAACAATTTATTGTTAAAAAGCTTATACTTCTATTCACTTCATGCTAATCGAGAAAAACTTGGCAGAAAGTCTTATTACTTGCTTCCTTGTAAGTAGAAGCGACATAAGGGAGTACCATAGGTTAAAGTGATAGTCAAAAGCTGGTTGCTATGTGACTGAAGTTCCCTTTATTTGTAGACACAGGAGTTAACAAATTCCTGTATGAGAAAAGTCTAAGTTTTTCAAAGCTTAAACTAAAGACAAGGAATATCGACCACCTTCACGAAAAAAAACTGTATAACATAAATTGTGTGTTTTAACGTACTCTACATTTTTTGTGTGGTAACGTTTTGACCATCTCTTACGGTTTAGCAGTTATGCAAAATTCCGTAAAATTCATCATAAATAGTCTTTAGAGGCTATTGCTAGGAATTTCAGGATATACATTTTATTTTTCAGGTAAATATTTTTAATATAGTATATTTTAATTAAAATGGTTAGAGCCGTTTTTACGAAAATCAAATTTTCGAAAAAGTTCCATCTAAAGGGTAGTTTGGGATGGGAAGATTGTTCTCGAAACCTTCGTGTGGCATCCTTGGAAAATAATAAACTTAAATACCAACTTTTCATTTTTGCGTTATCATGTTCACACACACACACACATACACACACACACACACACACAGAACCTTTTCTGAAAATGTTTTTTTTTTGGACACAGGAGACCCTAAAACATATATTTCCGGTGAAATCTCAGTATGGAAGATTTGGGTGGAGTGCAATATCTTTTCTATGCACCATGTACATAGTACGTTTAAAAGTATATATCATATAGAACATAAAATGATTATTCCACAGCATTTAAATACATTTAAACAATAAATGAGCCTATAATTAAATAAATCTCTCTCAATTACATATCTAGGCTCAAATGTAATTGCAGTCCTTGTGCAAAGCCACGTCAAATGAAATTAAATGGAATGGAGTTTTATTTATGGAAGCTCTTTAACTACTTGGTTCTCAGCGTGCCATTCTTTACTGGGCGTGAAAGACCGCTTAACTTTACTCAGAGGCTTCTCTATCAGCCTTGAGGTTCCTATACGTACCGTAAACCTACGACACGAGACCAACGGCTTTACTTCCCTTCCGAAGGAAGCCATGCTAAGGAGTTTTACGCCTGAAAAAATCCATTGTCCTTCGCCGGGTATGAAGTCAGCATGGTAACCATTACACCACGTTAACGTGAAGACGACACTACTAACTTACCTCTTATTAAGAAATATCAAATTTACGTGATAAAACAAACATCTTATGTGTTGCGTTCACATGATCTTCTCTACCCCTCTATCGTTTATAATGGGTATTCAAAATATTATTACGAGAGTTTATATTTCTACCCAGTTTACTTTGAGATAAACATTTGTAGAAATAGCTATAGTAGGCATTTCATTACAGATACAACGAGAATAGCGAGAGAATGTTTAGCAACTGGAAGGTATTTATATTGGCCTTAAAAGTCCATATTCTTTCCATGTATCGCGAGAAACAACTGAGCATGGAAAGGATTTGCATGAATGAAAAAATATTGTACGATTCGTTCCTTTAACAACGAATATCTTGGAAATGGGTTAAGGCACTGGAAAACTGTATACCAATAACTGTGCACTATAAAGAGAATGCAGTTTTTGTACAACTAGTTTTCGTCTATGCCTCAACATTTATAAGATTATAGAAAATTTCTTCCGAGAGAAGAGTATTTCGGAAGCTCTTCCAAGATTATTCAAAATACAGATTTTATGTCTCCCAGTATATTTAATATATAGTTATTTAATCAAAATAGTAGGCCATTTTTCAGAAAATCAAACACCTCAAAAATATTCATTGTAAACTCTAGTTTAATGTTGGGCATTTTATTGAAAATATTTGTGTCATATCTTTGGAAAATACTGAAATTAAATATGTATAGAAATATGTTTCCGATTATTAATTATGCTACTCTCAGAAACACATACGCACCTCTTTTTCTAAAATGTTTATTTGAGAGTATCAAAAGTATACTTTATGTTAAAATCTTGATATAGAATTTTTGCCTGGAATACATACTATAACAGTAGAGAAAGTAAAAAAGCCATTGAAATATACTTCACTCTCTTAATTTAGAAACTGTCTTGGACTCTGTGTTTTGTGGTTCCCTTCGACTAGAAATGTACGCTTTCTCTTAATTTATTGAGTGGGTCATTTATGCTAATCAAGATGAAAATAAACACCAAGTCCTCTGAATAAAAAGTCATATGCCATATATTACTCTTAAAGGTGAATGAATTTGTATATTTCTTTTTAGTTTCTCTACCATGTTCATACAATGTGCATCTGAGTAGGTAGGTAGGGTATTGTATTCTACAAAAAATTCGATAGCGAGATTTAACTGGAAATGCAGGTTTTGAGATTTCTAAACACTTCCGGTTGAAAATATTTAAAAAGCTGTAATAATTTAATTTGAAATTAGTTTTGTAATTAATTAAATGTGTAATTGGAAAGAGAAAAGAGCGAAATTTTAATTATCCATCAAGAAGAATAAAATATGTAATCGTGAAAGAAGAATCTCATAAACATTTAAAAGTGATAACACATGAAGAGAATTTAAAGAAAGAGAGAGAGAGAGAGAGAGAGAGAGAGAGAGAGAGAGAGAGAGAGAGAGAGAAGATCATTGAATAAAGAAAAAAATAAGCATTTGTGGAAAAAGGTCTGTATTTCTGTGGTGTATCTGTGTGTGTGTGTGTGTATATATATATATGCCTGTGTGCGTGGGCCCGCGTGGTGTCCTTGAATCTCCTAACAGCATAACTAAAAATGCGAAGTCCCTTGACAGACACTTTTTTTTTTTTTTTTTTTTTTTTTTTTTAGTGTTGAACGCCCGCTCTTAATACATAGGCAGGTGATCACACAGATGATGCATGGAATAAAGTAGGAGCACCAATGGAATGTGGCGGAAACCAGAGAACCCGGAAAAAGCCACCCCTGCACCGTTTCGTTCGCATCCCACATGTTTGGGAGCGAATGGTCTAACCACTCGCCATAACGCGGCCAGAGGGACACTGAAAGTTCAAATTTCTGTGTCCACATAGATTTTTCTGAAAGTTTTACTGTGATTACATTGTTGTTATATTGTTGTGAATACCAAATTTCATTCAAGTTAGATAAAAACCTTGCAAGATTTACATTATTCTATAAATTGCATTATGTAAATAAATATATTACACAGTGAAAATATTCCACGCGCCTCAAAATTCAATAAAATTTGTTGACGTTTTCTGAATTGGACCTTTGACGTACACACAAAAACTTGAAACGTGATATTTCAGTAGCATTGATTACTGAATTATACCAATTTTTAACATGTTTAAACATTTTTATCTCTAAAATTAATACTTTTTTCATATGAATACATGCTTTAAAGGTACTATTAGTGTTAGGTTAATTTTGTACTTGTAATATTACAATAGTTACGACTTAAGTATTTTCTCATTACATCTTGCATGTATATTAAGAATTATGGCAGCCGTAAACTTTTCTGCACATTCTGTAAAACTTAAATTGTGTTTCAGCAAAGATCTGAGACGCGTGAAACATCTTGAAAGGGTGAAAATATAATTTTGAGAAAAACGCTGTTTTATGAAATAGTATGCTACTAACAGATGTATTGTACGAATTTAAATAGCTGTAGAGCCCAAATCAAGGAGAGGACAGCTAAATGTTGACTATCTGTAGGCTACCAAAGGACATTTACTATAAAAGCAATTTTCGATTTTATGAACTATGGTATGTAGTCAAAAGTTTACTGACAATGTCCCTAAAAGTCCCTTCGGCATTTTCAAAGGATATCACAAGAATATTTTCAAGAAAATCTCCACCCGAACTATCCTTTACATGCCTTATTTTCTCCAAAATGCCACAGCAATTATTGTAAGTTTTAAGATATTTTCATGGAAATGAAATGTATATCTGGAATTCTCTGAGTTAGTCTCTTGAGACCTATTTATTCTGAATGTCTTTTGTATACCTTTTTAACGGCAAAAATTGCCTAATGCTTTATACACAAAAAATGTAAAACTCTGTAAAAAGCGCAATTTATGCAATGTACATATTTGTGGAGCTTACAATTTCCGAGTTATTCCTTGTTTCTAATACTTACGTTGATATCAACGTCATACGTTTTTATTTTTTTTTTATTCCTTATCTTGCAAAGTCTAATTTCAATTATATCACATAGCAAACCAGCTCTTAAAAGACTTGGCTAATGTATTTTCACATTCCTTTCATATCGACAAGGATATATGTATATATACAATAAAGCCATAGATGCCATTTTTATATCAATTTGCACGAAGTAGCAAATATAGCTTTTGTAAGAACAGTATGTACAGAATAGGTAGAGAAAATCATGAGAATGTAATACATTTTTTCGTTTAAGTTTCCTGGGAAGCCTGTTAGCTCTGATGAATGTTTCCATGGGTGCTATTGACGTTTTGGGTTACAAACAGAGCTGCTCCGTGCAATGCATGCCGTTAGTTAATCACAGGCAGAAAAGAAGTGGCTTTTATTAGAAGCATGTGATCCTTAAACATTTTAGAAAAGATAAATGTCCGGAAGAAAATACTTCGAAAATCATATTTAATGCATTTTAACAAGTTCTGCAAAATTTTGTTGTATTGAATATGTGTGTTTTATGGTTTTCATTTAATAAAATACACGAAATTATCCTTTCGGAAAAACATGGAAACAATTTTTGTCATCTTGCCTTTCCAAATTTATGTGTTTTCTAAAAGGTTCATATTGAAGCGATATTTTATTTTTAAGCTTCAATGATTACAAAAAAATCCTATATATTTAGAGACAAACTTTCGAACTGGAAACTTTTATACACAAGGTTTGACAAAATAGAATACTCTATTGCTTCTTAGTTGATAGTTTTCTTCTTTCTGTACAATTTTTGGAGAGAGAACATTTTATGGTTCTTCGAGCATTGGGTAAACAGAAGCGCATAGAGAGATCCATGCCCCTAGATCGCAATACTGCTTTTCCCTCCGTGAGGTTTCTAACTTCAGATTGGTATCAATTATCTATGTGAACTGGCCTGAAAAAACAATACAGAGGAACAAAAGCGAGTGATGTTATAATCAATGCGAAATGAAGGGGGTTGTTCGGATACCGTGTCTGTGAGAGTGTTTCACTGCGATGAAACGCTGGAATAGTACAACATAATTCGGCCTTCTAAAGGAAGTATTTTCGCGTGTTGTTGTACCGAAAACAGTTAACATTATGAGAGATTTGTTGAAGAAAGAAATATGTTTAGTGTGGCTGAATACACAAACGAAATGAAATATCAACTTTTTAATAATGATAGTATAGTAGCGTAGTTAACCTGCTGTACTCTTTCTAGGCCTCAAATCAAAATATAATTGTCTAATACAGTTTTATTTTTGTAATCTAACATCCTCTAACCCTGTATGTCATATCGGACGAAGAAGGAAATCAGTGAAATGATGCTCAGCTGAGATCGGGCTCTATTGAGAATTACTCGACATTCATCTTCCACAGAATAAGGAAATACACCGAAAAGATCCTTATCCAGGTTACTCACTAACTATGCGTTACTTACTAAGCAATAGAAATGCAGAACTCTGGACTAAAACTGGGGTAACTATCATGGTCCTCTAACTGAATACATAAGAAAGCATGAAAGCAACAGAATAAATATCGATGTATGCCAAATACCAGACGAAGAAGAAACATTTCAACTATATTAAGTCAGGATTTTCATAAGAATACAGAAAAGCATAGCAAAAAAAGTTGAAAAGAACAAATTAACCACTAAATTAAATGTTTTAAATTTGAGATAAACAAAATTTATAATTCATTTTAATATACTCTCATACACTATTATTACTCTGTTAATAATAATATGCAGTGTTAAGTTTTGTGGTGCTTTTGAGCTGGTTCTATGCGGACAAGATGAAGCTGAGCAATGAGAAAATCCTGGCATTTTTGTAAACTGGTTGAGTTTGCGAGTCAGATGGTGCCGTGAGAAGAGATAATAATTCCCATAACGTGTTTAAAGGTACGTCAGAAACGAACTGCTGAACTTTACCTTGAAAGTTAACCGTGGTGTAATGTGAGATGAGATTAATAAGAGCAGAATATCTTGCAGTAATTGTAGATGAAAACATCACAATAAATATATTATATCCTAAGAAAACTTTTTACATCTATGACACCACGTATAATTTTTATTAAACTACTGATAGCTTTAAGTGTTACTGTGGATTTAATATTTTCATCAATTAAGTAAAGAATTCAAATAGATGGTACAGCATGCTTCAGAATATGCTCCTTTAGTTTAGTTTTTAGGTAAAAAAATAGATGGTTTTTCTTGTGAAACATTCTGTTTCTTTTACATACAAGGGGTTAACATCCTAATGCAATGCTGCATGTATTATTAAGAACAGTATTTTATAAAAGTAACTTCTAATATAGGAATCGCACAGACTTATGATGGTACTCTGTTATGAATGGTGAAACAAGTGAAGTCGTACAAAGATAAAACTTAAATTTCCAGCTGCACATTACTTACTCTGTTAATAAACATTAAATCCGGTTATGGAAGTGCAGCGTCGAAAAATTCTAACACAAGAGTATTTTTCGGCTGTATTACAGATTACTCTCCACAACGAGTAGCGACACTTGAACAAATTGTTGCTAAAATGATATTCTAACGCATTGGAATTTCAAATGAACAATCAACACTGTGTATCAGCATAAATCATTAATTGAATGTTTCTCGCAATTACAGAGATCTCTTTCTTTAAAGATCAGAATTACAGTGGCAGCAGCCTTATGATTCATTTGGTAGGCGAGGATTTACAGTTTTGGCTCCTACTCTTTCATGAAATTATGTGCATTATGGAAGTTTTGTATAAACAGTTACAGCTACTGAGATTGAAATATAGAAATAACGTTCAATGCCTTGCATTGAGGGGGAAAGGGTAACAGAGAAGGTGAATATAAATGGGAATATTGAATAAAGATGCAGAATTTCCATTATTAAAATATATTATATAGGCAAATTTGGGCGAAACCTTTCGGAAACTGACAAATTTCCTCTGAATTCTATTAATCACGCCTTTGACAACAGCAGAACCGGATATATGTTTTTCTACTCTTTGACAAATCAAACCCTTCCTAAGAAATACACTGGCAGAGGAATGCCTTTCTGCACTTTTTGTGATATCCATTGGGAAGAAATTGATTTTAGGCATAGACGATTCAATAACGGCGTGAATCCAAGCTTAAATATCGGCAGATTGACTTCATTTTTCTTCAGTTAGTAGGCGAGTTTTAATTATCCGTTCAATTCGTTTTTCATGTTGCTGTTGCAGCACGCAATCCGTTTAATCCACGCGCCACCTCTAGGAGCATGCAAAGTCCAACGCGAAACCATAACCCGAAAACAACCCGGTTGTTTTGCTCTGGATGGGAACTGGCAATAGCAGACATGTGACAATGTATTTGTTAGCTCATAGGTCTCTGGTTTGAATGAGAATTTAATTTCCGTTTATGACCTTAAATGACATCATGTTGAAATTGAAAACCTAGCGTTCGCGCTTAGTGAAAATCCTTGTCCGGGCTTAGATCAATCAACACAATGCAAATGACCTATCAAGTCAACAGGTTGTCAGCACAGACATTGTACTAGAATGCGATAATTTGTAACTGCGTGTTTTTGTGTACTCTAATCCTCAAATGCTGCGGAATAGTTTTTTATCATGTATTTTAAATTAAAGAAGCACAATACTTAACAAATGGATTAAATGTATAACTACTTAAACATAGATCTTAGGTGGATTTTTGTTGCAGGTTGGTGACGTTTCTAAACGGGAACGCGCATGATATTTACGTTTGTACTTTTTATCTTTTTCTTCCTCCTTTCATTTGCTGACGCCTTTGGCATTTCTTAAACATCTTTGAGCGTCCTCATAGCTTTATTTCATCATATTTCTCTATTTTATATTTCTGTCTTTCTCTTTAACCAGCGTCAAGTCCAATCAGTAACCTGATGGCATCACAAAAGCAGTAGTTATATTTTCGTTTTTCTCAAACATTTAAGCAGTTCTTTTTGGCACATACCGCATACTTATTCTGAAACTGTCTTATTTTATTTCTATTGTTTTTTTAGGTTTATAATATTTAAATTTCACTTCAAATCAAGAATAACTATAATCTCGCTTTTGTTGATTATCAGCTGATTTTAACTTATTTATATCACATATTAATGGGAAATTGTAGGAACATTTGTATATAATAATATTTTCCTTGAGTCTCAGATATTGCTTTTTATTTCTAATTATTTTCTTTCAAATTACATATTATGTTCATTATTTGTTTTTTACACTGTATCCATTCATTTTCCTTCTGTGAAAATCCTTTTTGTGAATTATAAAATTAAATATATATAATTAAAAATGTTATTCCGCTTCAAATTATAAAACTTATCTTTACGCCATTTCGTTCCTGTGTAATTTTTTATATGGATGTTTAAGGTATCTCAAACTTACAAGACAATAACTTTTATTGTTCAGCAGAGTTTTCAATCATGTATAATCTATTCCTTATTATTTTTTTAATATTAATACGTAAATTGTAAGTGTTAGATACAGGAACCAGATGGCACTTTACGTGTTTTATTTTTTGTATTTTATAATTCTCCATTACTATACAAGAACCAGGATAATATAGGACAAACAGTAAATAAGTGAAGTGCAAGGGAGAATATGCTCTTCACGCCAGTGTTAGACATAACAGTGATTCAAGCTGAGACACAAAAGGTATGTTTCGCTAATGAAAGCCAGTAGTAAACGTGACATTTCCTTGTTTAAGGATGCAAATGGTATGAACTTAAGTTCCTTTGTGGCAAGCTCTTTGTGAATTAACTATGATGCAAATGAGTCTGGAGCTCGTTGCCGCGTAATTGACTTGCCTCTCGTCTTTTCAGAGCAAGGAAAGACCGAGGAAATATATCTTACATACGATATAACTGCCGAAGATCGAACACAGACTTCCCTATCTGCGAAGGGCAGGAAAAGTGGCAGTATTTCAAGCAGTTAATCTTTTTACCAGAGACTTTTCCTCGTATATTAGCATTATAATAGATCGTATCCTACTCTACAGTCTCTAAGCTGAATAAATGAAACGATAATTCACTGCTACGCCAATAATCTAGCTCGAGGATTAATACCATGCTCATATTTTTATAGAACTAAATGAACGCACTATTTATTAGATGCAAAGAAAAAAAACTTAAAAGAAGTGAAAGTATCTGTTCTCCATAACCCATATGTCTTTCTCTACCATACGTGTATATGTTTCCATCTATTCTGGAAAAGAGAAAAAGCAATTAAATTGTTCGGTAAGGTTTCGTAGAATCTACTTATTGGATTGATACATTTGTTCAACAGTCGCTAGCTAAAGCCTTCGTGAATGAAATAGGCCATTTTAAAAAGAATAAACTATCACTTTGAATGAAAATTAAGCTTTTCTATATCTTACAGACATAACTACTTATGTACCACTTCAGAATGTCCATGATTCTACGTTGTTTACTTCTGCTAAGCTTGGTTAGTTTGAGGCTGTTCAATAGTATATAATAAAAGCAATATAGTTGTTAATTATTCAGATTATTATATTTAATCCATTATACTTTACTAATTGAATCACTGTTTCGAAAACTAATAAATTCAATTTAGCATTTTATTATAGTAATGTTCATCATACTGCTATAAGAATTTGCAAGTTACAAAGCAAGGCTCTTACACTAAATCATGGAATACAGCTGATTTGATACTATTATTAAAGGAAGAGGAGTTTTTCTCAAGGTCTGAAAAATGTTAAAACTCTAACAGTTTAAGAGCAGGATTGATAAAGTTCCAAAATGGTGACCGTCGCGATCTCCACATCTTAATCCGACTGACTTTTGGTGGTGGTATTACCTTAAAGAAAGGGTTTTCCTGACGCATCCAACAACTTGACAGCAATCGAAATATGCTATCTTGCAATAAATTGCTAATATTTCAAGACATCTTTTTAAAAGCTGTGTGTGGAGTCACAGAAATAATTGTGTACCTTGAACAAGAGAAAGGAGGACATTTTCCCAATGTTTTATAAAACCCCATTGTTTTTTCTATCACAAATATTATAATATTTATAAGGGTTTAACTTTTATGTGTGTATTTTGAAAGAACCTATATTTATACTTAATTAATATAGGTAGGTAGTAGAGAAACTTAGAAGCTAAGGATTTGTCATAATGTGTGTGTGAGAAAGAGTTATAACTGTTATAACTGAAATGCTCACTATTGCAATCGATCATTCAGTAACACAGTCAACCGCCCTGCACGACAGCGGTTCATTTTCCCACACTATATTAATTTTCTCATAATTTTTAAGGTGAGAGAGCAGGACAGGTTATGCGACCATTACGTTAACTACTTTTATTTGGAGTAGACATTTAAATCGTGTTTTTGATCTGTGATATTCTATCAGTAGTAAGTAAATAGATGCTGTAGGTTTTTATTATGATTATTCAACAAGAAAGCCATAGAACAATTCTCTCACTTGTGCTATCTAGGAGCCGATGTGTTACATTAAAGATCGAGAAATAGAACATAAGATACAACGTTTTGAAGAAATGTGTATTATTATAAACAGAACGTTGAATAGCAATACAAGAAGAGAGTTTATAACGTAGCCAGTTTTAATGTATGGGAGTGAGACACAGGGATATACCTACTTTAGTGTTAGACACGGACGGGATCTGGCCGCGCCGTGGCCGAGTAGTTAGACCACTTGCTTCTCACCTAGACGGCCCGGGTTCGATCCCAAGCGACCGCATGTCAGATTTGTGGAGGACAAAGTGGTGCGGGGGCGGGTTTTCTTCTCCAGTTTCCCCCGTCATCGCATTCCACCGGTGCTCCATCTTCATTCCATGTATCATCAGTACCATCGCCTGCGGTGCCATGGTAGAAAACACTTGACCCCAGGATTCTATGGCAGAACACTTGTTCATAGCAATGGCTTTGTGGCCTTTGCCTCATAATTGACCCCAGGGAGGTAGTAAGAAGACAAGAGACCCGAAGAACGATAAGATCCGAATGACGACGGACATTAACACGACCGGGGGTCCCTAAAGGCTACAGTTGGAACGCCTCACGGGTCCCGAGCCTACCGGGAGACCCCCAGAGGGAGCTCCGACCGAGAATACCCGACGATGACACCAGAATACTCTTTTACACTGCTCAATTCTTCATCCAGCCGCAACCAGCTGAACACTGTCGCTTGGTCCTTCAACCCTGAAAGAAAAATATTAGGAAATAACGGAAACGAGATGGAAACAAGATGGAAACAAGAAATGGTGGACCTGAAAATTCTGGGGATGTAATGGGCTAACCAAATTTGCCTGGTGGCCCGGCAAAACCCCTGAAACAACCCAAGAACGAAATGCGGGCCACAAACAAAAACCACCTGAGCCATCCTACTCGGTGAAGGATATGAATAAGATCCAAATAGTGTATCACAGAAACTCATTGAAAATGTTTCGGACTTAGGACCGAAATCCGGATTTGGAAGTCCAACTACAGCTATATAAGTAAGTAATCTTAGATCTGCACCATCATATTACAAATAATAAGATTCAAATATCCGAGACGACATTCATAAGAAAGGTTAAAGGATATATTCAAAATTAGGAGTAGTACATAACAAACACATTAGAACAGTTGGTTGGTCCCGTATCTCAGTTGGTAGAGCTCCTGCTTTCTGTGTGAGAGCCCCGGGTTTGACCTCGCTGGTAATACGGATTTTTCTCAGCTCAGAGAATTCTCTATCATTCCCAGAGTCTGGAAATATGCTCCAAAGGGATATTCCGCCGATAGAACCCTGCAGTTAAAAGCGGAGTGTGTGTGTATGTGTATGTGTATGTGTGTGTGAAAAACAGAATGAAAAAAGATAGATTGCCAAAACAAAAAACACTTTATATGTTACAAAGACGTTGGAAAATATAGGAACAATAATTCTGAATGCGAAAATGGAACACGTGCTTTAGCTTAAACTATGAAGTGCAGAAGAAAAATGAGGTTTTGTTTATTTACTTTAATTGAATGTTCTTCTAAGTGCCCTTTTCGTTGTTTTCATTCTTGCGCCGCGTGTATGATATTGGCTAACAATGTTCAGCAACCTCTCGGATATAGATCAATAACCACAGTTGTTTAGTTTACAATATCCTTACAAAAATGTGATTTTACCGGATAAAACGTCATTGCATTGTGACCCGTAATAGTCTTAGTTTGTTGTAGGATATGACAAATTGTTAATTACAGGTAACGCTTGTAACTTTGTAGCTAGAGGGTATTAACGGTTATGTGTAACGGTACCGGTATCGATAATCATTTGTTTTCATGGCGATCACGTTCGTAGTTTCAGGTAATGATTACTAGTAACGACTAAGTTATGTATTTTCCAGCTTATCTACCACATTCGTAAATTTGTTTGGTAATGTATAACAATAAAGAAAGGGAGTGGAGAGAAGAATAACAAAATAAAGTTAGAAAGGCAATTTAGAAATATATGTTTTTTAACACTTCCACAAAATGTAATTGAAATGTTGCAATCCCTGAAGCTCTGCATTTTTTGCTTAATATACAAAAATAGTTCTGTACCTTGTTTAATGCCTCTCTCATGTTTTACTTTCTGTGTCATGTACGTAACCGAATGAGGTGGTGCCGCGGTAACTTGTGTGACTCACATTTAGCAAGTCGCAAATTCGAACCCTGTCCCGTCGATCACGGTCCCTGACTTGTGATTTTCCTCTAGTCCCTTAGATGAATGCTAGCATATTTATTCTCCACAACTTCCTTTTCTTCATTTCTTGTCATGCTGCTTCCTTTTTTGCAATGTGTGTGTATGTGTGCGCCTCTACTTTCGCGGTGTGAGGCAGAGCTGGCAGGTACCGCGAGGATGCATGTGCTTTGGAAATGTTCTTCTCGGCGTTGGCGTGGCGTTATGGTCACTGTCCTTGGTGACCTTGCCACTTGGAGCACCTGAAGTTGGCGTCAGCGTGGCACTTCTGACGCCAAGATAAAGTATCAGACAAACAGTTAGGGACTTCCACCAACTCTGTGGTCGGTCTGCCTGTGGCTCCCTCACTTCATACCTTCCTCATTGGGGGGAAGGTGACACATAACAAATCTAAATAGGTCGCGTTGAGTGAGTTGTCTCCCACTGTTGTCCCGTCTTTACCTTAGAGAATGTAGTGTATTCCGACCAATAATTACATACCGGGATATCACCACAAATACATGTTTTGTGATCGCTGAAACAAAGATAAAACATTCTCAGGAAAAGGTGTGTGTGTATGTTTATGTGCGTGTGTGTATATGTGTATGTATACAGCATACCTCTAAAACGAAAAGGCGGTTGAATGCCAAACTTGGTACTTAAGTTTAGTATCTTTCAGGAATATCTACACACCCCAAACTTTTCTTTATAAGCAAGATTTTTCGAACGTTCGAGTTTCTCAAAAATTGATATAACGTTTTATTTAAAATATCTCATATTGACGATTCCGACAAACTAAATTGATAATCTTAAATTTCTTGAGAGTAACCTGCAAATTCCTCTTCATTCTTAATAACTTTTGCATAACTTACTACATAAAAACGTGGATCTCGAAAAATACACAAGTTAGAAACACTGTATTCGTTATCAACATTTTCGAGATACTTTGTTATTGCTTTTAAATTTTAAAGCTCAGACTTTCAACTTGAAGTCGTCGTTCACTTTTTTCATGCTGATCATGCAAAGAGAAGGGGATTGTAATTGAATCACAGAACGACCAGCTTTTAAAATATTTGTCTATCGCTTTAATCTAATTTAACTTCTAATTATAAGGAACTAAGTAATAAAACCATTTCTGCTAATGTTTATCTCGATTATCACGAAGCATAGAGAAGAATATGCTGGTCCGCCACTGTAGTAGTCACGAATCGAATATCGCTTAGGGTTTTCCCTTATCTGGAGAAGACGAATTTCGAGTAAATTTAGGCTCCATGGAACCCCGGATCATTTCACCAATTTCATTCATCATCTGATATGTCCAACCTGGTATTATTTATTTCAGAATGGGTAGAGTAATTCATGTGAATGGAAAACAACACATTTTTAATTTTAACACTTCTAGTTTTGCATTATAACATTTTTTCTATTTAACTTAAAATGCTGACTTCGAAAGTCACTACTAAGTTTGGGAACCTTGATGGAATCAACTAGTTCCGAAATATACTTATACGATACTTTTAGCTACAAAAATATATCCCATATATATATATATATATGGGATATATATATATTATATATATAGATATATAACCCTCAAAAGCATTAACCTTATTAAGGCTGCAATAAAAACTTTACGTAGCTTGAGGCTGCATGTTTACGCAAGGTTTATTTTCTTTACTAGCAGGATGTAGAGTTATGCAACAACCCTGCTCGACATTTTAAACAAACATAGCAGTTATTTATTTAAAAGCAAACCAAAAATATCGTTTTACAATTACTCTCTCTTTTGTAACTTTATTAATTACTTTAACATGAAAGGAATGTTGTATCGTTTTTTGTAGTGTCTGATCTTTGCTTCACAGAAACTCACGAGCTTTATATGGTAACGTATTTTTGTTGCATATCAAACATATACACACACACACACACATACTCGAAATATACAGAATGTCTCCGAATCTCCGTCAACTTCAAGTTATACATCGTAAACACGCATGGCTCGTCTGTAATGTTGGTTGCATGTTACAGGGGTTTAAAGAACACAGGGAATGAACTGTTTATTAAACTGAAAAATATTTTTATAATACATCGTATTTGAAACCTATAGGAATCCACAGATAATCCACATTTAGGATTCCCCTTGCTACGAGTTCCACAGTTATTTAGATCAGTATAATCCAGCTGTTTCCTATTACTTTATAAAACAGCGTTTCTTTCAGAACCACATTTTCACACTTTCGAAATGTTAGTTTCTGTTCAAATACAACTTAAATGCACTATAATTGCCAGTGAATGTATAAAGCTTTGTTTTATTTGTACATTGTACATTTTCTTATTTTTTTGTTTAAAGACAATTTTAATTCATTGGAATAAATTTTAATTTGATCCCATATTATGTGTAGAAGTATGTGTTCTAATATTAAAAGCGAGACATTTATCCTAATACCATTAGTATGTTTTCAAAAGATATATTTAATAAAACATTATTGGTATTTTAGATTAAACCATCCGAGCTTTTAAAATATTATAATAGTTCAGTAACCAAAGCTATTGAAATATCACCCTTTAAAGCTTTTCTGTGAGGTTCTAATGTCTAACTCATAAAATTACAACTAACTTTCTCAAAAATTCAGGAACAATTTGATAATTTGATATATGTATATGATAATATGTATGGAATAATTTACATCTTACAAAATATTCATCCAATTTAAATAAAGTTTGACATTCATATTAAAATAACAGTACTACAATCACAGTAATATTTTCAGAAAAACGTATACAGAAATATGAATACTTGAAATTTTATCTCCGTCTCTTAAGTGGTACCTATAGAGTACATATTTTGTACACAAGTTACAAGTTATTGCTCTTCTGTGTGATGGTGTGTGTTCGTCAAGGTTGTGATGATTCGTAAAAACAACTAATGAGAATACTTGCATTGAATTCAATTAATGTGTTTCTTAAGACACGGAAGTTGTTTTTTTACGCGATGAAATTTCAAAATGAAACAGCGTTCTTATTGTGCTATAATAAAACTGCTGTTTTATTTTTATTTTTTATTTGATAGATTAGCGTTCTTTAACCTGGTTGATCATATCGAACGAAGAATGAAATTGTTGAAATGATGCTCAAATGATCTTGGGGTCCACGGAGCTTAAAGTTACTCAATATTCGTCTTCCCAGGATAAGAGAAAACCCCGAAAAATTCGAACACGCGATCTGTTGAATGTGAGGCAGACACGCTACCGCCACGCTACCAGTTGGATGATTTTTTATTTTGCTAGTACAGCTGAAGCGATTGTTAGTAAATGAGTAATTTGCATTTGTTGTTGAGCCTTCCGTCTCCCAGTGTGTTTGCATTTGAAATTCAAGTTACTTAACAATATATGGGCCTGAATGATGCCGTTCTTTATCTTTCGATTTCGGATGATATTTCTTCCATGTGTATGCAATGGTGAAGACACCGCTCTGTATCCTGGATTATCCGCCGAAGATCTCTGCAACTCCTTTGTCTGAAACCCACCGCCTAACCCACATGCAGCTTATGACAGCTACATAGCCAAATAGTCTTCTTATTTCTAATTCATAACAGACGACATATATTATCATTTTAATTGTTTATTTTTATTTGCATACAGAGTTTTAATCTTTTCATTTCTTTCTGCGCCCAAAGCAATTTTTCCAATCATTTTATTTCTTTCAGTCCCTTTCTCTCATTTCAGTTCTAATTCCCTTATCAAGGGAACTTCGAGGCCTTTCTTTTCCTCTTCTTCCAAGTGGACTACGTTTATTCTTCTGATATGTCCATAGCAACTAAATTATTTATATCTTACATAATCTAATATCGAGTTCATAATATAAGGTTTTTCTGGTATACCTACTATTGTTTGATAATTTTTACAATCTTGAATATTTAACTTTTTAAAAATCTATCTGCATCGACGTAAGTTTTAATGCTAAGTTTTTATTAAATTTTCAGGTTTCAACTCCAAATTTGACAGTAATTTTCACTATTGTATTACATATTTGCCAGTTATTTTTCTTACTTATATGTCTCTTCCATAAGTCACTATTCGCATTGATATTACAATTACACCGTTATTGATCTTGTTCTTGAAGTCCTTTTCCTTCTATCTTCTTTATCTATTTTTACCCCCAAATACTAAAATTCTTCACATCCTCGAATACAATTTTTAATTCAAAATTAAGCCTTTGATCTCTGTTTCCGCATTTCATGTGCATTTTCTCATACATTTATGTTCACACCACATGTATCATATTCGTCTAATAACTTCATATTCTTGCGCAGTTACTACCTGGCCATCCGAAAATAAAGTGTGTAAGTATATTATTTAGGAATTACCAATTCTCCAATTGGTAATCCCCAAATAATCTGGATGATATTCTGTAAGCTATACGAAAGTCTTTTCCGACTTTAAATTTATTTTAAAACAATTTTTCCAATTTTTCATTTGGATACAGTATTTTTTATTAAATGAATGATAAATTTGTTCATATTCTAATGTTCTATTGCTTCACACAACTTATGTAAAAGTACGTATGCGTTTTTTAAATTCACGAAAGGGAAATAAGTTTCTTGTCCGAATTTATTAGTATTCTCAAACAATTCTTTGATAACAAATATAGAATCTACAGTAGATCTTTCAAATCTCAGGCCTGTATTTAATTATTATTATTGAAAACTATATTAAATCAGAACAATAAATAGTATCTCTTGCTACAAAAACAATTAATCAATGAATACAATATGCCCGATAATCGAAGTAACGACCAACTGGTCTTGTAGGCGGTGACCGTTTCAGCAAGTGGTCCTAATAACATAATAATAGTGCAAAGGTGTTTTACCATCCCTCATTGCATCATGTAGGTTGCCTGTTAAAGCAAAATGGACGGCGATTCGGAACATTTGTATAAGATAAACTTGAAGATACGCAGGTATGAATGAATGAATAAATTTGTTTATTGAAAAAAGAGATACATTGATCTTCATCAAACGCCTGGGTGCACAGACCGTGCGTATTTTTGTAGTACACAAAATAGTAAACAATATTAAAAGCAAAGTGTAAACATGAAAATAAAAAGATATTCAAATACAGCAACTTAAATTTGCAACAGAGAATAATCCCTATAAGATGCATTAATGCACCCTATTTTAGTATAAAACTGTACGTAAGAAAAATATATACACACAACACAACTAACAGCACAACAAAACAATGACCGAAAAGTGTGACATAAAATATATGTATATAAAACATTATAATCACTTTTGTTTAACTCTTATCGCCCCCCTCTCGTTAATATCAGCCTTCTCAGATCTCAGGTATCTGGCCTTAAATAGAAATGTACCTAGCCGCGTCTTCCGTGCCTGCCAATAGTGTCCAACATGCTTTTAACTTTACATTAGCGGTGGTAAAGGACAGCGTTAAATACTTTTCCCTCCAATCATCCGTACACCTATATATTTCCAAGATATATCTCCACGACTCTTTCTCCTCGTAGATGAAGCAGATTCTCATACCATTCTGGTCAGTAATTTTTATCATCCGCCATGCTCCTAATCTAATCCACGCGAGCCCCTCTCTAATGCGTTTGGTTCCTGTTTTGATGCATTGCTGCACACGCCACTCCGATTTTGGCGAGGGATGTACTTCCAATGAAACCTCGGTGCTGCATAGCAGTGTGAAAAGAAGGCAGCTCAGTCTATTTCACGCTATCACTTTACTTAACGGAGATTATTGGAATTTTAAAACCATTTATTTTTGTGAAAGGTGTTGCTTTTTTGTGTGTTTATTGCAAAGGCATGTACATTTTAATCAACTTAATAAATGTAGAAAGAGACCTGAAGGTTTCATTTGTCAACTAGTACAACTATTTTAGTAAATATTTTTGTGTATCTTGATCAAATATTTATTAAGGGTACTCATTTGTGAGAAAACAATAATAATTGCTAAACTTCATAACATGGATTTTAGTATTATTAAATACTAGTAACTTGCTGATTTAAATCTATGTATATTTTATACCTATAAGATGAATGTATCAGTTTTCTTCCACTTCGTACTAATCTAGATAAACCTTTCTAGGTATAATTAAACAATTAACATTTCTTTGTAGGTGCAGAGGAATAGAGGAAATCGTATGGATTTTTTAAGTTGGTTGCCATACTTACTGGCCTTGACCATACAATAAATAGCTGAATAAAGACAGTACTTTAAAAATGATAAAATTGAGAAAAATTGAAACCAATTCAAGGAATGTCTCGAAAATTACTCATGGCAAAAGTCACTTGAAACACGAATATTCGGTGTTTTAAACATATATACATTTGCTACTTTCCCTACCAATGAACAATATACAGAGTAAGAATAGAAAGTATTTCATTCCACCAACAATTCCATAACAAGTACACTAAAAATATTCTTGGTATATTTCTGTGAGAATTTATACTCGTTATAGATGACACAAGGAGTTTTCATTTACAAGACAGTCGAGAGTGTAATTTCGTATCATTCCAATTGTGTTTCTCAATGGGAAATAAATCTCAACCATAAAATCTGAATAACAGAAAACTAGGTCGTTATTTTCGTATCGCTTCGATGAATTAATTGGCTGAACAAATAAACAACGAAGCGATTGATGATTGTTTCAAATGCGGTGGTTTGTTCTGAAAACAATCTCTAGACCGCTCTCTCATCCACTCTTAGCCGAATAAAATTTCACTTGCACAGAATGAGAAGTAAAATGTTACTTTCTCTAGCACGTATGTACAATGTATGTACTGAATAGAGAAGGTATTGTGTTCTATCCAGAAATGCGATATCAAGATTTCACAGAAAGTATATGATTTATGGTCCTCTGACTGAAAAAAAAAAAAAAATCATTAGAAAAAAAAAATCAGTGTGTGTCCATGTCTGTATGTGTGTGTATGTGGAACAGCATAACTCAAAAACGAAAACTCAGTTAAATAACAAACGTGGTATTTAAGTTCAGTATCTTCGAAGGATGTCACACAAAGATTCTCAGGAAAATCCTCCCACCCACAACTACCCTGGACATGCAAAATGTTACCAACATTTTAATTTTCTCAAAAATGATTCTTATATTTTTATTAAAATACTATATGTTTTAAGAAATTTTTATCACAAATAATATGTATATCTTGAATTTCCTGGTAATAGCCTCTGAAGACTATTCTGGATGACTTTTGTATAACATTTGTATAACCGGTATAAGAAAAAGACAAAAATTCTTATTACACAAACAATTTAGATACCGTTAAACCACAAAATGTATACCATATCAAGATATTCCGTTCCATTGGTTCCAATTTTAAGCTGCTTAAACTTTTCTCAAACGGGACGTCATCTTTCTTTTCGTCTCCCTTTTGTTTACTCCTGACAAGAAGATAGAGGAATTTCAAATGTTTTACGTAGTCTTCCTGTAAGGCCTAATTTAGGATAGAGAATGTTGTTGAAAATCTTCATATCGTAACTTTGAACTATACTGAGACCCAGTATCGAGTTTGGGATTAATCGGACATTTCGTTTTTGACTCGTGCAGTTCAAAGGTACACGACACACATCCACTCCACAAACAAACCTTTCTCAAAAAATCTGGTGTGTTCCATTCACATACCTTTCTCTATCTGTTCTTCAAACAAAATATTCTTGTAAAAAATTATTACTTTAACTCATAATGCTAATCAAGATAGATATTACTAGAAATTATTCCATTACTTAGTTCTTTATAGGTAGAAGGGAAATACTCTAGACTAAAGTGACAGTTACATCTTTTAAAAGCTGCAACTATGTGATTTTCATTGAAATTCGGTTATCTTTCTAAACCCAGCAGTAAAACAAAATAGATATGATAACTATACCTTTTCGTTTGAGAACATTTTAACTAATTTTAAACTGAAACCAATAACATATAATATCTCGGAAACGGTTAGCCCTACAAACAATGTATATGATATAAATTATGTTTTAACGAGTTCTGTATTTTTTGTGCAGCACATTTTTGTCTATTTCTTACGGTTTACCAGTTATACAAAAGTTATCAGAATGAAGAGGCCTTGAGCGGCTATTCCCAAGTAACACACACCCCCACCCCCCACACACACACACACACCCACACAGACCCCATACACCCACCCCACACACACCCCCATACACACACCCCCACCCCCACCCCAATACACCCACCCCAACCCACCCCCACCCCCACCCCCACACACAACCACCCACACCCCCATACAACACACCCAAACCCCCACACCCCCACACCCACACCCCCACACCCACACCCCCACACCCACACCCATCCCCACACACCCAACCCCACACACCCACCCCAAACACCCACCCCCAACACACACCCATACCCCCACCCCCACACACCCCGATACACACACCCATACCCCCACCCCCCACACATCCCCATACACTAACCCCCCCCCACATACACACACATACAAGTTTGGTATTTAATGGACTTTTTGTTTACGAGTTATGGCGTTCACGGACAGACACACGCACACACACACACACACGAAACTTTTTCTAAAAGTGTATCTTTTTATTTAGGGTTCCTGAAATCATTTATTTTCACTGAGATCTCGGTATCGAAGTTTTGGGTGGAATACAACACCTTATCTACCTACTATGTACGTAACATGAACGTGAAGCTTCTTACTCATGATTGGTCTACCGACGGCTTATTCAATTTAGTTTTATGCACCGAGTTCTACTGTAATATAAACATGCTTTAAATTAAAAATAAGCTCCGCGCCGTGTATGTGAAGCATCAGCTCACATGTTACCAGACCGCCAAGAAATGTTGTGAAAACGCACACTTGTAATCTCTCCTATCTTTTGTAAGCTGTGGAACTTTCATTAAGATCTGAAAAGGAAACCGCGCTATTTTCTTGCTAGCGCTTTTACTTCACAATGGATATGCAGCTAGACGTGGGCGGTGGCGGGACTTCATCACAGATAGCAGCCATCATCTGGCACAACTATAAGTGGAATCAACACAAATGAAACACATTTTTGCATTCGTGTTACTTCATCTCTTTCTTTCTTAACAATCGCGAATGAGAGAACATACACACCCGACACCTGCAGCGAGTCTAAAGGAAGAACAGAAAGATTAGGAATGGCATGGTTTAGGCTGGAGGGCACAGAAAATGACAGACAATTCTGGAAGTAGAATCTGCCCGATCTGTGGTTTGAATGAAGACTGGGTACACATTTTGGCGAAATGTGCATAGTGGGAGAATCAGCGTACAATGAAACTCAAAGAAACATGCTAAAAGTTCAGTTTGAAGGAGATTGGCATGTTGAGATCTACTGAATGGCCAGAGAAACTGTAAAACGTTTATTATTTCCTGGATAAAGTGCACGAAGACAGATCAAATTTGTTCAGTATGTCCAAGGTTGTTTATTTGTATTTTTCCTCTCAATTTCTTTTCTCTTTTGTTTCCTTTTGTCACCCAAGTAGTATAAGAGTTTGTATAATAACTTTAATAATTTGACGCCAATACAAATGACTGATGACTGACCTACTGAGTGACTGCCTGCCTTCCTTTTACTTTCTCTACACGTACTATGTACATAGTGTATAGAGAAGGTATTGTAATGCACCCAAAAATTCGATACTAAGATTTCACCGGAAATTCATTCTTTAGGTCCTCCAGAATCCAAAAAAAAAAGCATTTCTGCAAAAATGTCCGTGTGTGCGTATGTGTGTGTATCTGTGTGTGTGTGTTCTATGGACAGCATAGCTCAATAACGAAAAGGCCGTCAAATACCAAACTTGGTGTTTAGGTTTGGTATCTTGCAAGGATGCGACACGAAGATTTTCCAGAAAATCCTCCCACCCCCAACTACCCTTTACATAGAAATTTTGTCGAAAATTTTGATTTTTTAAAAAATGGCTCTCAAGATTTTGATTAAAATATCGTATATTAAAAACATTTACCTGACCAATAAAATGTATATATTGAATTTTCTGAAGGCTACTTTGTTCTGGTTGAATTTTACGGAATTTTGCATAACTGCTAAACCGTAAGAGATAGACATAAACTTACCACACAAAAAATGAAGAGCCCGTTAAAACACACAATTTATGTAACTTACATTTTTTCCTGGAGTTGATCGTTTTTTAGATATTCCTTGTTTTTCTTTTCAGCTTTGAAAACTCAAAACTTTTCTCATACAGCGACTTGTCAACTCCTTTCCATACAAATAAAGGAACAGACACATAGTAACTAGCTTTTGACTATCACTTTAACCAATGGTACTCCCTTATTTCAATTCTACGTACAAGAAAGCAAATAATAAGACTATTTCAGCTATTTTTTCTTAATTAGCATGAAGTAAACAGAAGCATAAGCTTTATAACAATAATTTGTTGCAGAGATGTAGAGAAAGTCATGTGAATAGAACACGTCAGTTTCTTTTATTAATTGTATAATTCGTCGATAAATGTACCGTGTAATCAGTCCTGCTCATATTTTAATGTTGATAATAATATAATTCGTAAAACACATGTCTAATCAATCTCTGTTACAAAGTTACTGCCAGAAATTGCAGGAAATACCACCTAAAATTAGGACCCGATCTCTGCTCAGCTTTCCTTGTGGCAGAAGCTATTGGAAGTGGAGGATGTACAGCCGCTGCCCTAGAGCTCCGTATTGATAACCACATGGTTCAACTCTCGTTTCGTTTTGAAGAGCGTAGCTCAAAATTGAAAAATGGAGTTGCAGCAAGGGGCGATGTTCGTGGAGGTTTCCAAGTTCAAACAACTCCTTATAACTTACTGTTAATAGGCTGTGAATGCATCTTCATTGGTATCTAATTGTTGGGAAACCATGACACAATGTGTTTAACATTTTTGAAAATAATTATCTTTTATTTTGTTTTATATAATTATTTAGGTTTGAGTTTATTACAAACATATTATTTGTGATATAATAGCTGATATTGTCTTCTCATCTGACATGTAAACACATTTATGATCTGGAACTATTCTTAATAATTTGTAATAGTTAACCTTAGTAAAATCTTGGTATCAACTTTTTGAGCGAAATGCAACGCTTCCTCTACTTTCTACATAAATGGTAGAAAAATAAAAATGTTCTAAAGAAACTATTATAATAATTATACCTATATGTCTTATGCTAGGCGAATAACTTACCTTTTCTTCACTAGCAATAACCATGAATTTTCGGTGCATTTCAGAAGATATTCCGAAAGCTTGCTGTGCATAGGAATAGAGGTCTTCCTTGTAATGCGCATATTGACCGGTAGAGGCGCCCACTTTGTTGGTGATGGTATACAGCACCTCCACATACAGTTGTTCGATCTGCCAAAGAAAAAAATTCAACATCATACTATTGCAGAATACATTACATATTACCGCTCATGTTATTTGTATAATATGTTAGTTGTTCTACAGAAAACTAAAGTTATAACAATAGATGAAGAGCTTAATCATTTAAATTGTTTCGCAGCTGTCTATACATGGAAGCGCATGTCAGTTACACAAATAGTATGCAATATACAGGTTATTTTATGACTCAACCTTTAAGTGAATGCAGTCGTATGTTTACGCCTTAGAAGGAAGTTTATTTTTGCAGGTAAGTAACACATTCTAAAGAAATAGCAGTATTTACGACTTGTTATTTTAGTGTTATTTTGTTCCTTAATAGAATTTGTAAGTGTTTTTCATCCATAAATTAAAGTTGAAACACAAGCGCTATTTTCACATTCAATGGGGCATAACAGAAAGACAAATGTGAACCTTAAAATAATTGTATAGGATGAAGTAACTACAGTACATTTATTTTTTACATGGTCACCGTGAAGATTCAGATATTTTTCATCTCTATAAACCAACTTTACAATATCATATTCATAGAAGGTTGCTGCTAGCAAATGCGGGTAGGTCTTCCCGGTATGTTGTTGTCCGTTGATGCGGAAGACTGACCTCACAGACAAATCTTTCTGATTCCAGAAAACGGTAGCTTTCCTGTTGCTGAAATTTTGTTGCTGTTTGTATGGAGTTATAGCAAATTAAAAAAAATAAAGAAAGGAAACACCTAAGCTCAGTTCCTCATGATTTTGTAGGTCTATTAAGCTCTTACATAATAAACAAAAGCATTGTTAAGCATCCTACATAACATTACTAGAGTGTTTATTACATATTTCTTATAGAGTGGATGCAGAAGAGGAAAATAATATCATTGGAATGTAAGCTTCTTCTTTCTTTAAGAAAAGAAAAAGGCTACTCAAAATTGTCGGAGTAACATGAGTCTAAATATAGACCAACAGAGAAACCATCATGACAGCATGGGCATAGCAACCAGCTTGGGGCGAGCAGGTCATT
The DNA here is from genome assembly GCA_030762935.1 of Hymenopus coronatus. Taxonomy (NCBI): domain Eukaryota; kingdom Metazoa; phylum Arthropoda; class Insecta; order Mantodea; family Hymenopodidae; genus Hymenopus; species Hymenopus coronatus. The sequence goes on along the minus strand of CM060882.1, from coordinate 102,621,401 downwards.
TTATGAGTCGAGAAAGCTATGTTTGGTAAATTTTGGCCAGGGCTAAGTATAAATTATAATTGCTTTGCAATCATCTTTGCGAATCACTCACGTATAGCTTATTAAATCTATATTGCAAAAACGAAATGAAATATCTTTAACTATCAATATATGTTAAAGTATATACTTGCAGTTAAATGCTCTATCTTATCATTTCAGCTATGATTCTCTTTTAAAACAAAAGGATTACTTAAAATGTGTACAAGTCATAAGTTAGAAAATAATGAAAGTTAAGATTGCTTTAAGAAAACTCTTTTGCATTAAACATTCCTTCCTTGGGTTTATAGTTAAGATTTAAAATCTCTCTGGGAACTTTGAAAATATATTCTATTTGAAATTGTTTATGCAAAAAACCCGGCGGAGGCGGATAGACTTTTTTGGGCGTAAAAATCCTTAGCATGGAAGGGAAGTACAGTAGTGGCTCCCGTATCGTAGATTTACGGCACGTAAAAGAACCTCAAGCCTGACAGAAAGGCCTTTGAGCAAAAATAAGAGGTATTTCTCGCCCGGTATAGAATGGGATTCTGAGAACCACAGTCTATAACTAACATGTCATTTACATTTTTTCCCGGCGCAAAAGCAGGCCAAACAAAACTCGGCTATGTTATATAAATAAAAGTCGGTATATTATATCTAATGATATTAATACTGCACGTCAGGTTTTCAAATCACTCTTACCGTCATTCGAACTCCTGGGTGTAAACGAAGAGTTTTTCACGCGTTTCTTCTATGGTCACTGAGTTTCCCAAAAATAAGCATTGATCAATATGCAACGTATACAGCAAATTTATATTTAAAAGATTATTTTGGGTGATGCCTCCATCCGCCCACAAAGTTCTCGCCATGGACCCAAGAGAAAATTACGCGTACAAATGCTATCTACAGGACAGCTTTCGGAAGAGACTCTAAAAGGGCGCAACAGGATTGTCGCCTATTCCAGGAGAAATACGCTCGCAAGTCTTCTCACCAGAATACAATGGAGGATTTCCTTAATATGCTACTGTTAACATCCAACACAGTGCCGTCAACAGTAAAGCCAGTTCCGCGGACGACGAAAGAAAATCTTTCTTCTGAAGTTCGGAGCCTTTAATCCTATTAGAACTGAAAGTAGTGAAAACGCATGAAAACAGATGACAGCAGCGCCGAAAGTGATGAATATGCCGATTAATGTGAAAATACAGCAGCTAATGATGACAGGGGAAAACAGGTGAGTGAAAACGCCTAGTTAAAGAGTTATAATTTAATATTTGTGATCTACCAATAGCAAACAAATTAATGCTCAATATTTTCATTTGATATATGCGTAAAATTCTTATAGTAGTCAATCAATTTTCTTGGCATCCAATCAACATGTGTGTACTGTTTTCTACTAAACGTGAAGTGTTTAATACAACCATTGAACATTCGTGTTGTGCTGCATTTCTTTTCACCTACTGTTCACCAACCTCGGCTGCGTTACTAGAGAGACGAACACACATTCGTTTTTTTTTTCTAAAGAAATTCAGTTCCGGAGGCTTGTCAGGACTCCGGTACTGTATTCCTTTTTTCTCCATTTTTTCCAGTTTCCTATATTTCCTTAGTAGACCTTATTAATCTTAACGTTTTTTCCTTTTACATATACATACACAAAAATAGACACAATTACAAACACAGAAACACCCATGCCCAAGGCGGGACTCGCACCCGCAATCCTGTGCACCACGAAGCGCCAAAGCGAGACACTTTAGCGAGCGCGGCCACCAGGATCGGCTACCGTTCATATATCCAATGCATGCGTGCTCACCAGTTGAGTGTTTTTTCCCTTATAAATTACGATGAATCTCCAACAGAGTATGTCGCCCTCCATGGTGTAATGGCTACCATGCTAATTTCATATACCCAAGGTCGCGGGTTCAAACCCAGCGGAGGACGATAGATTTTTTTGGGTGTAAAAATCCTTGGCATGGCTTTCTTCGGAAGGGAAGTAAAGCCTTTGGTCCCGTGTCGTAGATTTACGGTAAGTAAAAGAACCTTAAGTCTGATTGAGAGGCCTCTGAGTAAAATTAAGCGATCTTTCACGCCCAATTTAGAATGGGACGCTGAGAACCACATCAGTTAAAGAGCGTCCATAAATAACACGCCGTTTACATTTTTTCCAACACAGCATGCAAGTGAATTGCATACAGCTTGCTTTGTGATAGCGTACTCTGTGTTTGTGTCGGCTGTTCCATTTATCCACCCTAACTTCTTCTTTTCTCATAAATACACTTTAATCCTTCCTTTCTTCTCTACCTTTAGTATTTTTCGTCTTCACTTATGAAACATTTATCTTAATATTGTCTAGCAAGTGATATCTTTTGTACCTCAAACTTTTTCTCATCCACTATTTTTATAGAACTCGCTTCTCTTTGTAGATTTTTTCTTTTTTTTTAATTTTTCTTATTTTTTTACATTTTCTCCCCTAAATTTACCATATGATTACTGGTTTTACTGTTCCTTTACACAAACATATACACATTTCACAAACATATAATACCCATGCCCAAGGCGGGACTCGAACCCCGATCCCCTGCCCACGATGCATCAAAGCAAGACGCCTTAGCGAGCATGGCCATAGGGACCGACATTTGAAAGCTTTCACTATTCCTGATCAGATTGAGTAGTGCTTTTCTTTTTCCTGCCAATCCCAAAACAAATCCTTAGTGACATATTGTATCTGACCATTTCACGTCGTTTCCCTCTTCTTCGTATACAAATTACTTCGTCTGAAAGTTAAAGTCTCCACACTATAAAGTGCTACATTGCATACGAAATCCAAAGAGGTAAGGAAAACCATTATGAAACATTGTTTTATACCTCAGAAGAATTAAAGAAATAGATAAAAGCAATACTAGAATGATTCAGATATAACGTGGGAAAGCAGTACTGAAACAAACCAGAGAGAAAAAATAAGTACAATTTGAGCCTCTGAAGAAACCTGTAAGACAATTTCTAAAGGAATATTGAATAAGAAAACGAATAGATGCTGGATAATTAAATTGTAAATACAATATAAAATTATTGGTTCATTTGCTGATAAAGTGAAAAAAGTGAAATAGAAGTACTATCTTTCAAAGAACATCATGTTTATTAATTGTTGGTTCAATTCCTCACTATGGCATTGAATTTTTCAGTCTGATTCTACCCTTGAAGCCTTGTCCTAAACATGGATTGTATACAATGAGAATGAACTAAAATACAATGTTTGCTGTTCTTTGTAAGTAGCAACATTTGAAATCTAGTATTTTCTTAGTGCTAAAACTCCTGCATTTACTGAAGTGGGGACACAGAAAATTTCAAACTTTATATCTCAGGCTGAGTATTCCTCTTTTGTCAATAACAAATTCTAATACGAATTGAAGTTTATTTTTATTTAAGGTTAGGAGCACCGCACTATGTCATTGTGGTCATTTCGACTTACATGCCTCTGAGGGGGAGTACATTATGAAAAGTCTAAAGTAAAATCTGATCCGGATGACGACGGGTGCAGGGACTGACGTGGTAGCTAATGTTTTTAGGTAGAATGAATTCGACGTCACATGGTGCACTCGCACAATATCGGTGACACTGTAAACAATCGCTCCACCTGAAGTTTCCCAGAGACAGATCCTAACCATGAGGTCCCTGCTTCGACGCCAGGAAGAATTCTTTACGGGATGCCGTCCAGACCAACTCGCCGAACATCACCGTCAGGTCCTGCCACTCTGAAAGTCATGACAAGTGATGGGTACTGGAAATAATGGACCAGAGAGTCGTGGTAGAAGATCAACCACTCCAACATTCGCCTGCCGACCCGGTGAAATCATGACATATGTGATCGATCTTCGGGTATCGAAAATCTCGAATGCGGGCCACTTTAACGCCTGAACCACCCCTTTAGGTTTTATTTTCGTTTCCATTCACCTGAGATTCCTGGAATTCATAAAAGGTTGCTGTCGTTCTCTATGTAGGACAAAGTATCTACTTTGTCGAGGGAATGGAATGCATTTACTCCGTTCTATACCAATTCTCCTTTGTTGATTTTCCCTTTGTGCTACGTGATCGGTGTTCATGACATCCTCTTTACCATTGGTGTTAACTGCATATTGACTCTTCCGTATTCTTCAGGAAGCTGACGAGTAAAGAGCTGACAAAACCTTGCAAATAATTTAAATTCTATTACCGTGCAATATCCTTGCTCGTTGCTAAGGATTCGACTAGTTTTAGTTAATATTCTTCGTTTTACTTTATTCAGTGTTTTTTCTTCTCAAATCTGAATTTCTACAATTTATCATATGTATGTCTCCATTATGTTAAAAAATATAAACTCATACTTTATCACATATCATATGTAGAATTAAAATTAGGGAAGAAGGAATAACAGATTTCCAATAAATGCAATTAAATTGTGGTACTAGTTTCTAAAAGAATTGATGTTAAAAAGCTCATTCTTCTATACACTTCGTGCTAATCGGGATACCATTAGCAGAAATGGTCTTATTCCTTGCTTCCTTGTAAGTAGAAGGGAATAAGGGTTAAAGCGATGGTCAAATCTTTTAAAAGCTGGTTGCATAGTGGATGAAATTCGTTTCTTTGCATTGCCAGAAGTTGACATATTCCCATATGTGAAAAGTTTAAGTGTTTTTAAACTGAAACCAACAGCAAGCAATATCTAAAAATGGTCAAATTTACGAAAATAAGTATATTAATTAAATTAGGTGTTTCAACGGTATCTACATTTTTTGTGTATGGTTTTGTCTATCTCTTACGGTTACTAGTTATGCAAAATCCAGCAAAATTCATCCAGAATAAAGAGGTCTTCAGAGCCATTTCCAGAAAATTCAAGATATACATTTTATTAGACGTGCAAATATCTTTAATTTACGGTATTTTAATCAAAATCGTTAGAGCCATTTTTGAGAAAATCAAAATGTTCGAAAATTTTTCCATGCAAAGAGTAGTTTGGTGTGGGGGGGAATTCTCCTCAAAATCTTCGTGTCACATCCTTGGAAGATACTTAAGTATATACCAAGTTTGGTATTTTATGGACTTTTTGTTTTGAGTTATCGTGCTCCCGGACACACGGATGTTTTTCTGAAATGCTTTATTTGGATACAGAGGACTCTAAAACGTAAAATCTCGGTATCGAATTTTTGGGTGGAAAGCAATACCTTCTCTGAACACTATGTATATAGTACGTGTAGAGAAAGTAAAAGTTGTACATTCGGGGTGAAAGGGTAGGCCGATTTAGATACACAGGAAGTACTATCAAAATAATAATAATAATAATAATAATAATAATAATAATAATAATAATAATAATAATAATAATAATAATAAAATCTGGTAAAAAGCTCAAGTGTTAAAGTATTCCAAATGAGTATTGTAATAGAAAAAGAGAAATTTTCTGACAAATTTCAAGAAAGAACAAAGACATCAAAGCAATTTGGCATAAACAGTAGAGAAAGTAAGACGCTACGAGAGGGAGAACGAATTTAGTCATTGAGATGGAACGGTGAAATGACCAGAAAAAGGGAGTAATGAAATAGAAAAGGAGGGGTTGAAATTAAATATAGAAAATGATCAGAAAGGAGAAAATAAATAGGTTAGGGAGCTTATGTGGGAATAAACTGCTTTCTTAGAGATGTACTTAGTGAAGAGGTGACTGAACGAATTTGGGATAATAGAAAACAATACACGGTATAAAGATAACCAGATCATATGGGCCGAAAAAACGAAAAAAGGGAAGTGTGAAGAAAGTGCCCACAGGGTAAGAGACAGTCGCTTACATGATTAACACCAAGAATAACTGTCTTATAAACTGAAGAATTTAAACGGATCAGAAATATTTCATGAAGCTGAAGATGAAAAAGAAGAGATAAAGTGCCGCCTTTTAGAAACCTGCCCATACACTCATTGAACTCTTAGTACCTCTTAGATTGGGAAATCAACCAAATCCTATGAATCCTATAAAACGGAACATGTCCTTTATATTTTCCCTGCTTAAAACCCCAGGTTCAAAGAAAAAGAAGCCTAAGGATACAGATCCATGCGTGGGTGGACTTTTACACACCCGTAGTATAATATGTAAGTAGGTTTTATATTTTCTTCTTTTTTTTTTGCTTCATAAAGACTCTTATACATATAAGACTCATTATGTGCAAATATTACGTAGTGTGCTTTGGCTCGATGGTCTAGGGTAAGCTGTTGTAACTCTATTTCTCTAAGTCGTAGTACTCGTGCCTACTCAACCACAAACCTCGGAACCCGATTAGTGGGGAGAGCTATAGGCAATACGTCGCGGGAAAAGTCATAGCAGAACGCTTGAGCTTGCATTACAACACTTGATTCAATCATCACGATAGATTGCCCTCATTGACGAGGTGGATTGCATAGTGCAGGCATACCGTTGTAACTCGCTACTCTTTGGCGGTCAGCCAATTAAGAATAGTGGATTTTTGTTTTTGGTAGTGTTTAACGCCCGCTTTTATTACTTGTGGCACCGTAGGCGAGGAACAGCGGAGGGCGGATGGTTTTCTTGGACCTTAACATAGCATTACTTCCTTCGGAAGGGAAGTAAAGCTGGATACATGTTACAAGATATATATCACCAAAAAGAATCTCAAGCCTGTTAGAGGTCTCTGAACACATTTTCTAGTCTTTCGCACCCAATGCAGAATATGATAGGAACAATGGTAGTTAAAGAGCGTACATAAGTAAAACTAATTTTAATTTTCGTTTAGCTAAAAAAATCTCACTCTGCTTACCACCTGGCCTCGAAGTTATGCTTGGGCTTGTCAGGCAGCAGCTTCTGCATTCCAATATTCAAGATGAGCCCTACTTCAGTTGAGTTATCTCATGCTTGATAATTCTGGCAGACACGCCACAGATTCCTGCGAAATTAAGAGACGCGCTAGCATATTTGCCATAATTACTTCAACATAGCTTTGCCCTGGTGGGCTTTTGGCCAACTCTCTATAACTTCACTCATAGAATGGAATGCAGCCATTTAAAGGAAGCGCTTATGCGCATATAGAAGAGGATATAAACTTCCACTTGACAGTTTTGATCCACTGTGTGATGCAGTCTCAAAAAGAGACCCTAAAACTACTAGGTCACGCTCTTCAAGATATGTTTCATAAAGCACACTGGGAGTGAAATTTAAATTTTATTTATTTCTGTATATAATTTTGGGAACTGCTGCTTTGTTGTTATGTTAATATGAATACAAAATTTCATTACAATTTGATAATACACTGCAAGATATAAATTATTTCATACATTTTGTTATGTAATTATTCACATAGTCAAAAATTTCTCGCTCATTACAATTTGTTAATACACAGCAAGATATAAATTATTTCATACATTTTGTTATGTAAATATTCACATAGTCAAAAATTTCTCGTGCGTAATGTTTGAGAGCATTAGTTTATATTCTCTGAACTGGAGCTTAAACCACACAGAAAAACATAAAAAATGAAAGCTCAATAGCTTAGGTTTCTCGGTTATAAGTTTTACACAGGTTAAAAAAATAAACTATATTATTAATAGTTTTTCATAAAATATAATTTTTAAAAATTACTATTGATTTTATGGTAATGTTTTCCTTTTTAATATCACAAAAAATATTTCTGGGACGTTTTACTTCTATTTTAGCGAAAACGAAACGCGTGGAACATTTTGAAGTTGTGAAAATGTGAAGAAGTTTATTGTTCTAGAGTCGGAAGCAAACCGGGCAGCTAAATGTTTTTTCTCTATGAATGCCCAAATGTCTCAACAACTATTTGCTATAAAAAACAATTTTATTTTTTTTGACCGATTGTATTCAACATATTATTTCCAGTGTGCCTTAACATTAAACGCGCGATCCGTGTTAAGATGCTTCATTAGGCTGCTTCTTCTTCACCTTGTTGTTTATCACATGGCAAACTGCATAAAACTTCAATGCTCGAATTCGGCGTCAAATGTTACTTTTGGCCAAAACCGTTTTAATTTTTGAGGAGCACATGTAGCTCATTTATACCATTAATATTATTTCCATTAGCTTTATAGCAACAACAATCAACTTATCATTTCAAAAGCCTTTAGTTCATTAAACAAAAAAGCATTACTTTTATACTATTTATCTTAATAAAAAACGCCTAGGAAATCTTGACCTATTTTATAGGTATAACGCCCACTTTTACTACATATGGCACTGCAGGCGATGACACTAATAATACATGGAATGAAGGAGCACCGGTACAATGCGAAGGCGGGGGAAACCGGAGAAAACCAGCCACTGCACCGCTTTGTCCACCACAAATCCAACATGTGGTCACCTCGGATCGAACCGGGGGCCATCTTGGTGAGAATCGAGTGGTCTAACCATTCGGCCAGGGTGGGCCTCTGTATTTCGGCAACCACTTTGCAGAAACCGGCAACGTGAACTAACCAATACAGTTACTGGACCTTATGTATTAATATGGAAACAACCAGTATATGGAAATTATTTCTGACGAAACATAAATGTCATCTTCACGATATTGGTTCATTTACATTTTACTGATGTAATTGTAATTTTTAAAAAAACTATATTGTTTTTCCATAGCAAGAAAAATTTGGAATTTACTTATAACGTCCTAATGGTTGCACAGCTGGGCCCAAGTGTTAGAAGGTGTTTTTTGTGGAAACAGGTTAAGTTAAGGAGAAGAACCGCTCGCCAGGATCTATGTATAGGTAATGGCAATAATAAGGTACATCTATATTGAAAGATTTCAACCCAACTTGACCCATTTTATTTAAAACATGTGCAGCACTATTAAATAGAAGTCAGAAATATTAACAAAGACCAGTGCTGGCCATACATAGAAAAAACAAAAGCCATATGGCTTCTTCAAACCGGTCTAAACAATTTATAAATAATGGTAGCGAGAAGATTAAGAAATTTAGCCAATTTAAAGCCAGAAATATCACAAGGTTAATATAGTCAATTTTGACAAACCGAAAGCTCGCTCCCGAACATTTTATCAAGTGGCATCGAAGAAGATGCGTCTTCCTGCCGCTATGTCAGATGACCCCGATGAAAGGTGAGCTTCCAACTCCTGATGGCTGCCCGAGGTAGAGCTGCTTGCCGAGACCCCCTCCCCGCTCCAGGAAGAGAACTCGTGACGTATCCAGGCCGGCGCAAAAACGTGTACATCCGCCAGCTAGACTTCAGCAGGTTAACGAAAGCGCTTGTAGCGGAGTAATGATGAAGCAGGCATGGCGTAAGATTCAGCGGGTAACGGAGACGTTACATGGCGACATTCAGTTTAGAGAAAACCCCTACAATTATTTGAACTATTTCTAAAACAAAATTATTGCTGAAGTATTTTTATAGTAAAATTGAAGATCAATGTTCTATTTTCCTTGTTTTGGTATGTAACTAGTCCTTATGCGCAATTTTATATTTTTAGCTGCAAAGTTGAAGTATGGAATTGTACTTATACCGGGTCTTCAGATTTATTTGGCCTTTAGCGCCAGAAGGTTTAAATGCATGCCACCATTATTCGTTCAAAGGGGAGGGGCGACATTGAACCCTGGACTGCATCCGTAAACAAGTTACATACTGGGCAGTGCAGAACTGTTTTTCTCCAGGACAATTTTGCGCTCTTTTCACGCGAGATGGAAGTGACCACCAATCATAGAATTTGCATGGTTGAGTGATACTTTCGAACTGAAAGAATACATTACCTATCAGCATAAATGCTGCGATTGCGAGTTTACGAGATGTATATTCCAAATGTAAATATTGAAAATGTGCGATACAAGTCCTATTTCACTAACGTGACCTTGAAACTGTTGACATCCAGCGCTACTACCCATCGTTCGCTAGTCCTGTGTAAGAGGAAGTGCGAGATAAACTCATTACCTAGTACTGACATCATGACCGGACAAACCACTGACGGCAAAGACCGAATAAATTTGAAGAAACTATATAATTAGCAGTGGTTCGTGTAGTCAGGTAATAACAAACCTTTCGGCTAGACCCAAACCCAACCCCTTTCGATACTGTTCTGTCACTCTATTTAACGTTTGTCTTACTCTCATCTTTCCCATTTTTCTGAGCTTGAAATCAATCTACGTTTATTGGTTAATGTTAGAGTGGTGTGTATTTAACATCAAACCAATAGGAGACGGCAGAAGCATCAGATGCTGGTATGCAGAGTTATAATGTTTTGATAGTACCTTTTACTGTAAATATACATTTTGGGATCCCCTGTATCTAAAAAAAAATACTTTTTTAAAATGTCCCTATGTGTGTGCACGTGTCTCTGTGAGCAGGATATCTCAAAATTAAAAGTAGATTAAATATCAATCTTGATATTTATGTTCAGCATCTTCCAAGGATGGGCATAAGGATTTTCAAAAAAAGAATTCCCCACCCCAAATTACCCTTTACATGGCAAATTCTGAAAATATTCTCTCAAAACAGCTCTATTGATTTTGATTAAACTCTGTGAATTAAAATAAATTCTATAACTTAAATTTTCTGGAAATTGCCCCTAAGGTCTTAATTTTGAATGACTTTTACATAATTAGTAAACCATTAAACAGACAAAAGTTTACTAATCTCCTTTATACACACCATTTATCCTATATAATGTATATATATATATATATATATATATATATATATATATATATAGCGAGATATTTCTTCTTATTAATTTCAGTACTTATATTTTCTCAAACGGAAGTCATCCGTTTTTATTTTGCTTTAACCTTGGCTATGTAAAGGGAACCGATTTTTAAAGTCAACTGCTTTTAAAATATTTTCTATTGCGTTTGTATATTGTATTCCCTTATTTCCCTTCTACTTATAAGGAACTAAGTAATTAGACTATTTCTGCTATTTTTACCTCAATTAGCATAAAAAAGGAATAGACTAACATTTTAAAATAATAGTTTATTTGAAGAACTGGTAGAGAAAGCCATGTAAATTGAACATACACAATCCCCCCTCCCTTTTTAGCGTCCCTTAACCTGTCAAGTAACATCAGACGAGGAATGAAATGGGTGATATGATTCTTAAATGAGCCCAGGGTCCAAGTGTGCTTTGAGTTACTCGAAAGTTGTCTTCTCGGGAAAAGGAGCACCCCAGAAAAGCCTTTATCCGGGTAATTCACCCCAACCAAAATTCGCATACGGGCCCTCTAAATTGATATTCCTATTTGACTCATTCTTGTTACATACGATTTCCAGTTGCTTGTATATTTTTGGTGAACGTAATCATGATTGGTTCAGTTTTTAATTATTCCATGATGTCAGAATGCTCTTTTTGAAACTGTTCTTGAGTCTCATCAATTTAATTTTTGCCGAAGTCAATCTTTGTGATCTACAGTACGGACGATCGAGGCATCATTACCGTAACTCACTGTAATTGATGTAGGGTGCATTTCCCCTTCAAGCATTCAGTGGCGTTTAGCTGGGTACGACTCTCGACACGATGGAAGTTTTCAACCGAACCAAATATATCGTATTCCAGAAAGGGTGGGAAGAAGAATGTTTTTAGTTAAAGAGGATAGTACCGTGAAATGTCTAGGGTTGTAATACATTAAATTACAATTTGTAAAATACCCACATACTGATTGTGGCAAACATTTTTATCAGGTATGGACTCGTAGCAGCACTTGAATTTGAAAAAAAAAATTGCCTGCAAAGACCCTCCCAACGATCTTCAAATGGAACTAGTTGTTTTGCAAAATTCGACAGCCATTAAATATTCTCAGAACAAAGTTGGGATTTATTTAAATCTGCTTCCAATGAAACATTTCCAAAACTGGGAAATTTTGCTGCAAGGCTTATTTGGTTCTTCATATGTTTTTCGAATAAATTTCTTGAAAATGAATAAAATAAAAAGCAAAGTAGAGTAGGGCAGGATGATTTGTTCTGCCGTTTAAGACTCTGTTCTTCATCCCTGTCGACAACCATTGATGAACTGACTACAAGTAAACAGTGTCAACCAAATTACTAACAAGAACAGTCTTCAGTAAGTTTTTCAGTATTTGTACCATCCCATATAATATTAACGTTCTTGAAGCCCCCGCCACTGATAGAAGGCGACGTCATAGATGAGTTTTTACCTGCCGCTACCAAACAAATGGGTGGAGGTAAATCTGCCCTCCCCTCTGCCACTCTAGGTTGGGCACCACTGGTAATTGATTATGAGAAACGCTTCTATAGTGGCCAACTCTTTTCATAATGACAGGATGTTTCATGGTGCCTCTTAAGAACCGTAAGAAATGCTTTGATACTATCGAACTAAGGATCCATACTCTGGAGAGTTGTGAACATCAGCCACGAGTACGTCATAGTCGGGTTGGACTGATGCCAACAGCAACTAGTGGTTGGAAAATCCGATACCACATGGACATCACATTCCGCTTCTCGGACAGCAAACAATGCCAAGCTTCGATCTTTTTCCAGAATATTTTGCGTTAAACAAGCGTCTTTCTTTACGCTCTGTTACTCCTGAACTGAAATGCAGAAGAAAGAAAGATGAACAAAACTAGCTTTTGTTCTTTGCTTTGCGGATTTGTACCACCTATATTTATGCATCGGTTGCTTTTCTGTGACTACATTTTATTTTTTTGAAGGCCACAATTAGTTCCTAAGATCTATATTGTTATATTCTATAATTCATTTTTAATATGCCAAAATTGAGAATTATTTAAAAACGAAGATTGGTTGTACCTGTACGATTATTTTGAATAAAAACGACATTATTTATGTATTCTTTCATTTTTGTGGCCCACTTAGCTCCAATTATCATATCGGGAGCTTGGCTAAGTAACAGCAAATGGTGTTATAACTAATTATCTGTTTTAATAACTTCTATTATAAAACTAGCTCACATTCACTCTCCCATTTACACTTCCAGACTCTGTAGAGGGTAAAAAAAAAAATCTACCCCAGCAGGAATTGAGGCGGAATTTATAGGTTAAGAAGCCAGAATTTTGATTATGTGACTATAGAGGTAATTGGTTGTTCTAGTAATGATGCTTCATTGTATATTGAAAAAAAATTGATAAAGAGCTCATCAATTGCCAGGTTCATATCAGTGCCCTCGGTATGTTGGAATTTCGTCCTGCAGTAGCTCTTTTACATGCCAGGATATCTGACATGAGGCTGTCTATTTTAAGCACACTTAAAAACCATCGGTTTGGGCCGGGTTTGAACCAGTAATCTTGATCAGAAGACCAGCGCCTAACCAACTGAGCTACCCAGACCAACACACTGGATATTGGATTTACAGATGTGCATGAAAATCGTATCGTTTATTTCACTTGTAGTATGTAAAGGTAGTTCATTCCCCAAGATCGCAATAGTGTTTTCCCTCCATAAGGTTTCCGTCTTCGGATAACCAAACTTTGACTCCAGTTGTCGGTATCAGTTGTCTATTTGGCTGGTCTGAAATACAGTTCGAGGGCGCAAAACGAGCCAATGGTCAATATTATAAATGATATGAAATTAAGCGGTAGGTAGGATACCACCTCTGTGAAAGAATTTCGCCAGTATTGGTAAAAAGGCGATAAATCAATACGGCATAATTCGTATTTTAAGAGGAAGAAGTGAAACCTTAGGAGCTGGTTGTTAAAGTGAAAGACAGCTATGCTGTTTATACGAGTTTTCATCCATAGCATGGATACGAAGACGAACATATTTTCGTGTTTGCTTTTAAGTTTTTATTAGGTACCTATAACTTTATATCTGTGCCTAAAATCAACGAAATACTGTCTTATTTGTACTCTGTCAATGAGAACATGTAGGGGAGTGTCACTCTTCGTCAGTTCAGCCATATCTTTGGGGAGTGAAAGTACCCTAGCAATCTAATGGCTATATTATTATGCTCAAGGACACAGGAGGAAGTTAGATTCATCATCAGTTCGTACCACAATAGCCCACTTTTTATCAAGGCAATATACTTATGGCCATTTGGAAGCTTTGAACTTCCCTAGTGCATGACGAAGCTCATGGTAAACTCAATGTGTAAAATATATTTCAACTGTAGTAATACCTTCAAGCTTACAAATGTGTTTATGAAGTGATGAAACGGCAGATTGGCTGTTTATCACAGGTGAAAGCTAGTACTACTGCAGCCGAAACAAAGAGCGGTGTAAAGATTGGCAGATGTTTTCATACTCTACGTAATTAGTATGAAACTACAATATGGGACCCAAGAATAACACTAAGGATGGCAGGGAGATCGAGACAGGATGTGCAGATGACGACATTCAGTTTTAGATTTGACTCTACCCTTGGTCGATTGACCAATATGGCTGTCCATGCGCAAGCAGAGAGAATGAACAGAAAGTCCATTTTTATCCCTTATTTCGATACATTTCATTTACATCACCTAACCTAACCTAACCTAACCTAACCTAACCTAACCTAACCTAACCTAACCTAACCTCGACGAAATCTCGAAACTTGTCGTTCACCTGTCACGTAGTTATACTGTCTCTGTAACCAATAGGAAATGGTCAGAAAAGAGCCTTAGTCTAAAACTGAACTAGGATCTGCAATCTCGCGTGCAGACGACTTCAAACAGGACCATGTAGACAAGGCAAACCAACGACAGATGTACGTGGAAAACACAAAAATGCACTTCCTTGTCTGAAGCTGAAATCATAATGTTAGTGATGATAAAAATAAGTGATAAATTAAAACAAAGAAAAGTGTCAATTCTAGCTGCAATCACATATTTCTGAATAGGTAACTTAAGAATTAGAAATAAATCATAGGTTTAAGTGTGCAATTTAGTGCTTAAGCGTGTAAGTCATAATCAGTCAGTCTACTACACGATGTTCTTAGGATTTACAAAAATAATGACCTTCCAGTATCAGCTCCGTGGATCAGCAGGAAGCTTTTGCCCTTAAGGAGTGCTTTGGCTGTTTATTTATGTATTACTTATTGACAATATAGGCAAGTGCAAAATTTATAAATTGGGGAAGTAGAATCAGACTGACATATTTAATGTTACTTCAGAATTTTGAGCCATGTATCCACCTTTCGTGTTGCTGCTCTAACCAACTGTTCTTTAATGTCAACAACCCAACAAGATATTACATTTTTCAACTTACTCATATTTTTATTTTCTCCATAAAATGTACATAGTAGCTAGAGAAGTTATTGTATTCCATTCAAACGTTTTGTTGAGATTTTGCCAAAAACTTATGTTTTGAGGTCCCCTGAGTCCGAAAAAGGCATTTTAGAAAAAATAGTCATGCGTTTATCTGTGTGTGTGCGCGTTTGTGGACAGCATTGCTCAGAAACGAAAATACGTTAAAAACCAAACTTAGTATTTATGTTCAGTATCTTTCAAGTATGTCACAGGAAGATTTGAAGATTTTCAAAAACTCTGACCCCGCCCGGAGCAAACTACCCTTATATGGATTTTTTTTAAATTTTGTTTTCTCAAAAATGGCTTTAACGATTTTGATTAAAACACGATATATTAAAGACATTTACATTAAAAGTAAAATAAGAAGGCTGGGAAAAAGCCTCTGAAGACCTTTTGTTTTGGATTAGATTTGCAGATTTGCCATAACAGTTAAACCGTAAGAGATACTCAAAAACTTAATACACAAAAATGTAGATTTTATGTCACATATGTTTATTTTGTAGAGTTGAACTTTTAAGATATTCCTTGTTATTGGTTTCAGTTTTTAACTACCTATTTATCTCAAACGCGACCACGGAAATCGAACCGAATCTTAATTGTTTCACATAGTGATCAGCTTTGAAAATATTTGACAATAGTTTTAGCACAATGTATTCCCTTATTTCTCTTCTATTTACAATGAAACAAGCAATAGAGATTATTTATGCCAATCTCAATTAGCGTGATGTAGAAAAAAAACTTATTTGGAACGGCTAGAGAAAGTTATTTGAATGGAACACATTAGATTTTTGTCGATATTTTGAGAAAACACACCCCAAAGGCGATTTAGAACCTCGCAAGTAATTTACATATTGTCTGAGGAGGTTCAAACTGACGGTTGTGTATTGGAGACACACCGAAAGCTACCCACTCGTGTTCATAGAACTGAAAACATCAAAGCAGATCGCTCGAGGTCTCTCTAATCAACAAGGACAGCTTCTGTCGAGTGGGGAATCTTTCATCGGCCACTTCAAAGGTTTATACATAGAGATTTCCATTGTCTTGCTCTACAAAATTGCTGTAACCCTTTAACTTGCAACTAGAGATAGGAAGCGAAGGGTACAAAGTGGACAAGGAAAAACGTGAACTCTGTTGTGAAACTACAAAACGTTCGATTATGGGAAAGGGAGTTCTTACTTTCTCTACATGTTCTATGTTCATAGTGTTTAGAAAAGGTACTGCATTCTACTCTGAAATTTGACACCAAGATTTCACCGGAAATAGACGTTTTAGTGTCCCCTGTATCCAAAGAAAGCATTTTAAGAAAAAAGTCCACATGTTTGTGTCTGTGTCACGTTAACTCACAAACGAAAATTCGGTAAAATCCCAAACTTTATATATAGTTTTAGTATCTTCCAAGGATGCGACACGAAGACTGAGCAAAATCTTCCCGCCCCAAATTACGCTTTAAAAGAGGAAACTTTCGCAACTTTGATTTTCTCAAATATGGATGTAATGATTTTGATTAAAACTCCTATGTTAAAGACATTTACGCGAAAAATAAAATGTATATATTGAATTTTCTGAGAATAGCCTCTGAAGACACATATACATATACATACATATCTTGTTGTAACACACAATTTATGACACGCATTTTTATTTGTGGAGTTGGCCATTTTTGAGATATTTCTTGTTATTGGTTTCAGTTTTGAAATACTTAAACTTTTCACACATGGGACTTTGCCAACTCCTGGCATTGCAAAGAACGGATTTCACCCACATGGCAGCCAGCTTTTAAAAGATTTGACTGTCGTTTTAGCCTTGTTATACCATTATCTCCCTGCTACTTGCAGGAAAGAATTTCTAATAATGTTTCACTCAATTATCATGAAGCAGAAAGAAGAATAAGCTTTTTAATAATAATTTGTTACAGAAAGTCATGGATGCAACACATCATTTTTGCACCGGATAGAAAACAAATGCATGTGCCAAAGTTTAATATAAGAATTTCACTTTTGAGCCAAGGAATAATAACAGAAGTAGTACATGTGTTGATAGCGATCCAACAAATTATCTGACGTTTCTCTTCATGGTAATTTTTTCGAGAGCAAGGTTTAAAACTAAAATTAAATCCTCTTTGAAATCTAGAAGCACAAGTGCTACTTGGCTTGATAACACGAAAATATTATTTATAATGAACTTAACTAATTTAGCAGCACCCATGCTTGTCAGTCACTGAAATATAGATGATCATACTGCTCGGCAAAAGGAAAAGAAAAAAAAAAACGAGTTGGATCATTAAAATAAAAGAATTCAGGGAATAACTTGTCTTCAGCTAGTCTTATTAACAATTTAAACTACCAAAGAACTGCATGTTTCAATTGTAATTATTGTAATCATGGTCCATTCGATTTCACACAACGCATTCATATGATTTTCTCAACATTGTATCATGATAGTCGAGATAAATGTTAGCAAAGTTGTATTATTTCCTTCTAAGAAGAAGAGAAATAAGGAAATACACTAAGCTAAAGCGATATTCACATCTTTAAAAACCCGGTCACTATTGAAACAGTTTAAATTCCGTCTACTTTTCACAGCCAGATGTAAAAAAATAAGATATACAACGAAAGATGACCTCCCGTTGAGATCATTTTAAGTAGCTTAAAATTGCAGAAAAAGGAGAAATATCTCGGAAGCGGTTAACCCTATAAAAATGTAGGTAACAACATTATGTATTTTAATGGGATATACTTTTTATGCAGTAATGTTTTGTATATCTCTTACGTTTATCAGTTATGAAAAATTCATGCAGAATGAAGAGATCGTCAGGGGCTATTTACAAAGCATTCAATATATTCTCTTTGTCATGTAAGTATCTTTAATATACGATATTTATTCACAATTATTAGCCACTTTTGAGAAAAACAAAAATGTTAATACTTTTCCCACGTAAAGGGTACTTTGAAGAGGGGAATTTTCTTGAAAGTCTTCCTTGGAAGTTGCGCAACTTATATAACAAATTTGGTATTTAAGTATTCTCGTTTTTCACCTATGCACACACGTTTTCTATGAAGGCTTTTGTTTTGTTCGGGAGACCACAAAACATATATTTCCTATAACATTTCTGTATGGAACTTTTGGGCGGAATACAGTGCCTCCTCTATACACAATACTTGTAGAGAAAATAAGTGAGCTACGATGAAATGTTATAATAAAAGATGCATTACTGTCATTGTAGTACGACTCATGCTCTATCATTGCTAATGTCATATTGAGGCTGTTATCTGTCAACTTTCCTACGTAAAACTGCCTACGGAATGCATAAAAAACAAGTTTTTTTATCAATGCCCTTTTTGGACAACTTTTAATTCCAATTGAGGCCAACCAAGCACTTAAAAGCTCTTATTGGAGATATATCGTGAGCTGCCTGAGCCGTTGAAAAATTCTGATAATAAAGGAGTTTTCGATTTGTAAGAGAAAAAGACATTTAGATTATAATAATTAATTAGGTAGAACTATACTAGTTATTTATGATATAAGTGGTAAAAATGGTATTTTATATTGTGAGTAGGAATTTTGTAATCCTACAAAGAATATAAAACACTTTTAAAATGTAAGTCATACACTATTTTTAGACACTTCTCAAAATTGTTAGACATAATTATAAATATATTGTTTTTACCTGTTTCATGCTTAATAGTCTGCGGTATTCAGTTGTTGTTTTGCTTAGCATCAGTGCTGACAACATCACGACTTACTCGTACAGAACAAAAACATTCTATACAAGGAGGCAGTGTAACAGTTGTAATTTTGCTCTCTCCACAGCTTGCATAATTTCGTCTGGTTCAGCAGATTCCATGTTCATGTCATTGAAATCATCCGCTATTTTATTGGTCGATACGAGCTTTCAGAGTCATAGCGTACTTCAATGAGGATGTGGACGCATAACTCAAAGTTAGCTACATTGGAGTGTTATAATTTTATAACACTGAGTGAATAATTTTCTACTTTTAACACTACAGATATCTGGTGAAAGACCTAGTTTTAGCATCAACTGTCGAAAAATATTATTTATTACAATAGTGTATATCTCTAAAATAGTAATTGAAGTTAATATATAATATGCATCTACTTCAAATTTCAAGTTTGCTTTTAAATTTCAAAGAAAACAATCGGTAAAAAAAAAATAAAAGTAAGATACAATAGTAAAACAGATACCTCGTATTACTAACGGAGCAGATATAAGAAAATTACTAAAATTGTTACATTCACGCAATTTTTTTCTGCCCATGAAAATATCACATATTAAACCAAGTTATTCGAGATTATTAATGAGGCATAAAATAATGTAGAGGTGTAGAAGGATCAACTCATCAAGCTCCTTACCACGTATGAGGATCCCTCAAGGTAAGTCAGTCCCCGAGTTGCAAAGCGATTCTGAGGAACGTGGTTGCTTTTGCATCGCCGGAAATTCTAGTTATCTATTCGGCAACCTTCTTGATGAAATGGTTACTCCATGTGCCACATAACTCGATAGCCACTGGTACGAACATGAACTTGTCCATAAATCATTGCACTTCTTCCTCTTCTCACCTTCCCTACTTTTGGCTTCACCTCCAGGCTTGCCGAAGAAAGGGCAAGGTTGGACTTAGCGAAAGGGTCCGTACAGGAAAAATCTCATAGTAACGCTCTATTTCTTTTCCAAGCTACAACCACCATTCTGTCCGGCCTCTTACCCAGCGGCGGTTGCTGTGTAGGAGCACAAGAGCACGTGAACCTCCAATATTTCTTAGTGGATCTCCTTTTTCTCTTTCAGGAAACACTTAATAAAATGCGCTATCCGGTGTCACTTGTTTAAATATACCGCGCTCTGCTCTTCAGATTGAACGCACAGAGAACCTGAGTATGTGACAACAACGCTTGTAGCACAGGCCTCTTGTGCTAGCGTGTAACTAACGTTTAGCAGCAATGCGCTTGCGCGTGTAACAAAACAGTTCGGAATTTTACAACCAGAAATGAGCACAGTGCAGTCGTGCACTTTCGTTCTCATTAGCATCACCAAGGTTCTATTTATCATCGGGAGGTGCTGCTATCTTTGAGGTTTAGCTGAAACCATCCGGAAATGCAACTGCTATTGATGAGACGCGCTATTTTTCTTAATAATTTGCAGTTTATGCGAGAGTTTGCTTAAGACTTGCGTGTGCTGCAGTTTCTCTAAGTTATTTCTGATATAATGTGATTAACTTACTGTGACAATACTTAATTGATTAACAGGTGAGACTAGTGTGGATTTTCTAGCACATTTTAAACATAGCTTTTTATTTTAACAACAATGTTCTCTGTGTTGAGCAACTGACCTCGTGGCTCTCAATTCTTGTGACTTTTAAAAAGGTAGCCATGAATGTTGTAGACTCGATATTAAAAAGCCATGATAAACATACATATGAGGAACAAATAGAAATAAAATGACTGGTCGTCCGCAGCCCGATTTGGTAATTAAGCATGTGACAAAAACTCAAAACCGGGACTAAAGACGTAAATTTAATAATGTATCCGCAACATACAAATGGCTTTATGGTTGCAGTATCAGAAACTCGTTGTTTTGCTTTCCTTGTCTTACGTTTAGCTCCAACGCGACGAGTAACTGGACAAGAGTAGGATGTGCCAACCTGGTGCATCTGAGTGAAAAAGATAAAAAAAAAAAAAAAAAATAAGAATTCACATGCACATAAGAACGCATGTATTCGATTCGCCATGATTGGTCGTGTGAATATCAGCACTCAACTAGATAGCGCTTACAGGCAGTCGGTAAGGAGACACAACGAGCAAGTTGACAAAAATAGGTGCATTCTCTCTAGGCAATTGACTGCATTAAATTTTGTGGAGCCGGGGTGTTTCGTGGGCTTGTTAATTTTGTAAGCTCTATTGATATAGCAATGCAAGAACACTTAGAAAATGCAACCTTGTTCACAGGTACTTCAAAGACGGTGCAGAATGACATCCTCCACTGCATGCTTGCGGTGTGCAGGGAAATTATACCAGAAGAAATAAAGGTAGCTCATTACTTGGCAGTCATGGCCGATGTGTCTACTCAGCAACTACTCGCTATTGTGTACAGATACGAGATGCAAGGGTCGGCTGTTGTGCGCTGTTGCCCAAGATGCTGATGCTATACCTGGGGCAATAAACACAGCATTGCTAGATCTTATAGCAGAACAGAAACATAAATCCATAGATCAATGTTACGATTGTGCTGTTATGAGTGGCAGTGCAAGTGGAGTTCAGGCGAGAATACGAGCTGTGTACCCTCACGCATATTATATTCACTGTTACGCCCATCAATGCAATTTGGTTCTGCAGAAGGCTGCTGCCATAAACAGCTCACCCAGGGTTTTCTTTTCAACACTATTCGGATTTCCCGCATTTTTTTTCAAGGTCTTGTCTAAGAACCAAGATACTTGACAGAATTGTGCAAAACAGAGTTCCGAGACTAGCAGCCTCACGCTGGATTTGCAACATTCGTTCAGTGAATGTTTTATATGAAAATAAAGAACGTCTCATCCAGTGTCTAGAGGAAATAAGTCTGCTTGATAATATTGATGACTAAACAAGATGTGAGTTAAGCGGCCTCTTAGCAGCTTTGGAGGATTCTGCATTCACCTTCTGGTTGGAATCCTTTCATAGAATAATGCCTCAGGCGGAGCTCTTATTTAAAGTACTGCAACACAGACAAATCGATGATGTAAAAACGCTACTTAGATCGGTTCTCAACTGCTGTGCAGGAAAATAGAGACACTACACTTAACAGATGTGAAGTTTCCGAAAACCGAAAGAGAAAGAGGCAAGAAAAAAACATGATTTTCATTTACCGATCATTTAGTGGCTTCGAGGCTAGTTGATGTCGCTTCTTTCCAGACATTCTCCGAAGATTTTCCAGAAAAATATCTCATCACTCCTGTTGAAATCTACCCATGGTTGCTCAAGTCATAACTTAAAACAGAACTTCAAGTACTGTATAATTGGTGTGATATGATGGACGCTGAAGGAGCTTCATCTATGTTGCAGTTCATAACGGAAAACAACCTCAACGAAGAAACTTTTCCGCAATTAACCGAGCTACTGAAGATTGCTATCACTACGCCCATGACTACATCAGAACCAGAAATATGCTTTTCCACAATGAAAAAAATTAAAACCTTTACTAGGAATGAGATGCCTGAAGACAGATTTTCAGCATTGGCAATGCTTGCTATTGAGAAGAAACTGGTCAACAGCATAAAAGACTTTAATCACCGAGAGATAGAAAAGTTTGCACACTTGAAAAACCGGTGCGTGGAATTTCTGTACAAATAACTATGGCGCCCATTGCGTAATTGAAACAATGTAAATATTATTCACCGTAAATACTATTCTTCACATGAACTATATCAAAGGAATTCACCCCTTCATCACAATCTGGGAACCTCAAATTGCTGTTAACTCTCGGAGACTAAGAAATTCAACATCTTTATAATACTGGGTGAGTGACGATTTGTGTGACAAATTTATAATTCTTGTTTCTAGGCACTATCACTGTTTCTAATATTATATTTGATGTTGCGGTGACGGTGGTGGCTGCGTAGGTGGTGGTGGTGGTGGTAAAGTGCTGATTTTGTGAACACCTACATTTTTAATCCACGTGCCCCCGCTGGTCTTGCCATATTATAACAACAGCTATTACCTGTCTGAAGAATGAATGTGGACGGCCACGAGTAGAAGCTTGCGGGAACACAAACAGTTAAGCGATATTACGTCATCACTCTCTGTGCATGTCCTCTTGTACAACACGACAATGCTGGAATGCAGCAGTTGAGTCTCTTATAGTGGACGGTTCGAAGCAAGTCAAAATGCAAACACCGCTGCGCGAAGTCATACACTCATAAAGTAGAACATTAATATTCACTAGTGATAAAGAAAACAGCAAGTTAAACTGTTGTGGATCGTTTAGTTTATTCCTGTTTACGTACGCTGTGCTGATGTTTTGATGGTCAGACTGTACTGAAGTATATTTCAGCCTTCTTTGACCCCTCTAAACCGTGCTATGCTGCGCCAGCGAACTCCTGCATTCTTTCGTCTGACAGTAATACATGACTCCTGTACCGAAGGGACTTTCGCAGAAACGAGACCACGCAAGATGATAATATTGAAGGAAAAATGATGACTGTTTCTGCTTGCACTTCTGACGCAGCAAGGTCCATGGGGGCACTACAGGCAAGGCACCCTTGGGGTTCACAAACAGTGGTTCTTATAAGTAAAACTAAGTAATGCGGCAGCACTCATTGAAAAGATGGAAACCAAGAGAAGCAGAAGATTGTGCTGGAAGCCATGCATCCGATTCAGTTGAGGAATTAGCTAGGAGGCCGGCTTTATCTTTAAGACGCGAAGTGTCTAGATAAGCTGATTGAGAAGAGGGGTGTCCCAAGCACCCTGAGTGTTTATCTTATGGATGTCCGGAAGTTCTATATTCACCACACTTATCCAATAGATGTGCTTTCATGGACAACAGCATCAAAACCAGGCAGCTACCAGGAGGAAGAAGACCTTCGATGAGACGTACGGAACCGTAGAAAGACGCTAAGGACCATATTCTTAATAATTATTATCAATTATTTACGTGTTTTGCTATTTAATATGATTTAGTATGCGTTAAAAATATATGATGTAACATTTCGTGAGTAACTCTCTATTTTGTGTTTCCCCAGTCTATATAATCTGTTATGATCCTGCCAATTAACAGCGTCATTAACAAACACACAATTTAATTTAATACCTCGATGGAATTTGAACCGTTCCAGATTTCTCTGAGATAGCCCTTTATTACTTTCTCTACACGTACTATGTACATTGTGTACAGAGAATGTATTGAAGGTGTTTTGAAGGTGATTCGATACCGAGATTTGGGGCTCCTCGAGTCCGAAATAAGCAATTTTAGAAAAATGTCCGTGTATGTATGTGTGTGTGTGTGTGTGTGTGTGTGTGTGGGCAGCATATCTGAAAAACGAAAAATCCGTTAAATACCGAACTAGGTATTTAAGATCAGTATCTTCCAGGATGCGGCACGAAGATTTTGAGGAAAATCCCCCTACACCCAACCACACTTTACATTGAAACATTTTCGAAAATGTTGGTTTTCTCAAAAATGACTAACGAAATAGCTCTTATATTTAGGATAGTTACATGACAAATAAAATGTATACCTTGAATTTTCTGGGAATAGGCTCTGAAGACCACTTTATTCTGAATGAATGGTTTTGAATTTTGCATAGCTGCTAAACCGTTAGAAATGCACAACACTTACTGCATAAAAAATGTAGACCTCCTTAAAACGCACAATTTATGCCGTATAAATTTTTTCGTGGAATCAACCGTTTTCGAGATATTCCTTGTATTTAGTTTCAGTTTTAAAATACTTAACAGGAACTTGTCAACACTTGGCTACGCAAAGAAGTGGATTTCAATTCCATAGCAACTACATTTTAAAACATTTGACTGTCGGTTTAGCTAGTGTATTCGCTTATTTCGCTTCAACTTATAAGGAACTTAGCAACAAGACCGTTTCTGCTAATGTTTATCTAAATTAGCATGAAGTAGATAGAATAATAAGCGCACTAACAATAAGTTGTTATAAGGATTCAGAGAAAGTAGTGTGAATGGAACACAGCAGGAATTTGGCTTGGTGTTCACATGTTTATATGTTCCTGGGTTTTTAGTAGTAGCTTTTGCAACATATGTAGTTCATGCTGTGCGTTGCAATATCTACAACTATAGTAGAGGTATTAGTGATACACTGCCTCATTTTATCGACAGCTGAGCCCCTTTGTTGAAGTGTGGCCTTTTTCCCAGACTCTCCAACAGCTGTACGAGGTTTCGCTCATTTGCTTGTTTGCTGTCCAAACACTACTTACTAATGATCCCCTGTGAACCTCCACAGTGTTCTTTCCGGAGAAACCCTGCTCATGATGTAATGGCAGCCTCTAGAGGAATGAGCTATGAACTATTTGTCCTGTAATTCTACCAGGAGCCTGATTAAAGTATTATCAGTAACTTTCTTGAGAAACATATCATGGGTGTCATTATCAGTCTTTTTCCGGAAATCTCTACGACATTTAACGTATAATTGCCAAGATATAACTTCTTTTCACCACACATTTGATAAAATACCTTATCATCTGTAAATACTGTCCTTACTTACCAAATTAAAAAGAAAAAAAATCTGATGTGTTCCATTCACATGACTTTCTCTACATCTCTGCAACAAATGATTGCCAAAAGCATATGCTTCTATTTACTTCATTTTAATCGTGAAAAAAAAATAGCAGAAATAGTCTTAATACTTGCTTCCTTGTAAGCAGAAGGGAAATAAGGAAGTATTATAGGTTATACTGATAACCATAAGCTGGTCGCTATGTGACTGAAGTTCCTTTGTTTGTAAGGACAGGAATTTGTATGAGAAAAGCATCATTTTTTCAAAGCTGAAACCAAAAACAAGGAATATGTCAAAAGATTTCAACTCCACAAAATATATATACATTAAAAATTGTGTGTTTTAATGTGGTCTTCATTTTTTGTGTGTTAAGTGTTTGTCCATCTCTTACGGTTTAGCAGTTATGCAAAATTCCGTAAAATTCATCCAGAATAAAGTAGTCTTCAGAGGCTATTCCCAGAAAATTCAAGATATAAATTTTATTTGTCAGGTAAATATCTTTAAAATTTGACATTTTAATCAAAATCGTTAGAGCCATTTTTAAGAAAATCAAAATTTTCGAAAAAAGCTCCATGTAAAGAATAGCTGGGGTGCGGGGATTTTCTTGAAAATCTTCGTGTCGCATCCTTGGAAGATACCAAACTTAAATACCAAGTTTGGTATTTAACTGTCTTTTCGTTTGTGAACTCTTGCTGTCCACAGGCACACACACATACACGAACCTTTTTGTAAAAATGCTTTTTTTGGATTCAGGCGGATCCAAAACATGTATTTCCGGTGAAATCTCGTATCGTATTTTGGGTACATTGCAATCCCTTTTCTATACACTATGTACATAGTGTAGAGAAAGTAAAAATCGATTTTCTTAAGGGATACTGGGAGTAGAATTTTCACTACAATCGGTAAAAAAAATCGAAAACCTTTTTTTTATCAAAAATAGTTCTTAGAGCGTTTGGACATCTACAAAGAATTAACATTTAGCTGTTCTCCTCTAGCTTTGGGCTCTACAGCTATTTAAAGAACGTACAATACACCTTTTTCCCAGCTCGCAATTTCAATAAAAAGAGTCATTATCAAAATTACATTTTCACACTTTCAAAATTTTCAGGCATCTCAGGTTTTGTATAAATACACCTAACATTTTCCAGAATATGCAGGAGTATATATATTAATATTAAAAGAACAATATTACTCTAAAACCTATAGTAGTTTTTCACAAATATTTTTAAAAATGATTAATTTTAGAGCTTAAAATGTCTAGCCTTTTACAAGTTATAATAATCCAGTATTCAAAAATTAATTGAAATATTCCCATTTACAACCTCTTGTGTGCGGTTTAAAGCTCCAATTTAGAAAATGCAAATCAATGATCTCAATTTTAAGGGTAATTTTTATTATGCAATATATTTACATAATAACATTTATAAAATATTTTATATGTGTATGTGGTATGCACATTAACATAACAGTGCAATTACATTAAATCTTACAAAAATCTATAAGGAGGTATAGAAATTTAAAGGTTTCCTTCCTGCGTCCCTTAAGAAGATACTAAAATGAAATATTTTCAACTGAAAACTGAATGTGCGATATACACAAATAAAAGTAAAACAGAAGATACCCAATAAAATATAATATAAATATTAATCCTTCACTGGCTTGACTTCTTATTTTCTGATACCATAAGAACCTTTTTAAAAGTTGTCTTTTATACACATTATCATCTGTTTTTCTTAACAATTTTGGTAACAAGAGTTTACTGCTGTAAAGTGTTATATTTTTATGTAAGTACTTTATTTTGACGTTCTGGATTTTTTAAGGTGTAAAATATAAAACATACATGACATGATGAAAAATTGCATAAAGAAAGGCTCTCTGGTGCTCTACGAATATGATAATTGGCGACATTGTTACTACTGACATAGCGAAATAAGCTCGTTATTTCGTGGTCAAATGGCCTATTACACATTGCTTTCAGAGTTTGCGAGTTAACCAAATGTAGATTATGTATTGATATATAAGCAATTATCTGACCTGGGTGTAAATAGTCGCATTCATTTTCTGGTTCACTGTTCTGGCGAATTATCTGAAAAAAAGTGTCATTTCAATTTCACTGCTAATTTCTGAATAACTTTTATTAATATACATTTTACCGAACGAGATAGTTCCTGGTAGGTGTGGGGCTCGCAATCGGGAGATCCCCGGTTCGATTTCTGGTGACTGTCCAGCCTGACCATTGCGTTTTTTGTGGTTTCCCTGGTCGTCAAGGCATATGAAGTTGTGGGTACTACTAGGATTATCTTTTCTCATCTAATTTATTTCCCTTTCATGTTGTGTTTGTTCCACCATCAAGTTCTGTAATGCCAACTGAGCCGGACAGATGATGCAGCTGTTTGCCTGGAAAGATTTCTCGCCTTGAACACGGAGAGCGTTGTATCGCCTGTGGAGTCGTTTCGCTGCCCCCAGGGATTACTCCCTAAAGGTGTGATGATGCTGGTGTCAAACTTGGAAATATAAGAGGCTTCTGGGCGTCTCTGTGACCTGTGTCTCTGCAGCCACACTGGCTCCTTCACTTCATCCGTGCCACAATACATTCACTGGTGTTGCAGTGGGCGAGTTTCTCCCTCCGTTACAATATCCTAATCTTAAAGTACACTTTTAAAATTAGTGTGTAGTTTTAAATGGTTTAGAAAGCACTAAGAGAAATGTGCGCCAGAATGAATTATTTTTACGTTTTTTTTTCAACCTCCGATAGGCTACAAATAAAAGACAAGTTCATAGAAAACAATGATTTTATTACTAAAAGTGTTATACACTTATGGTTACTTTTCAACATAATCACCGAAAAGATTGAGATGTTTATCGTACCTATACATAAGCTTTGCAATACCCGCTTCAAAAAATGTTGCCGCCAATGATTTCAAATGATCATTGACGCTCGTTGGTTTGAAAGTGCTGCCCTCCTAGTCACGTCTTCAGTTCAGGGAAAAGGTGAAAGTTGCTGGGTGTAGGTCAGGACTGTATGGCGGATGTTCGAAAGTGTTCCATTGAAATTGCACTAGGAGCCGATGGGTTGTGCCAGCAGTGTGTGTGGACGAGCGTTGTCATGAATCAACACAATTCCTGAAGTCAGCATTCCTCTTCGTTTGTTTTGAATGGCTCTCCGCAATAGACGTAAAGTACGTAGATCTTCAAAACATCGTCAATGCTCATTTGAAACCATTGGCGGTAACTTCTTTTGAAGCGGGTATTGCAAAGCTTGTGCACCCATACGATAAATGTCTCAATCTTTTCGGTAATTATGATGAAAAGTAACCATAAGGGTACAAAACTTTTAGTAATTAAATGCTTGTTTTTCATGAGCTTGCCTTTCATTTATAGCCTAGCGAAGGTTAAAAAAAAAAGGCCCTCGTATTTTAAATACTTAATAAAAAATATGGAGATAAAGAATAACGGCTAAATACGCCTCAACATATATGTCTGTACATTTAGGAGTACTAACCTCAAATAAATTTCTAGGTTACTTTTATATAAATATACATAACATACTTTCTGTTCTTTATTTTTTAGCGTTGTTCCATTGTTTAACTGTATTAGTTCCACATGCATAAACATTGTAAGACACGGTTTAGGCTAGAAATGTTATTTCAGGTTGATGCTTCCATCCTCTATCGTATCGACTAGTGTCTGTCTTTCCATGTAGTAAATACGAGTAAAATTATGCTTCCCAAGGTAATCTTGAAGGACCCATTCTTAGTAGATATTCTTTCCATTTTTACCACTTTCGTGTCGCACTCTTGTAAGACACTGAATTTAAATGTTCGACTCTATGTTTTGGAACTGTGCTGTCCTCGAACAAACACAAACACGGATTGTTTCTAAAAATGCGTTTTTTATTCAGAAGATCTCAAAAACGTATTTTTCTGATGAAATTTCCGTATCCAATTTTTGGGTAGAATTCAATACCTTCTGTATCCACCGTGTACATTGTGCTAAGGTACGTGCTAAAGAAAGGAAAACTGTGGAGCTCATTAAACACACAATTTATGTCATATACAATTTGTTTTGTGGCGTTAACTAGTCCGAGATATTCCTTGTTATTGGTTTCAACTTTAAAAAACCTAATTAAACTTTTCTCCTGCAAGAATTTGTCAACTCCTGTCTATGTAAAGAAAACGAATTCCAATCACATAGCAACATCCTGAGCTTTAGATAATCCCTTATTTTCTCTTTACTTATAAGTCGTCATTCCATCTTCATGCACCCGGCGGACGTCAATGGATTTTTTCGGGCATAAAATCCTTAGCATGGCTTCCTTTGGAAGGGAAGTAAAGCCGTTAATCTCGTGTCTTTTTAGTCACGTAAAAGAATCTCAAGCTTGATGAAGGTGCCTCTGAGCAGTATTTAGAGGTCTTTCACTCCAAATACAGGATGGGACGCTGAGAATCACAGCAGTTAAAGAGCGTGCATAAATAAACCTCCATTTCCATTTTTTTCTACTTAAAGGGCACTAAGTAATAAGACAGTTTCTGCTATATATAGATTAGCATGAAGTAGATAGAAGATCAAGCTTTTAACAATAATCTGTTACAGAGATGTAGAGAAAATCATGTGAATGGAACATATCAGATATAGTCGTATAGATTACTATATTTTCTTCTTGCAGCTGTCGTCTAATATCCACTTTTCTTAGCTATTTGTTTTTGTCACTTATTACAAGCATAAAGATCTTACCAAGCTACTCCCATCCTTAAATGTTTATTTTTCAATATTGTTATTTTATTTGCATATTTTAACGCTGATTTAATACTAAATTATTCAGGCTTAATTTAATATCTCTTGTCATATTTTTAGCAAAATGTTATTTAATCAATCCATTATTTGATTAAGTATTTCCATGTTGTCTTTCATATTCCTATTTGTATTGTTTATTAATACTGTAGAGCTCATATATTTGAAGTTCCTTAGTGACAATTTACTCACTATTAGTCTTCAATTTTCATGGGCATAATTGTAGTTTATTTACAAGATATTTCCATATTATGGCTCATAGTAATTTTATTTAACAGTTGAAAGGAGTTATGTTATTCGGTATATCAGATTGAAGAAATGTAAAATAATTAATCACTTTTCCCTTTCTTTTGACCACATTCCGTATTCCTCGAGTTTAATATATTAATATATGCAGCAGGAGGGGCGGAAGCTCTGCCTACCCAGGTCCAAATCGGTAGGTAGAGCTTTGCTTGAGGTCTTGTACTCAGGGCGCGTGAATGATGCAGGAACTTACTTGTAGAAAAGGAGAATATTTTCTTTTTCTTTGAAACAAAACTCCCTTTATTAGAACTTTTCAACATAAAAATAGTTCCAAATTGATCGATTTCCTTCTTTCTTTTTAAGGATTGTATTTCTGACGAAATTAAACTGCTCGTCGAAATATTTAGTTTATTACGTAACTTTCTCTTTCATGTAATACACTTTCTTTCTCACTTGAACTGGTTCTTCCGCAGCACAAATTCTTTTATGTAATTAATCTTCTTGCCTGACGAGAAATATTACCCCTCAGAGTTAATCACTCGCCCTGACATAATTGGCAAGAAGAGAAGCAACGCAGAACGTCCTTCCCCGACAAAGTCAAAAGGAGAAGTGTACAAAGATTCAAATTTTTCCTTGGTTACCGCAAAAAATTCTCCGTTGCTAAAACAGGTTATTGATACAAAATTAAAAAACTCGTCGCAATATTAAAAATCGACGGACGAGAAATGCTATCTCATCAAAAAGTAACTAAGGAGTACCAACATCAAGACATATAAATGACGGAAAAAGGAGTGTTCTTACAAAGAAGGGCTATCAAAAATACAAATAAAACATGAAATAAACATTGGAACGCTAGATATTGCTTCATAGTCACATTATACAGTCAACACTTGCTTTCATTAATTACATTCAACTAAAATTCAATAGTTACAATACTGATATTCGATTCCAGTCAGGTTGCATGTAAATCTCACGTCTTGGAAAGGACAGAATGGCATACTGAGTTTCTTTGCGCCTTCCTGATATTTTGAGCTTCGTATGTGCGCGTTCCCGAATCGAGCGAATTTGGAATATGGCGATCTCTTTGTAAAATAAAAATAATTTAGTTTTTGAACCTAGCTCTTTTCATAGAAAAATTGTCTTTGTACAAGGTCGATTCAATACATAACCGGAAAGTGTATGAAAGATACGAAACTTCGAATTAGCGTGTGCCTCTTAGTTATGTTCTGTGGAGTCCTAGTGTTATTATTATATGGCTTGGCACTCCTGCCTCGCCAGCGGAATGCTAGTATTCACTGAAAACAAGTTCCAGGTTTGCACCAGCGTGTATAAATGGAGTGTCATTAGATTTTTGTCACCAGAAGGGCTTAAACCAATTGAAATTCACCGAGTCGAACGCAAATGTATGAATAATCAGAGGACTTCTAAAATCAAGTTGGTGCGAACTGAAAGAAGTGCTGGTTGGGACGATAAATGAGTAATTCTTGAACATTACGTGCTAGGAGGTCTAAATAAAACTGAGGCATAGCCAAACCTTTTGAGTAAAATTTTGAAACCAAAATGTTTGAGGAAGCACCATGGACTGATGTCCAGTGGCGCACTGTTATTGCACGATAACGCTAGGCCACACACTGTCAGAGTCACATTGCATACTATCGAAAACCTGAAGTTCGTCTGCCTGCCCCACCCCCTGTATTCACCGGGTCTGGCACCTTCAGATTGTCACATTTTAGTCCATTGAAAGAAAAGCTCTTAGTGGGTCAAAGTTCGTGGAGGAGGAAATCTAGGCGGCAGTGCATAATTGGTGAACGTACACGCTGCCAAGAATTCTTTTCACTTCAACTTGAGAAGCTTATACAGCGCTTGCATAAGTGCATAAAACTTTGAGGGGGTGGGAAGGGATTAGTGAAAAATAATTACTGTCGTATTCCATTCTTGTAATTTTTTTTAAATGAAATCCGCTTTTTTATTGAATGAGCTAGTACTTACCTCTTTTTTAGGTATGCGGCATTCTGCAGAAAGGTCCGAAGGAGGAGTTTCCTCAATACGTGCCTCCATCTCCTGCATAGCCATTAGCCTCCTATTCTCTTGTTTCCAGGATAATGCTGTGAAGCTTTCAAAGAATGAGCCATCTGTTTCTTGAACCCTGTAAAAGAAGAATACCTGAGTTGTTATAATTATCAGTATCAATATGAACACTTTATACACACATGTGTCTCTTTTGGAATTGCAATTTCATATAACATTACAATTAAAAACGATGCTTCTATTTACTTTAAGGTATTCACTTTCTCTTATTCATACATAGAACGTAGAGAAGGTATTGCATTCTACCTAATAATTCGATACCGATATTTCACCGGAAACACAAGTTTTAGAGTCCCCTGAAAAAAATTAAAAATATCCGTGTGTGTGTGTGTGTATGAGAACATCATAATTCAAAAGCAAAAGGTGGGTTAAATAGCAATATTTAAATGAAGCAGTATCCATGGATACGGTATGAATATTTAAAAACCCTTCCCTCCCCCTCACACGCACCAAACCACTCTTTACATGGGAATATTTGCTAAAATTTTAATTTTCTCAAAAATATCTCTATAGATTTTGATTAAAATATCGCATATTAAAGATATTTACATAACAAATGAAATGTATATCTGGAATTTTCTGGGAATAGCCTCGAAGATCTCCTTAATTTTGATGAATTTTGCTGAATGTTGCATATCTAGTTAACATAAAAGATAGACAAAAACTTACCACACAAAAAAATTTGATCACGTTAAAGCACATTATTTATGTCATATACGATTTTTTGTAGAACTGGCTGTTTCTGAGATACTACTTGTCATTGTTTCAGCTTTATACTTTTCTCAAACGGGACCATACTAAGCAAATCGAACCTCAAGGGTTTCACTTAGCCAGGAGCATTTAAAGGATTTGAGTATCGCTCTACGCTAATGTACTCCCTTATTTCCCTTTTACTTAAAACGAAGCAAGCAATAAGATCAATAAAATTATCAATGAAATTGTGCTAATATTTGTCTCAATTGGGCTGATGTCGATAAAAGAATAATAATCTGTAAGAATAGTTTGTGTTTGGAGCAGCTAAAGAAAGACTTGAGAATGGAACACATCAAGTTTTTATTACAACTTTTGAACACTTTTTGATTTTAGATATTTTATTATACTTCTCTTAACAATAACCTACAAGATTCTAAAGATATTGTATATCATGTATATTTATTTAATTCAATAATATTGTATTGATTTAAGAATAAACAACAAATCTATGCAGCTACAGTAAAATGTGCTATTACACTGATAACTTTCATGGGAGCCATCATTTACCATACACACATTTGACTGCAGAAGATTCGGATTGGAACTGACGACTTTCGAATTTGAATGGGTGGTCAGTCTATTTCGTTTTGCCTTAACGATCACTTGCATTAATGTGTCTGGAACAGATATACAGAGTTCCACAAAATAAGTAACTATTTTATGATTTTTGTAGCTTACGAATGTGTTTTTAATAGGTTCATCACCGAGCAGTACTGACTATTCCGTCATGGAGTTGGTGTAACACCTGAAAATTATATTTGCGCTTCTTCAAGATAAATTTAAGCATATTGAACACTGAAGATTTCGGAATTTGACGTGAAAGGCAAAGTTCAGATTTAGGACTGCCATATTGCGCCAATGTCACGTGCGCTTGAGGAAGGTCGACCTGATTCGTTGAAACTTATTTAACAGCTTCCATATAGCTTTATTCGTTGGTCCATTCTTTCTAAATTTCCATTGAAAACGTCGTCGTAGCTAATCGTACGGAACACCCTGTAGACGCCAAGTGACAACAGCAATACATTCAGGAATAGTCAATATACTGCTCACTGATCAACTTGTAACAAAAAGACATTTGTAAGTTACCTCAGTCACGAAATACTTATTTTGTGGACACCCAGTATGAAAGTGTTTGGGAATTAGAGTAAGAGATGGATGTGCAGCAGAAATATCGCTCATCTTGTTTCGTTAATTTAAAGAAAAGTTTAATTCATTTAAATACCTTCTGATTTTAAATTATTATTATTATTATTATTATTATTATTATTATTTATATCTGTGTGTGTATTCCACCTCCCTGGTTTAGTGTTGGCTTACCTGCATCATAAGACCTGGAGAAATGTTAAACGAGTAAAGCCCTTTTAATATCTCTACTGTGTATAGTAGGTAAGGAAATATTATATTCCACCCAAGAATTCAATACAAGTTTGCAGCGGAAATAAACATTTTGAATTTTTAGAAAAAGATACCTGTATTTTTTTTAAATTTCTTTCATAGTGTTTAACTCACGCTTTCACTACAAATGCAGGCAGGCGATGACAGCGATGATACATGGAATGAAGATGGCGGATGGGAAACCGGAGAACCCGGAGAAAAGCCGCTCCTGCGCCGCTTTGTCCACCACAAATCCCACATGCGGTCGCTTGGGTTCGAACCCGGACCGTCTAGGCGAGAGGCGAATGGTCTAACCACTCAGCCACGGCGCGGCTGATCCCTGTGTGTATGTGTGTGTGTGTGTGTGAGAGAGAGAGAGAGAGAGAGAGAGAGAGAGATAGAGAGAGTGGGGGAGAATAGCATAATTAATTTAAAAACGAAAAGTCGCCTAAATACCAAACTTTATATTTAAGTTCAACATCATTTAAGGATACAATAAGACGATTTTCAAGAAAATCTCGCATTCAAAACTACAAATTACATGGAGTAATATTCAAATAATAGTTTTGTTTTTTCTAAACGGCCAGGTTAAAATATTTAATAAGGAACGAAACATCTCGCTGACTAATTGAAATCCGTGTATGCTTTATTTTAAATTAGTTTAATTTAAGATATTTTCATGTCAAATGAAATGCATATCTTAAATTCCGTAGAGATAGCTTCGGACGTCCTCTTCATCCTGGCAAATATTTGCATAACTGATAAACCGCAAGGGAAAATAATATTACTATATAAATATGTAGATTGTGTTGAAACACATAAATTTATCACTAATACATATTTTTATTATTGGTTTAAATTTCCCAATACTTACACTTTTCTTAAATGGAATGTTTTCATTCAGATTTGTCCCTTATTTCTTTATTTTCTCTACACGTACTATGTACATGGTGTATAGAGAAGGTATTGCACTCCACCCAAAAATTCGATACTGAGATTTCACCAGAAATATATGTTTGAGATCCCTTGAATGCAAAAAAAAGCAAACAGGAATTTCTTCAGTGACTTAACCGAAACGTCAGTGCAGTTACAGAAAAAGTTTCCAGGAACTGAATTAATTCTCTTAGGAGATTTTAATACGAGGTTAGGAGGGGAGAATATTTCTCTAACGGGGGGGGGATCATCAATGGGGGGAGGAATTCCGCAAAGGTCAACGAAAGAGCAAGGATAGTTTTATTAATGGGGAGGGCAGACAATTACTTGCTTTCTGCGATGCCTTCTCTTTAGAAATAATGAATGGGAAGTACCGTGAGGATCGAGAGGGAGAACTCACTTTCATAAATGAAAATGGGGATAGTGTAATAGATTTTATTTTAATAAGTCAGGGTTTAATTGGCAGAATTAGAAATTTTTGGGTGGGGGATCGTATCGAGTCACATCACTGTCCGGTTGTCCTGGAACTGAATATAGAGACGGCCATGGTAGGCGCATGCACCTGAAGAGGGGCAGGGGAACGAAGGGAGATTCATTAGTAAATTTATATTGAAACCGATAGAAAAAGAAATATTTGTTGATAAATTAGAAAGAAGATTAGGGGAAAGGAACGCAGACACAGCGGAGGAACTAACGCATATAATAGCAACGGCTGCGGGGACAATGAAAGTCCAAATGCATGGTAAGGTAAAACGATTCAATGGTTGGTATGACCAGCAATGCAGAGCTGTAAAGAAACAAGCAGAGGAGGCTCTGTCAAAATGCAGAAGGGGGGAGATGACATTAGGAAAATGATTACAAAAAAGCGAAGGGAGTATAAACAGCTCTTACGGGAAAAGAGAACTACGTGGCAAGACAAAATTTCTCAGAAAATTAGTAATATGTTAACACGGGGGGATAACGCTGACATGTGGCAAGTAGTAGTACATTTAAGAGGCAACCGTCAGGCGCCCAACGAAATTTCTCCCAGAAAATGGGCAGTGCATTTTATGGGAATGTTCGGGAAAGGTGAAAGGGAAGTAATTTTTATAAAGGAAGTGCAAATTTTGGGAAATCTTGAGATCCCAATACTGGACGAAGAAATATCAGCTCGAGAAATTGCACAGGCGCTGAGGAGTCTGAAGAAAGGCAAAGCTCCAGGGTTGGATGGGCTGCTCCCGGAAGTTTTTAAAGCCGCGGCCAATGTTGATGAGTTTGGTAGGAGTATGCTCCAGATATGTACCAGATTGTTTATTGCGGGGAATCACCCTACCTGTTGGGGAAAGGGCATTATTCATCCCATTTATAAAGGGAAGGGAACTATTGGAAATCCGGATAACTATAGAAAGGTTACTCTGTTACAATTATGGAGAAAATTTATTGTAGAGTGTTATATAACCGGATAAAGGACTGGGAATCTAAATTTGGCAAACTTTCAAAATTTCAAATGGGTTTCAGAGAAGGACGCAGTACCATAGATGCCGCTTTTATATTAGACACTTTAAGGACGCAGCAACTGTTAGTTAAGCGGGGAAAGCTTCATTGTGCTTTTGTGGACTTTAAGAAGGCATTTGACTCTATCAATCGAAATGCATTATGGTACACACTAGGCAGAAAGGGGTTATCAAGTAAAATGGTTAGAGCATTGGAGGCAATGTATCAAAATGTCGAATTCTGTGTGAAGTACGACAGAAACAGAGTGTCCGAGAGCAGCCGAAGCTATAGGGGAGTGAGGCAGGGTTGTATTTTATCTCCCTTGCTATTTAATCTCTTTGTGGATGATATTACTGATACAATGATA
Organism: Hymenopus coronatus; assembly: GCA_030762935.1. Taxonomy (NCBI): domain Eukaryota; kingdom Metazoa; phylum Arthropoda; class Insecta; order Mantodea; family Hymenopodidae; genus Hymenopus; species Hymenopus coronatus. The sequence continues at coordinate 102,583,964 of CM060882.1, read as the reverse complement.
GCAGAGAATATTCAAGCACCAGTAGTAGCGAATTTGCAGATCCCTACACTTTTATACGCAGACTAGTATTGTGCTCTACGACAGTAAACGGATTGCAACGAGGACTGGACAAACTTAAGAATTATTGCGATGAACGGCTACTTACAGTTAATGTGAATAAGACTAAGGCAATGACTTTCAAAAAGGGTTGTGTTTATAGCACGGAGGAGACTTGGACATATGCAGGACAGATACTGGACAATGTTAAATCTTTTGTGTACTTAGGACTCACATTCACAATGAACGGAAAATGGACAAAACACATTGACATTACGAAACACAAGGCAAGGGTGAAAGCGACGGAAGCTCTCCGGATACGCTGCAGAATTCCGAATATCTCCATAACCTTAATGGAAACTGTATACGGAGCGACAGTTAGATCCACGATGACATACGGAGGAGAAATATGGGGGTGGGAACAGACAGGGAATCTGGACCAAGTCAGGACCCAATTTTTGAAAGGAATTCTGGGTGTAAAGAAGGGTACGGCAAACTGCGGAATAATGAGGGAATTCGGGACACATAGTGAAACGATAGAGTGCAAAATGAGAGCAGTTAAATATTGGCTGAGAATCGTTCACGGAAACCAATCTCTAATTAGGGCAGTCTGCTATCGTGAACAGTTGCGAATGGAAGGTAATTTGACGTGGGCATCAAAATTAAAGAAAGGGTTGGAAACCATTGGGATGGGAGACATTTGGATGGCGGGGCAGGAAAACAGGCGAAGTATTTGGAGAAAAATTAAGAACCGCCTCTGTGATGTTGACAGACAGCAAATAATTGCGCAATGCACAGAGAAGGTGTCATTAGAAGTACAGTCTGGGCTGAAATCGGAGTGGGGTATGGAGCAATACATCAAAACAGGTACCAAACTCATTAGAGAGGGGCTCGCGTGGATTAGACTAGGAGCATGGAGGAGCACGAAAATTTCTGACGAGAATGGCACGAGAATCTGTCCCATTTGCGAGGAGGAAGAGTCGTGGACTCACATCTTGGCAAGATGTAGGGGTACGGAGGAATGGCGGGAAAAATATTTGCCGCGATTTTTTACCACTGCGAATGTAGGGATAGAAGCATGTTGGACGCTACTGGCAGGCACGGAAAACATGGACGGGCTAGGTAAATTTATACTTAAGGCAAGACTGCTGAGATCTGAGGAGGCTGCCAATAGAGAAGGTGGGGGGGGGGATAAGATCAACTAAACAAAAGTGACTACAATGTTCTACATACATATATATTATGTCATACTTAGGTCACTGTTGTGCTAGGGCTGTATATATTATGTATATATATATATATATATATATATATATATATATATATATATATATATATGTGTCTTTTAAGTGTAATTATCTATTATAAGGGGGTGCATTTATGAAAGTGTACTCTGTGCTGTAAATTTAAATTGCTATATTTGAATATCTTTGTATCTTTATTTTGGGATTCACTCTTAATTTTTATTGTTGTTTAATACTGCTTTTGACTGTATATTTCCTTTGTCTTTTTATTTTCGTGTTTACTCTTTTAATTCTTTGTTGTTGTTGTTTTAATATTGCCTGTAATGTGTATTACAAAAGCACGTACGGTCTGTGGACCCGTGCGACTGTTGAAATTCTATGTATGACATTGCTATGTTAATAAATACACTTATTCATTCATTCATTTTTAGAAAAAGTCGTGTGTGTCTGTGACTGTGTCTGTGTGTGCGTGCGTGCGTGCGTGCGTGTGTGAGTGTGTGTGTGCGTGTGTGTGAGTGTGTGTGTAGGCAGAATAGTTCAAAAACGAAAAGACCGTTAAATACCAACGTTGGTATTTAAGTTTGGTATCTTTCAACGATGCGACACGAGGATTTTCAAGAAAGTCCCCCCACCCCAAACTATCCTTTACATGGAAAATATTTTGAAACTTTTTTATTTTCTAAAAAATAGCTCTAACGATTTTGATTAAAATATTTTATGTTTAAGATACATGTCAAATGAAATATATATCTTGAATTTTCTGGGAATAGCCTATAAAGATCTCTTTTGTTCTGGATGATTTTTAAGAAATTTTACATAACTGGTAAATCGTAAGAGATAGACAAAAAATTTACCGTACAAAAAATGTAGATCACGATAAAACACACAATGTATATCAAATACATTTTTTCGTGGAGTTGATCGTTTTTCAGATATTCCTTGTTATTGGTTTCAGCTTTAAAAGCTTAAACTTTTCTCATACAGGAATGTGTCAACTCCTGTCCATACAAACAAAGGAACATCAGTCACATAGTAACCAGCTTTTGACTACCGTTTTATTCTATGGAACTCCCTTATTTCGTTTCTACTTACAAGGAAGCAAGTAATAATACTATTTCTGCTAATGTTTTTCTTGATTAGCGTGAAGTAATAGAAGCATAAGCTTTTTAACAATAAGTTGTTGCAGAGATGTAGAGAAAGTTATGTGAATGGAAGAATTTTTTTTTTTTTTTTTTTTTTTTTTTGCATTTTGGTCGTGCTAAAAAAACTAAATTGCAAAATCATCTCATAGCGAAAGATAATATTAATTTTTTTATCGTTTAGTGAATTAAATCTTTATGGCAGTATTATTTACTTTATGAGAAAGGAAAGTATTAGAAAGTATTAATAAAGTTGGATTGGTAGGAACTTCACAAACTTTAGTTATGCTAAAAGCGCTTAAAAGGCTTCATTATCGTTAGACCAATGTATTCTCCTACTTGACTTGTATCTACAAGGAAATAAGCAATAAGGCAATTTCTGTGTTTATCTCGATTAACATGAGTTAGGAGATATTTCAAAATAAGAAATTTCGAAATAAGAACCAAAGGGAAGGGTATTCACCGAGTACATGAACGCTTTAATTAGTTCCTAACCAAAACGCTCATCATGAGGATGGAAAAATTGTTTCGCCTTCTTTTAACGTTACTTTTGTCCAAAATGTTCTAATGGAACGGAATAATACATACTTGCGGTTCTTACAGTGAATACAATGAATGGAGGACACCCACTTTTTCTTTCTATTTTTTTTTCATATTCAAGAAGAGAGAGCGTGGTGACTTTCAGCGCTAGAGCCCTCAACTCATGTTGAGAGCTTTTCATTCAACGTCTGATATGAAATATAGCAGCAGCAGCAGTAGTATTAGTAGTATTTATGTGCATAGTAATACATCAATTGCGTCATATAGTCGCATGGGTCGGGTCACCGTACATCCTCTCTAAAACTACTTGAATTGCACATATTACCTGTCCTTATTTTATGTTCACAACACTGGAAATACATACATACACAGCAACAAACGAAAAAAGAAAGAACACACTATTTCACATACACATGCTCGCGCTCACTACACCCACGTATCACACATATATACGCTCATATTTCAAATATGTCTACACGACATTTACACAAACATTTTATGTCTTATTATATGTACTTCTATTAAGTATGTACTCAGGTTGGTCAGTTTTGGCTATTCAGAATCAAGTGCCAGCTTGCTGTCCTCCGTCTTTTTGAAGCTAAAAATACTTCCGGTAATAATATTTTCCTAACATCATCCTCCATATACATGCAAACTGCAAAAATATACGCCCATTCTTTCTGATCCCCGTATAATGGACAAATCCTCCTACACTATCATCAAATACCTTACGAGCTTTCCACCCTCCCAACCTAGCCACGCTATTCCCGTCCTCTGTTTCATACCCCAATCTAAAATATGTGTTCGTTTATTCCAGTAGGTATCTTGTTTCAGGTACATTAAACTAGCAGTTTTTAGAAAAGTTCCAGTACTTTAATAACAAGTAGGTTTGATGTTATACTACAGAAACTTCCGTTAAATAATCACCACAGTTATTTCTCAGTTTTCATTATTTGTCTTTCTTTCTCCTTCTTAGAGAACTGGAAATATGAGGGGCTTCTTGAAGTCTTGATTATTTGGTTGCACCGAAGGGCTTCTCATTTCCTCCACACAAAGGGCTGTCAATTCCGCTCTCAATAGACCCACAATCTTCTTTATTTTCTTGGTATTTATATACTCCTCTACAATAACAAACTTGCCTTTCGCTACTTTACATACCACCAATTATGAATTTATTCTCTGTGAGCGATTGCAGTTTTGAATAACACGGCACGTTCAAAATCATAAACATTTTAATTTTTATAAATCAATGAATTTCGCATTGTTAAAACATAATAGCCACTAGTTTTCAAACCTTTTAGAAGAGAAAGAATATACTATTCTATGCATTATCTGTGGGTTCAATCATTTTGTTTGCCTTTATTTATTATAAATAAGGTGACTACTTAATCTGAAAATGTAATGTTTTAGAAATAATTGGTAACAAGCAAGCTATATATTAAGATTAGCTATTTTGTTGTTGAAAATGGGTTATTCCATTTGCTCTTTCTTTTCAACTTTATTCACTTCTGTGTAAACAAAGACTTAAACTGAGATAAAAGTTTGCACTGTAACTAAAATATATATTCATCAGCTCATGTGCGTAATTTCTCTATTTTTCTGCCGCTTAGAGATAAATGTAGCTAATTTCGCAACTTACTTAAGTGTCGTAAGTTAATGTCATACTTTAAACTGAGTATAATTGACAGTCAGCTCAGATTGCCTTAAAACACTAAAGAATATAAAAATGAAGCATATCAAAGTAAAGATATATGTTACGTTCATATAACCGTCTCTACCTTGTAAGAGCTTATTCTTCTATTTCATATTTACTAAGTTAAACATTTCAAATCTAGTTTTATTACATACTTACCTGTGGGTAAAATGACAATAGCGAATAGGTTTAATAGGTTTAAGCCGTAGTAAATATTTCAAGAGCTAGTTATTATATGATGATTTTGAAATTACGTTCTGTTTGTATGACACGGAGAGAGGGGGAGAGAGAGAGATAACGAATGATTTCTCATTTGAGAGAAAATATTATTTTTCAAAATCAAATCAATTACAGGTAATTCCTCGGAGATGGTCAACTTCAAGAATAAAAGAAAGAACATAAAATAATCATATTAATTGACAATGGTTAAAGATATAATATTTTAACAAAAATCGATAGAGATATTATTGATAAAATAAAAGGTTATGAGAAAATACTCAATACAAAAGGTAGATTGAAGTGAGAGTATTTTTCATTTTCGTATCATATTCTTGTAAGATGTTCGAGCACTAAAATACCAAATATTGTATTCAAACAAATTTTCATTTTGAGTAGTTACGTAGAAAAATCTCCCAGTGCTAGTTTTTACAATTTACTGACAAAGTAATGAAACTATTTTGCCATACAATCAATCGATGTTCCTTTTTAAAGAACTGCAAAACCAAAAATATATTTTATGCTTTTGCGAATACCACTTTAGAGACAAGTAATTCAACAAAAAATGTGGTGTTCTTTTACAAGATTTTCTCTACAAACTACTGATACAAAAGTTTTATACGTCATGATGATTGAGATAAATAATAGCAGAAATTGTTGTATAAGTTCCTTCTAAGTAGAAGAGAAATAAGGTAATACACCAGGCTAAAGCTAAGTCAAATCTTTTAAAAAGCCAGTCTCTATATGAAACAATTGAAATTCGGTTCGCTTTGCACGGCCTAGAGTGAAACGAAAGATGACCTCACATTTCAGAAATGTTTAAGTTGAAATCAACTGAAATTGAAACCAATGTCAAGTAATATCACAAAAACTGTTAAGTTTACAAGAAGAAGGTATATGACCTAACTGTGTATTTTAACGAAATCTACATTTTTTGAGTCGTACGTTTTTCTCTGTCTCTTATGGTTTATTAATGAATGGATGGGTCTTCAGATGGTATTTTGCTATTTTCAGAAAATTCAAGATAAAGTTTTTATTTCTCATGTAAATATGTTTATTATACGCTCTTTTAATCAAAATCGTTAGTCATTTTCGAGAAAAAAACGTTTTCCAAATATTTTACATATAAAAGGTAGTTGGGAGTAGTAGGATTTTCTTTAAAATCTTTGTGTCTTAACCTTGAAAAACGCTAGCTTTTATATCGTCGGTAGGTGAATGTTGATGTGTACAACGAATTCCGTTTCCTCATTACTCTTTCATTCTGTTTCCTTCTCAGGCTTCAGGTGTGTTCGAGGTTTCACGATATGTAACGATGTAGGATACCTGCTCCAAGTAAAAGAGTACTTTAAGAGAACACCTGAGGGCAGCCTGGTTGAAGGGGTTGTTTATCACCCTCTTTGGGCAGTTCTAGTAGTTCAAGTTATCGAGTTAAGAATTAATGGGGATTTTTGCGCGCCCCTGTGGCCTGTTTGCCTGCGGTGTAAAGCCTCCTATGCTTCTTTCCCATGCATTCCTCACGACAGTAGTAGCTACAATATATCTATATAGTTCGGAATATAAAAATCCTAAAACTACAACACATATGATCGGATAATAACTACTGTAGATTCTAAAGTTAAAAGTAGAATTTGTATAATATTCATTTTACTCAAATTTACCCACAAAAAGTAATAAAAATATCAGTAAAATATAAATGAATTTAAATCATTCGGCAAGTTTATATTTCGTTGTATAACTTACAATCTAAAGGTTTCCCAATAAAAATATTTATTTTCGTACCCTTAATGAGTCATTGTACCCATACGTTACACGTGTGGAAGCAATTAGTGATACGCGAGCAATATTGTCTATATACAATCACCTCATCAATTCAGTTTCCTCAAGGGTTCACAATGGTTAATATTTCTAACGAAAAGTGTTGGGGATTGGTTGCCGAAATATCCTATAACGACCTGCGAACCATGTTTTACCAATCGACATTCATTAACAGCTTGTCAACTATTTCAGTGTTGAGAATACATGGAAGTCTGAATGAAAGCGATCGAGGCTGTATGCCAGACTGCTCCAATTTGGCTGCACGCTAAACAGTACAGTAGATATTCTCCTGTCTTACTCACAGGAGTATACCTACTGCATGCAATATGCCTCGGTATTGAGAGAAAGTGGTTGTGTCAAGAATTAATGTAGTGAGAACAAGCATGCTATGACGTTCGACCATTCAGGTGATGGCTATCTTGCTCGCTCTCCAGCATGTCTCAGAGGTTTGTTGTTGAGCACGCACGAGAACTCCGACAATACGGAATGAACAGTCAGCTGTAGAGGGTATGTTGGAGTACCTTTCATCGGAGACACTCCAGAAAATGTTTCTTTAGTATTACTATACACGTTTAGGCGTTCAAAATATCTTCCCAAAACTCTTCTTCATGCTTGTACGCATGAAAATCTCCACACTCCATGCATTTGAAATATTCCATGTCAAAATGTTCTTACTCAGCTTGCGTTATGCTTAATCCTTTAACACCACGTTTTAGAAAATGTTAGCAAAGCGGAACGTTGAGGAAATGAATCCATACTTCTGAAGCATTAGGTTCTTGCTAAGTTTGCCCTCCAAACAAACAGAGAGCTGGATGTTCGTAGAATTCGTGAAGCGAGACAAGAACAAGTCATTAAGTTGTGCTGTGGCAAATTTTAACTAAAGGGCCGATGGTGGGAGAAATTGCACCAACATATATGCGCAGAAGTTATAACGTTTCTGTCTACGAACGAGTAAAATACCTTAGCGTTAATTTTAGTGCGGCATTCTGTAGTGTTTATGTAATGATTATTGTTAACTTAAGAGAATACAGGGATGCCGACGATATCAATAGCGATACTGGATGAAATAGATGGTGCAATGAATGGGGTTGAGCTGTAGAAACACATGCTGAGTACAGTAATATTGGCTATGTTCATGGTTGCCAATTCATTCTGTGATGAGCGGAGTACAGTACTATTGACTATGTTCATGGTTGCCATTTCATTCTGTGATGAGCTGAGTACAGTAATATTGACTATATTCATGGTTACCAATTCACTCTTTCATGGACTGAGTATAGTAATGTTGACTATGTTCATGGTTTCCAATTGAGAACGTTAATTAGCCTCGTAATAATAATAATAATAATCATCATCATCATTTTTATTAATTATCTAAATATATGTAAAGAAAGTTAATATTTAATAAGTTGTATGCATAGGTACCAAGAAGCCAGTTGTTTACTTAAAAGTTACTCAGAATCATGACGCCAGACTGGATAGAGGGGTGAGAAGTTGCTTCTTTTGTGAAAGTCACGTTCGAATTTGTATAAGGGGAAACCACAGTTTAAAGCACACAAGGGGACATTTTCTTTATATTCGTGGTATCATGTGATTATTATGACGCATTCTGGGAGATTTGCAATGGTTTTTGGGTAACGATTGTGTCATTTTGGCGGACCTTCCAACCAATCAGAAAGAAGCCACCATGACACCGTTTTTTGTATATAAGAGGTAAGGTTTGGCACATCGAGGTCGTTTTGTTAAGAATTCACCCGTGAGAGAGAGAGAGGGAGAGAGAGAGAGAGAACGCCGTTTTGCTAAGCATTCACCCGTGAGAGAGGCAATGTCGTCGCATGTTAAGAATTCACCCGTGTGTGAGGCAAGGTCGTTTGCTTAGAAGTTCGCGAAGTAAGTTTATTACAACAGGAAATTGTATGTAAAGTAAAGTAACGTCGCTCAACTATTTAACAGTCGGCTCGTGATTAGGTGAAAGTGAAACTCCTTTTGAATAAACAGCAGTAAAAGGTTACAAGTGTTTTCTTAACAATTACAAGACCACTCCTACAACTCCTCCCGCTAGCCAAATCCACGCCTGGGAGAGTCAATGCTCATGCAAGACTGAGCAACACCGTGGCAACTCATCACAGAAGAACTTCAGTACCAGGTACGTGTGTAGTGGAGTTGATTGGAAGTGACAGTTACGCTGCACATAAGGACCCAAAGGGAGGCGTAAAATCAACGAACTAAAATACTCCCGCATATGGCACCTAACGTGCACCACTAACAAGCATTGAAATCACCGCTGCACAATTCATTCTGTGATGAACCGAATTCAGTAATATTGACTATATTCCCGATATATTCATTCTTTGATGAGCTGAGTACAGTTATATCGACTATATTTATGGTTGCCAATTCATTCTGTGATGAACTTGATCGCAACCAAAAATAAATATATCGACATTCCTTCAAGCAAAACATTCCGTCTCACGTTTTACATGTTTTAATGACTTATTAGACTGAATATCGAATTTAGTGTTTGAAGTAACTTAAATGTCATTTAGTTGCAGGTTGGTCAATAAGCATTACGTTGACTATTCCTGAATGTATTGCCGTTGTCGCATGGGGTTTACAGGGTGTTCCGTGCGATGGACGTGTTGCGGTTTCAACGGAAGCTTGGAATGGATGGACAAACGAACAAAAGGAAATGGAAACTGTTAAATAAGTTTCAACAAATGGCACTGTAACTGACGAGTCTCGACAAGGTCGACCTATCACAAACGCAGCTGATATTGGCACAATACGGGAGTCAATTGAACGGAGACCTAAATCTGTACATCATTTCTTTAACCTCATTTTCAAATTCAGAAATCAACAGTCTTCAAAGTTCTGAAATTCACCTTGAAGCTAGCATGGACTTGGCCGTTTTGAGACATTCCTTGTTATTGGTTTCAGTTTTAAAATACTTAAACGTTTCTGACACGGGAAGTTGTCAACTGCTGGCAACGATTTCAACCACATGGCAACCAGCTTTTAAAAGATATGACTATCACTTTAACATAGTGCATTCCCTTATTTCCCTTCTACTTACAAGGAAGCAAGTAAAAATATAATTTCTGTTAATGTTTATATTGATAAGCGTCAAGTAGAGAGAAAAATAAGCTTTTTATCAATAATTCGTTACAGAGATGTAGAGAAAGTCATGTGAATGTAACACATCAGATTTTTTTTTTATTTCATTCCCTTCAATTTTTGAACCAAAGGGAAGCAATAGTTTAAGCAAGTAAAGTTTCAGAAGAATACAGATGGTTCCTTAATGTTGCTGTGCTTAAACGTGACACAAGCTCTTGCTAGGAAGTCTCTGCACATCCCGCCATCTTCTCATTTCCTCTGCTAAAGCAGTTTCCTCCTCATAAAGTGGGTGTTCCCTCTCTCTCCCTTTCTCTGTCTCTCTATCGTGATAACCAATCTACGTTAAGAAGTTCCTGAAAGGAGATGCTCCTAACTTTCGACATCAAGCTCTGTAGTGAAAGGTATAAGAACAACGGTGCCTCAACGAAAAACAGTGAAATATAGAATTATAATTTCCAAACGAGCAAATAGATGCTATCATTGGTTCACAAACATCTACTGTGAAAACAAGATGGTTTATATAAAGTTGTATTTAAAACTCTGCTATAAAATTATTCTTTTGTAATTGTTACATTTTATAGCCCCCTTTAATTTCTATAATCACACCAGGGGTCTTAGTTGAGAATGAACTGCCGGTGCTTTTCTTACTGAGCTGTAATATTTCTTAATGCTGGGTTTTCAATTTCTACCCTATTAAACATAAACTCACAAACTCTCATATTCATACTTCCCGACTGTTGAGAATAGGGCATTGTTTTAGTTAAAGATAAATTCCACGCCATCGGAAATCGTAACCAGGGCCTCTAAGCGAGAAGCCACTCGGTCGCAGAACCAGTCTATAAAATTATTGTGCCATGTAAAATTACACACTTGCAGATGTTGATACGAAATTTCCCGCTTAATACATCACTATATCTATATTTTTGAAATAACAAATCCACTTGAGGTAAATAAAGACGGGAGGCTACAGTGGCCACAACAAATGCTCTCATTGGCCCCTATCAGCAAACTTCCATCAAAGCTTAAAAAATGTTCCGATTATTTTATTTACTTTAAAATGCGTTAATGGATGTGTTTAATGGTTTCAATGCAGTATACTATATTTGCATTATTTTGAAGCTAGAAACCAATCAGTATAATGAAACGGCGAAAAAGCAGTATCGCTTTAACGTCGGACAAAATACATTATGCGCTATAATTCATTTGCTGTTTATGACTATGTGACTTTTTTAGTTTTATTTCTGCTGTAGTATTTACAATTATGACCAGAAGAAATATCTATCATTATCAGCATAGAGTAATGTAACAAAAGTCTCTTTATTGACTTTAATTATTTCACTACACCACAGCAATTTACTCAACGTTTCAAGGCATAGACAGTGGACGGGTCTCTCATGCCAATGCGCGCTAACGCATCAGTAGGAATCTGACTAACTTGCAACTTTTATTTATATAGCTATGAATGCCGTCAGTAGAAGTTACTGGAAGCCGAAGCCAGTTATTTCGATGTACCACATTCAAAAGACTTCCAGTTACAGGTGTCACTTTTCCTGTGTTTATTGCATTCCAAGGCCTCCAGCTCCACCGCCGCGCATACCAAAGCTCCTGCAAATGTGAGAACGTCCACAAGCATGTGTAGCGTTTACGAGCCGGCAAAGCCGCCCCTTTATATACTTGAGCACAATATTGATTTTTCTAAATCTAATGTAATGTAGATGCTTAAAGTGGTTAAACCACTTCCAGTAAAATAAACAAACAAACAAATAAAGTAGAATTGTTTGCTGAGCGGTGGAGAAGAAAATCACAAGAAACAATCTAACGGAGCTAAATGATAATGATGTGAAGCAGATGTAGTCTTTCTCTGCATCTCTGTAACAAACTATTTTTAAAAAGCTTACTTTTCTCTCTACCTCATGTTTAATGAAAACGTAGTTATTACTTAGTTCCCTATAAGTAGAAGGGAAATTAGGGAAGATACTAGGCTTAAGCGATATTCGTATTTTGAAAACTGGTTGGTATGTGATTCCTTCTCTTTGCATGTCCAGGAATTGGCAAATTTCTGTATGAGAAAAGTCTTTGGGTATTTTAAATTGGAACCAATAAGGAGGAATATACCGGAAATGGTTAACTCTTCAAAAACTATATATGTCAAATTGTGTGTATTAGCGAGCTCTACATTTTTTGGAAAGTAGCTTTTTGTCTATCTCTTACGGTTTACCAATTATGCAAAATTCATTCGGAATGAAAATGACCTCAGAGGCTATTCGTAGAAAATTCATGATATACGTATTTCCAGTGAAATCTCGGTATTGGAATTTTGGTGGAATGCAACACCTCCCCTACTTATGTATAAGTACTGTGAACTAAGTAGAGAAAGTAAAAGGCAAAGAATATATAAATCGAAGAAAATGAAAAAGAGTGCTTGGTAGCAATCGGGAGGGGCCGACCAACTGATCCAACGTTTTTTCAAGGTTTGTCTCGGTTGCTAGGCCAATGATGGATTGGATAATTTGATCCAACAGTTCTCCTATCTTCCCTTTTATCACTGTATTTCATTTCCTTCTTTTTCATTGCATATCAAGCATTGGGTTGGACAGCCATCTTGAATATGCTTGATGTTGCTTGCTCCTCGAGAGCCTACTGACCTAGGCTTTTAAGTTCTATAAAAAGGAAGTCTGTTGAAGAGAAAAATAAAAAGAGACACATTCAAGCTGAAGTAGAGAACATATTTAAATTTTTGGATGAACCATTAGCTGCTGAAAGCTTTCACTAAAGAAATAGCATCTTCTATAAACCCTTGAGCGAAAAAGAAAGAATAGTAAAGCGCTAAGTGAGGAGTAAACCTTTAATCTGGAAAATATAAGACATTAGGCGAAGTGGAAAGCACCTGGAAGAATTTGAAGTATATGGAAAAGAAAGAAGTGGGTGAGGATGATACATTTAGAACAAGTGGGGAGAAGGAAGCATTATCTTGCAACTAATCATGAATGGGAAAATGAACCGAGTTGGAGAAGCATGATTTTCTTTTAATTTGTCCTTCAGACAACCTAATTAGCTATCAGGGGAGAGAAAGATATACATAAATGAACAAATACAGAAACATACAACACTAAAAATCTATACCCATAGCAGAATTCGAACCCGCGGCTCTTTCGCGGCATAGTGTCAACGCCAAACCGCCAACGACCACGGTAGCCGCCTAAGCATGAGAATAAACCGTTCGTTAAAATATGCACTGCAAGGAATTTGGGAGGGAGAACTTCACTGGTGAAGAAAATACCAAATGATTTAGATAAATTGTTCATACTCGGGAACAACTCTTGAACTCTTGTTTTCGACACCGAGAGTGTTAGAGAATTCGAGGCATAGGGGATCATTTTAACTTCTGTTCTAGAAATTCTTTCTAATACTTCGGTGACGTAACCGCCAAATACGACATGGTGTCCTCTACTTAACGGTTACAATTTGTTTAATACACTCCTATTTTGGATAAGTAGAGTCAGACTGAAAAATTCAGTGCCATAATCGGGATTTGAACCACGAATCTCCCCATCTCTAGCCGGTTGCTCTGCCAATGAGCTGCCATGGCAACATGCCGGCATAGCACTGAATTTATCAACTGACTCGCATGTTTCCCGATAAACCACAAGGTGTTCTCAACTCTGCGAGTCAGTTGAGAAATTGAATGCTATGCCGAAATGTTGCTATGGTACCTCAGTGGCAGAGCAACCGGCTAGAGACCGGGACAGCCGAGTCTATGGCATTGAATTTTTCAGTCTGACTATCTATCCAACTCCTGTCCTACATACGGCTTGTGTGAAAAAACAACTAATCAATATATATCTTTTCTGTAACTTAAATAAAGGAATGGATTGTGATCACCTTCTACACTGTCCGACTTTTACAGAATATAACAATTCCCAGCTAAATATTGGAATGCAAGAAAACGAATGATTTCATTGTCAAGCGTTGAACATTAGATAGCAACCAACCATTCGTTGCTCATCTAAAAAGAATGGACAAGGAACAGCTACCGAAACAGGTATTCTCAAGGGAAAAGAGATGTAGGTCGACCAAGTTGAGGATGGAACAGGGACTTCACGAAGAGAGGAAGAATTGTTTCTTTCACACCATTCGTATGTAGGACAGAAATTGGAGAGGTAGATGCGGTTTATCAGGAAAAACGCAAGTCAGTTGGAGAATTTAGTGTCATGCCAACATGTTTTCATGGTAGCTAAGGACGACAACCACCAGATCCTGATTCAAACTCCGGCTATTACATTGAATTTTTCAGTCTTGTTCTACCTTCCAACTTCTACCTACACACGCCTAGTGTGAAAGAAACAATTAATTAACATTACATTATGAAACAAACACGAGAATTTTGCTGCTTAAAATACGCAGTATTTCATTAACCCAGTCACAGAGCACCTTGAGGCCTTTGATTTTCGGCATGTTATGAAGTTTGTAATTCAGTAGATGAAAGAAAAACTCCCCGCCTTATGATTTAATTATGTCTATTATTAATGGACATAATGGAACTTCAAAACAATGTGTATTTCTATCCTGAGGAATACACGGATAGTCCCGGTTTTGGTAAATGTCTGTCGTAGAAAAAACATAGGCGTAGTGTCTTAAAAGAGGGTTTTTTAAAATGAGATTCTAATCCATTAGAATTTTATATCTCATCGTACACGTTTAACATCTCCCATTTTGTCCTTCCATTTCTTGTTGCAGTAATAGTTGATTCAATTTTTACTTCCTCTACATACGAGTATGTAGAGAAGGTATTGCACTCCATCCAAAAATTCGACATGAGATTTCACCGGAAATAAAGTTTTAGATTTCCCTATATATTTAGAATGTTTAGAAAAAGGTGCGTTTGCTTGTATATGTGAGCGTGTGTGTTCGTGAATACAATAAAGCAAATACGAAAAGTTAGTAAAATGCCAAACTTGGTGTTTAAGGTTAGTACTTTCCAAGGTTTGACACGAAAATTTAAAGAAAATCCTAAATCTCAAACTAAACTTTACATGGAAAATCTTTGAAAATTTTGATTTGTTCAAAAATAGTCATTAACGATTTTGATTAAAAGACTGCATATTAAAGATATTTACTAGTCAAATAAAATGCATACACTTACTTTTCTGGCAATAGCCTTTGAAGAGCTCTTCTTTCTGAATGAGTTTTGCTGTATTTTGCATAATGATATATCATAACGGATAGACAATAATTTACTCTCTACAAAAAATATAGATCACGTTAAAACACACAATTTATGGCAAATACTTTTTTCGTGGAATTGACCGTTTCAAAGATATTTCTTGCTATTGGTTTCAATTTTAAAATACATAAGTCTTTCTCATATGTTAATTTGTCAATTCCTGGTCATGCAAAGTAATGGATTTCAATCGAATGGCAACCGGCTTTTAAAAGATTTGACTATCGCTTTAGGCTAGTGGTCTCATTTATTTGCCTTCTACTTACACGGAAGCAAGTAACAAGACCATTTCTGCTAGTATTTAGCATGAAGTAGATAGAAGAATAAGTTTTTCAACAATACTTTCTTACAGATATTTACAGAAAATCGTGTGAACACACATCACATTCTTCTCCATTAAGCCGAGTCTAATAAGCCCTTAGATGTTAATAGAAATACTAAAAACTTGTAATTTCTCTATTTATTACATAGTATAATACAGAAATTATTGCATTGCACTAAAAATGTGATACCGAGATCTCACTGGAAATGCACGTTCTTGTCCTCTGAATACCACCACCACCACCACCACCACCACTACTATAACTTCTATAACTTCTATAACTACTACTACTACTACTACTACTACTACTAATAATAATAATAATAATAATAATAGTAATAATAATAATACCACTAATAATGCTAATACTAATATTATTATTATTTTTTTTAGGAAAAGTGTGTGTGTGTGTGTGAACATATAACTCAAAAATGAAAAGTGGGATGATTACCAACGTTATATTTAAATTCAGCATCTTCTAAGGATGCAACACGAAGATTTTCATGAAAATCTCCCACCGCAAACAAGCCTTAACATGGAGAAATTTCGAATATTTTGATTTTCTCAAAAATGGCTTAAACGATATTGATTAAATTACCGCATATTAAAGATATTTATTTAACAAATAAAATGCACATCTTGAATTTGCTGGAAATAGCCTCTGAAGTCTTCTTCATTATAAATATAACTTGAATGATGGTAAACTGTGTAAGATAGATGATCCACAATTGTGCATTTGTTATTACACAAAAAACGTAGGACATGTTAAAGGAATCAATTTACGCCATATAAAATGTGTAATATGGAAGTTACCATTTCCGAGATATTCCTTGTTATTTGTTTTAATTTTCAAATATTTAAACTTTTCTCATACGAACTTTTCAATTCCTAGCAGTGCAAACAAAACGAATTTCAAATAACAATTGCCTTTAAAATATGTTATTGATTAGCATGAAGGAGGCAGAAGAATATTCTTTTTAAGAATACTTTCTTATAGAGATGTACATGGCAATGGAACATATCAGATTTTTTTTAATCCTTACTTTACATTCAAAGATATTTCAGAATCCACTGTTTTATTTATTATTTCATGTGTTTTATATAAATAAGTAAAGAGTTAAGTTAATGTTTTAGCAGTAGGAATGTCTTTGGCGTTATAACACAGAAATATAGTGTCACTCAAAAGCATAGTTGACATTTGATTCGTTCTGTATATCTGTGACTATGTTTCCCGGTACCGGAGTTGGGAATTTTCCCTCGCTGGGAGACCTGATCCGCATCCTCCGTGGGGCTGCTAGATTGAGAAGTAGCGGCCCTAAATCGAGATGACGCATCAACCGGACGGAAGACACTCGAGGCGCTGATCATGTCTCACCCTATTCAAGACACCTTCGGGCCGAGATGGGGGATACAACGGCCGGGCAGTAGGCCATAGTCGTGCTATGGCATTACCTTAGTTTCGTCACTATGTGCCAAATGAATGCACCTGTGTCTTGCCGGCCCGAATTCGCCGCACATGTGTGAACGGCTACCTTTCCATCATATATCCAAATGTTGCACGTCATAGTCGGCAACTTTTACCTAGTCGCCCTCATTGTCGCAGGGGCCATAAATTTAACACGTGAAGAACAGCCGCGCTTCCTGAATGCCACACCTGTTTTTTGTGTATATGTGTTAGAATGATATCTATTTTGAAAAACTTTTGCCACGTCATCGCCAGATCATCCCAACAAACAACAACCTGCTGCGAGAAATCCGGGGCCTAATTGAGGTTCTGACGATGACGGTCAAGTTGAAAGACCTGGAGGACAGACTCGTTTCTTCAGGATTTCCAAGGAATTCTCAACAGGCTCCACGAATACAAGTTTGAAAATATCATCTAGAAATGAAAAAGAGCAGAGTCCCGCTGATCTTCAAGGAGGAGGTAATAGCCTTCTTGGAGACGTCGGAAGAACTTCACCAGTGCAGCCAGATTCGAGCCAGAATTGCAGAATTGAAGTGAAAACATTTGTAATAAACTGAATTAGAATTTATAGGGGAAAGATTTTTACAATATTTCGAAGTAAAACACTATGTTGTTACTTGTGTATCCTTAGAATTTTATAGCTCTTATTGCCAATTGCACTTTCCTATATCTTATTATTTAAAAAAAATCGACGATGATTCATAAACCTATGCATTCAATTCAAAAAGAGTGTGGAATTCGGATGAATATTGAAAGAAAAAGTAACTACAAATTATATAAAACAATACAAGCATACATGAAGGAAAGTTAGCCTGACAATACGTGTTTTAATAGGCTTGATATAAAAATGATTATGTCGAGGACTAGGAATAACATTGAAGAAGAGTTGCACAGAATAGCATACCAGAATGAGAGTAATAAAACCTCTGTGGTGATGTAGCACTGTAGGACAAGTCGGACATCGCACTCTGAGCTGCAATACGATAGTCATGGTTGTCGTCACCACCTCGTTCGTAGACACACTATAATCAACATTATGTCGCATCCACATCAAAAAGTCATTCAGTCTCTACCTTTCGCGAGTACGCACTACATATATAAACATAGGAGCCTAAGACAGTTTGCAGGATGTGGAGTAGAAATATGTAGTCGATTCTCGAAGCTGTACCTGTAGTTTATATCGGAGAGAGCGCCATCCAGTTCACCTTCCGACAAACCAATTGGTGGACGTCCAAGGATACTGTCATATGCGCCATAAACTCGGTGTATAGCCAACTACGTCACGAATTAGAGTGGGAATAGTTCATTAGATTTACTTTGATTCCTTTGTCATGTGTACAGAAATTGACAGTTATATTATACCTTTAATTTCGTAAATGTCCAAAATGTCTGTTGCATTATTGCGTAATTTGGGTTACAACAGTTTGAACCTTCACAACGCTCCGATACACTATACAGTAATACATAAATTACGGTTACTAAAGCCTTAAAACGCATCTACGATTATCTAACTTAATTTTTCTGGTATATAGAAGTTTATCACATAATTTATTATTAATACACCTTCAAAACATATCTTCATATGTTCAGTTCGAGAGGCCGTGGTGGTCTGTCTATGCTACATTTTGTGGGAAAGTGTTGTTAAATTAGTTTCTTACCAACACAGCAAAATGGCAAGGGAACGATTGGAACAATACTGCAGAAAAGTCGTCTCTGTTTGTGAGCTAATGATTTTTACCAGTTATATCGAAGAAAACCGGTCCTGAAATACATTTTCTGGGTTTTGCAAACTACCAAGTGACCCTGGCTTGGTCAGTTGAAATGTAAAGTCACCCGAGGTTTTCTATCTGCCCAGTATACTACAATAATATCTGTACACATGACCAGACGATTTGAAGCAGACATCGACAGCCTAGATGATTAATAAATTAAACAAGTCCGGTTTGTAATCAACTTGATTATGTGTCATTCCACAAAACTGCAATCGATGGTCTGCGGCATCTTCCAAAAGACTATGCACAAGTCCTGAATAATAAACTTTAATTTCAATTTGTGCAATAAACTATGCATGGACGATATTTGAATAGATAACTACAGAGACGCACGGACTTTTACGTATATTAGGGTGACTCTGGTCTCATTCTTTGCTGTTAAAGGACGTCTAACTTTCACAGAACACGTTACTTCAAATGTATGTCTGATTGGCAGGTCTCTGACGTGTTGATGGTAGAGTGTGCACCAAGCTTCATGCAACCTTAATGCATTTTTAGATTAGCAATACTAGTTTGTTCACCATTTGTTTTAATTATTCTAGTCTCCTGTCATGCTTTTTTTTTTTTTTTAATTCCTACATGGATAGTATATCGTTATACAGATTATTCTGTGCTGGAATGAGTCAGAGTGCCAAACGCGTACGCTGGGAGCCCAGTTAGAGGGGAATCATGATAACCAATACGTAACCCCACGAAGTTCGTAACACAAGAAGTGTTTGTGCTACCTGGCACATAATAACGAAGATACATAGTTTGAACTAAACGCTGAGCTGTATTGCATGCTGCAGACTATGCTATATACCTACATTTCGAATATACTGTATATAGATATGAGATATATTATAGAAAACTTAAGCAAGTCACGGCTGTAACCTTACTCAATTTTCAAATATGCAGTATTTCACTAATCTGAACAAAATACTGGACACTTACAATTTAGGTATCAGTGAACATAATAGCTTATTCAGGAGCTTTAGAAACGTATATTCCTATTTTATTAAGTGATTTTCCATTTTTCACGAATTACAAATTGCCACCCATACCTTAAACTTACTCGTAAGCGAATATAATATGAAAATTTCTGATAAAAATGGCTTTCGAAGAGAAAAAAAACCATAGGCGGTGCGAAAATGATACGCAACAAATGAATAGTCAAGAACTTTAATTATTTGGGATTCAGTGTGACACACTGGAAAAGGAATATTGATATAAAATCAAATAGATTTAACTTAAATTTAAACGATCAAATAGATTGTTCGGTATAATACAAAGACGACAAAAAATAAAACCTTAAAACAACACACATAAAATTTTACAAAACAATGCCAAAGCTGGATCTTAACAGATCAGATAAACAATGCATGGAGTCCGCTTACATTCAATAGCCGGTTACATATCACTAGACAAAAGGATGAAAAAAAAATAAGAATAGAGCTAAAGTTCATTTCATTGTTTTTTTTTTTTCACAAAACCTGTGTAAGACAGGAGTTGGATAGGTAGGGTCAGAGTGAAAAATTCAATGCCATAGCCGGGATTTGAACCACGGGCTTGCCGGTCTCCAGGTGGTTGCTCAAACTACCGAGCTATCATGGCAACATGGCGGCAAGGTACTATATTTCTCAACTGACTCGCATAATTCCCGGTGATCTCAAATTATTTTGAAAGGACATACCCCAATAGTGACTTACAATATGGTAAAGTTTTTTAATCCATAATTACATTATTTATTTTGCTACATATGCTGTTCTTCCTCTATTTCACAAACGATATTTATATTCCGTTCACGGCACGACAACTGAAGTGACTTGAATAGCCGTGATCGTTAGTTCGATACGAAATCCATTCAAAGCCAAATGTCTCAGAGACTGCAGTGAAATTTGCCTGTGATAAAGGATGGGGAGGGTCCAAGTAAAATAACCGGTGTGGTGGCACGCTTGAGTGCTGACGGGGTTACATTTAACACCAGTTCCATGGATTATGCTCTTTGTTACTTAAAAAAAACACTACAGCAGTTTATTGCAAAAATGTAAATAATTTTACAATATAAAACAATATATTAGCTTAGGACGAAACCAAGTACACTACATATACTAAAATATTTGATTAATCATCTTTGTTGCATATATGCACCACCATGCAATTAAGCGCTAAGTCCCGCGCTTCACACTTTGGCCAACTATTGGATCAATTAGTGCTAATTTATTTTTTTTTTTCACAGAAGCCGTGTGTAGGATAGCAGTTTTGATGTGAAAAAAGGTTAAGTTCTTTTCCAAAAGGACGACCACGACTTATTTTCATTACTTATAGAAAACGACGTACAATAAGAACCTAGCTATCTTTTGCATTCATACCTTCTAAGGAGTAGATATACAGAACGACACTTGTATCCACTCTTCTACAATTCATATTTTAATATTTTACTCATTTAGAAATTGAAATTAAACTCTATTAAACACAGCAATAAATTCACCACTGACAAAGAGATAAACTAGTAGATAGCAGGACTCGTTTACACAGCATATCGATTTCGAAGTAACAGTAAGGTAGCTCACTGTCGCTACGTTACACATAGGGAATGACTGCAGTACTTTATCAGGAAACATATTGTGATAGTTCGCTACATTATAATGTTTTTCAAATGGAAAGAGCTCTACTCATTAGCGAATGAGATGTGTTATCGTGCTCTGCGTTGCCAGATCCTTACCCCCACTCTTTTCATATTTCCCTCTCACTCGCACGCTGAGCATGCAAATCTGCCTGACGACATATTGTTTATTCATGTGTATTATGAAAACTATTTGAGCTAAACATCTGTGTTTTTACGATTCTGCTACGAACATTACTCCCTATCTTTCCCTGAAATATTTTTTTGCGAAATTTGAATATTTTGTCTTAGTGCAAGTAGTATTTATGAGAGAAGGAATCACATAGCGCGTTACTCCCCAGTTAAATGCGGATACAATATGTCGATACAGCAGCACTCCGATTGGCTGCCGACCTGGTGGGGCTCAAGGACATAGCTCATCCCATTTGTAGATAAATATTGAGAGCACAGCACAACACCGATAAACAATGTTTGGAAGGGATTTAACAAAATATATTTTACCAACAACGATCTTCTTTCCAAAACAAGCTGGTTCAATTAACAACTAATTATTGATCACATACCTATGAAGAGTCATTCATTAAACCTCAACAGCACACTGTCCCTTCAATGAGTGCCCGTATCAACAGACTGGAATGTTTATTGTTCATTAGCTCTGTGGTGGTCTTTGTTATCAGCAGCGTTAAAATATACAAGAGTGACATCGAGAGGAAACTGAAAAGGTAAAGAGGACTGGTACTTTAGATCTAAAAATTCGTTACCTCTGTTTCATTACAAATAGTGTGTTACACGAGTACAAAGCGTCCCTTGTGCAGCGTGCTTCACTCAGTGACATTGCGAGCTTTTCCGTTCTAAACCTCCCGTGTTACTTACGGTTAGCGCTCGGAAGTTGACCGAAAATGACCTATATCATAACCTTAAATTTACCAAAATATGACCTAAAATTATGAAAAATGACGAACGTCATGATGATTATGACAATATGATACAAAAATGTAAATAAGTGACTTATGAAAACTATAGATACAGCTTATTCAGCAGTAAAGACTATAGTCAATGTCTCGGACTTGAAGGATCGCCGATTATTCTAAGAATATTTCAATACACGGTCGTCTCCTTAGCGTGGTGGTAGCGTTACTACTTACCAAGCGGGAGACATGGGTTCGATCCCCAGTACCAGCATGGGGATTTTTCCCCCCGCTGGGAGACCTGGCCCGGGGTGCACTCAGCCTCGTAAGGTCCCTGGGGGGCCAATTGAGGAGCTACTTGATAGAGAAGTAGCGGCTCCAGGTCATGAGGACCGCATTAACCGGCCGGGGGGGACTCGAGGCGCTGACCACGTCTCACCCTCCAATACTGCACCCCATCCATGACGTCTGTAGTGGACCGAGATGAGGGACGCAGCGGCTGGGCGGTAGGCCAAGGTTCCCCTGAGTTGTCGTGCCATGGAGCTATATTTCAATACACTGAGTAACTTCTTTCCAATTCAACTAATGTTCTGCCTGCATAGCTGAAACAGGTAAAGTCTTCAACTTTACATCATGCAGACATCGATATTACACTTTGGTAACTAACGTTGTTTTACAACATATTTTTGATCTTCTTGAATCTTTTTGTGTAATGTCCCAAATGATCTTCGACACTTTGTATCTTCTCGAGAACTGTCTGCATCTGTCTTTTATTTTTCTAGACACGTTATTGCCGTTTTCAGAAAAGAAAAGCTAGTACTATTTCTGCGAAACTTTTCAAGTCAATATCAACCAGTATTTTCTAACAATTACTATTGCTACAACACCAATCTTATCAAAAATCACTACAACTTGACATCAAGAACTTTTCAAAAAAGTAACATAATCAAAGTCAGAATGGTACAACTAGGCGTAACATTAAATTAACGAAATTACGTCATCTTATAATTAAGAAATTGCGAGATTGCTTTGTTTGTAATGTTAAAAAAGTCTATTCTGACAGCGGATGAGGAAAAATAAATGCAACAAAAGGATGAAAATTTCCTACAAGATGACATATGGTAACAAAATGTCCAAAAATGCAAACCAATACAAAATAAAATAAAGCCATTTAAGTTCATCTTGGAAAAACAAAATTATATACCATCCGGCATTTTCCGCGATGTCTCAGGAAGAATCTGACATTTCATCAACTTCCGAGCTCTGCTTATGAATGATGTAAATCATATAAAATGATCGCTTAATTTGTTATAATTTGTGTTGAAAGTAGTGCCAACTGCATAAATACATTAGGATGAAATTTCAAATCACGCGCATAAGTTCTTCTTGAAATTTTCATAATTTCTGTTCTTATATTGTCCTTAAGTTCGTCAATGGTGCGGGCATGCTTCTATAAGCTTTACGTATACGGTTTTTACGTATCTGTCCTAACAAGCAGTATTTGTTCAAGGGTGAATCTTTTGGTAGGGATTTCAGTAGACTGATAAGATATATTACTTTCAATTTTAAGCCACCAATGCATAGGCTAACTTTATATGAAAAAATAACAGTTTATGTAGGAATCAATAACAAACTGCTAGCCCAAATCAAAAGTATAGAGGATCAAGGACTATTTAATCAGAAATTGCAGAACCTATTTTTAGCCAATAACTAATATTCAGTAACCGAGTACATGTGCAACATTATACAAATTTATATTCAATTTGTGCAAACAGAAATATGTACGGAGGTGGTTCAATAAAGAATGATCATAATTTTTAAGGTCATAATTTCTCAGGATAGAATTTAATTTTATGAATGCTGTTAATTTAATGTGTAACAAATACACTACAGTTTCACTGTTGGTAATCATGGTTCCCGCCTGTGAGAGTCGGGCAGAGACTGTTCGGATCGTCTATCGCAAGAATGGGGTGACGCACGAGTAACAATATGCAACTTTGAAACTCTGCTTTGAGCACAAGTCTTCAGCTGAGCCTATACAATGTTACAGGAAGCCTATGTAGGGTATGTTCTTCCCTACAGCTTAGCTCGAAGGTGGTTTAAGGGGACAAGGTACTCTGAAATGCTCAAAAAATCAAGTTTAACTTTTAGGCATTAATAACATGTCTATTATTTCCAGTTTCAGAAAATATATACTTTGGGGGGGGGGATTAAGAGGGTTTTAAGGCATTTAAATATCGTTTAAATGCTAGCATGCATGCATTTAAAGCTGCAGTGCAATGATTCTTTGTAGAATATTGAATCTTTAAATTAAGTTTTCTCTAAACAACATTTTTAGATACTTATGTACCTTTTTCTCAAAAAGTATGAGCGATAGATAGCTGAAATTTTCAGTACGTGTACATAACATATGTTAAACTTTCTGAACTACAATCGTAATTTTATAATTGATGTTAGTTATATTAAAAAAACCATAACATTGCAAATGCTTCACATTTTTATTTTTTGACCTTGCAGATAACTGTTTCTTCAATTTCTAATGAAATGAAACACACAACTAGATAATTGGGGTTCAGAAGACAGCTAATTATACTAAAAACAAGCATGCAAGTTTGATTATATATTGCAAGTAATATTGAGTAAAGGATACATTTTTTAAGAGTATATTTTACAATGTTTTTGCTGACTGAAATACTTTTTATAGACAGAATCATAAGTTATGAATGCAAACAGGAATTTAAACTCTTTTTCGTGATTTATAGAATAACTCATAAAAATTTAGGAAAAACCACTTAGAACTTTAAGAGCGGTGTTAATTTAACTCATATAAGGTGTAATTTTCATATGACACGAATATTTTCAAGAACCACCCCACCTACCATAAACTACCCATTTTTTTTTTTTTTTTTTTTAGATATTCCTGTTATTGTTTTAGCTTTAAAATACTTATACTTTTATCATTCGGGGATTTGGAAACTGCTTCCCTTACAAACAAAGGAGCTTCAACTACATAGCTACCAGCTTTTGACTATCGCTTTAGCTTTGGTGCTCCCTTATTTCCCTTCGTTATATGGAAACCTTTTCAAACATTTTAATTTTATAAAAAACAGTTGTAACGGTTTCGATTAAAATATCATACATTAAGAATAAATAAAATGTTTATCTTGAATCAAGTGCTGTTCAATCTGGATGACTTTTGTATAATAGGTAAACAGTAACACAACGATAAAGCACAAAAAGTGTAGATCTCTTTAAATCATACAATTTAAGTCGTATAAATTATTTTTATAGAACTAACCGTTTCCGAAATATTCCACGTTATAGATTTAAATTTTAAAGTACTTAAAATGTTCTCAAACAGGAATTCCTCCCTCTCCTCTCCCTTTTGTTTTACTCCTCGCCTAGGAAGGAAAACCGAATTTCAATGACAATCACATAACGATAGTTTTTAAACATTTGACTGACGCTTGAGGCTGGTGTAATCCCTTATTTTCCTTCTGCTTAAAAGGAACTCATACAATCATTTCTGCTAGTGTTTATCTTGACTACCACAATGCAGATAAGGGAACCATCTTTTGTAATGCTCTACTTTACAACTGCTGGTCTCGCTTGCGGAGGTTCTTGCCAACGACCACTCACAGGGCAGGGGATGGAGTTTTTACCTTTTTACCTCTATTAAGGATTTAGCTTTTAGCATACTTTTTAGATACAGATTTTAACGGAGCGGAAGGCATGGGTTTTCAACTGATTGTATCAGTTTTTATCATCAGTTCTTTTTACCCATTTTACCGAGTTTTAGTATGTTTTGTCCTTTTCTCTCCTTTTAGGGATATTTTAAATTTACTTGCGGCTTTAGCATCATTTTATTTCATCATTACTTTCTCTACACGTACTATTTGATACCGAGATTTCACTGGAAATACACGTTTTGGGTTCCCTGAATCAAAAAAAAATTATGACAAAGATCCTGTGGATGCTCAAAAACGCAAAGACTGTTACTTGGTATCTTCTAAGGTTGCGACACGAAGATTTTCAATAAAAATTCCCCCATGGAACATTTTTCGAAAATTTTGATTTTCTCAAAAATGGTTGTAACGATTTTGATTCAAATGTCGGATATTAAGATATTTACATGACAAATAAAATGTATAATTTGGATTTTTGGGGAGTAGTCCCTAAATACATGTTTACTCTAGATGAATTTGCGACATTTTGCATAACTGGTAAACCGAAGAGACAGATACAAATTTACTTAAAGGAAAATGTAGAGCTCATTAAAACACACATTTTATATTATCTAAATTTTTTCGTGGAGTTGGTCGGTTTTTTTTTTTTTTTAGATATTCCTGTTATTGTTTTAGCTTTAAAATACTTATAGTTTTATCATTCGGGGATTTGGCATCTACTGCCCTTACAAACAAAGGAACTTCAATCACGTAGCTACCAGCTTTTGACTATCGCTTTAGCCTTGGTACTTCCTTATTTCCCTTCTACTTACAAGAAAGCAAGTAATAAGACCATTTCTGCTAATTTTTTCTCGATTAGCATGAAGTAAATAAAAGAGTAAGCTTTTTAACAATAATTTGTTACAGAGACATAGAGACAGTCGTGTGAACAGAACACATAACTTTTTTTTTAATTGACTTACTTCTTCTTTCATTTCTCTTTTATTTGTTATTTTACCTTTTGTGTTTGATTCCATTTTGTTTTATGTCACAATGAGCCTAGCAGTTGAATACTCTTAAACACCACCCACCATCATCATCATCATCATCATCATCTTTTATTACAATTGTAGAGAAAGTTATGTGAATGGAGCACGAAGATTTTTTACGTTGGATTTATACAACATATCGTAAACGTGTACGGAGGTATTACTCTGGTACACACGCGTATTTGTTAAGGTAACACACTTCTATAAAACGAAGCTGAACCAACTCTGCCTTTACGCAGCATGTTAACCATACTTCACTCTAAAACTTTCGTAATCTGTCATCCATTTATTATTCAGAGAAGCTTGTAAACAATGCGGTGTTTCACAAAGAGGAAACAAATGACCTGCGCTCTTATCGTAGCCACACCACGTAATGGGATGTCATAAGGAAGTAAGGAACATAAGAGCTCACCCAGCAATTTCCTCTTTTGGTCCAAACAAAGATAATGGTACTACATAAAGTTCTGAAGTGTGTTCTTGAAAGTTCCAAAGCCACAATCGAGTTATTTGTTGTTGTTGATGCTGTAGTCATATTGGGTGGTTTTAGTCTGAAACTTGTGTATGTTTACTTTTGAACTTTAGGTGACTGAGTGGTTCGACCGGTCGCCTATCACCTAGGCGGGCCAGGTTCGGTGGGTGGGAATTGTGATGGACAAAGTGGCGTTTGGGTAGGTTTTCTTCGGATTCCTCCGCCATTAATTCTCCAATTGCTCCTTAGTAACCCTCCCTGTCATCTATTTCACTGTCATTTCTTGTCATCCACTTCACCACTGTCATACCAGACATCAGGCTGATAACCCATTCTGGGATCAGGTCTTTTCTCTGGCGTCTTCGGGGGCCGCCTCAAAATGGACTTATCTGATCCAATCAGATCCAGACTGTTCCCTCTGATGAGTTCACACTAAAAGCGTTATGAAACCCGCATGCATGCCTGCGCTCGTCGTCATACGAATCTGGTCAACCTTCGAGAATTTCCACTCATCTCTCCCTCCAAAATTATATCAGAAGACGTAAGCATGTGGCTTACAGTGGCGCTTTATCCGTAGCATACAACTTTACTTATACCTTTTACCATTTTTGACACATTAAATAGCAACAATGCTTGACCTTCTATTCGTATTCTTAATAAAGTTGGATTTGTAAAAATTTACACCCTTTTAGTGATGCTATTAAATTATTTTGTTAGGAACATTGAATACTTTGGTTGTTAATGCTTTATTATATTTTGTGTCCTGTATTTTCTTTACTTTTATCTGTATTTTAGGGATATTAATAAATAGTTAAGTCGCCCTCCGTGGTGTAGTGATCACCATGCTAGCCTCTAAAACACAATATTCTTATCCTTATTTTGGCTTCTTTCGGAAGGTAAGTATGGTCACGTTTAATGCTTATTAAATGTAGAAGAATACCATACCTTGAAAGAAAAAGTTCCTGGCAAACTTTTGCAAGACGTGATTTCGTTCTACAGTGCCATCTGTGGCGATAAGCTGATTTTTCATCACCATGGCGCATGGTGACGAGTTCACGAACTAGAAATTCAAATCCGATTAAGGAAATATCGTAACAATGCCCTATGCTCCACTTAGGCGTTACAGGAACAACAAAATCTACTAAACAACCAACCTACAACTATTACTAATTGTCTAACTTAACCACCTACCTTCCTCACTCACTACCTACCTACCACCTCACTAACTACCTATCTACCTCTCTCGCTATCTACTACCTCACTAACTACCTACCTACTTATCTCACTACTACCTCACTACCTACCTATCTCACTAACTCGCTCACTATCATCTACAATTACTACATGAATAGCTAGGTAATATATAAATAATGAAGTAAATGTTCTTTTGCGACAAATTCGGAAATATTATAAAATTTGTAGTAATATGAGGTAACAAAATGCATTCAATCGAGCAAGGTTGAAAATTTTAATACTTTTGATACGTTTATTCACAGTACAGGATATGCACTAGGTTTATACAACCACGCTAAAATTAAAAATGGATCAATTTTTGCGTATACTGATGCATACCCCCAATAAACGAGTACCTAGTCAGTTTTAGATTCCTGATTTTGTTGTATATTTATACTGAGGCTACACGATACACATATTTAATGATTTTCCCAAGGGACAATTTTGCAAACATTTAGCGCTTGTTATAAAGAAGCTTTGTCAGTAAACGCTGAGATTCTAGCGGCTGTATGCACTTGAAGAGAAGTACTTGAGACGACAGACGAGTAGTAACGAGGCTTCAGGAACCACAAAGCGCTGTACTACTCTCACAGCAACCACTTACAAAGGCACAGGCAATTAAACTTTTATCTCTGTTTAAAACTCCTATTGTTATCCAGAGAGCGAGAGAAAGCCTCAGCGTTTTCATAGCATAGAAAACCGAGTTAGCTACGGTGAAAAAAATCTGCTGAAACTCAAGTGAAAAGAACAACATGGACGTCGGCAAAACAACCACAAACAGTTCTCGTTGAGAGTCGTGCTTGTCCCGAATCGTAACAAGTCCACTCCAGGTCCTAGTGAACGACTCGTTTCAGCACTGGCGAACTTCTTAATTTTGCTTCGTTAGCCCTTTGAGTTCACACCCCCCCCTAACACAATTAGTAACGCGCTTTTAATCACCCCAAAGCTTTTCTTAGTAAAATAATATATTATATGTTTCATTCATATGGCTTTCTCTACCTGTTCTGCAAACAGACTTACCTTAAAAAGATTATTCTTCCATAATCTGATATGGTACACTCACATGACTTTCTCAAGTTCTCTATAAATACATTTTTACAAAATAGTATTCTTCTTTCTACACCATGCTAATCGAGATAAACATTAGCAGAATGTTCTTATTAATTAATTCCTTATAAGCAGAATGGCATATGCTAAAGTGATAGACAAATGTTTTAAAACCTATCATTATGTGATTGCCACTGTAAACCGCTTCTTTGCTTGGCCAGGAGTAGAACAACAGAAAAACGGACACTTCCAGTCTGAAAATAGTGTAAGTACTTTACAGTTGAAACCAATAACAAGGAATATCTCGGAAACGGTTATCTCTAGTTTTTTCTATCTCTTACGGTTTAGGAGTTAGATAAAATTCAACAAAATTCATCCAAAATAAAGAAGTCTTCAGAGGCTGTTTCCAGAAAATTTAATATATATATATTTTATTTGGGATGTAAATGTCTTTAATGTGCGAGATTTTAATCAAAATCATTAACAGCAATTTTTTATAAAATCAAAATTTTCGAAAATTTTTCCATGTAATGTGTAGTTTGTGGAGCGGAGATTTTCTTGAACATCTTCGCGTCGCATCCATGAAACATGCTATATCTAAATACCAAATTTCTTACTTACCGCTCTTTTCGTTTTTGAGCTATCCTGTCCACAGACAGACAGACACACACGGACCTTTTTCTAAAATGTTTTTTTCAAACTCAGGGGACCACAAAACATATATTTCCGGTTGAATTCTCGACATCGACTGTTTTGGGTGGAATGCAATACTTCCTCTATACACTATTTACATAATACGTATAGTGTAAGTAATAACAATAGCAGTTCCTAATAAGAAGAAAGATAATTAGGGAATATTCTAGGTTAAAACGATGGTCATCTTTTAAAAGCTGTCGCTATGGAAAAACCTTTAATTAGGTTCCCTTTGAACGATCAGGTGTAAAACAAAGAAAAATAAATGACGATTTTCTATTTGAGAAAAATCCAAATACTCTAAAACTGAAAATAATAACAAGGAATATCTCGGAAATGTCTATATTCATTAAAAAAGATACGACATATATTGTGTGTTTTAAGATATCTACAGTTATTGTGTGTTTAATTTTTTCTATTCTTTACGGTTTACTCATTACGCGAAAGCCCCTTGGACTTCAAAGGATATTCGTAATGTAAATATCTTTAGTTTGTGGTATTATAGTCAAAATCATCAGCGTCATTTTAAAGAAAATAAAAAAAAAAATGTTGAAACATTTTTCCACGTAAAGGGTAGTCTGGAATGGGGGATGTTTCTGATTCTGTTGTCACATCCTTGGAAAATGCGGAATTAAATATCAAATTTGGTATTTATCAGACTTTTCAATTTTTAGTTATTCTGTTCACAGACGTATGGCCACAGACACATACACACACACACATATATACATATATTTCATAAAAATGCTTTATTTTGGGGGATAGATATATAGGATGCTAAAAGCGTATATTTCCAGTGAAATCTCGGTATCAGATTTATGCGTGGAATGCAATACCTTCTCTACCTATGCCCTTAGTACGAAGTAAGGAAAGTAATAAATAAAATCTAGGATATTTGAAATTAATACAAGGTCATGAGCATAATTGTAATTTTTAAATGTATAAAATGTTGAGACTGTCTGCACCCTTATCAAGTTCAGCTTTAAATCCCTCATCCAACTACTACGACTACCACTACCACTGCCGCCGCCACTTGTTTCACTGTTCACCCTTCTTGCAAGGAGGTCAGAGGTCCATTGAGCTCTAGATGAACTCTGGATCAAAGAGAGTAGGCAGGATGGGTGATCAACCCGATATCTGGTGAGAGATCGAGGAAGAAGATAAGAAATGACCGTGAAATGAAGCATATGGTGGAACTCGTAGAAAACCTACTGAGACGTCGCGTTTCCACGAATCCCATTTGCGATCTCCTGAGATCGATGTCGGCTGCAATCTAACCGCTTTGCCACAGCGCCACCATCAGCAGTAAAGCTAAGAAAGTAAAACATTATCCTAATCAAAACATTTGAAGTACTGAATTTCCGGGGCCGTCTCTTCACACTTCTACAAGCCACTCTTACAAAACCCTAATCTTCGATCATTAATAATAATAATAATAATAATAATAATAATAATAATAATAGCAATAATAATATAGTTGCGCTACACCTGCTAACCCGACTGCCGACCTCGGGCTTACCTACGCACGCCAGATGTGGGCGATCGTCAAACCGATATGAGGAGGTGATGTGGCCAGCATCATGCTTCCCTCCGACAGAAAGTTGGTTTTCTTGGCCGGGACTGCAGACTATCGCAGCCCCTTAATTTTCTCACGATACTAAGTGGTCTCCAGTCCTATCCTCGGGAATTAAATTCCGCCCCCATATGAATGGAATCGAACCCAGGCGTATTTCGTGGCCGGAAACCAGAGCATCACGCTCGAGCCAACTGCGCAGGACTATTCTACTATCTTTTTCTGGTTCATATAGATAAATTTCCATTATTCATTTATACATTTGATTGTAGATATAAGATAAAGTTATAATTAATTTTTTCAAAGCCAGTTATTTTCTGATGACTTTGAAATTCTGTTCAGTTTGCACGAACACGATTACATAACGATTTACAGTTTGGAAAAATGTGCAGTATCTGAAAATACAAACAACTTACGAGAATATCTTGGAAATGCTTATTGTATAAGAAAACTTATATATATATATATATATATATATATATATATATATATATATATATATATATATGACATGTGTTATGTGCTTCACGAGATCTACATTTTTCAGATTTTGAGAGCCCCTGAATCCAAAAAAGGAGTTTTTAGAAAAAGATCCGTGTGTGTATGTCTCTCTGTATGTGCATGTGTGTCTGTGGGCAGCATAACTCAAAAACGAAAAGTTCATTAATATCAAATATGGTGTTTGGGCTTAAAATCTCCCAAGAATGAGATCACATTAAAAAAAAAATCTCCACAATAAGATGGCTTTGAAATTTCGTTCTCTGAAATAATTGCGACATAAGAATTGATGTATTGCATTTCCATGACATCTGGACTCACTGCTTAAGAAATAATTCATTCAAACGCTCATGATTTTATATCTTATTCCTCAGGTCGAACTTTCATATAGATATCAAAAGAACTCGTTAGGTTAAAGCGATAATTTTAAGTCCCACATCCGTTATGTCTTAGCTGAAATTTAGAGATCTCGAGTTCGTATTGTAGGAGCACATACCACATGCTCACAAATTATATAAACAGAGAAAATGTACAGAATATTATTAGCTTATAGAGAGAGCCATGGAAATAATTGTAAATAATCCAGAGTAGAAATATGCATTAGTGCAAGTTGTTAGGCTAAATGATGCATGATTAAAAAAAGAACAGATTAATAAAGAAGTGAGACAGGTATAGTGACTTGTCTTCCAAGCAGCATAAGGAGTTGCAAAAATGACAAAGAAAGCATAATGTTAAAGTGAGAAGGAACTAATAGGTATTTCCAAACGCGTCATGTGCACGCTATGACGTCAGAACTTGGTACAATTTATTCCCATAACTTGTGAGGTGTTGTTAACTCAGAACCAATAAGAGATGCTATTACATTTTATGGCGCGAAAGTTTGCGTCGCCCTTTACTATTTAAGACAAGGCAGATCTCTTATGTGGTTACTCTTACTCTGAATTACTTACTACCTTGAGCTTGTGTTCCTGTCAGGTTGAGTTGTATGCTCATGGTGGGGGAGCGATGTGCAGAGGGTTAGATTAGGCTCCTCATTAGTAATTAAATGGTGGCATGGTATTTATTATAACACATTTGTAAGGAACAAGCTAGCCACCCGTTTAAAATGTATATTATAATAAATTAGTGTCGTAAGGGAACATGCAGTGTTTTTTATATATTAGCCTCAGCCACAAACCCCTGAAATAAATTTCATTAGGAGTGGAACCTTCAAGAACGCCGGAGCTGAGGATACTGCAGGTACGAAAGCCGATCCCGCGACAGTATCTCAGGGTGCGTTATCTGCACATGGATTTATTCTGGAGTTTTTCCTTACGGTAACAAGACAAATATCTAACTCTAAAAACATCGTTCCTATTTGAGAAATATTGTTCATTCACCATTTATAAAATTTACCTAGTTAAAGGACGTTAAAACTAAAAAGAAGAGAAATAAACGAAAGACGTACCCTCTAGAATAACTACAAGAGTTTCAAAAGGAGAACCAATAACAAAGAATACTTTGAAAAAACTCATTACAAATCAAAATACATTTTATATGTATAAAAAAGCATGTGTTTTAACGAGTAGATTTGTTGTATAGTAATATTATATCTCTTACTGCTAACCCTTTATGTAACTTATTCGAAATTAAGAGAACTTCACAGAGAATTCGTAAACAATAATTTTGCGAAAATATTTTAACACTTGTTATTTTAATGAACATTATTTAGGACATTTTCTGTAAAATCAAAATTAACGAATATTTCCCAATAAAGGATAGTTTGGGATGGGAATCTTACTTAATACTTTACGTGTCACATCCTTGGAAGATGATTGTCTTTAAGTTTCGTATTTAAAAGACTATTCGTATTTGAGTAATAGTGTTGATTGATACGTTAACTGTGTGTAGAGGAATAAATGCAAACTGGTTTTGTGTATATACAGTTCCTCCTAGAATTTTATTCTGATTTCATGCAGACAAGAAAAATTAGGTCAGTTACTTCTCTCTAGTGTATAATTTAAGTCTGCCTTGATCTCTAGGTTGCGAAACTCTTTTGTTTTGTTCTATTGGATGATTAATTACTCCTGATACTCCCTTACCAATGAAAAGGAAACCTTACTTCCACTGTCAGCTTCATTTTTGCTCTCTTATTTCCAGGATAGCTAGTAAAAGGGGAAATGTGTGAAGGAGAAATACACGTGATAATATAAGAGCACTATTATACGTGACTTGCTTTTCGTGGACATTTTCACAGAAAATGTAGCTGAAAAAATGTGAGACTATGTCATTACATCACCAAAGGTATACGTGCCATGAAAAGTTACATGTGCCTCTTCTATCCCGCACCTTTTCTGTAGCTTACCAAGAATTCACAGCATGTGCAGGTAACCGTTTTCAGTATTGTTGCTGAAATAATCCATATTTTATATTCTATACGTTTTTCGCTTTTATAAATGGTTCAATGTTTTCTCATAGTTTATGCTTTTTTTAATGGATTTTTTACTACGTTCGTCCAATCGGTAAGTTATAAATTGCAAATTTCTGGAGCAGTGGTGCGTAACGTTTTGGTAAGTGCTTTCCATCTGAGGATTTGTACTCCAGGTTACAATCTAAATAACACTAACCATATGACATTTGTTGTAAGCAGATATCCCTTCGAGCATTAACGGAAATGTAGAACTTAACGGAGCTATTTCAAGTTAAAAATATCCACTGGAGAACTGGCAAGAGTGACACTCATTTTACCCTCTTAAAGACCGCGATCCGCACACCGCCTCCGCTTAAAAAAAGGAGGGTTAAAGCGACGGTCACTCAGCCAATTCCCCATCCATCGGTTTTAACATAAAAGCGCCCCGTTGATTTCTACAACTTTTTAAGAACATGTATGACTGAAAGTTTGAAATTTCAAACTAATAATGCTATCTTTTTTAAAATTATTTCACCGATGTACAATAGTTCAGTGAAAATTTCAACAATTTTGCTCTAATGGTTTGGATATTATGGTCAAAAGTGTTTATGTTTTGCCATATTACTAAAAAAAAAGTCCTTTACGGCAAAAAAAAAAAAAAAGTACAATTTTAATCTAATACTTTAACCCTAAGTTCACAATTCCCCCCAGTTTAAGCCCCTAAAATTTTTAAAGTTATGTGTGTTTTTATCATAAATATATAAATTTTGTATTTGAAAATTGAAAACATATGCTTAAATACAAATTACAGTAAGACCTAAGACAGTTCTTATTCCTAATACCTCTGTGAACATGTACAGCAAATTATATTTGTCGAAAAGAAAAACTGCTCCGGAAGGAGCACTTTACATGAAGAAAAATGCTGAAAATATTAATAGCCAGAAAACAAGGAAAGATTAGAATGCATGGCTCATATTGAAATTCAACAGTACGTTGGAGCTGCCTCTGGTACTACCTTTCCTGTCCTTTTCCTCTTTAATTGCTGCTTTGCTTCTGCAGAACTTCGTTTTTTACTTTGTATGATGTGAATTAGATATCTTCGAACGGTAGTTTATCTTGGCGAGTTCCATTTTCTCCTCTAATGCTTTGCTATTGCTGCAATGACTTACGCATTTAAAAATGACGCCTAGTGGTCAATTGTACTTTTTTGTATTCCGGAATGTTTAAATTATTTTATGGAATTAAAATAAAAAGTCGTATTTTTTTGTGGTTTTTCATGAAATTTCAGTCATACGCACCCTTAACGCAAAAAGAGATATCTGCACACTACAAATATGTAGCAGTTGGGCCACCTGGTACAACGCACATAGTGAGTGGAGTAGGTGTTCTATTCCACCCAAAATGTTATACCCTGATTTCACCACAAATACATGTTTTGAGAACCCGTGAATGCATTAATGAGCACTTTCGGAAAGAGGCTTACGTATCTCAAAAACGAAAATTCGCTTATATGCCAAACTTAAGTTTTATTAGCTTCTTCCTAGGATGTGACATGAAAATGTTCAAATATTTACTATGCAAAAAAATGTAGATTTCGTAAAAATACACAATTTCAAATTTTTTTTTGTAAAGTTAACCATATTCAATATATTTATTTTGTTTGCTTATTTGTTTTTTTCAACTTTCCAAAACTTAGTACTTTTTTCAAATGAGAAGACTTCATTCGTTTTATTTTTTCATTCTGATAATACTAATTTCAATTTTACATTGCAACTGAATTTAATTATTGTTTTAGTCAAATGTTTTCCCTTATTCCCATTGAACC
Source organism: Hymenopus coronatus (assembly GCA_030762935.1). Lineage (NCBI taxonomy): Eukaryota > Metazoa > Arthropoda > Insecta > Mantodea > Hymenopodidae > Hymenopus > Hymenopus coronatus. The sequence goes on along the minus strand of CM060882.1, from coordinate 102,547,433 downwards.
ATTAAACAGTTCTCTAATAAAATCCTATTTACTGAAGTTTTTGTTCATTAATATGAAACATAAAAAATAAACTTTTGTGATAATAGATTGCTGGAAAATAAGTAAAAAAAAAAAGAAATATGTGCATCTAGCCATCAGCTTTTTCTATACACTTTATTTTAATCGCGATAAATTATTGCAGAAACAGTTAATTACATACTTCGTTATAGCTACGTAGTATTCATGCATTGTAAAACGAATAAAACTGGACTCTTTATACTGACCTTAGGTTGAGCAGTCTTTCCAATTGAGTGTCGAAAGTAATTTAAAACAAATGACAAATAATTGAATATTTCGATTTATTAATTATTGACTTCTTGAATACACTGGAATAATTTGTGAATTTTAAAGGGATTTAATTTCTGTATAGCGAATTTTCGTCTATCAGTTAACGTATAGCAGTTGTACAAGATGTTAATATTCCATCCGAATCAACAGCAGTTTTTTGGTTGCTCCTAGGAAGCTCAAAATATATATTTTATCAGGCATATACATTTCTTTAATATATAAGTATTTTAACCAAAATAGTCTGAGAAAGTTTGGAGAAAATAAAACAAACTCATAAAATGTTCCACATAAAGGGTGATGGCGAATTTTCTTGAACATTTTTTTATCATATTTGGGAATACTAAACTTGAATCCAAGTTGTTTATCTATCCACGCTAGCACAAACATACACATACACACATGCACATGAACATTTTCCTAAAATACTTTTTATATAGTGGACCACAAAACCTGTATTTCCGGTATCTCGTTATCGAATTTTTGGGTGGAATACAATTCCTTCTGTACCTACTCTGTGTGTAGTAGAGAACATAAAAAGTACTCTCCTTCCTTAGCAGTATATCCAAATAACTAGAGCAGGGACGCTATCACCAAATGGTAATGAATTACAAAATATATATTGATTTTCATTATGGTATGAATTCATAGAGTCTTTGACTTTGTCTGTGTTAAACCAATCGGTTATTCTTTTATGCGAACAAATTTCCAACCTTCGTAATGTTTTATAAACAAGGGTTTATTAATTTTTGAGTGAACTACATCGTTTGGAACGTCAATAAATCAAGCAAAGCCATCCATCCCAGTCAGCAAATAGCACTCAGAGCATATCTCTTCGGACGAATTGGACCGTGCTAAGTCATTTGCGATTACAAGATCTACTTATTCGTTTTGATAAGCTCATATGCAGCAAGCCTCACGTTAGCCCGTATTGGTTTTCGGTATCAAGTTCGAACATTGCACATATTAATATATACTTGTAGCAGCAGCACATACACACGCTCGCACTCTACAATAAGAGAACAACAGAACAATAAAAGAAAGAAAATACTGCTATCACACATACACATACTTGCACACATCTACACTCAAGTATTCACACAAATAGATTACTCAAAACACCAAATAAATCTACACAATATTTACACAAATATCCTCTCTTAGTGCACGTACTTTCATTATGTGCCTAGGTTTGGCCAGTTTTAGCTATTTAGAATCAAGGTTGTTTGAAGCTAAAAATGAACCCAGCAATACTTTTTCCTAACATTCTCCATCTGCACGCAATCTGCCAAAATATGCGTCCAGTCTTCCAGATACCCGCATAATGGGCAAATCCCCTACCAGCTTCATCAACCACGTTACGAGTTTCCCACCCTCCCAACCTGAGTCTCACTATTCCCGCCTTTGTTTCATACCCAATTCTAAAATATATGTTTCTTTGCCCTACCCAAATCGACTACTTGAGCAATAAGCCCCCTTCTCTTTACCTCAGTACCCAATTGCCTTCTTATCATGGGCCAAAACTACATGTGAGGGACGCGCTCATCGTTGTCCGCTATTTCATGAATCGCGATCGGCTACATCAGGACCAATTTAATCCAAACAAATTCAGTTGCGGCAAGAAAAACTATAGTATCCACTGAAAGTGAAGAGATCTGCAGAGTTTTGGACGAAATCGTTTACAAATAACCTCATTACAAAATCAACTCATGTTAAACATTTGTGATCCTTATAAATGAAACTTGAAGTTGTACTAATGTGTGTGTTGCATTATTCAATTTAGTCTAGTTTATATTTTCTTCAGAGTTTAAGTTCCTTTGGTATGACTAATTTATAATGCCCCTGTATATTAAAATTGAAACAATAAAACTAAACAATTATAACTGCTGATAAGTTTTTACTGCAGAAGAGAAAGCGTGGTGTAGAACAGCACATTTATCAAATGTGAATCACTTTACTAACTCCCTTACCATTTTCTTTCCAGTAATTCGATAGTCTTGTACCTCCCGCATTGTTATTTGTTTGTGGCACGGTAATGTTCTATCTTTCGCCCTCCGGCTACAGAAAACTTCATGGCTATCTTCTATCTTTATGACCCCATGATCTGAGCTTGCTCCCCAATGTCCCTGTGGATCTGAACCTTATTGCCATTCTTTGCTACGCTGCTCTACTTAGGTTATGACCTTTTTTTTTTTTCCTCTGTCTGTAGAGTTCAATTACTATGCACAGTGTTCTTTTTAGTTTTACTATTGCTGATGTATAGTAAGAATAGAAAACATTGCATTAAACGTTTATGCATTTATATGTATGTGTGCATTTGTAATAATAAGAAGCGTAATTTCAGTGAAATACCAAACTTAGTACTTAAGTTCAACATATTCTAAGAATGAGACACGAATGGACATTTATTTATGGACGCTCTGTTACTGCTGTAATTCTCAGCGTCCCATTTTATTCTGGGCGTGAAAGACCGCTTAATTTCGCTCAGAACCGTCTCTATCAGACTTGACGTTCTTTTACGGGCCATAAATCTACGACACGGGACCAAACGGCTTTACTTCCCTTCTGAGGGAAGCCATGCTAAGGATTTTTACGCCTGAAAAAATCCAATATCGTCTACCACCGAGTTTGAAGGCCCGACCTTGGGTGCATGAAGTCAGCATGGCAACCATTACACCATAGAGGGCGACGAACTAGTAGGGAACACATGACGGCACATCGAATGAAAAAAAATAAAATAGATAAATGCAACCTTTTTTGGGGTTTCAAAATACACGATATTCAGATTGGCCTAAGTACTGAAAGGAGAAAGTTTCTTCATTGAAGATATACGATTCATCTAACACTGAGAACCACAGACAGTTATAAAGAAACGATTGGGAAACCAGAACAGAAAAAAGAGGAAATATTGTCGCGAATAGAGCTTGGTGGACATTTAATGGGAATTACCGGAAGATTTTTTCTGTACCGAAGCTATGACAAACCAGAACTAGAAAGATACAGACTACCAACTGATATACCTGGTGACAAGAATGGCTGTGCATGGATCTCATTTCAAAGTGAGCAACTGGTCATCCAGCATTGTCGTGAAGTGAGAAACCCGATGAGGCGAAACGTCGGCATCAGTTTCAACCAAGACGGGTCTTTCCGGAAGACTTAAATACAGTAGTAATGTGTAACTCCATTATATGGAAGTGAGACATGGGTCACCACAAAGAAAATGAAAAGCCGTTTACAGAGTGCAGAAATGAACTTTTTAAGGCACAAACAAAAGGATGTACAAAATTAGATCAAATCCGAAATGAAGATATAAGAACAGAACTTAATATAGAACCAATAAATTCCAAAATTGAAAAATATCAGAACCAGTGGATGCAACATGTTCAAAGAATGGCAGATTCAAGACTGCCTAGGATAGCATTTGAATATGAACCAAAAGGAAGGAAAGATGTCGGTCGACCCAGAAAAAGCTGGAGGGAACAACTGTGAGACGGGACGTGCAATCTGCCCATACCGTTAAGTGAAGAAGAAGAAGGTGTAGCTATGTGGCATGTGACTTTGAAGCCTGGCTATAACCGTCTCAACATAGATGGCTCCATCTGAATTCAGGTTGTGAAGTAGCCAGGCCTGAATGGTATCTTAGCGCATCTGTTTGGCGTGAAGTGTAAGTGATATGGGTACGGGGAAAAGACCATGAAGGCTACGGTACCCAACTTACAGATCAACGAGTACCATGAACAAGCAAGACAGTGATAGGATCAATTAGTGACGTTGGTTAAGAAGAATAAAAAATGAAGAGGTGATTCTTAACTTCTCCAGTTTGCCGTCAGAAGTCCTTAGTCAAAGAAAAGAAACAAGAAGAAAAAAAAAACTTATATCCTATATGATAGTAAATCGCTGACGCAAATATTCCGTTGCAGTTTATTATTTTACAGTATTATTCCAAATATTTGAAATAAAATTAACAGTAACATTTTCCAGCTACAACATTTATAAGATCAACAGCTTTGTTTTCTATATTTGGACATCCGCTATAAAGCTACAAAACAGAGTTGCCCCATCCCACCTCTTACGTAACTGAAAGCGCTCCTTGCTCTAACAGTTCCACGGAATTAGAACCCGGCCTATACCTGGTACTGAACACTCTGTGAAATCTACGCAATGCAGGAGTTCTTAGGGGAATTACATGAAGCAGAGGGAGAGAGTAAGTCGTAAAACAAGAAGTTTCTAGCCTGTTAGAGAATCCCGGAGTACCTTAACATGCCATATTGCGATTTCGCGTGGTATTCCACAGAGAATGTCGCTGTATAATATCTGGCGAGAAAAACAATTTAAATGTCCAAGGCTCTCTGAGGGTATTACAAAACATTGTAAACTGCATTTTATGTTGCGTTAAAATATGTTTAATGATATACATCAAACGAAATATACTTTACTCTAACTCATAAATAATTTGGGATGCAAAAACAGAAACAAAACAAAACAAAAATAAAGAGAAAAAGACAAAATGTTGTAGTTATAGAAAAAAACCTAGTGCTCTTGACGAGAGATTAAATTCTATTTGCAACAGCGGTTCGTTTCAGCTAAGAAACAAGTGAATACACAAAAAGTTCTTATTCAAAATATATCAAAATTCCCAGGGATTTTTAATTACAGAAGGTAATTATAACGGAACTAGTGGACTTAGATCCTCTCAATAGGGACCACGCGAAAGTGACCAGAGTCACCAGAGCGGCTACCATAACAACTATAAAAACAACAACATATTATTATTATTATTGTTGTTATTTACTGATGATCAGATTTTATTTGCTCAAACAGAGAATGAACTATAAATGACTACTCAGTAATTCCAAAACCTTACAACTCCTGAGCCGTGTATTGGGTGCTGCTATTGCAAAAGAATTTGTAGTATAGGTACTATTCCGGAGAAAGAGGTTACGTCTGCGTTACCCACTACGTCGCGAAGAACGAGAATGTGAAATTTTAGAATTGATTGTTAAAAACCGCACAAAACCAAATTATTATTATTATTATTATTATTAGATTAAGTGTTTTTTTTTCACACAAGCCGTGTGTAGGACAGGAGTTGGATAGGTAGAGTCAGACTGAAAAAGTCAATCCCATAGCCGGGATTTGAGCTACGGATCTGCAGATCTCTAGCCGGTCGCTCTGCCACTGAGCTACCATGGCAACAAACCGGCACATCATTGAATTTCTCAATTCACTAGTAGTCTCCCTATAAACAAAAAGGTGTTCTCAAATTATTTTGAAATGACAACACCAATATCCAACTCCTGTCCTACACACTGCTTGTGTGAAAAAACAACTAATCCAATGCAAACTGACCATAATAGTTGGCTATACTATGAATCCTGGGACTTAAGTACTTCCAACATTGTAAGGCGCCATTGGGGTTGTCATCTCAAAATAATTTGAGAACACCTTGTAGTTTACCGGGAAACATGCGAGTCAGTTGAGAAATTCAATGCTCTGCCTGCATGTTGCCATGGTAGCTCAGTGGCAGAACAACCGGCTAGAGATCGAAATATCCGTGGTACAAATCCCGGCTATGGCATTGAATTCTTCAGTCCGACTATCTATTATTACTATTATTATTATTATTATTATTATTGTTATTGGTTTTAGGACGACCAACAACATTTCTGTAGTCCTCTGGTGTGTAATTAAGATATGTTTACATTTTCTGCTTATAACTCTAAATATATATTTCCATTCATAATATGTTATCGTGCCACTTAGTTTTATGTGAGCTAATTTTTATATTCAAGTTAAATATATTTAATTTTTTCTTGTGTCATTATTTTTTTTTATCAAGCACTGTAATATTTGCAACACTTCTTAAAATATTCATTTTATTTGTTTAAATTTTCCTTCAGTCAGATCTATTTAATGTCCAATTTTCAGAAACTAACAATATAAGACAGCCTTGACTGGTAATTTTATCCTGACGTGTTGCTTCCCTTTAAAGATATCAGATCCAGAAATGCAGGAATAAAACAAAGTCGCTAGTGCAATATGCCAAAAAAATTTAAAAAAACTATTTTTACATTCACGAATGTGCGAATTTCTGTCCCTATTTGCATATTCGAGATGCAAATACGAAAATCTTGGTACCTGTCTAAAAGATAGATTTATATAGAATGTATAAAATGTTATAATAAATTTTATTGCGGCCAAATAGTCAGGATTAAAGTAATAATGCATTTAAGTTTAAATTGTTGCATATTCGCTCTAAAGATTTGATTATTATCTCGTATATTTAAGTTATTTCATAACAAATAAAATATATCTTGAATTTTTTTGGAAAATAGTTTCTGAAAACCTGTTTATTATGGGCGAATTTTTCTCTGAGTTTTGCACAACTGGTAAACCGTAAGAGAGAGACTTAGTGCACAAAAAATGTAGATTCCTTAAAGCACACAAATTAATGTTATAATATATATATATATATATATATATATATATATATATATATATATATATTTTTTGGTGGAGTCGACCGTTTACGAGATGTTTATTGTTATCGGTTTCAGTTTTAAAATACTTAAACTTCTCTCATACGACTTGTCAACTCTTGTCCACAAAAAGATCTGCATTTCAATCCCATGGGAACCGCATTTTAAAACATTTGACTGCCGGTTTAGCCTACAGTATTCTCTTATTTCCCTTCTACTTATAAGGAACCAAGTGATAAGATCATTTTTGCTAATGTTTATTTCGATTAGCATGAAGTAGATAGAAAAATAAGGTTATTAACAATACTTTGTTACAGAGATGTAGAGAAAGTCATGTGAATGGAATACATTAAATTTATTTTTAATTGAACTACACTAGAGTGATACACGCAACATTTTGAATGATGATACCCTTCTATCACTACTGAGTTTCTCTTTGTTTACAATTAAATGTAATATTTATAAAAGTGTCGGGGAAGAAGTGTAGGCGTTCTACTATACGCACGAATAAAGGTTTTTAATACATCATTTGAGGAAATAGCGCCGAGTTTTGCTACTCGGTCATTCGCAGAGTTTGTTCCGCCACTGTTGTACTTTGCATACTGTGCGATAGCAACTCTAGGTAGAATGGGGAGACGTCACACTTCTTTATCAGCTCCCCAGGGCTGGGTTTGTTGATGGGCCTGGGCTGCGACGGATGCATTCGATTTGGAAACGCTATTATCCATGTGTTATCCGATTCTGGTAGCCCTTGGGTCTTTCCTCTTATGTAACCTTCTCACCTAGGGGTTATAGGTATAAGTTGTAATGGGCCCCAATGACTTACGTACGGTGTTCTCTCCAGCGGCTGATGACCCCTTTCGCGATAACCCCAATACATGTGTCTTATATTTTTTTTTCACTTAATGATAGCGTGTGTGTTTCTTTACTTCTTTTAATTATAATTTATTTTTCATAATGAGCCACAATGCATCGCAATACGTTTCGGTTGTTTATATCTAGATATTATATTTTATTATATTTATCTTTAGTTTTTCCGAACAATGGTATTTTCCTATAGCGGCATTTTTACTTTCACTAGCACGTACGTACAGCCGTGGACATAAAAAGGTGAGTGATCCCCAGATTCCATGTGTCGATCAAAGAGTTTCTGCATCTTCGTAAAAGCTGCGTTCACAATGCACACCAAAGAACTGCATGGTTCATAGTGGTCTGTGAATGATAGCGCAATGACTAAATTATGATTACTGAAAACAGCTCATGGAAAAAGGTTATGGTGGTCAAGAGGTTAAGAAGGCCTAACTTCCACTCCTGGGTTCAATTGTCGCGCTGCTAGACATTTTGTTTATGTTTGTTAATTTCATAATTGGATAGGTAGAACATAATCTTGCATTAATATACCTTTGGCATTTGAAGTTATGGGCCTATCTATGCAGACAAACATAGCTCTCCTCGCAATCGTGTTAAATAACTAAATGTATGTGTGTGTCTGTAAAAAAACCATTATCCTCTAAAACTAAAACACATAAAATAAGCATAATTAATATTGGGTGTATGAACCCTCAGCCTCTTTAACTGCCCTCAATTTTGGGGCATAGAAAAAATTCAATGCTTACAGTAATGTGACGCTACGAGAAGCTACAAGATCCCAGGTTCTTGAGTTTGTGTCCAGAAGCCATATTTTGTCCTTCGGTCATCTAAAGGTAAATTGGAGTGCAGCTCCCTTTTTATCTTAGCCCACACATTCTCAACAAGATGCAGATCTGGTGAACAGGGAGGCTAGTCTACTACTCTGATATCCTGCCTCTTCGAAAACCAACTTGAAATCTTTTGAGATTGTGAAGAGGATGATTATCCTGTACAAATTAAACAACTCCAGCAGGATAGATCATCCTAGCATAGGGAACAAAAATATTATCGAGTATTATCGTGTACTGCACATCGTTCAGAGTATTGTTAAGCAGCCACAGCATACTTGACCTAGTCACAACAATACAGATACGTGACCATGTTGGAATTGTGAAGCCACGTATTTTGCATCGTATCGGGACCCTATGGACGCGATACATGTGGAAGAAAATGTCACCTCGTCCGAGAATATCACAATATTCCAGTTGCATTTGGCATTTTCCTGTTGGATTAGTTTGTGAAGGGTGTGTTGAGTAAAATAACAAGAAACAAAAGTTCTTACCTTAAAAAAATAAAAAATGAAATTTTCATTAAATTGGATTCTTAAAAAAGTTTCAAAACATTGGTTTTCCTTAGCAATATTTTAAATAGTTGTTTATACTATACAGATTCCATTTTTTCTCATCAAGAGAGAACGTTTCGTGCCTGATACGTTTCCGCACCATTCTCCACACCACATGATTTCGTGTGCAGTAATTTGCTGTGCGGTAAATAAACCTTAAAGAAGCATTGTAATAAATATCATATTATTATTGTCGTGTAGGAAATATGTGTGTCTAAAATAAATGGCTGTTATGTGTCGATTTAATATCAATAAGAGAAGAGGAAAACATGTTTGAAACATGCGAGAAGCGAGCCTGCGACCCTCACCAGAGGAGTAACTTACTTTTGCGATAAGGCTGCAGGAACACACATGAAAGGTGACAGATTTAGTCATGCCGGATAATAAAAACTGCATCATGTTTTGTGTCGTTAAAACTAACATTGATAGTTGTTGAAGAAGATTAAGTTATATATCTTATTATGAATATTGAGCATATGGGTTAGTAAAATTAAGATATGGAACTTGTGACAATTTGCTGATGCCGCTACACAACTATATCGCCGATGGTCTACACAAGCCACTGTCCCGTGCAGGACTTGAACAAATTTCCCATTCCAGATATGACTCATTTTTTGTCCATGGGTGTACAAAGTAGCTAGAGACAGTATTGCATTCCACACAGAAATTCAATTTCGAGACTTCATTGGAAATATATGCGTTGAGACCCTGAATCCCCCTCCCCAAATTTAGAAGGATGCCCAGTGTGTATGTGTGTGTGTGTGATGAAGATATTGAAGAAAATTCCCCATCTCCAAATACTGCTTATATGGAACATTTTTCGAGAATCTTGATTTTCTTAAAAATGGCTCAAGCGATTTTGATTAAAATGTCATATGTTTATGATATACCTTGAATTTTCTGGGGATAGCCTCTAAAGATTTCTTTATTCTGGATGAATTTTGCATTCGTAAGAGACAGATAAAAACTTCTTCACAAAGAATGGAGACCTCGTTAACACACATAATTATATACAGTTTTATTAAAGAGTTGATCGTTTTCGAGATATGCTAATGGTTTAAATTTTAAACTGTGTTAACTCTTCTTAAACAGGAGTCCATCTTTCGTTTCCTCTGTGTTTTACTGCTAGCCATGCAAAGCGAATCGAACTTCTATTGTTTCACATAGCGACCAGCTTTTAAAACATTTAAGTATCGCTTTAACCTAGTATATTTCCTTATTTCCCTTCCACTTACAAAGAAGAAAAAAGACAAATTCTGTTGATGTTATACAAGGTAGTTTAACATTATAAAGTATTGTCATGTGAATAGAACTCATAAGATTTTTACTTTTTGTGTTACATGCACATACAGACCGCACGCAATTTTTAGTCAGGAAATGTGAAATTGTGTGAAATATTATTGTAGCATTATTATGTGAAAAAACGCCTTCCGCCAGAAAAAGCAAACTGCGTGAAAAAAAATTAATACACAGCACGTAATAGAATATATTCCCTAAAAGCATGAACAATAAATTTGTGACCAATAATGGTAGAGCTATGCTTTTTTATTTCTTTAATGTTAGTTTAATGTCCCGTATAACAAGCCGTCTTTTTTCTTGTTTCTTCCTCTTTCTATTGAGTTTAGAGGTCCTCTCTGAATGCAATTCATTGGTATTTCTGTCAGGGAGCGCTTGTCTTTTCTCTAAGGCTGTATATGGATTCTTTAATGTTTCTTGTGGTCGTATTTTTTACTTGATCTTTAGGATTTCACTTGTTTCCTTTGCAGTGCTTTTTCCTTAATGATATAGACTTCAATGATTCTCTTCTTTTCTTTTTTATTCTTATTTTGCCTTTTTTTTTTTGCAGCTTTGCTTCATCTATTTTGATGTTTAATATTTTATATATAGAGGGGGAATTCATGAATATATTTATTCGTTTACAGATGGTTTTAGTTTGAGGTATTGTGCAATAAAAGTCTACTAAAATATAACAAACTTAGGGATGGGGTAAATAATACAGGAATTATTTCTTGTATGATTTTAATACAGTGTATTAAATGAGTAATTAAGATTCCATATAGAATGTTGTAATCCCTCTGTAAAAGACTTAGTAATCTGCTACACTTCACAAGAATCTAGGGGTCATCGATGGGGACGTTACTCGAACTTTTTTTTTTTTTATTTTAAATACAGTTCCGGAGTCTGATCGGGACTCCGACACTGTATACCCTACTTTTTATTTACCTAATTTGTTTACTGTGATTACTGTATGATTACTGAATTTTTTCTGTTTTTTTACTTTTTGCACACACATACACAAACATATAACACCCATGCCCAAGGCGGGACTCGAACCTACGATCCCCTGCGCGAGACGCTTTGGCGAGCGCGGCCATTGGAACCGGCAACTCGGCAGCGGGTACAAGGATCATTACTAAGGCGTAAAAGAAACAATGTTCTCAAACAATGAACTTTATAAAAAAGATTAATGTTAGACTTACATGATTGTGATTTCCTAGCGTATTGAGGTGACATGCGAGCGGCAATCTGGCTTCATTGATACCTACTTCAAGAATTCATCGCGTTCCACTGTCAATAACCTAGTTCGATGGTCATGCGCAAAATCTATAGGTAAACCCCCTGACAAACAGCTGACAAAATGGCATCTCAATCTTTGTTAACTCACACAGTATAAATTGTAGAATGCTGCCAGTATGTCACAACATTCCAGTTAGAGAGGAATACTTAAGTGTGCTATAATAAGAACCTTTTGCACTGTAGCGAGTTTGGTTTGAACGTAGAGTTGCGGTTCCTAGTTCGGATAGCATAGGTTATTATTTTTAAGCCCATATATATGACCGGTTCCTGCTCAGCATTGGAGAAACCTGAGGAGGTAGAATAGCTAGCAATCTGTAGGTCACAGAAAGGAATAATAATAATAATCTGCGAGAGCATGATGTGTACTTCAACCTTTTTGTATCGTTTGGATGATTCTCTAACCTTGCCGGTAGTCGGGCTGGTCGGCTCAATATTCATAAGGGCTGTCCTGCTACAGATTGCTTAACGAGAACTGCAATGAATTCAGCTTTACAATATTCCAGTACAGCTAATGCTTTAGAGAAGTCAGATTAACAATGAAACCAGTAAATTAATTACTGATTAGTTACACTTACATGGCTTTCACTACTAACTTCTTCTTCAAACTATATTACGAAATCTGTATTTGATCTACTTTTTGTTATTACAGATAGCCTTTAAATTAAATTTACTCTTTTCGTTGTACGAAACAGTAGGTAAAGTGAGTAAAATTTTTGATAGATTTGAAATTCCACCACTTTTAAATAACTATGACACAAAGGAAAGAAAAACATGTAATGCATTCCATTCACATTTCTTTCTCTACATCTCTGCTACAAATTATTGTTAAAAAACCTATGCTTATATTTACTTCTGCTAATAAAGAAAAATTGGCAGTACTCGTCTTATTACTTGCTTCCTTCAAAGTAAAAGCGAAATAAGGTAGTACCATCGGTTAAAGTGATGGTCAAAAGCTGGTTGCTGTGTGACTGAAGTTCCTTAGTTTGTATGGACAGGAGTTGACAAATTCTCGTATGAGAAAAGTATAAGTTTTTTAAAACTGAAACCGAAAACAAGAAATATCTCAAAAACGATCAACTCCACGAAAGAAATGTATATAGCTTCATTTGTGTGTTTTAACGTGCTCTACTTTGTTGAGTGGTAAGTTTTTGTCCATCCTTACGGTTTAGCAGTTATGTAAAATCTCGTAAAATTTATCCAATATAAAGTAATCTTCAGAGGCTATTCCCAGAAATCCCCAAGATATCCATTTTATTTGACAGGTGAATATCTTTAATATACAATATATTAATGAAAATCATTAGAGTCATTTTTGACAAAATCAAAATTTTTGAAAAAAGTTTCATGAAAGAGTAGATTGTGGTGGGGAGATTTTTCTAAAGATCTTTGTGTCACATTCCTGGAAGATACTAAATTTAAATACCAAGTTTAGTATTTTACCGACTTTTCACAGACACACACAGGAGCTGTTTCTGAAAATGCTTTTTTTTTTTTTTTTTTGATACAGGGGAACCTAAAACATATATTTCCGGTGAAATCTCGCTATCGAATTTTTGGGTGGAGTGCAATACCTTCTCTATACACTATGTACATAGTACGTGTAGAGAAAGTAAAAATCTGTGTTCCATTCACAGCACTTTCTCTGCCTATTCCGCAACTAATTTTATTTCAAAAGCTTATTTATTTTTCTATCTACTTATTACTAATTCAGGAGTGAAACAAAAGAGATATGAAACGAATGATGCCTTCTCGTTTGAGAAAAGTATAGGATTTTAAAATAGAAACCAATAATGAAGAATATGTCGGGAATAGATAATTCTGAGTGTGTGGAGAAACATTTGCTCCCAACTATTTTACTTTCTCTACCAAGGATTATGTAGGTACGTAGTATGTAGGAAAGATTAAACCTACCAAAATTAATATTAAAATTCTCTTATCATTTACTACATATGATTACTTATCATATTTACAGATTCTAAATCTGTATTCCACCAAACATTTGAAACCGAAATTTCACTGGAAATATAGGTATTGAGAACTCCTGAATCAAAAAAAGAAAAATAGCAGCTTTGGAAAAAAGCTATGTGAAGCTGTGGGCAGGAGTACTCAAAAACGCAAAGTCGGTTGAATACTAAACCTAGTATTTAAGTTTAAAGTTTAATGTCGTCCAAGGATGTGATACAAAGATTTTTAGGAAAATATGCCCACCTCAAAATACCTTTTACAATTTTTCGACATGTTCGATTTTCTCAAAAATGGATCGAATGATTTTGATTAGAATATCTATATTAAAGATATTTACATAATAAACAAAATTTATATCTTTAATATTTTGGTAATATGCTTCCGATTATTCTTCTTTCTGAATAGCCTTTGCATAACTCGTAAATGTAAGAGATAGAAAAAATGTACTATAAAAAGAAATGTAGATCTCGTTAAAAACCCAGTTAAAGTCATATCATTTTCGAAACATTATTTGTTAATTATTTTAAAATTTCTATCCCTTATACTTTTTCAGAAATGGAAAGTCGTTAATCCTTTTTTTATACTGGTCAATCAAAACGAAGGGGATTTCAGGTGAATCACATAGCGACTGGCTTTTAAAGGATATGACTATCCCTTTTGGTTACAAAGTGTGTTGAATTTAACGTTATACTTTGAACTAAGTATTAATACCATTTTTCTAGATTAGCATGACGTAGAGAATAGAATTAAAATTTGTAAGAATACATTTTTGCAGAATAGGTAGGTAAAGTATGTGGATATAACACATCAGATTTTTTATTTGAGCAATCTTGTTATATACGCTTACAAGATCATTGGCTTATCAATACTAAATAATAATAACAAATAATAATACCCTTAAGTTTTATTATTATTATTATTATTATTATTATTATTATTATTATTATTATTATTATTTCTGTCACCATCATTATTACAGACGTCTCTTAATTACAGCAGTGTGAAATCAAAGCCTATAATACAACCAGCCTGTAGTAAATAGGAAGTTTATCCTGTTACTGAATAGAGAGTTCTGTTCATTTAGTCCTTCTAAGAGATTTCAGAGTTTATTTCCTCACCGCCTCTTAGGTTTCTGGAAAACTCATCAAGAATTGAATGTAAGTAATTACAACTTCTTGCAGAAGTAAACTTCTAATCAAGCACGCTTTAGTTCACACACTTTAGACACTGGAAGCTGTATCCGTATATTGAGAATTTATATTACTATGAGGAATATAATCAAAGGAAACGACCATATTTACTGTGATTATTTGTGCTTTAATTGCTGCAAACACTTGAACGTCATCTGTTTCGAGAGCTGTATCACAAACTCCTAATAAAAAAATCTGATGTGTTCCATTCACACGACTTTCTCTATATCTCTGCAACAAACTATTGTTAAAAATCATATGCTTGTATTTACTTCATACTAATCGAGAAAAAATTAGCAGAAATAGTATTATTACCTGCTTCCTTGTAAGTAGGAGCGAAATAAGGGAGTACTATTGGTTAAAGTGATGGTCAAAAGTTGGTTGCTCTGTGACTGAGGTTCCTTTGTTTGTATGGACTGGAATTGTTCAATTCCTGTATGGCAAAGTATGTTTTTTAAAGCTGAAAAAAAAAAAAAAACAAGGAGTATCTTCAAAATCGATCAACTACACGAAGAAAATGTATATAAGATAAATTGTGTGTTTTAAGCTGCTCTACACTTTTTGTGTTGTAAGTTTTTGTCCATCTCTTACGGTTTAGCAGTTATACAAAATCCCCTATAATTCATCCAGAATAAAGTATTCTTCAGAGGCTATTCCCAGAAAATTCAAGATATACATTTTATATGTCGTAAATATCTTTAATATACGAAATTTTAATCAAAATCGTTAGAGCCATTTTTGAGAAAATCAACATTTTCGAAAAAATTCCATGTAAAGGGTAGTTAGGGTGGGGGGATTTTTCTTAAAAGTCTTCGTTTCGCATCCCTGGAAAATACTAAAGTTAAATACCAAGTTTGGTATTTTACCGACTTTTCGTTTTTGAGCTATCGTGTTCACAGACATACGGACACACGGACCTTTTCTGAAAATGCTTTTTTTTTTTTTTTATACAGGGGATACTAAAACATATATTTCCGGTGAAATTTCGGTATCGAATTTTTGGTTTTTGCTTGATACCTTTTCTATACACTACATACATAGTACGTGTAGAGAAAGTAAAAATCTTATTTGTTCCATTCACAGGACCTTCTCTGCCTATTCCACAACAAGTTTTATTTCAAAAGCTTATTTATCTTTCTATCTGCTTCTCGCTAATTCAGGAGTGAAGCAAAAGAGATATCAAACGAATGATGCCTTCCAGTTTGAGAAAAGTGTAGGATTTTGAAATAGAAACCAATAACCAATAATATGTTGGAATTAAATAATTCTACAAAATTTGTAGAGAACATAAACGGTGTATTTTAAGAAAATCTACACAAGTTTGTCCGTCTCTTATGGTTTACCAGCTATGCGAAAATCCTCTAAATAGAAGAGCGCTTCAGAGGCTTTTCCCAGAAATTTAAATTATCCATTTTATTTGTGATTTAAATACATTTAATATAGGGTATTTTAAAACCGTTAGGTTCATTTTTTGAAAAAAAAAAAAAAGAAAAAAAAAACAAAGTGTCAATTTATTTGTCTAAGTAAACTGTAGTTTGGGGTGCGGGATTTTCTTGAAAACCTTTGTGTCGCATTCTTGGAAGGTAATAAACATAGATAAAAAGTTTAATATTTAACTGTATTTTCGTTTTTGAGCTATGCTGTCCAAACAAAGTCACACACGCACACACACACACATGGATTTTTTTTAAAAGTGCTATTTTGCGACACAGGTGATCTCAAAAGATATATTTCTGGTAAAATCTCAACATCCAATTTTTGGGTGGAATACAATAAATACCTGCTCCAGGTACTATGTGTGAGTCAGGCGGTTCCGTCTGTGGCCCACATTCGATACCCTACTCATGAGTATTTTCTGAGTTTCCCTGGGTCATGAATACTGCATAGATTTTTTTTATCCCACACATTTCCGGTCCCTTAAGGGGATTTGAAATTCCCTATCTTGTTAATGTTAAAGTTTGACCCATTATCTCGGCAACTATTTAAGATAATGAGCTAAAATTTTCAAGGTATATTCAACAATACCTTTACTGTTCATTAAAGAGAATGTATGCATTTTATAATAAAGCTCTTAAAATTTTATTGAAAATGATTATTTTTAAATTGTAAAAAAATAACTAATCCATATACATAAAAATGTTTTCGTTAAATAAAGATCTATTTTGCTACAAATGTGTGGTAAAAATTTCAGCACGTAATAGCAATTAGTCTTGAGATAATGGGGCATTTGTGTAGAAAACTTTAATTCTTCAGAAACTACTTTCAAACACAAAATTAAAAACAAAATGTAACCCAACTTTCTAAATACAGCTTCGCAGTACTTAAAAACACTCACATGAAGGACATGTGAGTGAAACGCCAGTGCTGAAAATAGCTGAAGTAAAACTTTCCGATCAAAATAAAATAAGATATCTTCTCCAACACTAATATCTACAAACATTGATGTTTTTCCAAGCGAGTGTACTAAAATGTTCTAAAAAAACTACTATGCAGAATTATTTTCAACAATATTTTTAAATTATTTACAATTAGCATACGTCTAGGAAAGTCATACAAAATGAGCTGGAGGTTCAACATTTTTATATGAAATTAAAACTTGAAAATGGAAAAAAATTATAAAAGTCCCATTTCGACTCCCTTTAATGTCGCTTCCATTGTCATTTCACTCATCCTACATCCCGTTTTTTTTTCAGGTTTGGAAGTGTCTACGATGCTGCTCGGTGCAGCAGCGTTGGACGGGGTCCCGGTGTGCCTGTTTGGCTGTCAGGGTGCTTCTATCTGGAAACCGCAGGGGGCATGTCATTTCTGGTTGTCTGGTCGATGCTCCTGGTATCAGCCGCCCGATGTTTCTTCTCAATGCACCTCTCCCTCCCGGGGATGGCCTCTTCAGGAGCATAGGTACAATAACCATCTAAAGGTCCCGTGACGAGTCCCCTCCGTATGTATCGTATTCCTATTCCTATACTAAAATATAAGATGAATATATCAAGTCAGACTTTTTGTAAAGTACTTAATTATAACATGCCGGTCCCATGGCCGCGCTAGCTCAAATACTTTGCTTTGATGCTTCGTGGCGCAGAGGATCGTGGGTTCGAAACCCGCCTTGGGTATAGGTGTTTGTATGCTTGTAGATGTGTAATTGTGTGTGTAGAAAATAATAAAAAAACAAATGATACTCAAATAGAAAAACTAAGAAACTGTTGGAAAAATGAAAAAAGGGGAAAAGAAAGGAAAAAGAAGAGCCAACACAGCGCCACAGTCCCGAAAAGACTGCGGAACTGCATTAAGAAAAAAAACAAGCAAACAAACAAAAGTTGCTAATCTGATACATTAGAAACAATTAACCGAAGTTAATAAACTTTTCAACTTTTCGTACACTAGAATTTCCATATGGAATTATCATATAGATTTTTTCCTTTAAATATTCATTGTGCTTCCAGGAAGAGCACAAAAGGTGGTATATACAACTTCTTCTTCTTCTTCTTCTTCTTCTTTTTCTTCTTCTTCTTCTTTTTCTTCTTCTTCTTCTAAGTTTTCAATCGTTTTATTTTTTTCTAGTACGCAAGTACAGTGTGTATAGTAGTCAGAGAAGGTACATATTGTATGGCACCCCAAAATTCAATAAAACTCACCAGAAATACACGTTTTGAAGCCCGAGACTAAAATAAAACGTTTTTAGAAAACGATAAATGTGTGTTATGGTCTCTCTCTCTCACTCTCACTCTCTCTCTCTCTCTCTCTCTCTCTTTATATACATCTCTGTGTATGAAACTCAAAAATGAAAATTCGGTTGAATACCAAATATGGTATTTGTTCAGTACCTTCCAAGTGTGCGACACGGAAGATTTTCAGGATAATCCCCCCCAAACTAATTACCTTTTACTTGAAAACATTTTGGAAAATTTATTTGATTAAAATACCATAAGATAATTTGAAGACAAATGAAATGAACATCTTACATTTTATGGGAATAGTTCTCTAACAACTTATTTTAGATTTTTGTATAACTGGAAAACCAAATTATAGAGAATATCTTACTGGACAAAAATAATATCTGGTTAAAACACACAATTAATGCCATATAACTCTTTTTTGTAGAGCTAATCGTTTTCGAGATATTTCTTGTTATTGGTTTCAATTTTGAACTATTCAAACTTTTCTCAAACGGGAAGACATATTTGTTTTTCTTTTACTTCTGGTCATGCAAAGAGAACCGAATTTCAAATGTTTCATATAGTAAGCAGGTTTTAAAAGATTCCACTATCGTATCTTAGTGTATTTCCTTATTATCCTTGTACTTAAATGAAAACAAGTAGTAATATTTCCACTAATGTTTACCTAGAAGTAGATACAAAAATGAAGGAGATACTAAAATAAGCGTTTGTAAGAATAGTTTGTTACAGAATAGGTAAAGAAAATCATGTGAATGGAACACGTTAGGTTTTATTTTTAGGCTGATCTTATACACACACACACACACACACACACACACACACACACACACAAACATTGTAAAGCTTGCAGAATAAAACAGAGCTCTCTGGTATTCAAACATTTTTTACGGTTAACTATAACAGTCAGAGAAAATATTAGTAAAGAAAATCATGTGAATGGAACACGTTAGGTTTTATTTTTAGGCTGATCTTATACACACACACACACACACACACACACACACACACACACACACACACACACACACACACACACACACACACACACAAACATTGTAAAGCTTGCAGAATAAAACAGAGCTCTCTGGTATTCAAACATTTTTTACGGTTAACTATAACAGTCAGAGAAAATATTACGGTCCACAGAAAATCCCTAAATGGAGATTTCGTTGGAAATGCAAGTTTCGAGATTCAGGAACCCAGAAAGAAATTTTATAGATAAAGATCTTTTGTGTCTATGTTTGAAGAATATAATTGAAAAAAAAACTTAAGTTAGATGAATACTAAATTTAATATTTCATTCCAGCATCTTCCAAGGATACGATAGAGAAATTTTACCTGCTTATGTGTAGTATAAAGCTCTCGTGACGGAAAAAACAAAGTATTGTAGACTTTCAAGCATGACCGTTAGGTAACTGAAAAGGTCTCTTCCAACAATGAGCATTTCCAAAACGGATAACGCTACAAAAATACTTATTTGACACAACTTGTATATTTTAATGTCTACATTCCTCTAATAGGAATTTTCGTTTATTTGTCAAGATGTCCTATTTATACGACTGAATCAAATTGACTCAAATAAAAGCTAAAAAAACATCTGCAATACAGTTATATTTTTTTTTCTCAAGTCTACATAGAAGCATTTTAAACTTTAATCAATATCATTGCAGACAGTTTTGGAATGAAAAATATTGACATTTTCCAAGTAAGCGTATTTGCTAGCTGATTTTTCTGAAAGCCTTTGTGCTGTATTCTATACATGACGCTGAACATAAATATTAGCCTTTCGTTTTTACAGATGGACAGATATATACTACACATACTATATACTAGTATATTGCACATATAGATACCCACCACAAGCCACAATATAAACAAACATAATAGAGTGTGAAGAAGGACTTTTTACTTGTTCTACATAGTACATGCTACGTAGATAGAGAAGGTATTGCATCCAACCAAAGAAGCCACTGTCAATATCCTAAATATTCCTTACGTTTGAAAATTATTTATAACTAAACCTGTACTTTCGTCTGTGCGCCCCTGCTTATACACTATTTATTCCTCCAGCTTTAAGATGTATTCTTTTAATACAGTTTCCAATATTTCACCAGAAATACACGTTATAGAGTTATAACATTTTTTATGAAAAGGTCCGTGTGTGTGTCCGAGAACACGATATCTCTAAAACAAAAAGTGGTAAAATACCATACCTAATATTTAAGATAGATCTTCCACGGATGCTGGCTCTAACGATTTTAATTAAAACACTGTATATGAAAGATATTATCATGAAAACTGAGACGGATTATCGCCCAGGCGAATAAGCGCATAACCAATATTTGTAATTGATTAAATTGTTTAGGTTAATTAGTAAGCAAGATATAATATATTTATTGTATATTGGATGTTAAGAGAGATTGTTCCTGGAGTTCTCAAGCGACGAATTTAGTTGTTTACGCTATTTCTTTGTCTATTGCAAGAAGGGAAAGACGCTATTGTGTGGTCACGTCCCCGCAAGAGAAAGTGAAGGCGACATAAACCGGGGAACCACAAGGAAATTTAGGCCAGGAATCACGTGAAAGACGCATTGACCTATTAGAATTAATCACGTCACGGCAGAAGCGCACCCCAAGCCATTTTCGGCACCAAAAATGGGCCAATAAGATTACGAGTTGAGAGTTTTGCGCGTGGGTAGAATTTGTTATAATTATAGAATATTCGCCGCAATTTTTAGACAGTTGGAATGTAACTACACGTAGACTCTGAGATGCCCGAAACAAGAATCCTCGTAAATATAGTGAAGTTATTACAGTGATTCACACATTTGAAATAAATGTCACGCATAAGGAAGCCACGACGGAAATTTAAAGTGTCTACAATTATTCTGCACGTAATCGTTGCATTCGTCACCGTGTAAAGTTTAGTTACCTTTATGCGCGTTACGCTCTTGTTCGAAGGAAATTATCGAAAGTCAATCGCGCCAGGAACATTCTCGGGAGCGCTTGTAAAAAGAAATAAACCTTGACTGAACGAAAAGTGCCGACGTTATTTTAAGTTAATTCCCGTACCACACCCTGGAGATCACCGTAGCTAAATACCAAAACTAGATATAAATAGGGCTCAGTTGTTCGTTGCTGAGCCCACCAATAGCCGAGGAGCATCGAGAATCGCCTTTAGCAGTTGCAACGCCGGAGAGAGGACCAGTCGTCGCTGCGCAGCCCAGCCCCACCAGGTACTTCCACAACCACCACCACCACCACCAGCTCTATACGCCTCAAAACCAAATGAAGACCTCTGAAGACCCTTTTCTTGGCTTCATTTTGCATAACTGATAAATCGTAAGAGATAGACAAAAATTACAACACAAGCAACGTAGATCTCGTTAAAACACATATACGTTTTTGGAGAGCTAGCCATTTCTGATTTATTTCTTATCATTTGTATCAGCTTTAAAATACTTATACTTTTTGGATGAGGGGATTTTTCAACTCTCGTCTATCCAAGGAAGTGATTTCCCTTACATAACAACCACCTTTTAAACGATTTGACTTTCGCTTTAGCCTAATGTACCTCATTTATCTTACACTTACAATGAATCAAGTAATAAGAACTGTTTTTGCTAATGTTTATCTCAATTAGCATGAAGGAGATATAGGAATAAGCTTTCAACAACAATGTGTTACAGAGATGTAGAGAAAGTCATGTGAGTGGAAAACATCACGTATTTTCTTTTGGAGTTGAAGGACCTCAGAACATGCATTTCCGGTAGTTTGAGATAAAGTTTCTTTGTGAAGTATAACACATCTTCAACTTTGTATGAGTCGATTGCAGAAAAAATAAAATGGAATGGTGACTTAGGACTTGAAAAGATGAAAGAAATTTAAAATTAAAATTAACAACAAAGAATATATTGGAAATGGTTAATAAATAAAAATGTTATTTAACACAATATAAGCGATTTGATAAGACCTACATTTTTTATCACAAGTATTTGTCTGTCTGTAATATTTACCATCCGCACAAAATTCCACATTTTCCGGGTAATTCAAGATATGTTTTAAACCTGATACACTAATTAAAATCTTAATACAGATTTCTGAGAAAATAAATAACAAGAAGAATTTCCGCTTTAAAAGGTAGTATGAGGCGGTAGATTTTCTTGAGATTTTTCTATCGCATCCTTTCAACGTAAATGCCATGTTTGCAATTAATGGAGTTTTCGTTATTGAGATATATTGTTCACACACATACGCACACACACGAACCATTTACTTTTCTTCAGGTATCTCATAATATGCATTTTTATTTCGAATTTTGGACGATTTGTAATATTTTGTCTCCTTACTATAGGTAGATGGTAGAGAAAAAAATGCTTAAGTAAATCCTCTCCTTTTGTGTAACCACATGGTACACCCGTAATGAAGGTCTACCCACATGTGAAAATGAACCAACTTCGAGTAATAATCCAAAGAGGTTTTTCTGAGGTACTTTTGAGCTTTCCAATGCTTTGAAAGTTCTTGAATGAAATGCGGGTGGAATTATCGCCCCCCCCCCCCACAAAAATAAAGCTGAATGTTCAACATTCTCAATAAATATGAAAACAAGACATTGTTAAATTTGAAAAAAAAATAAATAAAGAATGCTAAATCCAAATTATTTACTACACATTCTATTAAAACGGAGTGATTGGTAACTGAATCTTTGCAACAAATACTACAATAATGTCAAAATTCCAAACACCAATAGAAATTTATGATAGGGATAACCTGGAAGCAAGGTCAACACTACAAAATATATGGTTAATGCAATCCTTGTAACAATGTTCCTGGTTTGAAACTCATATCGGTTAACACAATCTCCAGACTAGCAACGCAGTCGAGTAAGTTATGCCAGAGAAACATTTTTAGATGTGAACAATATTTTTAAACATAAATGTTTACTTTATCATAATTCATAAATAGAATAATAAATACACAAGAACAATCAAGCAGAAGTGTAGTATTATTTGGGACATAAATCATTTTATTTATGCAATAAAGACCGTTGAAGTAAGACAAATATTTCATACAAATCTACATTATCTTCTTTTCTATCAGATCTTTGAACCAACGTCCATATAAAGTGTAAATTAATAAAGGTGTTCTATTATTACATAAGGTTAAAACGTAACCTAATACGTGACACTTTGTTAAATATTTTAAATGTTTATAAGATAATTAAACAAAAGATATTCTAATAATCAAATAGTATGAACCATAGGAATTAGAAACAAAGCACAAGGAAATATATAGCGATTAAGTAAATAAATTATAAAGAAAATAAATATATAAATAAAAGTGAAAAAGTTGATATCAGCGTAATTGAATAAGAAAATAGAAGAAAAAGTTAATAAACGAGACTGAATAAAGCTCTGTGGCCATATGTGGCTCTCAAAACAGGCTAAGGTGTCAGAAAATAATAAGCACAACATGAATTACAAGACATAGTGAAGCTCTACAGGCAAGTTTTATGGAGATTTTATGTGGTCTTCAATGATGGAGTATTATACAACCCAGATAGCAACAACACATTCATTCATCTCAGGTACGAAACCTTAAATTATTCTCAGATATGAAAAATATTATCAAAGGAAAATCGTAGACGATCTGAATCAGAACATAAAGATGCATGTTATACCATATTAGTTCCACAAAGCATCTGAAATGTCCTAATCAGAACACAGCTCTTAGAACTTTATTATTCAAGTCAGTTTATTTTCTTAAAGTTAAACAAGATAGCAAAACAATTTTAAAAACGTCAGTTCTCCTGAAAAGCCAACAAAATCGCCAGTAAATATATACACATAGAATTTACAAACTTTGAAACTTGAAATAAACATAAACTTGGTCAAAATGAAAACCAAAAATAATAAACAAGAAGACTTAACTGATCAGAAAAGGGAAATATCAGAGTTTAAAGACAGCAATTAAGTTCACAAATATATCAATAAAATCAACTCAAATGTAAAAGTAAATAAATGGTAAAATTCTAGCCTGAGGTAAAGTATAAAATATATAAAATAAAAATAAATAAACACAGAAATTGTTAATTTAATTGTTTATTCATACAAGCCGTGTGTTGGACAGGAGTTAGAAGGCTAGAGTAGACTGAAAAATTCAACGACATAGTCAGGATTTGTTATACGTTATATATAAGTGCTAAAGAAAATAAAAACACGTACAAATATTAAGCATATATATTCCATTAAAGAGCAACCAAGAGACGAAATGCTGTCTAATAGGCAATCTGAATTTTATGAAGATGGGTGAAACATGATAATAAAATCTAATATTCCATTTAACAAAGTAAACAACAGTCTTTAAAGACCTTTTTTGAAAATTATACCCACAAGGATGTTCCTTTAAACACCTTACTGCATCACCATTATTTTTTTAAATACTATGAGCACGAACACGCCAAAATGCTGTGAATAAGACGATAAGGATAGGTAATGGTTAATAAATGTAAAAGAAGATATGCTCAGAGCTCGGTTTTGGGTTCCGAAGCGCCCACAGGTACGAACACTCAGACATAGTTAAGAGAGGTTAGTAGGGAAGGGTTTGTAGCGTAAATATGCACACGTTGAGGTATAATATTATCCAAATTAGCTCATTACATGTGTTGGCATAATCATCGTTCTAGTTCATAATGTGACCCAATAAAACTATTTCATAATATGGTTAGTAAAAAAAAAAAAAACAAAAAAAAACTCCTTGTACTTTTATAAATAAAGATATAAAGATTGATACAAAATATTTAGAGTAATAATCTGCAGAACTTTGAAAAGACAATGAACATAAATCAACCAAACTCACTGAGAATTACAAGATACATCTTTACTGTATCAAAAGAAAAGCTCTCTTCCCGTCACTCAAAATATGTTTGAATCATTCACACGATTGTTCAGTGTTCGACATTTTTCAATTTACGCTCTCTTCCAGTGCAATTTACGCTCTCTTCCAGTACTCGCTGGTGTGTGTGTGTATACTAGCAGGAACTAAACGAAGTCAGGCAGTGAGCAATACTAGATAGAGCAACACGTTTTGAAACGGGCTGTAGACAGCACGTCTATTTTATCACGTCTTGGTTTTACTCTATGTACACCGAACGTCAATCCGCAAGTTTATGACCCCGAACCGAGCTCTAATCATGATTGCTTTACAATTACAGGTGTAGTGATTTACATGTAAAATACAGTATTAAAGTAATACTCTCATATTTTCATGACGTAATACAATTAATGTAATACTGTACGTAAGCAATACAACCACTTTTATTTTCACCCAATTATAAATACGTTCGCTTAGTCACATCACGTGATGGACTCGCCCTTTACCTGTCCAGTAGTCCATATTTGCAACGCTTTGTTAATTAAATGGTTTAGCTAAAAGTAAATAAATAAATTTATTAATTCTCCCTACTTGGTTCAAAAATCCGCATCTCTAACACCTTCCCTCTCATCTAATGTAACTCGATAAACATTAGGTTAGTGTACCCCTTTACTTCGCTGTTTAAACCCCACATTTCACCACCATACGACTGTTATGATGGAACCCTGCATTTTAAAAAGCACCGTAAACCCTCTCAGCGTAAAAGAACAAGAGGAAAAAAGCTCGCGTGAGATATGCTGTCTAGAGGCACTAAAATTTGCTTCCCTAGATTGTATTGACATTCGAGATTGCATGAGGAGGCGTCAGACTTCATTTTCATGCGACAGATAAGTGAAAGATTTACTTTAGGTGTTTCGATGCGCTTTCAGAAAACAAATTACTGCTACTTCTTCAGTAGCTCGTTATTTTTGTCATAAACACTTTTATTTGCTTCTGAAGTTGTTATACTTTACTTTCATTATACGTTCTTGAATATTCAGTGTATTTTTCTAAGAATTTGCATTTCGACTCTCTTATTTTAGTTGTTTTTCCCTATCTCTGCGTACATAATTGAACGCCATGCTGCAAGAAATACTTTTGTAAACAGTACGGCACATTTGCATTCAAAAAGGGCACTTGGAAAGTTCATATTAGGAGGATGCTACTTTTATTTCCTTTTTGCACCTTTCTTGATTTTTTTGCTTCATATTTGTCCGGCCAACATGAAGCCGATTTTCCGTGTATTTTTACACTGAGTTAAGTTTTTAGGAGAAATGGATAGAATAATCAATGTCGGCACTCATAACAGTTTATTTTTAATTTCTCTACGTGTATAATATACACAGTGGGAAGAGAAATAAGGATTTTTTTAGATAAAAGGCCGTATTTAAGAGTGTAAAGTCCGTTAAATACAAACTTTAGTAGCTAGTTAAGTTTAGTATCTTCCAAGGATGCAACAAGGGGATTCTAAAGAAAATTTCCCTCCACCAACTATCCTTAACATGGAATGTTTTTCGAAAAGTTTGATTTTCTTAAAAATGACTTCGGATTATAATATCGTACATTAAAGATATTTAACTGACAAAATGTATATATTTAATTTTCTGGGAATAGACTCTGAAGACTACTTTTTTCTGGATGAATTTTACAGAATTTTACTTTACTGGTAAATCGTAAGACATAGACAAAGTCTAACTGAACAGAAAATGTAGAGATTGTTAAAACACAATTTAAAGTCGCATACATTTATTGATTGTTTTTGAGGGTTGAGGGTCAATACACCCAATATTAATTGTGTTTATGTTTTGTATTTCAGTTTTAGAAGATAACAGTATTTACACCTTTTTTTTTTTTTAGTTATTTAACAGACTGTTAGTAGGATTATGTTTTTGTGTTCATAGATAGGTTCACAACTTCAAATGCCAAAGTTATATTATTGCAATATTATGTTCTATACATCCAGTCATAAAATTAACAAACATAAAAAAATGATAACAGCGCGAGATTTGAACCCAGGAACTCATAAGTAGAAGTTGCACCTTTTTAACCTCTCGGCAACCGTAATACTGGTCAGAGAGTTGTTTTCAGTACTCAGAAGTTAACCATTGCTCACTCAGCCACTGGCCACTGTACGGATCTTTCGTGTACGTTGTGAACATGGTATTTAGTAGGATACCCGGAGCCCTTCCATCGGCACAAGGAATCTGGGGCTGACTCATTTTTTTGTGGGGTTAACAATTATCGAGGTATTCCTCTTTATTACCTTGAAATTTTCGAAAGCTTATACTTATCTCAACTGAGGTGTCATTCACTTTTGTTTTGTTCTTTTTATTCCTGGTCATGCAAAGAAAATCTAATTTAAATATGCTCATCTGGAAAAAGATTTTAACAGATTTGGCTATCGCTTTAAGCTAATATGTTTCCTTATTACCCTTGTACCTGAAGGAAATACATAATAAAATACTTCTGCAAATGTTTATATCGAGTTTCATGAAATAGTTGGGATATAAAGCTTTTATAAGAATATGCTGTTGCAAATTACATAGAGAAAATCATAACAAGATTTGTTTTGTAATTTTAAGTTTGAGTCACAAAGGGTTCATCTAAGCCTATGTTTTCTTCTGATTGCTTAGACGTTTTTACCGTTTACTCCAAGCAAAACATCTGGTGCATAATTCAATTTTAATGCGTACTGTCAAACCGTTGTTAAGATATTACATTTTTATTTATAATATACAAAGATAGCACAACTGAAAAGATCCGAAGTGAAAATAAAATAATAATGGAGGAAGCAGCATTCCAAGAGGTTGAAAGTTTATATGACACTAACTCAGATGGATAGTCAAGAGGAATTAAATATGAATTTCCAAACCGGTATAAAGATAAATTTCATGAGAAATGGAGTACAGAAAATGTTGATTCCTCTACATGCAAGGAGAATGTTTACTTTCTGTTGTTAACTGCCTATGAAAGTGAAATATCAAATTAATCAAATTGTCGACGCATAAATTGGTATCTTTATTATGAAATTAACTCAGTCGTAACTGGGGCGGATTCGAAGGGCCTGTGGTGTGGTGTTGGTCTCAAGGCTGCTGCATGGCTGCTGGGCGTCTCGGTGTGGTAATTTATTTAAACCTTGTTTGCAGGTTTAAATTTGCCCCTGTATGTGAATTTGGTAACTCTTGCTGTTGGCGAAACTGGTATTACCTATTTGCGCCAGACTTTATTGTTGAAGTAGTTGCAAGCTTATTATCGGAGGCGAATTACTTATTTGTACACAGCTAAACCAGGTTTTCCTTTATATGCTTGCTATCCTCAGTCGGTGAGTAAGAGAATCTTAACCTCCTTGCTTGGGTAGTAGGATTTGATACAGTAGAGAATTAATTTAAAAGCTTTCTTGTTAATTATAAACTTTTATTTCCTAAATCGTTGAAACAATGTAGTGAATTAAAGCACGCTATTTTGCTGTTTGAGAAAACTGTGCCAAATATATACTGTAATCTGTACTTACAATAAATCTCTTGTTAATAATCATTAAAATACAATATTTCACACTGTAGAAATCTGTATTAGAAATCTCGATTTACGAGATTAGCTCTTGGCGTTCTGTATCCCTACCTTAGAGATCTCGATTTACGAGATTAGCTCTTGACGTTCTGTATCCCTACCTTAGAGATCTCGATTTACGAGATTAGCTCTTGGCGTTCTGTATCCCTGCCTTAGAGATCTCGATTTA
The DNA here is from genome assembly GCA_030762935.1 of Hymenopus coronatus. NCBI lineage: Eukaryota > Metazoa > Arthropoda > Insecta > Mantodea > Hymenopodidae > Hymenopus > Hymenopus coronatus. The sequence goes on along the minus strand of CM060882.1, from coordinate 102,518,326 downwards.
CGAGATTAGCTCTTGGCGTTCTGTGTCCCTGCCTTAGAGATCTCGATTTACGAGATTAGCTCTTGACGTTCTGTATCCCTGCCTTAGAGATCTCGATTTACGAGATTAGCTCTTGGCGTTCTGTATCCCTGCCTTCTATCTTGTTGACTACGTCCCGGAGGCTTTTAAAATAATTTTCACATATATAAAGATCACTGTTTCCTACCATTGTAATCTGTCCATCACCGTGGGAACGACAGATTTCCTTATTCCACATTTCGTGAAATACGCATTTACAATACATTTTTACATACTCATAATAATTAAAATTAATACATTTGTATAGTTTATATGAAAATGTTTTTATACAGAGCTGGAATTTTAAATCAGATATTAGTTTAACTCTGCACTTGTGCATTGTTACCGGTATAAACAATTTATAGCATCCGGTATCTCGTTCACTTATTATTCTTCTCCTTCTCTCATATTACTACTTTAATTATGTTTTATTATTAATATTCCCTTCTAAACATCATTCATATCTATACATTATACATTATAATGCGTTGTATTCAATACCTAACCTTGGCTATGTTACTGTCGTAAAAGCGCGCCATTTTAGGCCATTTTCATGCGTATCCTGAGGCGATGATGTCACGCTGCCATTTCTATACATACAATTCTTTGACTTACATTGCAAAACAATATGTTTTATTATTTTATAACATTAGTTTTAGGGCAGTATTGTTTCATTTTCTATTGGCATGAATTATTTAACATTAAACCCTGCATCATTACGAAGGGGTATTAGTTGTTTGGCTTTACTAATATGGACACAAGTGAGTTACTAGTGCTCTGTTCAAGCTGCTAATGCTTTCACATTGTAAATGCACTTTGTGGTCATCTTAAAAGTAAATATTTACTTGCACCCTAAATTAGGAGTACACTCCAGGACTTTGGAGCTTAACTTTTTGTCACTATAACCATTTGCATATGTGAATAATCAAATAACATATTGCATAGGAGGCAAAAGTAAACAAAATCTGGCAAACTTTTGAAATAGTTTTTTAAGAAAATACGCTAATGCTGCATATCTTTAAAAGCAATTGATTGCTTTAATAGCAAACAAAGGAGTCACAGGATACGTTTGTAGTCTTACAAATTTGTATCTAACACGAAAATGTATATTTTTTCACAACATTCTCGTATTACAACATGCTTTGTAAAATAAATGAAAGGAATAATTAGCGGGCATGGACATCCTGAGATTGAAATTAATCTATAGAATGCCAGGCAAATAAAACAAAACATTGATAATTTTTTACTATGTATAAAGCTTGTCTCTGTGGTGAGAAGACATCAGTCGGTGCTACAGGTGTCGCGTTTTATTATGAAAAAAACTTAGAAGAATCTCACAATGACTCAACGGAAAAGAATATTTATAAGGATATGCCAAGCTACATGATGGACAGTTTCATTTTACGCCGTGATAATGCAGCTTGCTTGAGAATTCATCTCTCCATACAATGCCCGAGATATGCTTTTGCTTTCTCTACATAATATATGGTACATGGTAGAACAGGTATTGCAATCCACTGAAAAAATAAACTTTTTAAAAAATATGCCTTGTATGTATCCATGTGCCTTCGAACAAGTTAACTCAAAAACGAAAAGTCAGTAAAATACCAAATATGGTATTTAAATTTAGTGTCTTCCAAGGATGCGACATGAAGATTGTGAGAAAATCCCTCCTCCCCAAACTACTGACATTTTGATTAAAATACATTATATTAAAGATATTTACATGGCAAATAAAATGTATATCTTCAATTTTATGGAAATAGCTCCTTAAGACTTGTTTATTCTGATTGAATTTTGCAGAAATGGTAAGCCGTAAGAGTTAAACAAAAACCTAGCAAAAATGTAGTTATTGTTAAAAATATATGTCGTATACATTTTTTTCGTGGAGGTGACTGTTCTTTTTAGATATTCCCTGTTTTCAGTTTCAGGCTTCAAATATTTAAAACTTTTAACATATGGTACTTTGTCAATTCCTGGCAATGCAAAGAAACAGATTTCATCCACGTGGTAACCACATTTTAAAATTTTGACTATTGCTTTAGCCTAGAGTCTTCCCCGATTTTCCTTCTACTTCTAAGAACCTAAGTAGTAAGACCAATTCTGCTAATGTTTATCTCGACTGGCATGAAACAGAAGTATAAACTTGTTAGCAACAATTTGTTATCGAGATGTAGAGAAAGTTATGTGAATGGAACATATCAAACTGTCCTTTTTTCCTCTGCTTACAGTGGGAACAACCATTTGCCCCAATCACATATACCACTAAATGCTGAGTAGAATTTATATATTATACGAAATTTAATAGCAGATTCCTTTTTTCGTTCGCTCGATAACCTTTTCGAATTTTACCCGCGCTCCCGATAGTAGTTTTCGCCCATATTTGAGGTGTATTAAACTTCTGAGAACAACAAATTGTGCTATGCGAAAAATGTAGTAAGATATAAGGAGATAAATTTATTATTTAGTTACATAATACATATTTACATTATACTAGGTGGTTCACCTGTCCCTTATCATTTTTGGAGATATGCAACACACTTCATATTTATAAAGCAATAAGGTCGAAAATATCATGCCTATTGACCTTTTGGTAAACATGCAAAACTAGCCTCTTTTCATGGGAAAATAAACCTTAGCAGCAAAAGCATACGTTTAATAACTCCTACTACAGTACATGCTATGTCAATAGGATCGCTGCCATAATTATAATGTATGAAGGTTAAACGAACGGCTTAAGCTAAAAAAATCTGATGTGTACCATTCACATGACTTTCTCTACATCTCTGTAACAAATTATTGCTAAAAATCTTAGGCCTCTATTTACTTCATGCCACTCGAGAACAAATTAGCAGAAATATTCCTATTCCTTGTTTCCTTTTAAGTAGAAGCGAAATATGGGAGTATCATAGGTTAAATTGATAGACAAAAGCTAGTTACTATGTGACAAGTTCCTTTGTTTATATGGAAGGAATTAACAAATACCTATATGAGAAAAGTAAGTTTTTCATAGCTAAAACCAAAAACAACAAATGTCTCAACAAAAAAAAACCGATCATCTCCACGAAAAAATGTATATAACATAAATTGTGTGTTTTAATGTGCTCTGCATTTGTTGTGTAGTAAGTTTTTATCTAAGTCTTACGGTTTAGCTGTTATGCAAAATTCCGTAAAATTCGTCCAGAATAAAGTAGTCTACATAGGCTATTCCCAGAAAAGTCAAGATATACATTTTGTTTGTCAGGTAAATATCTTTAATATTTGATATTTTAATCAAAATCGTTAGAGCCATTTTGACAGAAAAAGCTGACACAATGATTGTGGCTCAACTGGTTAATTTCATGTTCCTTTCTCGCCTCCAGCGTGTCAGCGGTTCAAGTCCCACATTCTGCGTGCGTATTCTGCGTATTATCCATCAAGGTGCAAAGTTAGTTCCGCATTTGCCACAATAATAAATTTATGATTAAACTAAAATATATACGAATTAAGAACAAAAGGCGGTTCATTTTACGTGTTCTGCAGTTTTCGATTCTTAATTTTCATTCCAACTGTTTTGAAAAAGAAACTTCACTAATAGTTTAAATACTGGACTGATAAAGCTAGTATAAACACAAATAAAAAGAGCAACAAAAGAAACAATTAAGCGATAAAACAAATGTTCTCATATGCCATCTAGTTTTGTGCCAAATCAGGAAGAAAGAAAGCGGGGACAAAATTTGTCAACGTTTCGAATCTGAATCGAACATCTTGGAACTCAAACTAACACCGCGCGTTAACCAAATACGCTATTCTTTAGCTACAACTTGCATCGCCAAAGTCTATAATGTTAGTATGCACTAGATGGTCTCGGGAACGATGTTTTCAGGTTCTACTGTAATCTGCGGGTTGCATAAAACCAGAGAATAAGGGACAGGTGAACCACCTTGTATATATATAGCATATAAGTAATTACTAACAAAGAAGAGCAAACTACTTTGGTCATTTCGGGGGCTTTGACTTGAGAAACAACCGATGGTATTGTTAACCTATTACTCACTGAACTGTAGGTGATTCTATCATTTTTACTTTATCTGCTTAATACATAGAACATAGGTAGGGGAGGTACTGTACTCCACTCAAAAATCCGATACCAAAATTTCACCGGAATTACAGGTTTTAAAGTCAACTATAGCCAATAAACAAGAAACATTTTGTAGAAAAAGTATGTGTGTTTGTGTGTATTTGTGAATACGTTAACTCAAAAATCTGATGTGTTCCATTCACATGACTTTCTCTACGTCTCTGCAAAAAAATATTAAAATGCTAATGCTTTCATTCACTTCATGCTAATTGAGAAAAAATTAGCAGAAATAGCCTTATTATTTTCTTTCTTATACGTAGAAACGAAATAAGGGAGGTTAAAGTGATAGTCGAAGTCTGGTGGCTATGTGACGGAAGTTGCTTTGTTTGTATGGAAACGAGTTGACAAATTCCTGTATTAGAAGAGTTTTAAGTTTTTTAAAGCTGAAACAAAAAACAAGGAATATCTTAAAAAGGATCGACCCATGAAAATATTTTATAGAACATAAACTGTGTGTTTTAATATGCTCTACATTCTGTGTGTGATAAGCAAAATTCCGTAAGATTCACCCAAAATAAAGTGGTCTTCAGAGGCTATTCCCAGAAAATTCAAGATATACATATTAGTCAGGTAAATATCTTTAATATACAAAATTTTAATCAAAATCGTTAGAGCCATTTATGAGAAAATCCAACATTTTTAAAAAAGTTCCATGTAAAGTGTATTTGGGGTGGGGTATTTTCTTGAAAATCTTCGTGTCGTACCCTTGTAAGATACCAAAATTAAATACTAAACGGTCTTTTCGTTTTTAAACGGTCTTTTCTTATGATGTTCACACACACACACACACACACACTCATACACACATACAGATCCTTTTCCAGAAATGCCTTTTTTGGATTCAAGGGAACCCAAAACATGTATTTCCGGAGAAATCACGGTATCGAATTTTCGCGTGCACTACAATACCTTCTCTATACACTATGTACATATTACGTGTAGAGAGAGTAAAAATATGTGTTCCATTCAAATAACTCTCTCCACATATCTGTAACAAATTATTGTTAAAAAGCTTATTCTTCTCTCTACATAATGCTAATCGAGATAAATATTAGCAGAGATTGGCCTTACTACTTGGTTCCTTGTAAGTAGAAGAGAAAAACTCTAACGTGTTCCATTCACACGATATCCTCTAGCTTTAGATTATTCTTTTATCATGCTAATCAAGAAGAAAACACTAGCAGAATTAGTCGTATTACTAGATTCCTTGTAAGTAGAAGGGAAACAAGAAAATGCCGAAGGATAACGCGATAGTTTCTTCCTTTAAAAGCCGGCCGTAATGTTAAACTATTGAAATTCCAATCTCTTTGCGTGCCATGAGTAAACAAACGAGAAACGAGAAGAAAGATATCTTCCCGTTTGAGAAAAGTAAGTGGTTTCAAATTGAAACCAATGATCGAAATATCTCGTAAACAGCTAACTCTACAAAAAAACAAAAAAGAAACCCCCCCCCAAAAAAAAAACATGTATATGACCCAAATTTATGAGATCTACATTTTTCTGCAGTAAGTTTTTGTATATCACTTACGGTTTGCTATTTATACAAAAATTATCCAGAATGAAGAGATCGTGAAGCCTATTCTTTAACATAAGTATTTTAATCAAAATCGTTAGAGCCATTTTTGAAAAATAAAAATTTTAAAAAAATGTTCTGTTTCAGAGTAGTTGGGAGTGGAATATTGTCCTGAAAAGTATGATATTTAACTTACTTTCCATGTTGGGGCTATGCTGCTCATAGACACACACACACATACATACACACACGCACACACATACACACACACGCACACACATACACACACACGCACACGGACCTTTCTCTGAAATAAAAAGATTTTTTTTTTTTTTGGTCTCAGGTGACATCAAAACATATTTCCAGTGAAATCTCGGTATCGATTTTTGTGTTTAATACAATACCTTCTCTATACATATGTGCATAGTATGTGTAGCGAAAGTGAAAACGAAAATTTGGTATAATGCCGAACTTAATATATAAGTTTGGTACCTTCAAAGGATAAGACACGAAGTATGTGGAAATCACCCCCAAACTACCGTTTACATGGAGAAATTTCAAATAATTTTTCTATTTCAAAAATGGGCCTAGCATTTTGATTAAATATAATATATTTACACGATAAATGAGATGAATATCCTGAATTTTCTGGGAACAGAGGTGTTAATTCTGGAAGATTTCAGCGTAACCGAGAAGGCGTAAGAGTTAGATACAACTCACTACAAAAAATACTTAGTCCCCGCGTCTGCCTCACATTTAACAAGTTGCGAGTTCGAATCTCGGTTAGGATGAGCTACCCGGATAAGGGTTTTTTTTCGGGGTTTTCTGATCTCATGAGAAGAAGAATATTTTAAGCATCATTTCACCAATTTAAGTCATCGTCAATATGATCAGCCAGGTTAAAGAACGTTGGGATACGTTAAAAAAATAGAAATTAGGAGGCCAATGAATGCAATGAAGAGTGATGTCTTATATCAACGATTTCTCAACTAATAAAGTAGAAACTTTGGAGGAGTAATCAGAAATAGCCACTTAGGTCAATGAAAGAACGTGTAATTCAAAATTACTGCAGTTACTGTTTCTTCCTCTTACAGTTGTACAGTGCTTTGGTATCTCTTCCACTTGGCGGTGATCTTAGGCGATTGCCGTGTGGGATTTTAGCGAGTCACGGAAACACATTTTGCCTAAAACCCCAAGTTCTTAATATTCAATTACAATTAGTGTGCTTAGATTCAGAAACAATCGGTCATTCATTTTAAAACAATTAGCAACTTGTTTCAAAGGTATCATTTGTTCTCCTCCATTAACCCTTAATTGCATGAATTATTTTGCTACATATGCCGTTCTTCCTCTAATTCACAAACCGGTATGTGTATCCCTTTCACAGGCAACATAGCTTATATGTGACTGCAGTTGCATGGATTCTGCTCCTTTTTACTTTCTCTACACGTACTATTTACATAGTGTATAGAGAGATTTCACCGGATATATGTTTCGGAACCCCTTAATCTAATAAAATCAGTTTTAGAAACAAGTGTGTCTGTTTCTGGCATAGCTCAAAAACGAAAAGTCTGTTAAATACCAAACTTAATATTTAAGTTTGGTGTGTTCCAAGGATGCGATACGAAGTTTTCAAGAAAATCCCCTACCCGAAGCTACCTTTTACATGAAAAAAATTCAAAAATTTTGATTTCCTCAAAACTGACTAATGATTTTGTTTAAAATCTCTTATAATTAAGATCTTTATACGACAAATGAAATGCACATCTTCAATTTTTTGGGGAATAGCCTCTGAAGACATGTTTATTCTGGATGAAGTTTAAATAACTGGTAAACAGTAGGAGATAGACAAAAACTTACAACACAGAATATGGTCCCGTTGAAACATAAAATTTATATCATATACGTTTTTCTTGTAGAGTTGACCGTTTTCCAGACATTCCTTATTATTAGTTTCAATTTTAAATTACGTAACTTTTCTCAAATGGAACCATACTAATGAATCGAACCTCAATTGTTACACATAGCGATGATCTTTTAAAATATTTCACTATCGATTTAGACCACACTCCCTTATTTACCTTCTACTTACAGGAAACAAGCAATAAAAACAGTTCTGCTAAAGTTTTTCTCGATTAATATGGAATAGATAGCAGAATAATCTTTTCTTAAAATAGTTTGTATATGGAATAGCTAGTGAACGTTATGTCAATGGACCACATCGGATATTTTTCGTATGTTTTTAATATCTCTGCTACTCAAAAAAGTATTGTATTCCTCCCAAAGAAGCAACATTGATATTTCACTGAACATTTCCGTATTGAGGTTTACTGTATACAAATAATTTTAGGAAATTCTCTTGTGTGTGTGTGTCAGTGAACAACATAACTCCAACGATAGATTAAATACGGAACTTAATATTTAAGCTCGGCATCTTCTAAGGGTGCGTCACGAGGATTTTCAAGAAAATTCCACCACCCCCAAACTACCCCCTTTATATGCAAAGCTTGACAAAATTGTGATGCTATCAAAACTATGTCTAATGATTTTTAATTAAAGTTCCGCATGTTTAAATACATGTTATGACATATAAAATACTTGCTCTTGAATTTTCTGGGAATAGTCTCCAACTCATTTATATTTTGAATAACAGTTGCATAAGTGATAATTACACAAAAAGTGTTAAAGCATACAATTTATGTCAAATACATTCTTTTGTGTTATTTTTCGTTTCGTAATCGGCTTATCCTCCCCGTATTTGTAGGACTGAAACACCCTTAGGACTTACAAGCCAATGCCTGGGGGTCAGAAGCCTACGGCACGAAACTACAGAATGGGGAACTGTTACGAGGGGTCGGCTCGAAGCCAGGCTTGAACATGAAGAAGTGGATGATATGAAATGCAAGCGAAATTGATATTAGAAAGATGATAATGGAGTACCTGTTGGAATAATTATCAGGGGAAAATTGGAGGACCTGGAGAAAACCCACCACGAACCCTACATTCGGGAACTTGGAATTGAACCTGGGCCGCCCATGGTGTCGCTCTAAAATACTTATAACAGTTTTCCATTTGAGAACAGTATAAATTTTTATTTCTCCTGGTGAAGCAAAAATAACGAACACAGAGACCAGCTCTTAAAAGTTTTTCTTATTGTCGGATCTTACGTCTTCCCTTACCCCCACTATATTTACAAGTAAGGTTATAATAAAGTTATTAACATGATGCAGATAGAGCATATGTTTTATTTACTTCTTCTTTCTTTTTAAAAAATTATTTGCTGAAGAATGGGTACAGATATGCATGTGAGTGTAACACATCGGTTTTTTTTTATAAAATGCAACACTTCGTCTACCATCCATTAAAGAGTTACAGAAATTGTAAATATTTGTTAGACAGGTAAAACTTTACACATGTTTTTACAACTGTGTCATATACCTACACATTTTGAGCAGCAAAACGGAGTATTATTTCATTACGAAAAACTTAATACAATCCCAGTAATAACAGCATTTCGAAAGCTGAAGCTTTTCTGAAGGCCATTTCGATAAATTTCTGGCTGTAAAGTGACGGAGCTAGGTCAGCTCATTTTATCTGTCGGTACCAATGGTTGTGAAAATGCTTGGAAACTTTTATCCCCGAGGAAAATACCGTGCAGTTCGTATTTCTACTTGCTCCTTAGTGATCCCTTGGGTCAAGCCGTGGCTCAGAAGGATAAAGAACCTTGAACCGCTAATGGTCTTGCCAGGATGTATCCTCCATCGCTAAGCGAGCGTTCCCAGTTTGTTTTATCGCGTTATGGGAATCCAAGAAATAATTGTTTCCAGCGTCCTCTCCCAGATCGAGCGTCTGTTTCTTTTGCTCAAATAAAATATTCTATTGGCCGAATTAATACAAATTACAGTATACATTTTCTTGAGATATTCAATGAATGTTCTATATAGTAAGAGAAAAACAGTACGACTGTTTATATAGTTTTGTGGACAAACTAAAATAATTCAAAATTATAAAGGGTATAAATTGATTCGTATTCATTTTCAAAGGAAACTAAAACAAGAACACACAATTTATTACCTGTTGCAGTAAAACTTTATCAGTTACATTCACAAAACTTTCTTTGCCTGTAATTTCTTACATATGTTCTTTGTTTAATCTGCTTCACATTAATAGAGATAAACATTTGCAAAATTCGTTTTACTGCATATTTCGTTGTTGGTACGGGGAATAGAGTAACCTTCATGGCCTTTTCATTGAATGACCACTAGAAAAAATACGAGCATTGAACAGGTGATAAAAATATTAAGTATTTTTCAATTAAAACTAATAAGAAATATCTCGGAAATGGTTAATGCCATGAAACATGTGTGTTAACTTGTGTTATTTAATGATATCTACTTTTTTGTGAAGTAAGCTTTGTTTCTGTATTACGATTTTAAAATTATATAATTTAATTCAAAATAAAAAGTAGATAATTCACAGTTTATTCGCACACATTAAACACATAAATTTCACATATGAAAATGTAAAAATATGCTGGTTTAATTGAAATCATTTGAGCCATTTTTACTTTCTCCTTACGCATTATGTACATAGTGTGTAGAGAAAGTATTGCACTCCATACAAAAATTCGATACCGAGATTTCACCGGAAATATGTGTTTTAGGGTCCCCAATATCCAAAAACAGCATTTTCACAAAAAGGTCCGTGTGTGTGTGTGTGTGTGTGTGTGTGTGTGTGTCTGCGAACACGATAACTCAAAAACGAAAAATAGGTAAAATACCGAACTTGGTATTTAAGTTTAGTATCTTCCAGGGATGCGACACGAAGATTTTGAGAAAAATACCCCCACCCCCAACTACCCTTTACATGGAACTTTTTTCGAAAATTTTGATTTTCTCAAAAATGACTAACGATTTTGATTAAAATTTCGTATATTAAACATATTTACCTGACAAATAAAATGTTTATCTTGAATTTTCTGGGAATAGCCTCTGAAGAGTAGTTTATTCTGGATGAATTTTACTAAATTTTGAATAACTGCTAAACCGTAAGAGATGGACAAAAACTTACTGCACAAAAAATGTAGAGCACATTAAAACACACAATTTATGTTATATACATTTTTTTCGTGGAGTTCGTCGTTTTTGTGACATTCCTTATTTTTGGTTTCTGCTATGAAAAACGTATACTTTTCTCATACAGTAACTTGTCAACTCCTATCCATATAAACAAAGGAACTTCATTGACATAGCAACCAGCTTTTGACTATCACTTTAACCTACGGTTGTCCCTTATTTCGCTTCTACTTACAAGGAAGTGAGTAATTAGACTATTTCTGCTATTTTTTCCAATCAGCATAAAGTAAATAGAACTATATGCTTTTTAAGAATTATTTGTTGCAGGGATATGGAGAAAGTCATGTGAATGGTACACATCAGATTATTTAAAATCTTTGTGTCGAATCCTTGAAAAAAATGGCATTATTATGATTTCCGATATTTATTGAGCTATGCTGTTGATATTTATACAGATTAACACACATTTTTTTCTCCCAAGAATGCATAATTTCAGGATACAGGAATCGTAAAAATGCGTGTTTTCTGTGAAAAGTATAGGAGATACAAAAGCATGGCTATTCTTGAGGCAAGTATTAACCAAATCTAGCTCTTTCAGGTCTTATTTCTTCATTAAAGCGCAGTAAGCTTATCTAAAAGATTAACACCAAAATTTGGAATATATTTTAAGGGTTTATACTATAAATACTTTGTGATTTTATAAGTAATATGTTTGAAATCTCCATCAATTGTGTATGTATATATATTAGGTATATTAAATAGAGGAAGTTGCATTTTACCCAAAGATTTTACCGGAAACAAACACTTTTAAAACTCCTTGATTCAAGAAATTTTTTTAAAAATAACCTTGTAAGTGTGGGTCTGTAAGCACCGTAGATAACTGAAAACGATAAGTCAGTTCAATATTAAACTTGGTGTTTAAGTTCAGCATTTTCGAAGAATATGGAGAATTTTCTCAAAATTGGTTGTACGATTTTGTCTAAAATACTGTCCATTGAAGAAATGTTCATGAGAAAGTGAAATTTATATCCTAGATTTTCTGGGAATAACCAATGAAGTCCTCTCCATTCGGGAGGAATTTTGATAAATATGTATAAGCCATAAATATTATGGAACAAACAATTACTGTTAAAATGTGGTAGATATATACAAGACAAACAATGTATTGGATTTTTAGCGTCAGCTCTTTCGAGATACCCGCTAATTTTTATTTGAACTTTCCAATGTAATGTCATTTTAAGTGTTATTTCCATTCTGCTTTTTCTCCTGAATAAATGGAAATCGTATGAGGAATCCGCTTGAAAACTTCTATACATTCGGTTTTCTCTGTTCTCCTTATGCCTACAATACAATGAAGTTATTTTATCTTGATTACTATGACGTTCTTCGGCAAAGAAGCTTTCATAAGCATGGTTTATAGAAGCCACACAAAAACAAGCTGATGTGTTCCATTCGCAAGACTTCCCCTACCTGTTCTGCAAACGTACGTTTTTACAGAAGATTATTCCTCTTAGTTTTATAGTTTTTAATGCCCACTTTTACTACATAACGCTGATGATACATGGAATAAAGATGGATCACCAGAAGAATGTGATGGCGGGGGAACCGGAGAACGAAGAGAAAACCCAACCCTGCTCCGCTTTGTCCACTACAAATCCCACTTGTGGTTGCCTGGGATCGAACCCGGGCCGCATTGGTGAGAGGCATGAGGTCTAAGCATTCTGCCACAGCGCGGCCATTATTCCTCTATTACTTCATGCTAATCGAAATAAACAGCAAAATGTTTCTTTTTACCTACTCCCCCTTTAAGTAGAAGGGAAATAAGGGAGTACACAAGCCTAAAGCATAATAAAATCTTTTAAAGCTGTTGCCATGCGATTGACTATAAATTCAGTTGTTTTTGCATTGCTAAGAGTAAAACAAAGAAAAGCGGCGATTTCCTGTTGCGAAAAAATTAATAAGCACTTTAAAATTAAAACCAATAACAATAAACATCTCGAAAGTGGTTACCTTCAGAATAAATCCCATGTTTTATATAAATGTAGTACGCTTTAACGAGATCTACATCATACGATTTAGCAGTTACGCAAAGGTCACCCAGAATAAGAAAGACTTCAGAGGCTATTCCCAGGAAATTCAATATATAGATTTTATTTTCCATGTAAATATCTTTAATATGCGGTGTTTTAATGACAATCATTAAAAGGAATTTTTGAGAAAATGAAATGTAGAATTATAGCATGTGAAGCGTAGTTGAAGATGCTGAACTGAAATGTGAAGTTTGTATTTAATCAACTCTTCGTTTTTGAGTTATGCTCTCCACAGAAACATTGGCACACACGTATACATATGTAGTTTTCTTTTTGTTCACCTTAAAAGGTGTATTTTCACTGAAATCTCTCTATCAAAGTTTTGGATGGAATGAAATACCTTGTCTAGCTATGTAATATGTACGAAGAAGATGAAGCTATAAGAGATAGTAGGTATCTAAAATAATGTGAAAGTAACAATATTTCTTTAAAAATCTATTCTCACGTTCTATGAAGTTATGTATCGCTGATGCCAAATTTCAACTATGCCTGAGCAATTTACGATTTAATTAAGCCCTTTTCTTATCTAATTTTGAAAGCTGGACCAAGTCATGGAACGCGTTCAGAACTCTGCAAGCTCTAATGCCCTTCAGAAAGTCCCATGCTGCCGAAATCCAAAGTGCCTGACCCGAAGTTTCTTACAACTCGCAAAAGAGGGAAAGAAGAGTTAGAGCAGAAAGATGAATCCAGCAGAAAGAAACACGAGAGCGAGAGGGTGAACCCGCCCGAAGCATACGGTACGAGAAAAGGGGTGGGGCAAGTTACCTGATGGAATAACAATCGACAACCGAGCACGTTAACTAATCACAGTTGCAAATATAGCACAACAAATCTATGTTTTATTAAGCTTTTACTTAGGCGCATTAATCTATGATAGACTGTTCCAACTGTACTTGTCTGTGTCCGAGTTCACGTACATATACAATAAAACCTCGGAGCACGGTAATACGGGAAGGTGATAGCCCATACACACTGGGCGAAGGTCATAAGCACAATGCATTATAACAGTTGGCTCTGCCGTGACAATAGGTCGCCTCAGTGCAAACATACCGCTGAGAATAACTCGCTCTTTGACGAGCATCCAAACTGGAAGCTGTTACTTCTAGATGTTAGACACTCGGGTATATTAGCTGTCAATCCAGTGCTTCAAAACTGTTGCACCTGTTGATAATTGAAATATTGCAGCTCAATATTGGAGCTATTCGGAGTAAAATTATTAGTGCGACCTAAGCATCTAATTGCAAATATATAATCCGATAGAACAATTTTCAAAGAAATTTAATATTTAACTGAATATATTTTAATATTTTAATTTAAATTTAATGAAGTTTACTATAATTTGATACCAAGATTTCTCTGTAAATAAACGTTTTAAAGTTCATTGAATCCAATCACTCATATAAAAAGGTGCTGTCCATGTGTATTCGTGATTTGGGTGTGGATTTTAGAACTGTAGAACCAATAAACAAAAATCATTAGCCATAGTTAATATTTAAGGTGAACTTGCTTCAAGAAAATCTCCCCATCGCAAATGCCCTTTGCATCGAACAGTATTTCTTTATTTTTTATTTTCACGAAATTGTCTCTTCGTTTTGATTATAGCACCATATGATTAAGATATTTACATGAGAAATAATAGACATTATTATTTTTATTATTATTTGTATTGTTGTTATTATCATCATCATCATCATCATCATCTTTATAAATCATCGTCGCCGTCGTCATCTTTGTTTCATTTAGATGTAATGTTATAATTCCTTTTATACGTAAATATTTAGTTAAACTTCTTTGTTTCAGTATTTTCATGGTAACTTGAGCTTTCAGGCAGGTAGGCTGTGAGGCATTCCGAATAAACTTTTGCAAACTTGTAAACTATAATATATACACATAAATCTAACGTGTCCCATTCACATGAATTTCACTTGCTGTTCCGCAAACAAACCTGTATTCAAAACATTAGATAATATTTTATCTACATTATGCTAATTTTATGTCTTATTAGTTGCTTCCTTGTAAGTAGAAGGAAAATAAGGAAATGCAAGGCTAAATTAACAGTCAATCCTTTAAAAATCGGTCGCTATGGGAAATATTTACAATTCTATTCTCTTTGCTTGCCTGGAGTAAACAAACGAGATACGGAAAGAAAGATGTCTTCCCGTTAGAGAAAAGTTTAAGTGGTTGAAAATTGTAACCATTAAGCAGGAATATCTTCAAAACGATTAACTGTACCAAAAAATGTGTATAACATAAATTGTGTGTTTTAACCAGGTCTACATTTTTTGTAGCAAGTTTTTGTCTATCACTTACGGTTTGCCATTTTATAAAAGTCGTTCAGAATGATGAGATCTTCAGAGACTATTCTCAGAAAATTCAAGATATAAATTTTATTTATGGTGTAAATAGCTTAAATATACCGTATTTTAATCAAAATCATCAAAACAATTTTTGAGAAAAAACAAAATTTTCAGAATATGCTTCATGTAAAGGGTAGTTTATGGTGGGGGATTTTCTTGAAAATCTTCGTGTCACAGCCTTGAAAGATAAATTTAAATACCGAGTTTGGTACTATGCTTTCCGGAGACACAGACACATACACACACACACACACACACACACACACACACACACACACATACACACACACGCACGGGTGGACTTTTTTCGGTCTCAGGGTACGTAAAAACACATTTTCGGTGAAATTTCGGTATCGAGTTTTTCGGAGGAATATCATACATTCTCTACACATTATGTACATAGCACGAGTAGAGAGAGTAAAAGTTGCTGCACAAAAGGTCTAGATTTTCTAAATCACATTTTTTCTGTGATATAAAGTTATTCGTAAGTTAACTATTTTCAAGATACTCTTCATTGTTTGTTTGACCTGGGATATGCTTGCTTCATACTCTTGTAACAGCAAAATAGTAGCTGCTTTTTATCTCTCCTTCTTTCTTTTCATATAGAGTCATTACATAGCGACCCATTATGAGACGGAAGCGGGATTGGAACTCGGAACCTCTTCGTTAGAAATTTGGTGACTTACACATATAGCACAGCTACAAATATGTACGTTAAAGCAACTACCTTTAGTTAATCTTTAGATTTCTTATTTTTACTACACTAGACGATTATATTATTATTATTATTATTATTATTATTATTATTATTATTATTATTTTATTGTACCTATCATGGAATACTAAATTATTAAACATTACCCATACCTTACTACTAAAGCAATTAATGATAAAGCAGTACTCGGCTAATAAAAGTAACAATACAAGCTAAATTCGAATAATAATAGCAATTATTAGACAAATAATGTATCCATTTTGGTTTTTATTGTTTTTGTTAATACACAGAGCATTTCACAGTACATGCAAATTAATAGAATTCTGTTACTGCGTACTATGTTTATAGAACGTAAAGAAACCATTTTATGTATTTTTACTTTTTCTAGTCCTACGTAGAATATACGTAGTGGATAGAGAAGGTATTGTATTCTATCCAAAAATTCGATGTGAGATTTCATCAGAAATATATGTTTTGAGGTCCCCTTGGTCCGGAAAAAGCATCTTTAGAAAAATTCGTGTATGTGTATGTACGTGTGTGTCTAAGGACAATATAGCTCAAAAACGAAAAGTCCGTTAAATGCAAACCTAGGTATTTAAGTTTAGCATTTCCATAATATTTTCAAGAAAATCGCCCAACATTTTCGAAAATTTTGGTTATCTCAAAGATGGCTACAATGAGTTTTATTAATAACGGATAAGCTGTAACAAAGACAAAAGATTACCACACAAAAAAAAAAGTAGATCTTGTAAAAAAAAAAAAAACACAATTTATGACATATACGCTTTTTTATGAGATATTACTTGCTATTGGCTTGAGCTTGAAAGTATTTAACCTTTTCTCAAACGAGACCATGCAAAGGGAACTGAGCCTTAATTGTTTCACATAACGACGAATTTTAAAGGATTTGTCTATCGCTGTAGGCTAAACTATTCCCGTATTTCCCCTCTACTTAAAAGGAAGCAAGTAATAAAACCGAATGTGCTAATACTTATCTCTATTACCATGATGTAAAAGAATCTTTTGTGAGAATAGTTTGTTATTTGGGACACCTAGAGAAAATCATGTGAATGGAGCACATCGCAATTTTTCCCAAATTATCTATAATTAATAATTTACCAACAATAGTTACGAGCCTGTACTAGAAAAAAAAACTTTGCTTAGCAAAGATTTACCTTGAATTTTCATCGCGTAACAAACTTTTTGCATTGACCTCAGAACCAGAATAATGTGACCCGATTAAAATATTTGCTTTAGTCTTTTTACGAATTATCACACTCTATTTTAACACGCACAGATATACTTAAAGAGCCGCAGCCCGTAACAATAGCGTTTACGACGTATAGATGTGGGGGTGGATGAGTTCTGCTAGAGCGGATGGGGCCTAGACTTATTACTGAAGTGGTTGGTTATTTTATCATAAAGTAACATATTATATTTTGTTGGACTATTAACACTCTGTTGTGTTTGGGGGTTGTGTGTCTGCCTTATATTCAAGAGGTCCCGAGTTCAAATTTCGGTTAGGTGAGTTATCCGCCTAAGATTTTTATTATAGGACGCTAAAGTAAAAAAAAAAAAAAGCCATACTAGTATACTTTGGGGTTAATTCCCATTATTTGGTAATTAATTTTAGAGACCCATAGATTTTATATTTTGTTTCGTTTCATTTCATATTCGGTTCACCCCCACCCCTAGGGCTTACAAGCCAAAACTTCGGGGTTAGAAGCCTGTCGGGGAACCTACGGCACGAAATCACAGAATGAGAACCTATTAGGAGGGGTTGGCCCGAAGCCAGGCATTAACATGAAGTGGATGATGTGAAATGTAAAGGAAATTTATGATGGGAAAGGTGATAGAGCAATTGGTGGAATGAGTGGGGGGAAACCAGTGGACTCAGAGAAAACCCGCCCAGACCCATTACGTCCACCACAAATCTCACATGCAGGCCCATGGGATGGAACCCGGGTCGCCAAGCGGTGTAAGCTTCAACCACTGCAATGCTTTTTTTAATATTTTGTAGAGAATAAAAAGGCAACAAAGTTAAATAAAGCTAGAATCACAATTGTTACATATATGAAAATAGTTAAGCTCCAATATATTTTAAATGAGATTTAAATGCAATATATTATTGCATGGATGTTATGTAAGCAAACCTTTCGTAATGAAGCAAACTAACTGCTATATTTATTACAATGTTACCGAGTTAATGTATCCCTGTTTGAATGATTGAGCTTCCTGAAACCATTTAAATAGAATACATTTTGCAAAAGTCAGCTAATCCTACAAAACGTATTAAAGCACGTAGTTCAGTACTACATTCCACATTGTTTTAATGGAATCGCGCACTCAAGCCTTTAATTATAAACTCGTCTACACTTGTAAATTACCTGCCTGTTCATGCCCATCAATGTGCTTGAAACATCTGTTAATAGGTTAATCAGGCTGTTTACCCTTCAAAGCAGGCTCTCGGAGTAACAAGCCGAGCTCATCCTTTGAGCCACAACTTAGGATCACCTTACATACACGAAAGCTTTATGAAAATACACAATTGACAATTATATAAATAATAGTGCTTATCAGAAATATCACACTTAATACCGCTTTGTATGAAACAATTTAGTAGATGTTAATAATAGCGATATCTTAACTCTCTTTTTATTATTCCAGTCTTTAACTGCATGTTCCTATCGGCGGATCTCTCTGTAGAACATATTGAATTTTTATAAATGAATTTATTGCTAATGCAATCGTGGTGATAAGATGGCACATAGACATAGTCAAAATATTAAGATAATATTTTTAGAGGGGATTACAAAACTCTTAAGTTATAAAAAGGATTATTGATTAACCAATCATTGATCCTTTTCTTGAAAACATCAATATTTGTTACCTAAACCTTGGCGTGACAAGTGAGTAATTGTGTCTTGTGGAAGAATGATGCCTATCATTATTGTTAATTAAATATTATGATTAAATTTAACATCTATTAAACATTTAATATTCACAAATTTATAACCGTAAAGATTTTCTCAGATATAAACAAAGGTCAGAAGTGAGCATCATAATTTGCTCCTGATAGTATGCGTATAGCCTTTTTTTTTTTTTTGTAAAATTAGCACCTTATGCATGTTTCAACAATTTCCATAGGCAAATACCATAACAAGCAATGCTATAAAAAGGCATAGTAAGATATTTTGAGAAATTACTTCGGTATACAATACTTTAAATTTCTCAAAAGATAGATAACTCTTGAGAGTCTTGTACACATTTCAATAATATGATCATTCCATGTTAATTTCTGATCAATAACAATTCCTAAAAGTTCGACAGATAGCAGGACTGCGTTTTGTAAGGAAAATAATATCCGCGACGATATTAATCTGTCTACTGTAGGCTGTTATTCGTATTTGATTTTAATCATTAAATCACACTCACATTCATACTTCCAGACTTGGATAGAATCGGGAATAACCTGGTCTAGAGTAAAATCCTTAACCCCCAGCCGAGAACCAAACCTGGGACTCTTTGCACAACAGGCAGGTGCTCTATCGACTGATCTTTGGGTTGTGTCTTATTAGAAAAAAATACCAACTTTGATGCAAAATTACATTCAGAAATACTCTCTCTCTCTCTCTCTCTCTCTCTCTCTCCACTTTTCTCAAAAAAAAAAATGCTAATTTGATCTCAGGGTAGCATATACCCATTTGTGGCGTTTACAAAAAGCGAGAGAACAGAAACGTGTAATTACAATTGGATCAAGCATGTGGCCCAAATTAAAGGAGTGAAAACTAAATGAGCAGATGGCAGAGCGCTTAATACACTATAATGCTTCGAATACTATATTATAATCGATTGTATTTTTATTAGGAGTTTTATTCCTTTTGGAATCGGCTTACTCTCCCTGTAATTGCAGAATTGCACCCCCTAGGACTTACAAGCCTTTGCCTAGGGGTTAGAAGCCTGTTGGGGAGCCAACGGCACGAAACCACAGAATGGAGAATCTGTTACGAGGAGTCAGGCGTGAACATGAAGTGGGTGATATGAAATATAAGCGAAATTGATGATTGGAAAGGTGATGGAGCAATTGAAACCGGAGGACCCGGAGAAAAATTGCCCAGACGCCACTTCATGCACCACAAATCCCACATCGGGCGGGCGGTCTAACCACTCAACCACGGCGCCGCCTAGGATTTTTATACTACTGTATAATTAACTTTTAACTATCACTCATTCTATTTCTCCATACATTTCTGTCTTCTGCATCTTCCTCTGTGAGTTATTTTTCTTTATATTTCTTCCTACTGCATCCAACCATTTTTCCTAAGCATTCCTTTTCCTTCTCTCGACATTACTCTAAGATAATTTTTGGGAGTCTGCTACTTTCCATCTTTTTTACGTGTCTGAACAATTTCAAATGTTTTGTTCTATTATTTCAGTAATATTGTATTTATAATTCATTAGTTATTTACATTTTATTGTATCTACTTTTTTTTCAATGCTGCCTTCGGGCAACACTACATTTTTCTTGCATGAATTCTCTCTAACGTATAGCTCTCTGCTGCATATAACTAGATACTCTTTATCGAAGATCTGTGAATTAATCTCTCAGTCCTCTGTATAACATTCTTACTCCATAGTACTAAGTTTGGTGTACCAATTATTTTTATATCCTAACTTATCCCTTTTCAGCTGTCACAATACATTTTATCATCTCATTATAAAATTGATTATAGATATTTGAATTCATTTGCTTTCTCAATTTAATTTTCAAATCCATTTTCTCTTCATTCGTCATTGAAGTTGTTAAGTATTCAGCTGTCTTCATATTTATATTCAATCCCCTTTGTTGTACAGCTCGATAAATTTCCACATCATGTGTCCTGCATCTTCAGCATCGTGAGGAATGACATCTTGCCCACATGTTTGTTGGAGTATAGAGTAGTACTTTAAATAACCAAATTGCCCACATGTTTGTTGGAGTATAGAGTAGTACTTTAAATAACCAAATTGCCCACATGTTTGTTGGAGTATAGAGTAGTACTTTAAATAACCAAATTGCCCACATGTTTGTTGGAGTATAGAGTAGTACTTTAAATAACCAAATTGCCCACATGTTTGTTGGAGTATAGAGTAGTACTTTAAATAACCAAATTGCCCACATGTTTGTTGGAGTATAGAGTAGTACTTTAAATAACCAAATTGCCGACATGTTTGTTGGAGTATAGAGTAGTACTTTAAATAACCAAATTGCCCACATGTTTATTGGAGTATAGAGTAGTACTTTAAATAACCAAATTGCCCACATGTTTATTGGAGTATAGAGTAGTACTTTAAATAACCAAATTGCCCACATGTTTATTGCAGTCTACAGTAGTACTTTAAATAATCAAATTGCCGACATGTTTATTGGAGTATAGAGTAGTACTTTAAATAACAAAAATTGCGACATGTTTATTGCAGTCTACAGTAGTACTTTAAATAACCAAATTGCCGACATGTTTATTGGAGTATAGAGCAGTACTTTAAATAACCAAATTGCCGACATGTTTATTGGAGTATAGAGTAGTGCTTTAAATAACCAAATTGCCGACATGTTTATAGGAGTATAGAGTAGTATTTTGAATAACCAAATATTACCGACATGTTTAATGCAGTATAAAGTAATACTTTAAATAACCAAATTGCCGACATATTTATTGTAGTATGGAGTAGTGCTTTAAATAACCAAATTGCCGACATATTTATTGTAGTATAGGGTACTACTTTAAATAAGCAAATTGCCGACATATTTATTGTAGTATAGGTTACTACTTTAAATAAGCAAATTTCCGACATATTTATTGTAGTATAGAGTATTACTTTAAATAACCAAAATTGCGACATGTTTATTGCAGTCTACAGTAGTACTTTAAACAACCAAATATTGCCGAAATGTTTATTTCAGTATAGAGTAGTACTTTAAATAACTAAATCTTGCTGACATGTTTATTGCAGTACAGAGTAGTACTTTAAATAACCAAATTTTGCTGATATGATTATTGCAGTATAGAGTAGTACTTTAAATAACCAAATCTTTCCGACATGTTTATTGCCGTATAGAGTAGTACTTAAAATAACCAAATCTTGCCGACATGTGTATTGCAGTATAGAGTAGTAATTTGAATAGCCAAATCTTGCCGACATGTTTATTGCCGTATAGAGTAGTAATTTAAATAAGTAAATATTGTCGACATGTTTATTGCAGTATAGAGCAATACTTTAAATAAATCTTGCCAACATGTTTATTGCATATAGAGTAGTATTTTGAACAACCAAATATTTCCGACATGTTTATAGCAGTATAGAGGCGCTTTAAATAATTCCATATTGCCGACATGTTTATTGCAGTATAAAGGCGCTTTAAATAACCAAATATTGCCGAGATATTTATAGCAGTATAGAGACGCTTAAAATAACTAAATCTTGTCGACATGTTTATTGCAGTATAGAGTAGTAATTTAAATAAATATATGTTGCCAATATGTTTGTTGCGGAATAGTGTAGCACTTTAAATAACTACATCTTGCTGACATGTTTATTCCAGTATAAAGTAGTAATTTTTGTAACTAATCTTGTTGCAATATTTATTGAAGTATAGAGTAGCACTTCAGATAAATAAAATGAAGTTCGAACTGGATTACAAGTCAATAACTGCAACCCTTCACTTCGTGTATTCCCTGCACCCCCAGCAAGTTTAATCCTCCCACATGAAAACCCTAGCTACACCCCCCGTCTTCGTCACCTCTGTTGGCGCCGTCGTGTAATATATGACTGACGTCACAGTACTGTCAGTGGAAATAGCATGGAACTCGAGGAGGACGTTTGCAGGAAAGCTGAAGTAGAAGATTGTGGAGTTCTTAAGGAAATTGTATCATCTTTACGAGAAAAATAAATTGGCATGTTGATAGAGATTTAATGAAAGCTAAAGATAAAGTATCAGCTTTAAAGAGATGAAGATCTTCTGCAACAGAATAAAGGGCTTATAGAGCTAAGAAACATAGATTGTGTTGTATCCAAGTTATTTCGGTAAAAGGCGTATACTACGGAAATGCAAACGAGAGAAATGTCGTTCTTACATTAAAAAGTAGCTCTAGAACGGCATTTGAAAGACAGAGGTAGAAAACAGAGTTAAAAAAAAAAAAAGCTTGTTATGATAAATTCTGAGGAAGCCTGCGCAGAGAGTTGGAAAACTCGTCTACATTAGAAGGAGTAAAAAGAAAACGGACAGGCAAGGAAATGGAAGCAAAAAATATCGATCTACAGCAATGACAGATAGAATAGAATCAGAAGTAAGGAAGCAAACACGTACGATCGGAAAAGAAACGGAAATAAGCAGGAAGCAAAAGTAGCTGTGTCAACTTTAAATGTAGACTGTTTCTTAATGAATGCTTTGAATCCGTGTATACACTTCTCAAAAGTTTGAGAATTTATTGGTTTCTTTGGAACGAATACAGACTCTCAACGTTTCATTGACTCCACCACATGTTGTACAGATAGCGTTTGAAAAAAGCTTAAAAAGACTGTTTAGAAATTTCTCTTTCTCCTTTTTCTCTCTTTGTACGTTTTCTATTCGTCATATGTATAGCTATATTACGTAGACAAGGTATGTGTCTGTGGGCAAAATAGCTTAAAAGCCAAAATACTGTTAAATAATATATTTTGTATTTTAGTTCAGTTTTTTTTTTTTTTTTTTTTTTTTTTTTTTTTTTTTAACAAGATGAGAGACGAAGATTTTCAAGAAAATCCCCCCACTTAAACCACAGTTTACATGAAAAGGTTTTGGAAAAAAAAATGTAAAAAATGGCACTGGCGACTTTGACTAAAATTGTGTATGTTAAAGATAATTAAATTTAATTAAATGAAAAATAAAATGTATATATGTTGAGTATTCTGAGAATAGGCTCAGAGTATCTGTTCATTCTAGATGCATTTTGAATAACTGCTGAACCGTAAGAAATAGACAAAAACTTAGTACACAAAATCCTTGTTATTGGTTTCATTTTGAATCTAAACTCTAAGTTGGAGATCATCTTTCTTTTCATGTCTCTCTTGTTTTAATCCTAGCCGTAAAAAGCGAAAAGAATTTAATTGTTTCACACAGCGATCGGCTTTTTAAAAGATTATACTATCGTTTTAGCCTAATGTATTACCTTACTTCTCTTCTACTTACAAGGGACCAATCCAACCATTTCTGCTATGCTTATCTCGATTACCATATGGACATAAAGGATTAATCATTTGTAACAATAATTTGTAGAGAAAATCATGTGAATGGAGCACATCATCCTCTCTTCCCCTTCCCGTCTGTCTGTCTATACATTTTTTTTCAATAAGAATGAGGCTAAGTGAAGTCATCAGAACTGACACAGACTATTCCATCTCTTTAAAAATATCAGGCTGACAATTTAAAGGATAGGATATATATGTTTTCGTAAACTTCCACGGCCAATATTAAAATTATCTTGGTCCAAAGTTTCCGGTGTAGACCGCGTCTTAAGGCTAAAATCTGCCGACGTTTCGCCCATCTTATGATAAGGCTTCCTCAGGGCTAACTGCAGTTAGTACACCGGAAACTTTGGACCAAGATAGGATATATACTTTAAATATGCAGAAACAGCAAATACTCTTATAGTTTTGTATTTTCTGACGTGTTTCAAGATTTTTTATTCTATTAGTTTGTTAAGAAATTGAAAATTACATATATTTCAAGCTTTTGTGTTCAGTGTTTATAATAGTATTTTATACGCTTTTAATAGAAGAAATATTTTGGTATAGGTAATATCTGAAATTGCGCTGAAAACTAGTTTGGTTTTTACGGAGGTAAAAGAAAGTGAGCGAGATCATTAATACTTTTCAAATTCATTTATAATTAGTTTTAAAATATATTTTCACAATCGACAGTATATAGCATGGAAGATACGGGCATTTGATACCTTATTAGCGTTTATAAAAGCAACATACTAATTATAATTATCTTTTATTGTTTATACGCATTCTCTGGTGCCTGGATTTCATCAATGAGTACTCTCTTTTAAAAGAATTACTCCAGAGATTTCCTCGGGCACAAAACCCCGTCATTACCAAATGTTTGTGGGAATTCCTTAGAGCATTTCACTGAAAATCTGCGCGCTCTGGTTTCTCTTTCAAACCTGTACAAAGCAGGCAAATTTTGTCATAATTGCTTTCAATTATCACCTTTCTATATGCAGAAACCACTCATTTACATTCGCTTAGTAAACTGACAAACTATCACAACGAGAAAACACTGTAGTGCTGATGCAACATTTTAAAATTAAATTACAATTTCAAATACTTTTAACTCCTCTCCCTGTACCAACGAACGATACGGAAGAAAATGCACAGCTTAAATATTTGGTAATGGTACGGGGGACGTTTCCTTAGCGCGGTGGTAGCGGTGTCGCTCACCACGCAGGAGGCCTGGGTTAGATTCCCGGTACCAGCGCTGGGAGAACTGGTCCGGGGAGCACTTGGCCTCGTGAGGGGTGCTAACCATGTCCCACTCTCCAGTCTTGCATCTGCATGGGAATTGGGAAGAAGTGGAAGATGCAGCGGTCGGGCAGTAGACCTTAATTTGACTTCGAGCTGTCGCGCTACGGAGTTTTAGTACGGTAGAGTGAGAAGGAAAAAAAGGCAAAAATAAAATCACTAATGTTATCAAAAGAAAATACCTGTAACTTACGTATACTCTGAGATACTGCAACAAACTGCGACAGTATTTGGACTATGAGCCCCTATGAACGAGATGTAAATATGATCTATGAATAGTAATAGAAAATAAGAAGAAAAATGCGAACAGCATTTATATTGACTCACTTAAACAAATCAGGAAAATGAATGTAAATAGTTTAATATCCTTTACTTACTGAGATGCAAACTGATAAAATAAAATAATATAAGAATATGTAGTATAAGTAATTAGTAAAAAACAATAGTAGTATGCAGTCAGGAAGTACTGTAAGACTAGAGAAACAATCAGTATAAGGACAATGAAATTAGAGGTTACTACATGAAAACTCAGCAACATAGGTAGCACATGCCAAGAAGATCGCATTAGGCAAAGGTTGCGAAAAGGACATAGAAGAATAAAATAAGATTAATGCAAATTAAATGTCAAATAGGCAGTGGAAGTACAGCTTAGATAGCTTTTAATTGTAAGACTAGCGACGAAGTAACATTTAGAAATACTAAACCAATGAAAGGAAAACTTGTTTTATAAATAACTGAAATCCGCATTATAGAAGCGTAGAGAAAGTGTGTTAACTTGGGGAAAGGTATCTCCTAGGAATATGAGGCAGTGACATTTTTAGAGTTTAACCTTTACTAAAGGCTTAAGTTGAAGTAGCAGGTATAGAAACATATACGTAAAAAGTTTAAACATAGGAAGTAGTAAAATTAGTACAGGCGCTTCAGAATAATAAGTATTAAGTAATACTACAATTCACCAAAACCACATATGTATACTTTGTAAAGATGATCATTTTTTCTGAAAATATCATATTTTTGTAAAGAAATAATGAACAAATTAAATTCAAAATAACAGCTCGAGATGGCTCCGCGGTTACGTGAGGTTCCCGGTGACCACCCACTCTGTCCATGCGGTTTTTCTTGATTTTCCATCAGTTGTAAAGTGAATACTAGAGTACTAATCTGCCATGATTCTCCTTTACCTCATTTGCTCTCATTTCTATTCCTTTTTATCTTTAAGGTTAACTAGGGAGCTACGGTTCGGTCAGAGGCGGGCAGATGGTGCAGAGGCTTACGATTGAATGTAGTTTACGCCCCTGCTTTCGAGCTCGTAATTCCCCGGTCACGCTAGAGGGATGTTAGCGTACCTCTCGTGACCGGGTCGTGAATCATGAGTATCTCTAAGCGTCTGTCATCAATACCGGAGTGCAATCCATTCTTCTCCTGAGATTCATTAATGTTATCCGTTCCTCCCGGGGGTTTAGACACAAAAGATCCGCTGGGGATCGAGTAATAAGTATCCCCGTCAACCGGTCGTTGTGATTGTAACTAAAAATTCAAAAACAAATTACATATTTAGAGCTCGAGGGGTCAGCGAGGAACCCGGAGGTCTCGGGTTCGATTCCCGGCTGGGGTGGGGAATTTTTCTTTAACCAGAATTATTCCCTTTCCTCCACAAAGTCTGGAAGTGTGTATGTGAGGGTGAATATGTGTGTGTGTGTTTGAGGAAAATAAAATAATTTGAACCAAATGAAAAATAACCTACAGGCGAGCTGTTTCAAGTGCAAAGCCCTCGACATGACCTTAGATGTTAAAGGGGGCTATATAAATGAAACAATAGATACAAAATTACATATTTAATTACTAATAACTTTATTAATATACTTTTACTTGCAGCCGCAAATCATGGCTTTAGATTCTTTAAATGTACATATAATATGAATTATTGCTAAGAAGTGAAACAAAATATACGGTATAGTTTTAATAAAAATTAATGATGCTTGTTAACCGTTTAAGACAGACAAAGGAATATACACCTGTATATTATGTAGCTTAGAATTTTCAACAAAGGAAGGAATACGAAGTGGAAACGTTTAAAATGTGACCATGGAGAAGAAATGGGCAGACGAAAGAACTAATGAAGTTCTTATAGAAAAATTGGTTGAAGAAAAATAAAGTTGAAGGAGGGAAGAGAAGAACTTGCGTTTTTAGCGAACGACATAACCTTAACAGAAGCTATGATTGATTGGCGAAAGAACCGGATATCAAAAAATATTCGTTTCGATTTCGGAATTTCAGGGGAAGTAAAATTAAACATCCTTTTATATCCCAGAAGTGTTAAACAATATTTTAACTAGCTGTCCTTAAATATTTTTTTTTCTATGGTAACAAGAGCTCATTTACAACCTTGTAGGATGATAGGAGGTATAAACAAATGCACAGGAGAAAACTTCTCTTGTAAGACTTCTTACGACTTTATTTTCGAACCCCCTTTAATAAATGCCTACGCAGTATGATCATATTATGTTGTTTAGAAGTTTTATTCAATTGTTTTACATTTAACTATATGCATAATCGATTCCAATCTAACAGTTAATCAGGCCCTTTCTGTTTACTGTGAGTAAAATATTCAACCCCTCAGGATGCTAAAATGAATGCAAATTGTGTTCACATTTACCGATTTTAATAAAATAAGATGTTAATAGATTTGTAGAGCCAGACTGAAAAATTCAGTTCCAATAGCCGGGATTTGAACCACGGATCTCCCGGTCTCTTAACCGTTGCTCTAACCACTGAGCTACCAGCCAGATGCATTAAATTCCCCAACTGACTCGCATGTTTCGGATAAACCACACCGTGATCTCAAATTATTTTGAGATGACATACCATAATGGCAAATTAAAATGTTGTAAATACTTAAGACCCGGGCTTTATAGTTTAACCAACTATCCAATTCCTGTTCCATACACAGCTTTTATTTAAAAAAAGTTTAATTAACAGAAGTTACTATTGCTAAAAACTAGGTAAAAATGAGTAAATTTGAAGAAAATCAAAACTTTAATAGAGTTCTCAACATTCGATACGCATACTATTCAGTGGTGCTTAGTGAGGTACTGCCGGAGGTGACGTAAATATTTTATCAAGTATGAGAAATAAACATGGATAAACATTAGCAGAATTGGTCTTATTAGTGCCTGCCTTATAAGTAGAAGGGAAGTGAAGGAATGCATCAGCAAAACCGACAACCAAATCTTTAAAAATCGTGTCGCCATGTGAAACAATTGAGGTTCGGTTCCCTTTTCATGGTCTCGTTTGAGAAAAGCTTGGCAGTTTAAATTTAAACCAATTTCAATGAGCATCTCGAAAACGATCAACTCTACAAGAATAACGTATGTTATGTGACAAACTATTGTTTTAACGATATCTAAATATTTTGTAGTGCAAGTCTTTGTGTATCTCTTATGGTTTAACCGTTATTCAAAGTTCTGCAAAACTCAACCAGAATAATGAGCTCTTCAGAGGCTATTCCCTGAGAATTCAAAATATACATTTTATTTGTATTGTGAATACCTTTAGTATATGGTATTTTAATCAAAATCGTTAGTCATATCTGAGAAAATAAAACTTTTAGAAAAATGTTCCATGTAAATGGTAGTTGCGAATGGGAGGAGTTTCTTGAAAATATTCGTGTCGTATCCTTGGAAGATACTGAACTTAAATACAAATATTGGTATTTAACCTTCTTTTCATTTTTGAGCTATGCTGTCCACAGACAAACACATACAGAGCTCACACATGGACCTTTTTCTAAAAAATCGGACTCAGGGGACCTCAAAACATATATTTTCTGTGAAATCTCGATATCGAATTTTGGATGGAATACAATAGATTCTTTATCCACTATGTACATTGTACATACGGGACAGAAAAAGTAAAAAGAATTGAAAAGCAGAATCAGACTGAAAGATTAAATTATATAGCTGGGATTTGATCGGATCAATCGGCCTCTGACCAGTTGCTCTTATCAATTGAGCTACCATGTCAACATGCCGACATGACTTGTATGCTATCTCATAAAGAATATGTTTGAGAAGACATATCGTAATGTCCAGTTGCTATACTCGCTCTTTGAAAGCAATTATACTCATAGCATTCTTATGTATAATATTTTTTTTCTAATTCTCGTATCGTAAGTATTTAAAAGTCCCGGTTTTCAGATTTAACCAACTATTAGGTCAATTAATGTCGATAAGAAATTTATCCAAAGTCTCTAAGCCGCCGCTATGACAGATTTCCAAAGAGGCATGCAAGTGGAACATTAAAACATCTAAAATATGACAACCGAGCAAAACACATGAAAAACTTACTAAAACCTGACCTGCATATCACTTATTATTTTGTATTAAACATCGTGCGTTTATATTAAAATAAATATTTAGATACGTATTAAATTTATGTGCAGAAAATTTTACAAATAAACTTCTAGATATGTAGATAAATCTGTGAAATATCAGAACAAACCTTAAATGCGCAACCACATCCCACGCTCATATTATCATTACTTAAGTCGTCACGTAGCTCTCTAATTTTCCTCCGAAACCAAAATATGTGCACGTAAATGATCCTAGAGAATGAGAGTAATACATTAAAATGCCTAAGCTGTAATGTTGTTTTATAGTTTTGCACAGTTTTCACCTATTGACTCGCAAACATGGGTGGTTATAAGGTATGAGAGAATAATCACTATATTTGAATAGGTTTTACTTTATACATCTATACCTGCAAGTAATGATTTAAACATAATAAGTTAACCACTTGCCTAAATTTGTGCAAAAAATATGTTTAAATCAAAATGCTACATCTCAGAGCTCATGTATACTTTCTTCCTAAGATAGTGTTCGATCATTTTGCCCCCTAAAATCACATAAAAGATAATTTCATACTATGAATAAAATATTTTTCCATGTTTTTAATCTCTTTAGGACAAAAATTAATTGGATTATGTAACACAACTTGCTTATTTACTTAGTTTACGCTCCTTATATGTAGGACATATACATGCACATTAACTGCCTTTCTCCCAGAGGAATGTGTATGGAAGCACGTGCTAGAGACTCAAACGTTATCTGAGAAAAATTACGGCTCGACTTCCAAACTATCAACCAGGCTCGTAAAATATGCACTATGTTTTAGCAATGCTGAATACACCTACAAGCTGGGATACTAACTTGACGTGGTGTATTTAATGAGCAAGACTATTTTATGACATCATCCCGATCTGCTAACAGCGCTCTCTTATCACTCAAGAGAGCAGAACACTCTGCAAATGCAATCTTATCAGAGGAGCAAATTAACATTGAATCAGAGCGAAGCACCCCGGAACAGTATAGTGGAGCAATTTGTAGAATAAATGTTTAGGAAAACCGCAAAACCGGGGAAAACTCTCTCAGACGCGTTGTATGCACCATAAATGCAAAATGGGTCCCTGGGATCGAACCTGGGCCAACTTGGTGAGAGGGATCGGCCTAATCACTCGGCCAAGGTATCGCCCCTGTGTATTATATAAAGGCTATTATTTTTTCATAAGTGGATATTTATTCTCTCATGCATTAAAAAATCTGAACAAAAGGTAATTTAGAATAAAGAGATAATTCTCAGAAACATCGATTAAAATTTTGGCATGTATATTTTTAGCAACTTTTGATAACAGTGCGCTTGAAGTATAGGCAATGGTCCAAGTTACGGGAAACTAAGAAGAAAGAAGAAATACAAAGGCTGATGTCATGTTGCCAAGTATAAATTGGCGAGTTAAAGGGCCATAAACCCAAAAAATATCTACACCATTTTGAAGCAGAAGTTTAAATTGTTTCACGTAGATAGTGAAAAATTGCATTATTTAAGCATCTCAACCTCTCAGTGCTCTTAAATGGCTGCATGTATGGCATGGAAAATGTGCGTTTCGGGTCTAGGCAACACCGTTGGTTAAGTCAAACTTCTAGCAGGAAGTTTGTAATTATAACTTCCAAACGGACTTAAGAAATTGAATTTTAAACTTTTTAAAAGCTATCGTTTATATATCAGTAACTGTGTACTCAATTTATGGTTAATAGCAGCAAGGCAGCCGGCCGGGGGGCACCTGTTTGCTCTTTTCGACTCCCTAACAATAGCATGCATGAACATAAATTAAAGCCTTTATTTTACTGCCCT
Organism: Hymenopus coronatus; assembly: GCA_030762935.1. Classification (NCBI taxonomy): domain Eukaryota; kingdom Metazoa; phylum Arthropoda; class Insecta; order Mantodea; family Hymenopodidae; genus Hymenopus; species Hymenopus coronatus. The sequence continues at coordinate 102,486,667 of CM060882.1, read as the reverse complement.
AAATTCAAGTAAAGCAATCCGAAGTTTCGTAATCTCAATTTCAAGAACAATACTCTTCCGGAACCTTTTGAATTGTTATTTCCGGTGATTTCGATGACTGGAACTTTTGGAGCCTACCTACCACCCCAGAGTAAAAAGTCAATCTAGTGAATGACAAACGTTTAAGCAGAGAAGTGAACACCGCAAATAGGTGTAAGCTGACGATGGACATTAATAATGCAGTCAATTGTGAGTACTTATTCAGTGGCTCAATTATTTTTATATCAAGTGTCCGACATTAATGCTAACAGTGGTGCTGTAATACATTGAGTGTCTAGTGGCAATAAAGTGAGCTTAGCAGAAACTGGAGTATCTCGTTTGTTGCAATATATAGCTCCTCAGGTAAAGCAGCGGAGGCTTCCACCATCATGAACCATTTCCAAACGTGTATTTTTACAGGTAGACTGAGTTGTCCTATCTTGCTGTTACACCTATTCTAGGAAGCACACATCTGTAACTGCAGCCATTCTTAGCATGCTGTTCCAGAAAAAGGTGATGTCCCGCTTGCATTTTAATAGATCCCCAAGAACCGGGCTACCACTATTTTCTAGAACAGCAAACCATGCAGTCACGTGGAGCTATTGACAGTTTCTTGAATCGTCTATAAGTTTTATTCTATTCTTTTTCCGTATCTTAATAGAAATATTACCGTTGTGGTCATTTCATATTATAAACACGTTTGAATTCTCCTTCGAGAACGATTCAGTATACCATTAAGGCAACACATCTGTGAAATTCGACAAAAATTATAAAAAGTTGAAAAATATTCACCAGTAAAATCATATGTATTCTAAGCTTTAAGAAAATATACTCTTTTCCTGTTCAGCGCACTCCTACTACAAATTAACTGAATCTATAGATGTGTAGGAGTATGGTGATTAACAAGCATTCCCAACTTAAAACCTTATTTTCTCATAAAACCTTTTTGGAACACCTTCATGCTCCGCACGATGCAATGTTTTGTTATTTTGTTTCCAAACGTTTATACTGCTTTCTCAAAAGCACATGAAAAAGATAATAGTCATAATACTGTTTCGAAATATTGCTCCAATTTTGAGTAATAAATTATTAAATATTAAAAAATTTGAGTTTTGGAGAGTACGAGAAGTAATAATTGTTCTACATTGATTGGGGGTTATATATGTTTAATACAATAGATCCATTTTTAAGCTCAATACAACTGAGTATTTTAACTTGAATACTTTTAAAATGAATCACGTGGCTCATTTTTATTAGAGCAATGAATGCAGGCAATACTATTTTAAATAAATATTATTATTATTAAATAAGTATTTAAATAGTCATAGAATCTAGAATTTTGACACATAGCAAAAATATCGCTATTATTGTGTCGGTATATCAGATGACTTGTTATAACTGGAATAAATTTCAACAAAATATCCTACATACTGTGAATTTTGCAAATTTAACTGATAGATAAATAAATAAATAAACAAAGCATTTACTGTAAGAGATGCAATACCCACAGTAAGAACAGTCAATTGAAACGGACGAATAGAACGAGTGATGGCATTACCTTCCATTGCGTTGTGTTGCGCAAGCAACGGCGCAGCACGAAATTAATAACAAACTTATACTGTGTATTAAAACACAGATGTAGAATTTTCTACCTGGTACCATTTTAATTAATTGTTGGGCGCATTCCTGTAATTTAAGAACATAAATGCTGATAGGAATTTAACAACCAGTTCTAATTATTTGATGAACTTTCAAAATGCCTGCGTTTGCCAATGGGCACAACAGGAACAGAGAAAAATTTGAATGGTGTTCCATTTACATAACTTTATCTAGTTGTACTCTACAGAATTTTATAAAAACTGATCTTTCTCTCTACTTCCTGCTAACCAAGAAAAACAAAAGATGGCAGAAATGGTGGCATTAATTACTTCTTTATAAGTAGAAGGGAAATAATTGAATACCTAGGCTAACACGATACTCAAAATTTTTTTAAAAGCTATTGCTATGTGACTGAAATTTGTTTCCTTTGATTTGAAAAACTCCCATAAGAGAAAATTTTAAGATATCAAGTGAAACCAATAACAAGGAATATCTCAGAAATGGTTAACTACACGAAAAAATTGCATCGACATAAATTGTGGATTTATTCGATATCTACATTTTTGTGTAGCAGGTTTTTGTCTAGCTCTAACGGTTTACTAGTTAAACTTCATCCAGAATGAAGAGATTTTCAGAGGTTATTCCTAGAAGATTTAAGATATGCATTTTATATTCCATGTACATATCTTTAATATGCGGTAATGAAAAATCGTTCGAGCCATTATTTGATAAAATTAAACTTTTTGAAATTGTACTATGTAAAGTGTAATTTGGAGTCGAGGATATTCCTCAAAATTTATGTGTCGCATCCTCTGAAGATATTGAACTTAAATACTTAGTTTGGTAATATACCTACTTTTCGTTTTTGAGTTATCGTGTTTACAAAAACACGAACATACACACCCACACATACGGCCCTTTTTCCAAACAAAACATGATGTGTTCCATTCATATGACTTTCTCTACATATCTGTAACAAATTATTGCTAAAAAGTTTATGCTTCTATCTACTTTGTATTGAAATGTTATCTCAAAAATGGTGAAATCATCGAAAAAAGGTATATGAAATAATTGTGTGTTTTAACGAGATCTAAATATGTGTAGTAAGACTTTTGTCTACTCTTACGGTTTACTAGTTTTGCAAAATGCAACAAAATATATCCAGAATAAAGAGGTCTTCAGAGGTCATTTCCAGAAAATTCAAGATATACATTTTATTTGTTGTGTCAATATCTTTAATACATAGTATTTTAATCAAAATCGTCAAATCCATTTTTGATAGAATAGCATTTTTCGAAAGTTTTTCTATGTAAAGGATAGTTTTGCGTGGAAGGATCTTCTTCAAAATCTTTGTGTCACATCCTTGGAAGATACTGGTAATATACTAAGTTTAGTATTTTACCTACTTTTCGTTTTTGAGTTATAGTGTTATAGTGTAGAGAAAGTAAAAATGCATTTTTGGACAAAGGAGACTCTAAAACGTGCATTTCTTGAGAAATCTCATAATAAACATTTGGATGGAATATGATACCTTCCCTATTACTAAGTAAATTGTACAAACCTACTAGAGAAAGTAAATCCATCACAACGTCCATTATATCCGTTTCCAGTTTTCAACCAACATGCACCCAAATTCTGCCCAGAGAATTAGGGTTTAAAGCGTATAATTTCTTATCGATCACTTTCTGAGTGTATCTTCTGATACATACATATACCAGTATAGTCGTGATTGGAAATATAACCACATATCAAATCGACCGCAACTTACCGAGTCCGCCTATTCAAAGATGTCTTCAAGCTTTCTGAACACAAGAGGTGAATCGAAATATAAACAAGTTTTACTTTCCCACCCCTAATATGTTTATAGCAAGTAGAGAAGGTATTGCATTGCACCAAAATTCGATGCTGAAATTTCACCGAAATGTATGTTTTGAGGTCCATTAATCCAAAAGGAACCATATTTTTAAAAACGTCTGTGTGGCGTGTATCTGTCTCTGTCTCTGTCTCTCTCTCTCTCTCTCTCTCTCTCTCTCTCTCTCTTTCTGTATTTGTGTTCAGCATGTTTCAAGAATGTGATACGAAGATTAAAGAAACTCCCATTACAAAGCACCCTTTACATGGAAACTTTTTGATTTCCACAAAAATGGCACTAACGATATTTATTAAAATACCATATGTACAATTAAAATGTGTATCATGAATTTATTGGGAATAATCTGTGAAGACTTTTTTATTCTGGAAGACTTGTGCATAACTGCTATACTGTAACAGATAGACAAAAGCTCAATGCACAACAAATCTAGATCTTGTTAAATCACAATTTATGTCAAAATATATTATTTTCTGGAGTTAATTCTTTCTGATATATTCATTGATATTGGTTTCAGTTTTACGATACTAATATTTTTTTCAAATGTAACTTAAAAGCTTTTTTTCTTTCTCTTGGTGAAGCAAAGAGAACAGCAACCGATCATATGGCAACCAACTTTGAAAATATTTGACTGTCGTTTATCTACTGCATTCCTTTATTCCTTTGTATTTATAAGGAAACATTGTAATACTTTTTATGCAAATATTTAGAAAAATCTGATGTGTTCCATTTACATCTCTGTAACAAACTATTGTTATTAAGCTTATTCTTCTAATGACCTCATGCTTATTGAGAAAAACTTTAGAGAAACTCTAATTACTTATTTCCTTATAAGCAGAAGAGAAATAAGCGAATACACTTCGGTAATCGACAGTAAAATGTTTTAAGGTAAGGTTGCTATGGCTTTGAAATCCGATTATTTGCGTGACCAAGAGTTGAAAAGTTCCCCTAATGAGAAAAATATAAGTATTTTAAAACTGAAAACCAATAATAAGAAATATCTCAAAAACGTCAAATATATATAACATAAATAGTGTTTTTTAATGAGATCTACATTTTTGTGTGGTAAGTTTTGTCTATTTCTTATGCTTTACCAGTTATGCAAAATTCATCCAGAATAAAGAATTTTCATAGACTATTTCCAGAAACTTCAAGATATATATTTTATTTGCCATATAAATATAATATATATAATATACGACATTTTAGTCAAAATCGTTAGAGCGATTTTTGAGAAAATCAACGTTTTCGAAATTTTGTCCATATAAGGTACTTTGAGTTTGGGGGATTTTTCTCAAAATCTTCGCGTCGCGTCCCCGAAAGATACTAAACTTAAATACCAAGTTTGGTATTTTACCGAATTTATTTTTTTGAGTTATCGTGTTGAGACACATGGACACACACACACACACACACACACACGCGAAGATCTTTTTTCTGAAAATACTTTTTTTGGATGGGCAGAGAAAGTCTTGTGAATGTTAGCGCATCTGACTTTTTTCAGGTTGTTATTAAACAACTTAATTGCACACGCAGATGCTCACAGAATTTAACATGTTGGAGTGATTAATTCTTTCCTTTTAAAAGGGTTATGATAAACTTTTGTTAGATACCGATAACAAATATGGCCTACAGTGCGGCATATAAACTGGTTTATCATCATTATTATTCTTATATATAAGCTAAACACACTCTTTTAACCTGAAAGCATTGCATTTCGTTTTATCGCATTGCAAGCTGAACTATAATTCAAATGCGCACAAGTATGTTATACAGGACTTCAGCTTTAAGACTGAAGACTGTTTCGTTATCAATCTTTGCATGGAGTGATTTTTGGTCCAATTAGTATTGCCGAGTTTCACCTATAAACAAATGGCACTGTTTAGATTGCGATGCTATCTAAATGAGAAGAAATACCCTTGTAACTGGTCTGTAAATAAAATAGAAAAGAGATCGTTGCATGCAGACAGGAGCATCTGAATTTGGACAGTGAGATGGCGATTTCAGGCAAAGATAAGAAGATAAGAATTTTGCATCTTCTTTTTTAGAAGAGAGCTTGTTTCACGAAGTTATCTTTGTTCCGAGGAACTCGTTAGCGTGATGGAAATGGTACTCGTTTCCACTCCTTACTGTGGCAGACTCGAAGGTACATTTCTTTTTTCTTTTTTTTTTTTTATATTAAGGTGATTTATCCATATAATTGATAATATATTTTGAATATTAAAATAATGTTTTCTTAATAAAATAATCTGAAGGTTAAACTATAATAAAATATTTAATTTTCTCATTTGGTGAATTTGAAATACCCATTTTATTAAACACACCCATTTTATTAAACACGCCTTAATTTAAATCCTGTCCCCCCTCCACGTTTCTTTTTTTAACATTTACCATGCTCAAGATTCTCTACACAATTCTATTCTTTACTAATTTGTTTCAAAATTATTGTACTGTCTCTTAAAAACATACTGAAGAAAGCAATACGTTTCCGAAATAATGTTCCAATTTTGTGAAATATATTAGTGCATTTTGAAAAATAAAAAGCTTTGGAAAATACAAAGTTAATAATTTTTACTATAGATAGGAATTAATATGAAAATTCACAATGATAGATTCATTTGTATACTCATTTAATAACAAAATGGATCTTTTTTAATATTTTTAAAAGAGCATCTTATGCAGCATTTTTATTAAAGTAATGAATTCTGACAGTAAATATTTGTTTTCAGACTTTGAAATATGTGAAAAATACTGTAACTGGTAGTAATAATAATAATAATAATAATAATAACAATAATAATAATACTGTAAACAAGATATCTTGCATTATTTTTCCAAATTTCACGTGGTTTTTTGAATGTGCTGAATGTCGTACATTGTTTTGAGGGCGGCCACTGTCCTTTCTTGTATGTGTAAATAACATTTGAATGAAAGTTATCTTTAAAATCAGAAATGGCGCTGTTCATTACAACAATAACAATACTAACTTAGATGTAATATGGGAGAAACTGACAAAAAAGGACTTGGACTCCATTGAAAAGGTCAAAGCCCAAATTCTAAAAATGGCAGGGGTGTTTCAAAAAACACGTCACCGCGCCTAATTTATGAGCTGGCAAGGGAACCCTCATCGAGGACCTGCGACGTAACTACAAGAAATGCGGAGATCCACCTAAGAGTGAGGATAAAGAAGAGAGAAGAAACCTCAACGGACTTCTATGGCACAGGCACTATGACGAACCGAAACTGGACCAATGAAAACCAGAAGCTAAGAGATGCAATACTAAAACTGGCAATGTACGGATATCATCACAAGATATGCAAAAATGAGTGAAAAATGCGTGTGGAAAACATTGTGAGAGATACCACAGTACCAGGTGTAGAAATCTGATGTGTTCCTATCACAGGACCTTCTCTACATCTCTGCAACAAATTATTGTTAAAAAGCTTATGCTTCATTTTACATCATGCCAATCGAGAAAAAAATAGCAGAAATAGTCTTATTACTTGTTTCCGTGTAAGTAGAAGGAAAACAAGGGAGTAGCATATGCTAAAGTATTAGACAAAAGCAGGTTGCTATGTGACTGATGTTCCTTTGTTTGTATGGACAGGAGTTGACAAATTCCCGTATGAGAAAAGCATAAGTATTTTATAGCTGTATGTTTTAACAAGCTCTACACTTTCTTTTAAGTAAGTTTTTGTCTATCTCTTACGGTTTACCAGTAATTCAAAATTCTGTAAAATTCATCTAGAGTAAAGTAGTCTTCAGAGGCTATTCCCAGAAAAATGCAAGATATACATTTTTTTGTCCTGTAACTTTAATATAGGACATTTTAATCAAAATCATTAGAGCCATTTTTGAGAAAATCAAAATTTTCGAAAATTTTTCTACGTAGGAGGTGGGAGAATTTTCTGGAAAATCTTCTTTGGAAGATACTGAACTTAAATACTAACTTTGGTATTTAACGGACTTTTCGTTTTTGAGCTATGTTGACCACGGACACGCACACTCACACACGGATCCTTTTGCAAAAATGTTTTTTTTATTCAGGGGTGCTCAAAACATGTATTTCTGGTGAAATCTCGGTATCGAAATTTTGGGTGCATTACAATACCTTTTCTATACATAATGTTCATAGTACGTGTAGAGAAAGTAAAAAGAATACAAAATCTCTATGCAATTATGGCAAAGACTAAATCAAATGAACCATTATTCACGTTAGTGCGCTTTTATCATATTGTTATTATTATTATTATTATTATTATTATTATTATTATTATTATTATTACTATTATTATTTTTATTATTATTATTATTATTGTTATTGTTATTATTGCAAGTGGTAACAAACTGTACATTTGCTGCAAGCACGTATAACTGAAACAGCCGATAGTGACTGATGAAGTATTACGTTGCAACTACACAATCTTGCCTGGAAGCAATGCTGAAACGTCAAACTTCTCCTGTCAAACAGCAATATCTGCATCACCGAGTATGTTCTCGCAAACTGAAGCCTGCCAACTGAAACTCATAGCTGATGTTATCTTTCAGTTTCTGTGGCGCGAGAAGTACAGAGCTACGCCTGCCTTTCTATATATTCCTCGAACCGATCATTCTCCAGTTTCTTGATGAATACTGAACATGAATATTCAGATATTTCGCACTATGGTGTTTGATTCGATTTTCAACAGGGGAATGCTCTCTCGCGAGGATTTTCATGTTGAAAGTAAGTCCTTACAAGGACACCCCTTCTTATTCAGTGCTTCTGTACATTTGCATAATGACATAGGGTAGACTCTTTGTACACTGACAACTTCTCATTTTTACATTATATTTTATGTTATTTGAAGTCATTTTCTACTAATAATTTTTGTTTTCCTAAAACTAGAAAATTTATATTTCAGGTTTTTCATTTCCCATGTGTGTGCGAGTCTGTGTGTGTCTGTGGACAACATAGCTCAAAAAGAAAAAAGACCGTCAAATACCAAATTGGTATTTAAGTTTGGTATTCTTCCAAGGATGCGACACCCCAAACTACCCTTTACATGGAAAACATTTCTAAGATTTTGTTTTTTTCAAGAATGACTAACGAGTTTGATTAAAATCTCTTATATTTAAGATATTTACATGACAAATAAAATGTATATCTTGAATTTTCTGCGAATAGCCTCTAAATACCTCTTTATTCTGAATGAATTTTATTGACTTTTGCATAACTGGTAAACCATAAGGGATAGACAAAAATTTACCACACAAATCTTGTAGATCACGATAAAACACACACTTTATGTCATATACATCTTTTTTGTGGAGTTGATCGTTTTGAGATATATTTTCAGCTTTGTAAAACTTATACATTTTTCAACATAGGAACCAGCTATCACTTTAACCTATGATACTCCCTTATTTCCCTTGCAAGGAAGCAAGTAATAAGACTATTTCTGCTAATTTTTCTCTCTTACCATGAAGTAAATAGAAGCATAAGCTTTTAACAATAATTTGTTGCAGAGATGTAGAGGAAGTCATAAGAATGGTACTCACATTTTTTGGGCGTAAAAATTCTTAGCATGGAAGGGAAGTAAAGACGTTGGTCCTCTGCCGCAGATTTATACGTTAAAGACCCTCAAGCTTCATATAGAGGCTCTGAGCAAATTTAAGCGGTCTTCCATGCCCGATATAGAAAGGAACGCTGAGAACCACAATAGGTACAGAGCGTCCATAAATAAAAACTCCATGTTTTATACGAAATTCTAATGCCTTAAACTTTGTAATTACTTTCTCTAGCCCCGTATGTAGAATGTACATAGAGACGGAGAAGTATTGTATTCCACCCAAAAATTCGATGTTGAGATTTCACTGGAAATACATGTTTTTGGGTCCCCTGAGTCCAAAAAACGGTATTTTCAGAAATAGGGCCGTGTGTGTGTGTGTGTGTGTGTGTGTGTGTGTGTGTGCGCGCGCGCCTGTGGACAGCATAGCTCAAAAACGAAAAGACTGTTAAATACCAAACTTGGTATTTATGTTTGTCATCTTCCAAGGATGCGGCACGAAGATTTTGAAAAAAATCTCCCACTCCTAACTAACCTTTACATGGATTTTTTTTTATTTTGGCATAAACAGTAAACCGTAAGAGGTAGACAAAAACTTCTGTACAAAAAATGTAGATCTTGATAAAATACACAAATTATGCCATACACATATTTTTCGTGAAGCTTACCGTCTTCGAGGTATTCCTTGTTATTTAGTTTCAGTTGTGAAGTACTTATGTTTTTCTCATATGGGAGTGTCCGTTTTTCTTTTGTTCTACTTCTGGCCAAGAAAAGAAGCCGTTTGCAATGACAGCCGCATAACGACAGTTTTTAAAACATTTAAAAACATTTTGAAACATCACTTTAGCCTAGTGCATTCCCTTAGTTCCAGTCTACTTATAAGGAACTAAGTAATAACATTCTGCTAATGTTTATCTCGATTGTAGTGGTGTGGAAAGAAGAATTATCTGTTGTAAGAAGTTTGTGCGTAGAGTAGCTAGAGAAAGTCATGTGAGTGTAATACATCAGATATTTTTTTCGCTGTAATATACAGAAAAGTACAGAAAATGTTTACTTTATAAATGTCAGATGAGTAAACTTCACCAACAGTTATTTTAGCAGTGCTGCGATACTCTCTTCTGCACTACGAACTCCAATATTCAAAGCGATAAAAATATCGCTTGATAAATTACCGGATTTCCTCGTTCAGTGCACTGCTATAATGAATACAAACGAAATTTGCAGCTTTTATACAGAGGCAAAGAAAAACTGAAGTATTCTAACATGTGAAGTACTAGTTATACGTTTCTAAGGTTGTAAAACATGTGCTTTAGGGACCTCAAAGGAACTATGGGTATTGCTTAAAGTACTTAATAATTAGGCCAACCTGTTCCTTGGATTTCGTTTATTACTTACCCATTGTAATTGAATATACTTCTGCTAATGACTATCAACTGAATTTCTAGTTTATATGTAGAATAGACATCGGTTTATGTTCTTCAGGTTTATTTTGTTTAGCTAGTATTAGTTATGAACGTTTAAGTAGACGGAGATTGTTAATTAATAAAGGTTTATTACACGTACTATGCACATAGTGTACAGAGAAGGTATTGTATTGCACCCAAAATTCGATACACCAGAAATATATGTTTTAAGATTCCTGAATTTAAAAAGAAATTATAAAAATGTCCGTGTATGTGTCTGTCTGTCAGTTAGTCAGTCTGCCTATCAGAGTGTCTGTGGGCAGCACAGCACAAAAACAAGTCCGTTAAATACCAAACTTGATATTTAAGTTCAGTGTCTCCCAAGGATGTGACACGAAGATTTAAAAAAACATCCCCCACCACCAAGTACCCTTTACATGGAAACATTTCGAAAACTTTGATTTTCTCAAAAATGGCTGTAACGATTTTGATTAAAATCTCTTATATTCAAGATCATTACATGCAAAATAGAAAGTACATCTGGAATTTTCTGGGAATAGCCTCTACAGACATCTGTATTCTGGATGACTATGAATTTTTCATAACTAGTAAACCGTAAGAGATAGACAAACGCTTACTATACAGAAAAATGTAGGGCTCGTTAAAAATACACTTATGTCATATACACTTTTTTCGTGGAGTTGAGATATTCGTTGTTATTGGTTTTAGTTTTAAAATACTTTTCTCACATAGGAATTTGTCAACTCCTGACTACGCAGAGTTATTTCTCTAACTACTTTATGCTAATCTTGATACAATTAGCAGAAATACTTCTTTGTAAGTAGAAGGGAATTGGGAATACACTAGGCTAAAGCGATAGTCAAAGATTTTAAAAGCTGGTTGCCATGTTATTGACATTCCTTTGTATGGGCAGGATTGACAAAATCCCATATGAGAAAAGTTTAACTAAAAGCAGAAACCGAATAAGAAGGAATATCTCAGGAATGATCAGCTCTACAGAAATATATTCACACTAGTGTATGACATAAATTATGTGTTTTAACGAGATCTACTTTTTTGAGCGGTAAGTATTTGTCTTTCTCTTACGGTTTATGTAAAATTCATCCAGATTAAAGATATCTTCAGTGTCTATTCACAGAAAATTCAAGATAATTTTATTTGTCATGTAAATATCTTTAATATACGATACTTTAATAAAAATCATTAAGATTCATTTTTGAGAAAATAAAAAAAGAATCGAATTTTTTTCATGTAAAATGTATTTGGATCGGGAGATTTTCTTGAAAATATTTGTGTGGCATCTTTGGAAGATACTAAACTTAAGATATCAATTTTGGTATTTAACGGACTTTTCGTTTATGTGAAATGCTGTTCACACAGCAACACACACACGCCCACGCACACACAAGACAAACAGACACGCTGACCTTTATATTTCCGGTGCCATAGCTTCTCAATACAATATGTACATAGTTTGTGTAGAGAAAGTAAAAATTAGAATGGGTTACAAGCACATGACTTTACTCATTATTGAACAAACTATTACTATAAGGACCTATTGTTTTATTTCACGTAAATCCAGATACATTTTTGAAGAAATTGTCAAATAGCACGCTTCCTTACAGATACAAGGGATAGGAGAATATGGATCCTTAAGTGATAGATTTGAAATTTCGGTTTCTTTGCAGGGCCAAGCAAAATAAAATCACAAATGACATCCTATTTGAAAAAAAAACTATAAAAGTGTTTAAAAACTTAACTGAGAATGTCTCAGAAATGATTCACTGACCAAATATAAACATCAGCATTTGGTATAAATGTGTGCTATGACCAGAACTACATTTTGTGTAATAAGATTTTGTCCATCTCTTGTCTAACACGTTGTCATTACATAGCTACTTAATCTTAAAATATTTGACTATTGCTTACAGACACTATGTTGCCTTTTTCCCATTGTACGAATTATATAATAATACTATTTCTGCAAATGTGCATCTTGATTAATATGAAGTAGATAAATAATAAGCATTTGTAAGAATAGTTTTACAGGAACGGGTAGAGAACGACATGCGAGTGCCTAACATAATTTTAAGGAATAATTTTTATAAATAAATATTTTTGTCCTTTTATTAAAATAAGTATTATACGAGCATCGAATTAAATGAATGCGTTTAGGAAATTAAAGAAACTACAAACAGTGTGTGTATCTTCTAGAAAACGACAAGTTACGTCACACAAATCGTCAGTACTATTCTGTATTAAGTTTTACTTGGCAAGAGTGGCAAAACCGGATAACAGTAGTGCATTTACACATTTTATACACCTTTCATTCGCCTGTATTTTTACTTCCTTCTTTCTTATCTTTTTTCCTTTTTTCTTTCTCACTTTCTCAATATTTTTATTCTCTAACGGGCCCTTATTGTTCTCCACAAATGCGCCTACCCTTTGTGCTTCCTACATGTTATATCTTACGTAAAAATAAAGCATATTGCCGATTGCATTTGTAGCGTAAATCATATACGTATGATGAACAATAATTAAGTGTTGGTAAATGTTAGAGAAGATGAAATAATCGTAATTTATTTACCCATAAAGCAATATTTTACTTTAAGAAAAAAATAAAACTTTAGTCGGTAGCTACTATGCGTTACACAATACAAATGCATTGAGAAGCTAACAATTTCTATTTTATAAAAAGTTACAATGTTTATTCTATGCATTTAAAACTTGATATTGAAAAGATCGGATACTGAGATAGAATTGAAACTTAGTCCTTTCGTATATTATCTGCATTAGCTTGTCATTTTATGTCATGACTGTCATCGGGTACGGAAACAGCAGGCAATGTCTGCACACAATAGCCATTATATCTACTCCACATGAATTTTGAAACGCAGCTGTCTATGCATTCCAGGTATTTGCAGCATTGATTACAAGAAAAACAGCATTGGACAATTATTAAATGTGGTCGCTGCTGGTTTGCTCTACTTTTCGCACATCTGAAACAGTAGTTAAGTGTAACTCCACGTAGAATCAACTTTTCATAGCAGGTACGCTACCTTGGTTACAAGAGGAACGCCATAGATAATCACTAAACGGGGAAAGAAGAAACTTCTTTGTAGAGTCGATGAGCATTTTTTCTCAGGCGTTAATAAGCTTTTGACAAGCTCTACCATTAGTCGCAGTCTCTAACGAGAAAGAAAATCAACTAAGAAATAAGAGCAGACAAATTAATTAAGAATTGCAAAAAGAATAATTATAACTTATTTACATGTCGACATATATAACAGCCACAGAGATAAGCGTAAATGATTAACAGCGAGAAACGGCTTAATTTCAGACAATAGAAAAACAATACACTTGGCTAGATATAAACCTTTAATAGCTGGATTAGATTCAATTAAATACATTGATTTAAATTGAAGAGAATTTTTAAGTCAAAATTTATATTATGCTTTGATAAAGATAGGGGTGCTAGGCACAGAGTTATACCTTCCTGGATAACTGCTATACTATAAACTGTAACGTCTGGAAACGCATGATAAAATGTTGTTGTCCAACACTTCCTTTGTAAAGAAACACACGCTTTTGTAAGATGTAAAGCAAATTTCACTGGCGAGTCAAAAATAATGCATAGGGCCACTAACAATATAATATAGAAACAGAAAGTTTGTGGCTGTTTCCCAGCTTCAAATCCTTTGCTGAAACTATGACATTTATTCAAGATTATAATTTCGTAAACTACAACGAAGCTTTTTTGACAAGTAATAAAAGTGGAGTTTTATTTCACGAATAGGAATGTTTGTGGAACTAGGCTCTAGCCGAGTGTAGGAATCCTTCAGAAAAAAAATGATGTGTTCCAAACAGTAGCAGAATGGATCTTATTACCTACTTTCGTCTAAGCTGAAGGGAAATAAGGGAATACACTAGGCTAAAGTGATAGTCAGACCTTTTAAAAGCTGGTCGCTATGTGAAGTTCGGTTCGCTTTGCAGTACCAGTAAAACAAAAGAGAGACAAACAAGAGGTGATCCCGTTTGAGAAAAGTTAACGTAGTTTGAAATTGAAACCAATAACAAGGAATACCTAGGAAATGGTTCACCCTACATCAAAAATGTATATAACAAAATGTGATCTACATTTTTGAGCCGTCAATTTTCGTCTATTTCTTATGTTAACAGTTATGTAAAATTAAGCAAAAATTAATCCAATTACAAACTTTAGAAGCTATTCGAGATACACATTTTATTTTTGACGTAGATATCTTTAATATACGGTATTTTAATCAAAATCACTAGATCTATTTAGAGAAAAATAAACATTTCAAAACTTTTTCAATGTAAAAGGTAGTTTACGGTGGGGGATTTTCTTGAAAAACTTCATGTCGCATTGAATACGAATTATGATATTTAAGGTCTTTTAGTTTTTAAGCTATGCTGTTCACAAAGATACAGGACCTTTTTCTAAACATGCTTTTGACTCAGGGTCTCAGAAATATTTACGGCGAAATCTTGATACCGATTTTTCAGGTGGAATACAATAACTTCTGTCTATACTATATATAGTAGGTGTAGAGAAAATAATATCATTCTAATTTGTGCTTACATATACTATTTTTAGAAAAGGTGTATATTTAATTATAAACTATCCAGCTGTGCAGAAAGCAGTACTCATTCGGATATACGTAGGAAATGGTAAGCCCTAGTCCGTTGCTGTTTGGCTTTTATAAGAACAGGTTTGCTTACATAAATATAACATTCTATAACAAAGGCTATGGCAAAATATTCTTTGAAAAATTCCAACCTTGTCTTTGTTTAAAAGTATCTCCGAGTTTTGGAACTTGTTTTTCGAGTAGTTCAAATAATGCACCATTACATGAATTGATACACAGTCTTCGCTTAATATACATACAATTTTCATCGAAAGATACTTCCTATGTGCTCCATTCACATGACTTTCTCTACATCTCTCTAACAAATTATTATTAATTAGGTTATTCTTGTATCTAATTAATGTTAATCGAGATAAACATTAGCAAAATGGCCTTATTACTTCATTCCTTATGAATAGAAGGGAATACCTACACTAGGCTAAACCGACAGTCACATGGGATTGAAATCCGTTTCTTTGCTTGGCCAGGAGTTGATAAGTTTCCGTATGGGATAATTTCAAGTATTTTCAAACTGAAACCAATAGCAAGGAAAATCTTTAAAACTGTCAACCTTGGAAAATATGTATATGACATAAATTGTGTGTTTTAAGGATATATGCATATTTTGTGTAGTACGTTTTTGTCTGTCTAATACGGTTTACCAATTATGCAGAATTCAGAAAAATTCATCCAGAATAAGCAGCTCTACAGAGATTATTGCCTGAAAATTCAACATATGCATTTTATTTGTCATGTGAATATCCTAAATATAAGATATTTTAATCAGAATGGTTAGAGCTATTTTTGAGAAAAGCTAACCTTTTCGAAATTTTTCCATGTAAAGCATTGTTGGTGGTAGGTGGATTTTCTTGAAAATCTTCGTGTCATATGCTTGGAAGATACTGAAGATAATGTCAAGTTTAGTATTAAATAGACTCTTCGTTTTTGAACTATGCTTCCCGCAGACACGCACGGTCATTTTTCTAAAAATGCTTTTTTGGATTCAAGGGGTCCCAAAACATGTGAAATATGGATATCGAATTTTTGGGTGCAATACAATACCTTCTTTATAAACTCTCTACATGTACTTGTACTATGTAGATAAGGTAAGAATGAAATGTTGTAAAATGTTATTCCTTATTAAATTTCCGGTATCAATAAAAATCTTTTATTTTATTCTTTTTTTATTGTTTCATTTATATAGCCCCTTTAACATCTAAGGTTACATCGGGGGCTTTGCACTTGAAACAACTCGTTGTCTGTAGGTTTTTTGCACTGGGTTTAAATCATTTTATTTTCCTCAAACACACACACACACACATTCACTCTCACATACATACTTTCAGACCGTGTGGGGGACAGGGAATAATTCTGGTTAAAGAAAAATTTCCCGCATCAGCCGGGAATCGGACCCGGGATCTCCGGGTGAGAAGTCGGCTCGCTAACCACTCGACCACGGAGGCAGTCAAAACCTTTTATTGTTTAATATACTAAAACATATTTTAGACTGCTTGTTAGGTTGCTTACTTTATTGAAGCCCCCAGCTGGTCTTGAAACAAAACAATCTTATAGCTGACGAGTTGACGTTGGAATAATGAGGTCGTTCGACAAGGCAGAATAAGAAAGGGTGCAAGAGACAGGGTTATACATAAAGCTGGAGAAGTCCTCGGATCAAAAGAGACGAGAGAAGAAAGTTGGTTCCTTTGTTGCTTCAAAGCGATCTTTGTAGTCAGGTTTATTATCCAAATGCCGAACGTTGCATAACACTGAAGAGTTTTGCTACTTCATTCTTAAAACCACGCAAGTAAATAAAACATAAAATCCGACCAGATAATCTTCTACACTCTCTTCTCTATTAGTCCTTAAAATTTGTAGCAGTTAAATTATCTATATATACTAGAGGACCCGACAGATGTCCTGTTTAAAAGTTTTAAATCCGAAACTTATAAACATTTTTAAACAGATTATAATTATTTGGACTGATATGATGAAAATATATGTAAAAAAAAGCCATTAAAACATCTGACGCCACCACACGTGCAGTTATCACAATTTGCCCTATCAATTAAGTGTTAGCATATCTGATAAAGCCTAAATGGTTAAATATAAACATAAAACTGTTTTAATTAATTGCAAGAAAGAAAAGACTCAAAGCCATTTTTATGACATACATTTTTGTTAATGTACAGAAAAATCTTTATATATATATATATATATATTTAATCTTAATATCAACAGGAATGAAATTTGTTTTTTTTTCCTATTGCAATTATATTTGTTGTACAATATTTTAGTTAATCCCCGAACAAACTTGATGTTTGCTAACCCTCGAGCACGGATCATCATATTGGCCGTGCGAAAGGCATGGATTTTCTAAATCGAAGCCACAAAATGACATTATTTGGCCATTGCAAACGCCAAGGAATTGAAAATTGAGTGGAATGGTTGAGTCTGGAGGGATCATTGGAATCCGTGGTAAAAGATCAACTTCACCTTGACACTTGCCGTTCATAATAGAGGCTTCAAGAACATTGCCCGTGATTCTTTTTATGATCAATCGCGTGCCATTGCATAGCTTTGTTGCATTCAAATTTCTAGGAAAAGTGAGTGGTGAACCAATTTTCAATGGCAAATTATGTGGTGGCATTCCAGGTAAATCAAGGGAATTCAGGAATTCAAGAGGATAGTTGCCAATTTCGTCAGTATCGGCAGCAGCGTCGATAGATTTGAATGATATTTCATTACCAGACAATTACTGTTGTTCTTTTACAATTAATTGCGTCAACATCTATATTTTTTGTGGCCGAACATATTAATTCTGGAGTATCATGTCTTCTTTCAAAATAAACTTTTACAATTATTTTACGTTCGAAAGTAAAGCAATCCATAAAAGGTGTTTAGATTTTTTATCTTTGTATCCTTCAAGAGCCTAAGAAATTGACTTCTGAATATTGTGTAAGGACTTGAATATTGGCCATTGTTTGGAAATAAAACCATACCTTGCACCTTAGAGGCTTTGAATGATGTAGAGCAACGAATGTTTCATTTCTCATTTAACGCAACGCTTTATTTTCCGTTTAGGATAGACATGCCCATAATGTTGATTTTTCTATGTAGATTAAATGACTATGTCAAACGTTAGAGTAGTTTTTCTTTTTGTTTCTTTTTTTCATACTTAAATTACATAATCTCCCATAAAACTGCATTCGGAGATATCAATATTTTTGGCAAATCACTACAAAATGAATGCATGTAACAAAATATCTGGTTGGGTGTCTTTTATGGGTCACTGATAAGTTATAAAAAGTTTATAAGTATAATCAAAAACTGCTTTTTGTAATTTTTCCACTTAATGATAAAAATAGTATTTTAAAAGAAAGTATTCACCATAGAAACATTTCTGGCAAACAACTTCTTGTAAAGGTATTAAGATGTAATTTAAAAATGCTATTAGCTTAATATCATAAGAATATATCAACACAACCAGCATGAAAAGATATGCGTGAATGAAATTAAGCATGAATACCAGAAATGCCTCTACAAACATTAAAGCTCTAGCTTTAGTACTTTAGAAAATCTCTTTTATCACAGCAATGTCACCTTAAAAGTTAGACTTAGAACCACTAAGCATCCCTTATCATTAGGATGAGTAGATGGTGTATCACAAAGTATGATTATTGAATGGGTACTGCTTTCATTTAATACCTGTCGCTCCTTTAACCTGTGAGAATTCTTAATAAGCAACCTGTAGCTATCTGGCCACCACCTAGCCCTCCTTCAACACCTGAACTCCGTGCACCCATCCGTACATCAAGCTCACCATGGTAACGGAAGTATCCGCCTGTCTACCTTTCCTCAATGTATTGATCGTAACTAGACGGAGACTGCTGCCTTGGCAATACAATATATTAAAACCCACTCTCTAACAAGTGTTTATGGCTTTACGGTTCCTTGGTATCCGCAAAACACTCAGCATCGGGAACACGGCCCGCAAGTGTTAGTTTATGCGATAACCTCGCTATAACGCTTTGGTATACTGCTATTACATCCATATATAACATCCAGAAGCCTACAGGTATATCCAGAATTATAGGAGCCGTAAATTTTATTACCACTATAATTGATATAAAATCAATTTATACAACTCAAGCCCAAATACCTTTATTTGTTTGATCAGCTGGAATTACTGAATTGCCTGTTCACTACTGCTAGGTACGTGGAATCTACTCTAGCATTTCACCAGGAGAATGCTAAAACTGATGGTGCATGCTTTCAACTAGGAGCTTGCTAATAGTAGCATTACACTAAGTGAACATTACTGCCAAGGGATAGCTTACATCACGTGCATGCATTACACCTTGGGGCTTACTTGCATCACCAGTGTAAATTACATATATGAACTTGCTTGAGTCACCAGTGCAGAAGAGTCACCAGTGTAAATTAAATATAGGAGCCAGCCTGCATCGCCAGTGAAAATTATAACTAAAGGCTAGCTGAATCGACAGTGCCAATTATATCTAGGGGGCAGCTTGCATCATCAGTGCACATTACACCCAGGGGCCAGCTTGCATCACCATGAAAATTATAACTAAAGGCCAGCTTGCACCACAAAAGACAATAAAATTGCATTATCAATACAAATTATACCTAAAAGCCAGCTTGATCATCAGTACGAATTATTCATATGATTCAGCTAGCATTATCAGTGCACAATACACCTAGGGGCCAAGTTGTATCATCAATGCCTATTACATCCAAGGACCAGCTTGTATAATCAGTGCACATTACACTTAGGGCTCATCTTGCATCATCACTGCACATTGCACCTAGGAGCCAATTTACATCATCAGTGAACTTTACACTTAGGATCCAAATTGTATCATCAGTGAACTTTACACTTAGGAGTCAAATTGTTTCATTAGTGAACTTTACACTTAGGAGTCAAATTGTATCATCAGTGAACTTTACACTTAGGAGTCAAATTGTTTCATTAGTGAACTTTACACTTAGGATCCAAATTGTATCATCAGTGAACTTTACACTTAGGAGTCAAATTGTTTCATTAGTGAACTTTACACTTAGGATCCAAATTGTATCATCAGTGAACTTTACACTTAGGAGTCAAATTGTTTCATTAGTGAACTTTACACTTAGGAGTCAAATTGTATCATCAGTGAACTTTACACTTAGGATCCAAATTGTATCATCAGTGAACTTTACACTTAGGATCCAAATTGTATCATCAGTGAACTTTACACTTAGGATCCAAATTGTATCATCAGTGAACTTTACACTTAGGAGTCAAATTGTATCTTCAGTGAACTTTACACTTATGAGTCAAATTGTATCATCAGTGAACTTTACACCTAAGGTTCAGATTGTATCATCAGTGCATATTACACCTCAGACCAGCTAGCATTTAGGGACCAGCTTGCATCATCAGTGCACATTACACCTCAGACCAGCTAGCATTTAGGGACCAGCTTGCATCATCAGTGCACATTACACATGAAGTCAGCTTTCCAATGTGGTGATGCAGAATATTTATATTGGCTCTATTGATCCAAGTTCTTATTTTGCATGTCCTAGATGAATTAATTAGTGTTAAGGCGAATGTTCTTAAATGGTGTGAGAGATGAATGGTGATAAAAGAATGTAGCTTCGACATCTCCTATGACAACGTTGGGGATATTGGGGCTATAATTTGCCTGGGAAATCTATGAACTTAAATTTGTGGCCCGCCCCAGTAGTATAATTGTAACATATCTACCTCATATTCAAGAGGTCGCGAGCTCAAATATTGCTTAGGGTGAGTTATTCGTATAAGGTGCTTCGGGGGTTTATTTTATTCTCAGAAGAAGAGTGTTGAGTAGCTTTAAGCTCCATGGACCCTGTGATCATTTGAGCAACATGTCATCAATTTCTTTCATCACTAGAAATGACCAACAAGTGTCAAGACCGTTAAGCTACAAAAATAAAAAAAAAAAAAAATTGAGGGGCTACGAATATCGATTTGGTCGGCAGACAGCTGCTTCCTGACACCGAGAAAGTTACCACTAGGCTGGCCTTTCAGTCTGGCCTGACTGACTGACTGACTCACTAGGTTACAGAAGGGACATCTGGCACCTCGACTCCCAATGGATCTTTTGTACATACAGCCAGGGAGGAACGCAATAGTTGAAGGAACCGCAGCAGACGCATGAACCAACCGACGTAGGCAACAGGAACGCTCCGAGCTGCCTAATAATAGGCTTGACCACCTGACTGCGGAGGGTTACTCGAGATACACTTATAGACTTCTCTCTATTGGGATTGGAGAAACCTAGCCTCAGTTGTGAAGTTCTACAGCACAATTCTCTGTGCCATCTCTGTCCGACATCAATCGTCACATAGCCTCGGAGTCAACCTGAAACATGTAAGAGAGGAAACGACATGTGAGGAAATTCTGTTAGAATACACTATTCCAGCATTCGCTTTGCCAACCATAAAAAATGACGAAAACTCGGTAGTGAAAATGAGCCACTGAGAGTCAAATCCGGTACCTCACAAATGCAAACCTCATTAGTTACCGCAAAATCAAGTTGCTTTGTATGACGGCCATGTAATACACCAGTAACTAAAGTTTTGAAAAAGAGGATTTTGGTCGAATTAGGATCCAGAAAAGCTCTGTTATTTCAGTGTGCAAACGCTTGGAATGTAAGTTGTTTTTGGAGGGATACTTGTGGACACTGTTTATGTTCTAAAAATAATAGACCTTTAGTAACCATACTCAGTTTTTTGAGTGACAGCACATGGGAATTTTTAAAAGTTGTATATTTGTTTCTTTCAATGCATCCAACTATATTTAACGTGGAATACTGTGATACAGTATATGTAGGTTCAAACTATGCACAGAGTATAATGGCCTCAATCGAGCACAACAATCGAACAGCATAGCACAAAAACAATCCGTTATATACCAAACTTAGTATTTACGTTCAATATTCACCATGGATATGACAAGAAGATTATCTAGAAAATCTCATCCAGAATAAAGAGGTCTTCAGAGGTTATTTCCAGAAAATTCAAGATTTGTGATGGAATTATGTTTAATATTTAATCAAAATCCTGAGAGCTATTTTTGAGAAAATCAAAAATTTTGAAAATGTTGCATGTAAAAGGTAGTTAGTTGTGTGTGTGTGTGTGTGTGTGTGTGTGTGTATTTCTGTGTCTGTGAACAAGATAACTCCAAAACAAAAGTCAGTAAAATACCAAACTTGGTATTTAAGTTTAGTATTTTCCAATAATGTGACACACAGCCCAGCCCAGACTACCTTTTACATGGAACATCTCTAACCTAGACAGCTCGGGTTCAATCCCAAGCGACCGCATGTGAGATTTGTGGTGGAAAAGGCGGCGCAAGGGATAGTTTTCTCCGGGTTCTCCGGTTTCCCTCGCCATCGCATTCCACCGGTGCTCTATCTTCATTCCGTTTATACCAGTGTCTTCGCCTGCGGTGCCACAGTAGTAAAAGCGGGCATTAAACACTACAGAAAAAACACGGAACATTTTTCAAAACTGTTAACCTTTAAAAAGAGGTTCTAACGAGTTTGATTCAAGTAGCACTTGTTCAAGCTATTTTTATCACATATCAAATTAGTATCCTGAATTTTCTGGAAACAGGATATGAAGCTGTCTTATTCTATAACAGTTCCATAAGAAATAGACAAGTTTACTAAACCAGAAACGTAGATATTTTTAAAACACAAAAGTCATATTATATAAATTTAACCACTTCCGAGATATTCCTACAGAGAATTTTCTCTATTAGGGAGTCATTTGCTACTTTCCGATCCCGGCCATATAAATTGAAGAAATTAAAATAGTATCATAGAGAGACAGATTTTAAATAATAACAACATTCCTGCTAATGTTTAGCTCGATCAGAATAAAGTTTTCAATAGTATTTTGTTACAGAATAATTATAGGAAATCATGTGAGTAGAACATGAGATTGCTATATTAATTAGAGATTTTATCTTATTTCGGAAACATTATTATATACTAGATGACGCTCACAAGTCGTTCTTGATTTAAATTAGTTTATCTCGGAAAGCGGGGAAGCCAAAAGGTTTGCCGAAACAGAAGTGTACAGGGGGATCCATAGTGACATAGAGAAAGCTTTGCTAAGTGAAAATAAAAATGCTTAAAATTTTTCTACATTGCTGTAACAAATTGATTAAATGCATATTCTTCTATCCACTTTAATATACTCGAGATAAATATTAGCAGGAATTTGTTAATTACTTGCTTACTTGTAAGTAGAAGGAAAATAAGGGAGTACACTTAGCTAAAACGGTAGTCAAATCCTTTAAAAGCCGGTTGCCATGTTGATGAAATCCATATCTATACAGACCCAGGAGTTTACAACTTTCCATAAGAGAAATGTTTAAGCATTTTATATCTGGAAGAAATAACAAGGAATATCTCAGAAATGGTCGATTCAACGTATTTAGGGGCTAGTTAAAAAATTCAAGATATACATTTTATTTGCAATATAAATAGCTTAAATATGCGGTATTTTAACCATAATCTTTAGAGCCATTTTTGAGAAAATCAAAATGTTTGCATTTTTGTTGTGTAAAGAGTAGTTTGGGATGAGGGGATTTCTCTCAAAATCTTCGTGTCGCTGCCTTGGAAGATACTAAACTTAAATATCAAGTTTGGTATTTTACCGATTCTTCGTTTTTGAGTTATCGTGTTCTGAAAATATATTTTTGGGTAAAACGTGTTTTCCGGTGAAATACAATACTTTCTTCATACACTATGTACATAGTAGGTATATGTAGAGAAAGTAAAAACAAATCTAACTGCTTTCACTGGTCTCAGACAAGTTGGTGGTGAATCTGCTTGCTGTGCGATGGGTCCAGGATTAGATCCCGACTGATTCGAGAAAGCTTTTACAGTAATCAGTTTCAATGATATGCTTAGAAGTGAGTATGTGAGCGTGTCCATGAACAGGAATTCATGATTACCGCTGGTCTAAAACCGAGCACAGTCTTAAGTCATGTAAATTGCATTGCACACTAGAATAGTACAACTATGACAACAATTGCCGCTTAAAAATTAATCAGATTAAACAAAACATCAATTCCCGCCTGGGTAATGTAATGGTAGCATCTTATAAGGTTTTGAGTTCAAATCTCGCTTAAGGCGAGTTACCCGGTGAAGGTTTTTTCGAGGTTTCCCCTCATTCTGAGAAGACGAAGGTGAAGTAACTTTAAGCTATATGGGCCCCGAGATCATTGAGCATTAAGTAACCAATTTCATTCATAGTCCAATATGACCAACCAGCTTAAAGGGTGTTAAACTAAACTAAAATAAAAAAAAATCTTATGTGTTCCATTTACATGACTTTCTCTACATCTTTGCAGCAAATTATTGTTAAAAAGCTTATGCCTCTATTACCTCATGCTAAAGGAGATAAAATAGCAGAAATAATCTTAATACTTGTTCCTTGTTAGTCGAAGAGAAATAAGGGAGTGCCGTAGGTTAAAGTGATAGTCAAAAGCTGGTTGCTACGTCACTGAAGTTCCTTTCTTTGTTTGTATGGACAGAGTTGACAAATTCCTATATAAGAAAATACGTTTTTTAAAGCTGAATCCAAACATCTAAAAAAGAAAACATCAACTCCACGAAAAAAATGTATGTATTATAAATTATGTGTTTCAACATGCTCTTCATTTTTGTGTGGTAAGTTTTTGTCCATCGCTTACGGTTGAGTAGTTATGGAAAATTCTGTAAACTTCATCCAGAATAGTCTTCAGAGTCCATTTCCAGAAAATTCAAGATATACATTTTATTTGTCAGGTGGGGGGGAGGGTTCTCAAAATCTACGTCTAGCATCCCTGGAAAATATTAAACTTAAATACTAAGTTTGGCATTTTACCGACTTTCGTTTCTGAGATATCGTGTCAACAGACACACGACACACACACCTACACACATGACCTTTTTCTGAAAATGCTTTTTCCGATGAAATCTCGATATCGAAATATTTGGGTGGAGTGCAATACCTTCTCCATACACTATGTACATAGTATATGTTACGTAGGCAGAGAAGTTATTGCACTCTACCCAAGAATTTGATACTGAGATTTCCCCGGAAAGACACGTTTTACCCTGTATCCCCCCCCCAAAAAAACACCATAAACTCAAAAACGAAAAGTTGGTAAAATACCAAACTTGGTATATAAGTTTAGTGTCTTACAGGGATACGGAAAGAACATTTTGAGGAAAATCCCTCCACCCCAAACTACTCTAGACATGGAAAAAACTTGAAATGTTTGATTTTCTCAACTATAGCTCTAACGATTTTAT
This sequence comes from Hymenopus coronatus, assembly GCA_030762935.1. NCBI lineage: Eukaryota > Metazoa > Arthropoda > Insecta > Mantodea > Hymenopodidae > Hymenopus > Hymenopus coronatus. Next base: position 102,461,202 of record CM060882.1, on the reverse strand, counting down.
TAAAGTACCATATATTAAAATATATTGTATATAATATATAAATAAAATGTATATGTAAATATCCTCTGAAGACCTCTTTATTCTGAATGAATTTTGGTAAATGTTGCATAAAACTTACTAGACAAAATAGTAGATCTCGACAACACACACAGACAAAAACTTATACACAAAAATGTAGATCTCATTATCACACATAATTTGTTCTATACGTTTCTTCGTGGAATTGACCACTTTTGAAATATTGCTTGTTAATGGTTTCAGTTTTAAAATATTTAAAAGCGTTCCCATGCAGTAAATGTCAAATCCTTGCTATGCAAATAAACTTAATTTCAATGAAATAGCAACAAACATTTTAAAATATTTTACTATCGATTTATCCTAGCTTATTCCATTACTTCCCTTCTACTTACGAAAGGAAAATAATAAGACCACTTTTGTAAATTTTTATTTCGATTAACATGAAGTAGACAGAAGAATAAGAGATGTTGAGAAATTCAGGTGAATAGAACATATCAATTTTCATATAATGCTTGTTTAAAGCGGAACTAAATTATATTAATGCAGTAATCATAATAAAAATATTCAAAATATGTCTGTTTTGGTGTACTCCTTGATGTCGTGTCAGTGTCGTCACTGACATAGCTTAAAATGTTTGTTTGTTATTGAAGTATAGAGATTCACTTGAACTTTATTTTAAAATTTCTAGATTTCCTGGTTTTGTTTTGCAGACCCTGGCTGTGATATACAGGGTGTTTGGGGTATAGATACAGTTAATTTGATAAACGGTACTTTAGTTGGTATCTACCTTGGTATGTTAGTTGTATTCATATTTACTAAATATCTGGACTTCTTTCCCTAACAACCTCTATATCCAGAATTAAAAAATTGAGGGGACAATCTTACTAGACACCAGATGCAAACCTGACCATCCACTGTCCGTGGTGTATATGTTGGAAATTTTCATCAACTTCTCTAAAATAATGGGACCGTGTACCATTGTTCTGAAACCTGCGATTTAGAGCTGACTAAATTGGGGCGTCTTCCACAAAGTTTCTCAATAATCAAGCCATTCTTAACGAATTACAAAGAATGACTCCCAATAAGTTTAAGGGTGAAATAAACTGGCCAAATGATGTGCCAGGCAGCGTCACATAGGAAATAGAACAGGCACTAACTTCGAGCCTGAACGGCATTTCGGTGCAGCTTCCCGTATATGATAACTAGAACTCGGCCTGGGTCACGAAATTGCCGGATTGATGGAGTAGGCATGGTCTCTGCAGCCCGTTTCGAAATGCGTAGCACTATCTAGAATTGCTCACTGCCTAGCCTCGTTAAGCTCCTGCTAATCCTTATAAGTTTGACCGGTATCAATTAATCGTCACGTGAATTAATTCTTGTTTCGTATAAGCTGCCTCTCACAATTCCCAAACTCTTTCCTTTGACTGGCTAAATACACACTTTAATGCTATATACAAACTTTATGCAGTGTAAGGTCAGGCAATAAAAGTAATATAAACTCTCCGCCATAGGTGCTTTCGTCATCCGAGAGGAAGGTTTACATCGAAGGAACCTCGCCTATTTTATCACACCAGCAATCAGAGGTGACTAGTTTAGTCAGTTAAGAGATAAGGGACAAACTTATAAGAAACGAGGTATAGTAGATAAAGCAGAGAACACTGAAAGAGACTGAAAAATGTCGAAAATCCGAAAGGGTAGACGTTCAAAGCTGAACAAACTTGTGGATGATCCAAAAATACTTTGAGTGACAGGAGGAGAGCCTTTCTTTTCGATATAGTAAAGATGTATCTTGTAATTTACTGCAATGAATTCTGAGTGAGTCGGGTTGATTTATGTTCACTGTCTTTTCAAACCTTGTATATTATCATCCTGAATTTTGCATCAAGTTTTGTACATTTGCAAAAGTACAAGTCATTTTTAATTACCAATCATATTATGAAATAATTGTTTTATTGTGTTGCTTTATGAATTAAATGATGCATATAAAGCCAATCAGGTAATGAGCATTTTGGAACAGACTATACCTTAAAGTGTGCATGTTTACACTACAAACTCCTCCTCACTACCCTCTCTTTATACCGGTGACTGCTCTGTGTATTCATAACTGTGCGCGCTTCGGAACTCAAAACCGAACTGTTCTCATAACCATATCCGTATATTCGCTATTTGTGAACATAACATCTGTTTGCCGGAATAACCTGGCTCGAACTGCATGCAGACGCGACGCTATCAGTAAAACCACGAAGTAAAAACATATAGGGGGCAAGTCACCTAAGTGACCTTTCGCTTCGTACCTGTACTGCCCCTTTGAAAATCAGTAACGCGGCAACTTCTTTTACACTTACATAAGCCGGAAACACAAAATTGCAAAGAACGGCTTGTTTGGGTCATCTGGGAAAAGTGTATTTAGTTTTAAAATGTGATGTACTCAGCATGTTAGAACTAGCATGCCAGTGTTGCCAAGCAGAATGTGTGCCCTTTACAGAAGTCTCCATAGTTAGCCAACCACGGTTGCGTAGTGTAAAGTCAAATAAGTTAAAACGGAAAAGAGAAAGCAGGGAAAATAATGATTTTCAAAGAGAGAAGCACTGCGGGGCTAATGTTGCAAAAAATTGTCTCCACATGTAGAGATACAAATGACTACTACTGCTGGGTATATTTTGACATATCGCAGCGCTGGCCGTAAGGCTAACGTTGTTGGCCTCATGGGCTCAAAATAGTCGCATGCTGTAACGGCTTTTGGAATGACTGTGACCAACAGGCACAAATATAGGATAAACATCTATCACAGATAGCAAACTAAAATTAACTCACCCCAGCTCCAACACGTTTCATTTCCTTGTACAATTATTATAATTATTATTATTTAAATGAAAATTTATGAGATATCAATTTTATAAACAAGCGATTCATTTACATAGGCACCTTTGAAACCTTTCAATCCCGTATTTGACGTGTATACATATCCCTTCGAAGATCGTTGTTGCCAGTTCGCTGCTTAACGATTATAACTTGAAATAACCCCGTTGAGTTCTGTAACTCTTAACGCACGAAGGGATATCTGCCCACATCAAATATGGGACAATTTGCACAGGTGGTATAGTTTACATAATTTTTCCCCACTAAGATGGAGAAAAGATTCTCATGATTAACGTTAGCATTTAAAGTTGGAATTAATTGTCTTTATAAAACGAGTTGTTAACTGCTGAAAGAAATTCAGTAATAAATGCACTTCAATAGATGCAAAAAAACATGAAAGTATATTCAAGGAAATGTTCATTTTAGGTCATAGACAAAGATAAAACGTGTTACAAACTTGTTCATTTAACGTTGCCAACATAGAAAATATAAACTTATTTATATACTTCTCTTTGATGTAATATAATAAAGAGTATTTGTTCTTTTTAATTTTCTCTAGATAAATTGTTACCTATAACAATGAAATTAGGACTTCTGATTGTGAAATATAAATCAGTCCACTTCATTTGTCTTCTGAATGAGAGCACATGAAGGAGAACCTTACTGAGGATAAAGCATTTTCCAACACCTTCCTTTAATTTTTTGATTATATGAATGTAATTATATTATTGCCTATGAGATTTTCCTTTGAGATGTTAAAAAGTACATTAAAGAATAAAACACACACACAATCGTGACTCTCTTTATTGACAATAGTAGCCATGATCGTTAAGGCAAGAATTCGTTAACAATGAGCCTGCTATTCGAAACCGGGTGGAACCGTCCTACTGAGTTCCTTTTTTGGATTTTCTTAGTCTAATTAACTGCTAAATGCCAGGAGGTACCCTAAGCTTAACCTGAAAAGTTTCCTTTCCAAATTTCCTTTCCAAAACACCTGTATCATTATCTGTGGTGCAGTATGAACTAGGAGTGGAGGTTAAACACTATTAAAAAGTTCCTTCGCTCAAAAATGCATGCTTTAAGGACACATGAGGGATAAAAGTGATTTTATAAAGTATCATTCTGAATAAGTTAATTTATTCCTGTTAATTAACCTTAATCAAAACGTGTTTTCTCCTTCAGATATTAAGTTACATGAGCAATTTTTAAAATTACATTCCTTAATACCTTCATAAAAAAGTATGTGGTAAAATTTTTCTGTGGTGAACAGTCTAAAAAGAAGATGGAGGAACTTCAAATAGTAGCGCATAAATATACTAATTAATTTTGTAAAATTTATCTATGACCAACATTAAAGCTCTAACCAGACATTCCATTACACACATTTTGTGTTGCTTTGGAAATACTTTTCAGACTTTTATATGTACTTTTGCGGCAGAAGATAGATTTTGAATACGGGGAAAGAATTGAACCTGAGAAAAATGGCTTTAAGGTTTGAGTCATTTAACCAGCGCTCCGCTTTAAAATGGTGTCGAAAACATGTTACGTTCGGACTAGAAGAGTCAAACATTGCAAATATGTACTCTTAAAGTATGTTTCATTTTTTGCACCAAAAACACAAAAGTCGTAATTGTTGACAACAACTGCTGAACAAACAAAAAACGAAAAAATAAAACACCGCTGTGTTCCCTTAAATGAAATTTTACAGAAGAGTTTTGGTTATGGGCTGCTAAAACTTTTTTCACTTCAACATCTGAATTCTAACTGCATTGATACTGTCTTTAGACAACACAGTATATAGTATTCAGTATACAGTGCCAGGAAAATGACCTTAAAATAATGCATTATCAGTCAACCTAAGCTATAAATAGGTAGGCGCATGCTTATTAATAGCCACTCCCAACTTTGAACATAATTCTCTCGTAACATTTTCCAACACTATTCCATAGTCAAAAGTTCCATACAATGCAGTTGTTCACTGATTTGTTTAAAAGATGTTATACTATCTTTCTAAATCACATTAAAGAAAATAGTCATATAGTTTTTCAAAATAATGCTCCAATTATGAGAAATAAATTATTAAATTTTTGGGGACTACTAAAAGTGATAGTTTTTCAACACTAATTAGAGCTAATATAAAAATACAATATGACAAATTATTTCTAAACTCATTTTATGTAAAACTGGATTTATTATTTTAAGGTTTTTAAAAATGCATTATATGGCTCATTTTTGTTATAAAAAGGAATTTAGACGATAAACATATTATTTAAGTAACCATTAGAGCAAGAAGTTTCATACATGACAAAATATCACTATCTTTGAGTATAATAACTGGCAAAAACTTCAATAAGATATCTTATTTACTGTGGATTTTTATCAGATTTTTAAGAAAATGACGGAAATGACGCCAGACCAGTCAGACTGGCAGCAGACCTCATTTGAGCTACTGAATACAAACTATTGACGCCACCAAATTGCCCGCTCTGTGTCCAAAGTTACTCATTCAGAAAAGCAGACCAAATGCTTTACAGTTGAATTCTTAAAATAGTAAGTTATCTACCGAAATTTATTTAAATGTGACTTTTGTTTTCCCTATACCTACTAAGATAAGTAAAGTAAGTAATGATTGCATTTCACCCAAAAATTCATTGCTGAGGTTTCTGGAAATGCATGTTTTGAGATCCGTGAATCATAAGCAAAAGGTGTAGCGTGTGTATTTGGCTATGTGTCTTTCAACATTATATATCAAACACTATGGTTAAATATCAAACTTAGTATTTAAGTTGAGCGTCCTCCAAGGATATACCACCAAGAAAAGCGCCCCATCTACCCTTTAAATGGAAAAACGTTATTTTTTTCCTCCTATATTTGCGCTTAAAGATTCTAATAAAAATATTTAAGACATCTGGATGACAAATGTAACGCGTATTTTGAATTATCTGGAAATAGCCCGAGAAGTTGTCTTCATTCTAAATGAATTTTTACTTTTTCTCCTTGTACTATGTACATAGTCTATAGATAAAGTATTGTATTGCACCCAAAAATTCGACACCAAGATTTCACCGGAAATACATGTTTTAGGTCCCCCTGAATCCAGAAAATGTATTTTTGGAAAAAGGCCCATGTGCGTGGTATTTAAGTTTGGTACCTTTCAAGAATACGACACGAAGATTTTCAAGAAAATCCCACCACCCCAAACTACCCTTTACAAGGAAAAGTTTCGAAAATTTTGATTTTATCAAAGATGGCTCTAACAATTTTGATTAGAATCTCTTATATTTAAGACATTTACTCGCCAAATAAAATGCACATTTTGAATTTTCTGGGAATAGCCTCTAAAGATTTCTTTTTCAGGATGACTTTTATTAAATTTTGCATAACTGGTAAACCGTAAGAGATAGACAAAAGCTTACGGCACAAAAAATGCAGATCACGATAAAACACAATTTATGCTATATACATTTTTTCGTGAATTTGGCCATTTTCGAGATATTAGTTGCTATTGATTTCAGTTTTAAAATACTTAAACCTTTCTCATACGGGAACTTGTCAACTCCTGACCACACAAAGGAACGGATTTCAATTCCACAGCCACCATATTTTAAAACATTTGACTGTCGGATTAGTCTAGTGTATTTTCTTATTTCCCTTCTACTTATAAAGGTACTAAGTAATAAGACAATTTCTGCTAATTTTTAGCATTAAATAGGTAGAAGAATAAGCTTATTAACAATACTTTGCTATGCAGATATACAGAAAGTCATGTGAATGCAGCAATTTTTTTTTATAATATAACAGCAAACCCTAAAGGTTAGACAAAACTTCCTTGGCCACATATGTGGACCTTGTTAAATGACATAATTTGGTGAAACACAATTTTTATGGCGTTAACTGTTTCCAATTTATTTCTTATTATAGCTTTGAGTTATCAAATATTTTTTATCTTTTCAACTTCAAAATCGCTATACTGTTCTTTTTCCTCTCGTTCTTGTAATGAAAAGGAATTTCAAAGAGATTACATAAAACCCATTCTTAAAGTTTGTGTTATGGAACTCGTTATCTGCTGCGATTCTCAACGTCCTACTCCATATTGGGCGTGAAACACCGTTTAATTTTGCTCAGAGGCCTGTTTATCAGACATGAGGTTCTTTTACGTGGGTTAAATCTACGACACGGGATCAACGGCTTTACTTGACTGCCGAAGAATTTTACGTCCGAAAATAAACAATCGCCCTCGCAGAGATTGAACTCCCGACCTTGGAAACCAGACTAGTCCTTGACCACGGAGAACGACACCGATTTTATAATCGTTCCCACATACCCTCTGTACCTACAAGGAAATATGTAATAAAACATAGAACCATTTCTGCAAATGTTTATCTTCATTAGCATGAATTAATGAATCATTTGCATGACAATGTTTTAAGAATGGGCAGAGAAAGTAACAGATTATATATATTTATTTATGTATTATTACGCACGGTACCATATGCGGTGGAAACTGGTGATATACATCGTTGTCGGCTTACCCCTCCTGATAAACCCTCGGACTACAAGTCCTAGGGGTCAAAAGCCTTTCGGGAAGCAAAAGGCACGAAACCACAAAATGGGGAGCCTGGAACGAGTAGGCGTGAGCGTGAGAAAGTGTATGATATGAAATGCAAGCGAATGGAGTGGTAGTAGACCTGCCCAGTAGCCGCTTCATCCACCACAAATCCCACATACGGGCGTTTTGGGATCGAACGCAGGCCGCCTAGGTGGGAGGCAAGTGGTCTAACCACTCGGCCACGACGCCGCCAGTAATAGTCATGTTAGAAGCATGCTGGACGATACTGGCAGGCATGGAAGACGTGGACGGACTAGGTACTTGAGGCAAGACAGCTGAGATCAGAGGAGACTGATAATAGGAAAGAGGGATGTGCCACGAGAAGAGTTAAAACAAAAGTGGTTATAATGTTTAACATACATATATTTTATACTCTTCGGTCATTGTGTGCATATATTTCTCTTAAGTATATTTGTCTACTATGATAGGGTACTTTAATACATTGGGATATAGTTTATTCTGTGTTGCAAACCTAATTTGCTGTATTTGAATATCTTTGACTTCTTACTCGTGTTTACTCTTAATTTTTTTTTTATATTGCTTACTATTTTGTGTGCACATACGGTTTGTGGATCTGTAGATTGATGATCAGTGTATCTGTTATTTCTATAAATACACTTTTATATATTCATTCATGCATATAAAATCAAATGACAATTGGGAAAGGTAAATTAGAACGAAATATTCCAGGCCTAAGTTTATGATACCTCTCCGATATTTGCCGGCTATAAGACTAAAGAAGATCAGGAAAGAAGCTTAGGAATAATCCTGACGTGATTTGAAGCGCGAACCTTCCATTCTCGAGTCCATGTCTTACGGCGCACAGTCATCCATGTCAGTGGTTTTACGACCCTCCTCTGTCTGTCTTTGTGCACAATATTTTCATTTAAACACCATAGCCGACCTATGTGCGCAAAGGCCTAACGTTAGTGTGAGCAACAAAACGTCATTAAAATGCACAGAGATTCGTGTAATTTGATTCTCAGTACAGCGCGCATGAAGTTTCCCGGAAAGAATAAAGGCTGAAGCCCTTTTGTGATCCAGGTGCATCCTCATATAAATTGCTCGTTTTTGCCGAGCGGAAGAGCAGTCGAGTGGAGAGGGAAACAAAAAGGAAACCCTGACAGGGAGGTACGCTTTAATTAACTTCTGTGAATGTTCTACAGAGAATTCTGTTACAGATACTGAGCGAGACTTTTCCCCGTTTTGGTGATGACAGTTTCGGAGAACTTATGATGTGCTTATTTTCCTGCAAACTGATAAAAGAACGATAAAAATATTGTTGGTCATAAAATAACACAGTCATATTCAATTTTGCGGCAATGGAAGAGGCATAAAGTCTTTTATCTTCCGCATAAAACTATACTTTATACCTAGCAAAACATATGTGTAAAATAAAACTACGCAAATGAAACTCTTATGAGAATTTTCAATTTTGAAAAATCTATTGATACTATCGTATACGATGAGTTGTTATGATGCTAGATATCGTATTTTTATTTCCTTCTACTTACCTAAAGGTAGTTCATAGAGAAGGCATTGAATTCCAACTAATAATTCGTTATCGGGATTTCACCAATAGAGTGATACGTTTTGAAGGCCATTAAATATAAATAATTTTGTAGAAAAATATCAGCACCCAGTCTGTAAATACTTAGAAACTACATGTGGGATAAATACCTTGCGCTTCTTACATGGTCGCGCACTATCAGCCACACTGGGGGTTCCATTCTAAAACTCCGTACCATCCCAATATTAACGGTAAGTACTACCAACCTGTTAGTAAGTTGTGCTCAAAGTAGTGTCCATCTTGCATTGAGACATTCCTGGCACCTTTGAATGAAGTTTTCGTTAACATGCATAAGCTATTTTCTCGTTCATAATTTCTATTTTTATATAATCCTTAATTCTTCTATGTTGTGGCGGTTGTTCTTACACTTTATATTTGTACTATAGTAATCCTAGGCAATACTTTGTACAAATATCTCAGAGGGAATCTCTGTTTCCTGAAGGTCTAGAGAAATGTTCCTAAGAAACTGCAAAAACACTGGCAGAGTTTCATTATATTTATGTTCAATAATATTTTTTATGAAAGTAATTACTAATATAAATGAATATTACATTGTGAGTTGTAGTTTGTGAATCTGGCGAAAACTTAGATATGAATTAAACGTCTGATTATTCTAAGGAAAAGTGAGTTTTCACAATTGCAAAACTGTATAATATCCCCCATTTACCCAAGCCGAAAGAAACCCCACTTTTGCCTAACCTAGGTGGCTACACAGCAAGCTTCGCTGTGCTTATTAAAGAGAAGACCGTCCCATGGAGAAGTCCCAGCTGAGTTGACTTTATCCTCTCCTACGATGGCTTGCTAAAATGTAGCGGATGATGAATGATTCTGCTCTTTTCCACTAGATCACAGTGAAGTCGCATATTACTCATTCTGGCAAGCTGTATGAGTTTGCCTCTGCCGTAACTGTGGCGTAAGTAGTTACAGGCAGTGGTGTTGGAGCTGTTCAAGGGGGTAACGTCTCACGTTTGCAATTTTTACTATTTATCGTGCATAAAAACTCTGCAGCGGCTTTAAGACGAGTTGTTTCTCCACGGATTGAGTATTATGGAGGGGGATGCGCAGAAAAATGCGCATGACCATTCTCCCGGTAACAGAGAAGAGCTGCTTCGACACGAATACAGCGGAGGGAACTCCTCGCTTAAGCATAGGACAATTTTAATATCGTCACAGGACTCGGTCAACAGGACAAGTTTCAGGTATCTAAATTTCACTATTATAATTTTCTTTGTGTGTTACTTGGCTAAATGTAATACCAATTGCTGGAACCAGTTTGTTACCTTTTACTAGCCCAAAGCTGATGCATTTAAAATGCATTTGTCGAATTGCTGCCTTTTGTTAATTTATATTAAAACAGTGTTTGTCAAACTGCATTATAATGTTTCTATACACTTGAGCAGTTCACTTTACAATGAAATTTCGATGCGAAGATATTTGCTTTATTATTGCCTGTGTATTTTAACGCTGTTTCTTGTTAAAATAAGTATGAGTTGTGTTGGATTGTGGCTTCCGTGCACGAATGCAAATATCTATTCATATAATTTTACCTTTTATCCCCTTGTTATCGATTCACGAAAAAATAACAACAAAGCATATTAGAAAGATACCACGGTAAAAGTGGAGCCAAAGTAATTAAAGTGCTTACAACACTTTACACAACTTATGTCGAATACACCATTAGATCATAGACCGTCAGCAGGCCTCACCGTGGCCGATTGCTTAGGTCTCTCACCTAGGTGGCCCGAGTTCAATTCCAAAAGACCGCATGTGAGATTTATGGAGTACAAAGCAGTGCGGGCTGAATTTTCTCCGGATTCTCCTGTTTTCCCCGTCATCACATTCCACCGGTGCTCCATCTTCATACCATGTATTATCAATGTCATCGCCTGCGGTGCCATCGTAGTAAAAGCAGGCGATGACATTGATAATACATAAAGAAATGGACCGTTAGCGACTTAAGCACGAACATGTGAAAACGATTGTCACTTTTGGATTATACTTTCGCATATACTTCCATATAAATATCATAACATCCGAATTCTTGCCTTTAATCTAAGTGCTAAAACATAAGACAGGCATGCAGAGGTGGAACACATTATACACTGATCTATTGCAAACAACTGACATCAAGTGATGTTAACCAGGGCAACCCAGAATACAAAACAGAATATTTAAATATAAATAGAGAAACATTTAGTATATATAAACATGTACTTATTTACATATAAATAAAATTAAACATCTATTAACATTTTCATTAACTTTAAGATAAACAAGAAAAAAACGAAAATTGTTAATACTTTGACGTATAATGGTAGATTAATATTAGGATTACTCCCTCGTATCTCGTAGTTTTAAAACTTAAAACCCTAAATAACTTAAGATACCAAGTTAAATTGGTGACAGCGCCACGAGCTCTATAAAAACATCCCTTGAACAGATGAGTTGGTATTGGTAATGATTTAATAGTTTGTCAGGAAAGGAACACAGATAACTGAATACCTTTTTCTTCGTTTACCTGCGTAGCCTAGTTGGAAACCCTTTCAAGGAACTATCGGATCTTAGATGTTTTATTTGATAGCTGCTATGTCAAAACGTATTTAAGAGTCTGATTGAGAGATGACCGGAACTTCTTTATGACCTTTCTTGTAGATGCAGGAACCGAGCTATATTACAAGATGGGGGAAGGGGAGCTATTGCTTCGAAGCAATTCACTCATTTTGCAAAATTCCAGTACATGCCCAATAGTTTCCCTTTCGTTGCAACTTGATTGGTGGACATAGATGCTGCTGAAAGTTCTGCCTGGAGCAGAACGGACCGCTGACACGCTACCTATCTCAATGGCATTAATATATTCAGAGGATGATATGATTTTGCTAAATACTGATCCACGTGGTGACATTTGGATAGTCTGTATATAGGATGCACCCTTCCCTTTGTCTGGCAACTGACTCCAATCTTGAAAAATAACTAGGATCCTAAAAATTCCCGAATTCGCTTGTCTTTGGTGTAAAAGTTTCTTTTCTTTCTTCATTGTTTTCACATAATGTATATGGATATTATCGACTAAACGGAGAGATATTGAGGTGCTAAAGATTGGCTTTCCAATCCGTTCTCTCCAGCCATTTTCTAGGTACATTGCATTCGGGATATTATCAGGAAGTGTCAGTATCTATTTTACTGTGCTTTGTATGTCTCTTAGCAAAGTACTTCAGAGCTAATTTAATGGAAACACACAGCAGCGGATAAAATAATTTAGGCCAAATGTAATGGTCCAGAAGCATAAGAATTTGTTCTGGTTTTTGAAGAGTGGAATGTTTCAGGTAAATTTGATCTGCGGGTAATGAAGTCATTTGTCAAAATAAACTTGATGTTTAAAGTCCTCTCATAAATATGCGTTCCCATCTGTTGCTAGTAATATTATAACAGATCCTTGTACAGAAACAAGCTGCCCCGTTGTTAGATTTACCTTGTTAAGAATTATGCAATTATTTTATTAACATTAATTCGTAATATTCCTATATTTTCGGTACAACACTCGACTTCGCTAATCAAAGATAGTGCTCCATTTTCACCTTTACTCGCCACTTGCTAGTTGTCTCCAAGAAATGTGATTGAAGACAGATTAATCAAGAATACGAGGAAAGAATAAAATGTTATTTTAGGTGACAAAATCAATATTTTTGAGATTCTGAGTAACGCAGCCAAATTTATAATGGCAAACCTAGAGACATATCGTTTTTAAACGGTATTGGTTTTGTCTTAATACTGCAATTTTTATCCTGCTTCCAATTAATAGTGATTCTTTTAAATTATGTAAATTATTGGGATACTAAGGTTTTCAAACTATGAAGGAAGTGATTGTGTTCAACTGAGTCAAAAACTTTATACAAAACTAAAATACGACAAAGCAATTAAGACGTTTTATTTTGGTTTCCTGAAGATGTTCATTAATTATAGACCCATTTATATGCATGCCCGGTAAAATATAAATACCCCTTATTATAGCTAAAGAAGACGAAAGATTGAAAGATTGAAATTTGTGATAGGCCTCCACTACTTCAGGTCGTTTACATTACCACATATGTGTAATATGATGCTTTGGGCATTCTCCAAACATCACCGATTTTAAGAAGCCATTACTTAACGTACGGAGTGTATACAGGCTTTCAGATGTCTCTATATGTGGAGAGAATTTGACAGGACCAGTAGAAAAAAGTGTCTACCTTTATATTGAAGAGACCTTATGAATATAATTTTTCTCAATGAGGATGTTCAGGCATTCCATTGACTGGAAAATTTGGAGGACATGAGCTTTACTTCTATTGCCAAATACATAGAAAACTGATGTATCATTTTTTTAATCGGAATTTTTCTCTTTTAGTTTCCTCCCAGAATACTAGTTAGGTGAGTGTCCAGAATTCTAATACCGGTTGTCATTGTATGCCTGGGAAACTCATGCCTCCCTCCAAATTTCAGTTTTTAGAAATAAAACAGTGTACTTGGTACACAGTATCTACATAATACATAGCTAGACAAGCTATTGTACTGCATCCAACAATTCACAGGAATAACACGTTTTAGGGTTCCCTGTATCCAGGAAAAGCATTTTAGAAATAGGTACATGTGTGGGTGTGAGTCCTTCCGTGTGTTCGGTGTCTGTGAACATAACTAAAAACGAATATTCAGTAAAACACCAAGCTTGGTATTTAAGTTTAACATCTTCGCAAGGTACGACACGAAGATCTTGAGGAAAATCTCACCACCCCAAACTACGCTTTGCACGAAAAACAATTTGAAAATTTTGATTTGCTTTCCTCGATCTAGCAATTGTATCTGATAACGAAGACGCATAAAAATTTGTTTGTACTAAATGAAATAATTGTGCCGAAAAAGTCAGAGTGATGGCTTTTAGAGGCTCCACTACGATCAAAAATAATTTTGGAGAAACAATTATAGCACAGATAAACTCTTTAATTATCTCGGTTGCAAAATATAAAATCGGTTGAAGTAGATGTCCAGCATATTATATTAAAAAATAATCACAATATATAAAAAATTAATCACTTAAAATAAAAAAAGTAAAAACACTATTGCATATTAAGTTTTATAAACCAATGGCCTCACCTATACATTTATATAACAGGGAAATATAGGATAAAAGAGATGTAAGCCGAATTCAGGCAACTGATACGAGATTATGCAGTAATTAATTGAAATGACAAGGGAGAATAGAATGAGAAATTAGACAATGACACAGACATTACAACAAAAAGAGGATGGCGAAACATAGGAAGAACTTACATGAGATGGGCGGACCAATTTGAATACACAAGAGGCTAATTACATTGAAAGAAAGTAACTTAATTTTATTTGTAATGGGATAGTTTAGGGGTAGTTTTATTTAATGTACTAAAACAATTTCCACAATACCTAGTGGAGTAGTGGTGATTCATTGCTGAACTACATTAATATTCGTCCTATAGTTTTCTGTAACAAGCAGTGCTAGTAATTAAGATAAGGAATAGAACTTAAAGTTCGGATAACAATAATTAATGTAGCAAACTTACTTCTACAAAGTAACGTGATTTTAGTTTTCCTAAGGGACAACTGAATGCGCTAGGAAGAGAGTCTTCCTGAGGCAAGAGGAACTCCATGGTCTGTGATTGGTGAGGAGGCATCAAGGCACTGATAATCTAGGCTGTACTTTATACATATATCTGTCATCTTAAAGCATGGTGCAGACAGCCTCTCTTCTGTTTACATCTCTTACCTATCTCTCGCAACCGCCTCTGTGTTCCAGCCTTACGTCACACAGAATCTGGGATGCAATCCAGTCCGTAATTCAGTGGATCTGACCCTGCAATAGATTTCATACTCCCTGGTCACCGCCTGACGCATACACTTTTTTTTTTTTTATTTTAATGAATACAGTTCCAGAATCTGGTCAGCACTCCGGCGCTGTATACTCCTTTTTTAAATTTTGCTGAATTTTACTGTTTGATTACAGTTTTTGCTGTTCCAATACACACACATATACATATTCCACAAAGGTATAAACACCCATGCCCAAGGCAAGACTCGAACCCACGATCCCCTGCGTCACATTTAGAAGACATTGACACACTGCAGTATAGTTATGTTTTGAGCCATATGATGTCTGTTCAGTTGTATAGTTCATAAGCCACTCTCTCCGTATATTGATACGAAATGTAAAAACAAAACAAAAATTGATGTGTTCCATTCACACTTCTTTGTCTGCATATTCTTTTACATATTATTCTCACAAAAACTCACTTTTGTCTATTTCATGCTAATCAAAGTAAGTATTAGCAGAAATAGTTTTATTACTTAGTTCCTTACGAATAGAAGGGAAATAAGGGAATAAACTATGCTAAACCGATAGTCAAATCTTTTAAAATCTGGTTGTTAGTGATTGAAATTCGGTTCTCTTTGCGTGGCCGGGAGGAAAACAAAAGAATTAGGAATGGCAAAATCTCATTTAAGAAAAATTTTAAATACTTTAAAATTGAAGCCAATAAGGAAAATTATCTCATAAATGGGCAACTCCACAAAAAAATGTACGCGACATAAATTGTGTGTTTTAATGAGATCTAAATTTTCTATTTAGTAAAGTTTTCTCTATCTCTTACGGTTTAACGGTTGTGACAAAAAAAACCCCACCCAAAGTCAAGAAGTCTTCATAGTATATTCCCATGTAAATCAATATATACAGTTTATTTGTTTTTAAATATCTTTAATATAACTTAATGAAAATGTTAGAGCCAATTTGGAGAAACATTTCAACATTTTTTCATGTAAAGGATAATTTGAGGTTAGGAGATTTTCTTAAAAACCTTCTAGTCGCATCCTTGGAAAATGCTGAACTTGATTATCAAATTTGGTATTTACCCAAATTTTCGTTTTTGAGTTATCGTGTTAACATAATCTTTTTCTAAAATGCTTTTTTGTTTACAGGGGTCCCTAAAACGTATATTTTCAGTGAAATCTTGGTATCGAACTTTTGGGTGGAAGGCAATCATTTTCTACCGATGCACTAAGTACTAATTAGAGAAAGTAGGAATTACTTCCCCGGGTTTAGAACCGAATATTATGTTTCTCTCGTAACGTTACGTAGAGGGCTTACCCTCTGGAGGACTAACTACCCCCTAGGACGCTTGGGGTCAGACGCTTGTCTGGAAGCCAACAGAATTCAGAACCTGGAACGAGTGGTCGGCCCATGGTCAGACATGAGCAAGAAGAAGTGGATGATATGAAATGAAAACGAAATGTATAATAAGAAAGTTGATAATGCAGCAGTTGGTGAAATGAGAGGCGCGGGAAACCCGAGGACCCAAAGAAAACCCACATATCCATATCGACCATAGACAATTCACACATACAGGCGCTTGGGATCGAATCCGGGCCGCCTAGGTGGGAGGCGAGTATCTATCCACTCTCACGGTGCCACCCATGTTTCTTTCAAAATATCAAATATGTAAATCCTAGGGAAGTATTAGTAGAATATGCAACATCTTAGTATTTGCAATAATCAAAATTTTCTATAAGTTCCGTGTCTCATATTTTAAAGCATTGCAAGCTTCAGAGTATAGGAAAGTAAATGTGTGTAATCATATTCAATATATTTGCATTCAATGTGAATAGTCAAATGTTTCTACATGCTGGTCTTCAAATTCTATTCCCTTTCCATGATATCGAAAAGTCCAACTCGGCAACGGGAGTACTTTAAAAACAATTATAAAGTACAGACAAGCGCAAACCAATTTTAAGAAATATCTCGATATGACTGATACCACAGAATATGTTCTTTGAAAAGTATTCTTTCCCTTAAAAAATTACTTCTTGTGTATTAAGTGCATCTTATTTATACGAAATTAGAAAAAATTCCTCCCGATATAAGAGGTTTCACAAGCAATTTCCAAAAAATTCAATACATACTTTAATTAGCTATGTAGATATCTTAAACACCTGGCATTTTAATAAAAAGCATTAGAGCCATTAAAAAGTATGATGAGTTCCATTCATGACCTTCTTTTCCTATTCTGTAACACACTATTGTTATAAAAGTTTATTTCTCTATCTACTCCACTTTGATACTGTTTAACTATATAGGCACGGCAGGTACTGATGATTCATGGAATGAAGATGGAGCATCGGTGGAATGCGATGGTCGGAGAGCCCGGAGAAAAACAACTCCTACGACGTTCTGTCCACCTTGCAGGAAAAAGTGCGACATTGAAATACCGTTAAATGTTATTTGATTAGCAGAAACAAAACAAATAATGACTTCTCGTTTGAGTACAGTATAGGAATGATGGTGTGATGCGAGTGAAGAATACGATCGCTCTGAAACTTCAACCTATGTAAGCATATGTTTTTTTTTTATACAACACTCTGTAATTAGGATTCATGTTGAATGTAGGGTTCAACTGATAATATTGAACGCGTTTAAATTTGATTTATGGAACAAATAGATAATCAAAATCGACATGTAAGCATTTCCACTTTCGTTCTTTAAACTAAAAGAAATTGCTTTCATTGCGCTTACAAGGGGTCAAGGAATAAAAATTAAACCCCAACGCTTAAAAAAAAAAAAAAACTTCAAATTTCAAATTAAGAAAACGTTACAGACCCTTTAATTTACTGCAGAGAACGTTCATCTTTTGAGATGATGATTTAGAAATAGCCGATGATACCACAGTCCCTCGCAGCGTGAGAAGACTGCCCAGTAATGGCGTAAATTAAATGCACATCTACTAATTCAGCATATGTATACAGTCATTCATTGTGAAAAGGAAAGCTTGGGACTGAATCATTCCTCTTTTCCTCGTGGTGGGCGTTGTGAGTTTTACTAAACACAGGAGCTGGCCGTTGCCTCATGTATGTAAACATATGAGAGAGAGAGAGAGAGAGAGAGAGAGAGAGAGAGAGAGAGAGAGACATAATTCACGGCCGTTCAGAACACATTAAAGCCTGAAATTTGTGTTACATTTATGGCAATCCTATTAGTAAGCAGACAAAAGAAATATACTGTTTTATTTTATACGAATTGTTCTATATTAAATATCAAATTATTTCACTCATTCACCTCCCATCTTATATCAAAATATCCCTACTATACATAAAAGAGAGTGAATAAAAGACATTCGAAAAATGTAGGGTAGTTTATGTGAAGATTTTTTTTTAAATCTTCGATTCTCTATTTTGGAAGCTACAGAGATTTAGCACCAAATTTGGTAACTATATACGGAATTTCGAATTTGAATTACGTTGTTCACAAGTTGTTTCTCTCTCACACACACACACACACATGTACATACACATAGTCATACTCACTCACAAAAACCGTGTGCCTAAAGACCATGGTTTTAGGGGTGTCTTAGAATATGTATATCCAGCGAAATTGCATACGGAATATTTTATAGAATACAATCTTTCCTCCACTTCACATAAGTACAGAGGGGATGAAGTAAAAGTTGAGCTATTATAAGCGTTCGATTTTATTTTATTCATAATTAAACAGGTTAAAGCAAGTAAATATTTTGAGTACGCTATTCCATGATATTAAAGGAATATAATCCGCTTGTTACTGCTCGTACAAACTGCTGAAAATCATTTTTCTAACGCTTACAGACCATCTCTATGATTTGCTGGACTCATGGCTAAAAGCCTAAAGGGACGCAGGCCTGAGGACTAAGCCCTCAAAGGTTTGTGGTCTCTCCGACCAATGTAGCGTTACTAAATCGTCAGTATTAGGTGTACACGCAAAATTCTGGATAAAATGGAACTGAACGCATAAGCCACACCTCCAGATTTTGCTAACATGACCAGTATGCCATGTACAAGCAACTAATAACCTAGTAAATCTGCGTGATACACGTCAAGTTCTATTAATTTGTCGCTAAGAATGACTGCCTTCACTTTCACTGAGAAACAATACAGTAGAAGCCTGAAATAGTACGGGAGAAAGTATGTACCCGAAAAATACCTACTTTTTATTTTCTCTACACGTACTATGTACGTAGTGTATAGAGAAGTTATTGCATTCCACCCAAAAATTTGACACCGAGATTCCACCAGAAACAGGATCCCCTGTATAAAAAAAGCATTTGTAGAAGTAGTGTCTGTGAACAGGATAATTCAAAAACGAAAAGTTGGTAAAGTACCAAACTTGGTATATAAGTTTAGTATCTTCCAAGAATGCGGCACGAATATTTTGAAGAAAATATCCCTTTACATGGAAAAAATTGCAAAAATTTTGATTTTCTTAAAAATGGGTTATCGATTTTCATTAAAACACCGTATGTTTAAGATATTTATATGGCAAATAAAACATATATCTTGAATTTTCTGGGACTGGGCTCTAAAGACCTCCTTATTCTGAATGAACTTTGGTGAATTTTGCGTAACTGGTAAACCGTAAGAGATAGACAAATACTACTATACAAGAAATATAGATCGTATTAAAACACCAATTTATGTCATATACGTTTTTTTTCTCGTCGAATTGAACATTTTGGAAATATTTATTGTTATTGGTTTCAATTGAGAAGTACTTGTACTTTTCACAGACAGGAAGTGTCTGTTTTTCTTTTGTTGTACTCCTAGCCAAGCAAAGAAGCGATTTGTAATAACGATAGATTTTAAAAATTTGACTATCACTTTAGCCTAGTACTTCCGCTTCTACTTATAAGAAAATAAGTAATAAGAAGATTCTGCTAATGCTTATCTCGA
The DNA here is from genome assembly GCA_030762935.1 of Hymenopus coronatus. Classification (NCBI taxonomy): domain Eukaryota; kingdom Metazoa; phylum Arthropoda; class Insecta; order Mantodea; family Hymenopodidae; genus Hymenopus; species Hymenopus coronatus. Next base: position 102,441,391 of record CM060882.1, on the reverse strand, counting down.
TTAGTATTGTGTAGAAACAAGAATAATATTTTGTAAGAAGTTTGAAGAGCAGCTAGAGAAACTCATGCGAGTGTAACACATCAGATTTTTTTACTTTTGAAAGTTGAGTTTTAAAATGTCTTCAAAGAGCGGTTCTCAGATTAATTTTCCTCTTCACCACACTCCTGGCATTGACATTTGCTATAATATAATACGCGGAGAATGTGAATTAGTCCGTCAAACAAAACTTATTGACTTCTTTAAGACAGTGTAAAATTAGGATTCTGTAAAATGTATAGTGTAATTTTACTATAAACTAAGAACGATTATAGGACTAGAAGACACCCCCAGTGTAACTGGTGAGTAATTGAATTTAAAAGTTTCGTTTCGTTGCGTAATCGGCTTATCCTTCCCGTATTTGTAGGACTGACACCTAGGACTTACAAGACGATGCCTAGGGGTCATAAGTTCGACACCAAGCGATCGCATGCGAGATTTGTGTAGACAAAGTGGCGCAGGGGCGGGTTTTCTCCCGGTTCTCCAGTTTCCCCCGCCATCGCGTTCCACCGGTGTTTCATCTTCATTCCATGTATCACCAGGGTCATCTCCTGCGGTGCCGGCGTTAAACACAACCAAACAAAAAAACTAAGGGTCAGAAGCCTGTTGGGGAGCCAACCTGTTTCGAAGGGCCAGGCCCGTAGCCAGGCATGAACATGAGGACGTGGATGACATGAAATGTAAGCGAAATTGATGATAGAAATGGTGATGATGGAACAAATTGGGCGCTCGGAATTGAACCCGGGCCGCCTAGATAGGAGGCGAGCGGTGGAACCACTCAACCACGGCTCCGCCGCATTTAAAACTGCCTTACTTTGTTTATCATACATTTTATAGTGTGCTGTAATTTATTATTGTACCAATGTTTCTCTCCACCTCCGCGGCATCGATTGTTATCGCTTCTAAGCTCCTATTTCGATATATTACAGAATCGTTATAACGCGGGTGTGCAGCATGTCTCCTAGCAACCACGTTATGTGGGCCTCTGCTGTATTTATAATTGTGTTTATTTAACTGCACGTGGTTTTCCTCGCCTCGGCCGTAAACGAACTCTACACTCTCCATATTTTCATACGAGCCCAAGGGCCTATACGCGCTGATATGGTACGGGTTGTCAGCTGTGATTGTGTCATACAATACGTGCAGTTTTAGGGTGAACAGATGCATGTTAATGAATGGAGAATCCATTGAATACTCATATTTTAAAACATTTTCAAACTTGTATTTTAGAGCGCCCGCGTCCTATGATGAATTGTGTTTTAGTTTCTCTGCTAGTAAGTGAGAAAATATTCTAGTTCACCAAAAATTTGTTGTTGAGATTTTCCGCAATTTTTAGGCCTTCTGAAACAAAATAAAGAAATCTGATGTTCTCCATTCACATAACCCATTAGAATTATATTTCTGGTTTTAGGCTCTTAAAATAGGATGATCATATCCGTGAAGAAATAATTACTCATATGAAACAAGCATCGTAGAGATCAGAGTTAACGACACTACGTGTTGGGTGCAAGAGAATATACAGGTCGGAGGTGAATAAATAGAAATAGTTTGATATTTAGTAGAGAGCAATGCATATAATAACAATACGTATCTCATTATGTCCGCTTATTAATAGTCATCACTATTGAACCACAGATTACAGTGTCCAATGTGCGTGATTTTTTGTGCCATCAGGTGAAAGAATAACTTACAATGAACACAAACACAGAACTACACAACTCTACACATCGATGCGCATAGCTGGATTAGAACCCGGGCCCCTTTCCGGCAGAGTGTTAACGCCAAACGCGTATTTGTTAAACTGCCAGTCCCGCCTTGGGTATGGGTGTTATATGTTTGCCTATATGTGTGTGTGAAAAGAAGAAATCAGCAATTAAGTAATCATACAGCAAAGTAAAAAACGTAAACAAGTAAGGTATACAGCGCAGGAGTCCCGACCAGACTCCGGAACTGTGTATTGAAAAAGAAAGGAGAAAAAAACGTGCCAACTAGGACCGCTAATGTATTTTGAATGGCCCTGAGCCATATCTTGGACGCTTCTGGTAGGCATGGAAAAAGCGGATAGATAAATTCCTACTTGAGACAGCTGAGGTCTGAGAAGACATATAAGAGAAACGGGGGGGGGGCGATAAGAAGAGGTAAAGAGTTGATGTTAGTATTGTGGGGCTTTATCTCTCTTAAATGTATTTGTTTACTGTAACAAAGTACAATAATGCATCGGAATACGGTTTATTGTGGATTTTAAATTTGTAACAGGATTACTTCCTTGAAGAGTAAATATTATAAATATGAAGTAAGTTATAGTGTTTAAAAATGTGTATTATGCGTTAAAAGTTTGATAAATACAATAAAAGCTATTAATTTCAATCGCATACATTAGTGTTTATTCCACAAGAACAGTTTCCGAACTAAACCTGAAAAGAACTTTTACGAAAAAAAAAAAAAAAAAGGAAATAAAATACTCCCCTACGCCAAGGCACATTATGCCGTAAATTCAGACATACAACTGGAATAAGAAATCGTTGGAGGGAGAAGCTAGATACATATTGTTGCAACGGATGGAAGGATTGCAGCCACAGTTTGTTTAACTATTACTGCCGCAAATTTAATATACTTATTTAAATATGCTTGTCTTTTTATTTTCATGTTCACTCTTTTCATTTGTGTTGTAATATTGCTTATTATTTTGTGTATTACAACAGCTCATACGGTCTGTGGACGGTGCGATTGATGTAATTGGCTATTCATGTCTCTGCTTGGTTAAATCCATCTATAGGGTAACAGAGTTGACCATGTGACTTGTTACGTAAACAAACGAACGTTAAGATAGAGAATAATAACCATCTTAAAAACATCGTAGTTTTTCCTCATGAACACAGCTTTAAAAAACAGGGGTGAAAACTGTAACTACCGGAAAATCAAATTATTCTTAAACGCTGGTATAAATATTTGCATTTCTTCACTGCCCAAACTGTATAGCATTTATTCAGACAGCTTATTTGTGTCGGAATTAAAATTCCAACCAGCCAAAACATGAAACAGACGTTGTCTCCCTATCACGTTATCCCCGCTCCTGCAAACTTACTGATTTCTTGTTTTGTTATACGTTACTACCAGTAAACATATCAAAGACTTTTAACATCCTGTATAAATTCGCAATGCATTACGTATGCTAAAGAGGAGGATAACAATGAAGCAAGCGCTGAAATGAAGGGCATGTGGAAACCTTCCCGAGCATTGCTTGGTCAGCCACAAACCCCACTAATATCTGGGATGTACGCCCAGGTTGCCTGCGTGGGAAGCGAGCTTCCCTATCGCTCCATCAGGACTACGCCCTTTTCTTATCCTAGAGTCGAAACATTAACCTGTTAGGGTCAAATTTCAGCACAAGTGTGTTTAAACTAGGTACAGCATTGTACGATAAAAACAGTACTTAAACTCTAATTTTTAACGTTGTATGTTAATGCCACTTTTCAGCTCGTTCAGTAATTTCTTTAGGAACAACAAAACGACTGGAGGACATTCGAGGCGTGTTAAAAAATAACGGGATATTTTTTAAATTTCGCGAGCTTTATACAACCGATTTTCAAAACTTGTTACTTTCTCTACACACACACTATGTACATAGTGTATAAAGAAGGAATTGTGCTCCACCCAAAAATTCGATACCGAGATTACACCGGAAATAGATGTTTTAGGATCTCCTGTATCCTGAAAAAGCATTTTTAGAAAAAAGTACTTGTGCCAGTGTGACCTGTGTCTGTGAACACGATAACTCAAAAACGAAAAGTCGATACCAATCTTCCAAGGAATCGACACAAAGATTTTGCGGAAAATTCCCCTACTCCAAACTACCTTTTACATGGAGAAATGTTAAAAAATTTTGATTTGCACCAAAATGGCTCCAACAATTTTGATCTAAATATCGAATATTAAAGATATTTACATGTCAAATAATACGTATATCTTGAATATTATAGGATTATCCTCTGATGACATCTTTATTCTGGACGAATTTTGCAGAATTTTGCATAACTAGTAAACCGTAAGAGATAGACAAGTACTTACTTAACAAAACATGCACAGCTTATTAAAGCACGCAATTTATGTCATATGCATTTTTCACGTAAAATTGGTCGCTTTCAAGATATTTGTTGTTATTGGTTTCAGTTTTAAAATAACTTAGGTTTCTCACACGGGAATTTGTCAACTCTTAACGATACAAACCAAGGAAATACCTTCCTTTTCTCATAGTGGAATTTGTCAACTTTTGGTCATACAAACAAAGGAGTTTCAGTCGCTTAGCAATCATCTTTTGAAAGTTTTGACTATCGCTTTAGCCTATTGTACTCCCTTATTTTCCTTCTATATACAAGGAAGTGTCAAAACCATTTCTGCTAATTGTTTATCGATTATCATGAAGATAATAGAAGAATGTGTTTTTTTAACAATAATTACAGAGATGTAGAGAAAGTCATGTGAATTGAACACAGATTTCTTTTATCCTGATGTATGTTTGCATTTTCCGCTGTTTTGAATACTTTGTTTATAGTTGACAATTATAAGGTTTATACGTAGTTTCGAAGGCTCAACAAATTTACATTAAACTTTGCTTGAAATTTGGATTAAAGTGTTCTAAATGTTGGCTTTGGCTTTTGGCAAATCTACGAATGAGTAAGACAAGAGGTTTCGGATGATATCGACGTCCTAACACATCACTTACTGACGAAAAAGTGGAAGTTGCAAAGAAATGGTTCTGCCAGATGGTTATACAGTCAAGTTACGGCGTTACATGAAGTAATCAAAAGAAAACGCTCATGGATAGTGCTTCTACTCACACCTCAACGCTTTTTCGTAATTTGTTGGCAAAACCAGAAAGGTTATGTTGCCTCAGCCACCTTATTCGCCGGACATGGCCCCCTGAAACTTCTTTCTGTTCCTGAGGCTGAAGAGAACATGAAGGGATATTTTAGCCACTATTGGTGGGCTAAAAACAGAATGCTGAATTAGCTGAACAGCATAGGGAAAAGTGAGTACCAATGGTTGTTTCCAAGATTGGAAAAAGAGCTGGCACAAATGTATTATTTCTGAGGGAATTTATTTTGAAGGGCACAAAGTTAATGTATATGCATAAATAAAGACTGAGTAAGAGAAAATAAAATTCCCGTTATTTATTGATCACATCTTGTATGTATACATACCAGCCCATTACTTAATAGGGAATTGTCGTCGAGATAAATTCTCTTAAAGTTTTAATGTACTCCAAAATAGCACACACTAAATGAATCTACAGCTTTTATTTGAGTTGGATACATTTGTAGCTAGCCCTGAACTTCAGCGGGTAAAATATCTACCTGAAGTGCAAGAGGTTCAGGGCTCGATTTCCGGGTATGAGAGGAAATGTTTCCTCTAGACCAGATTAATCTCTTTTTTTTTTTTCTCTCTCTAGAATCTGGAAGTGTGAATGTGAGCATATAAATTAATGACAAAACAGTAAAGGATAACATGAACAAAACTGTTTCAAAGTAAAATACCGTATGACCTAGATGTTAAGCCGCTTATTCATGGAAAAACACACTTATTCTGCTAATGAAAATAAATTTCACTCATTTATTAATTTTATTATTTATTTACAATAAGATCATAATTCTTATAAACAATTAAGTTTCACTGAACAGTTCTATTAAAATACTTTCTAATTTAGACTACTGTGTCTTCTACGCTCTTTTTTTAATTTCTCTATACTACTATGTACATAGTTTATAGAGAAGGTAATATTGCGTTCTACCAAAAAATTTGATACCAATATTTTCCGGAAATACATTTGAGACTCCCCAAAATTGGAAAAAGGTTAGTCTGTGTAGTGTGTCTGTCTGTTAGTCTTTTTGTGTCTCTGGACAGCACAGCTCAAAAAAGAAAATTCCGTTAAAGACCAAACTTGGTATTTAAGTTTAGTATTTTCTAAGGACTGAAACGAAGATTTACAAGAAAATTCCCCAACACCAAACTATCCTTTACATTGGAAAACGTTAAAAAGTTTTGATTTTCTGAAAAATAGCGCTATCGAGTTTTATCATTAAGGCTGTTTACATAACAAATAAAATGCATAATTTTAATTTTATGGGAATGGCCTCTGAAGATCAATTTTGCTGAATTTTGTGCAACTGGTAAACTGTAAGAGATAGGCAAGCATTTAATACACAAAATATGTAGCTCTCCTTAAAAAAATTAAGGATTGTTATATACTTTTTTGTAGAGGTGATTCTTTATGAGATATTCCTTGTTGTTTCAATTAAAATACTTACTTCTCTCATATGGGAATGTTTCAGCTCCTGGCCATTAAACAAAGGAATTTCAATCACATAGCAATCAGCTTTTGAAAGCCTTCACTATCACTTTAACGTAGTGTATTCCCTTATTTCCCTTCTACTCACAAGGTAGAAAGTAATATAAGACCATTTCTGCTAATGTTATCACGATTAGCATGAAACAGATAGAATAAGCTGTTTAATAACAATTTGTTACAGAGATGTAGAGAAAGTCATATGAATGGAACACATCAGATTTCTTAATTGTTCTAAAAACTAACCTCAATGAAGTATTTTGTTTCACAAAAATAAAAACTAGAAATAAGTCTAATTAGCCTTTTCCTGTTCATTACGATTAATTTTCAGATCAAAATTCATTTAAAATAAGCAATATGCACTTACTTGTTGTCACAATATTAAAACAAGACACAACTGTCGCATATCCTAATTTTTTAATTAATAACCATTATAACAAATAATCTTAATATCCTGAAATTTCTAAAGAATTGATCACTATTGATGGCTTCTACAAGTGGTAGACCATAAGAGATAAACAGGGGCTTAGTTTACAAAAACATAGATCTGTTTAAAGCACCCGATTTACGAAAGATACATTTTTTTGAGGAGTTAGCAATTATCACGATATTCCTTATGTATTTCTGTTTTTTTGTTGTTTTACTCCTGGCCATGCAAAGAAAACCGAATTTCAATCACATAGCAAGCAGCTTTTAAAATATTTTCTACCACTCTAGCCAAGTGTATTTTCTCATTTCCCATCTACTTGCAATGAACTAAGGAATAAAATAATTTGTGCTAAACTTTATTTTGGTTAGCATGAGGTAGATGTTTAAAGCTTTTGTAAGAATATTTTATTACAGAATAGGTGAATGGAACAGATCAGATTCTGCTTTTGTGGACCCTACCATGAATATTTAAATTGTATAACTAAGCTTTTATGTACGTTATTTTACATTATGTGGCTTAGTTTACGTCGAAATTGAAATTTCAGCCTTTCTTTAATTGCCTTTGTGTATAGACTGCATGGCGTTTATTTTGGATATAGGCATGTCACTAATTTATTGCAGTCTACCTATGCCGTCTCTAATGACAAAATTCTCCACTTTGTTTTAAAGGCTTTGATACTGGACACATATGATTGGTCAATTACATCAGGGGGTATAATCAGTTGAATAACTATGCACACTGTAATGTAACGTTTGTAAAAACAGTTTAAAATCCGGAATCATCTGTTAGTAAATGAGTTGTGCGTTTCTAAATTGCACTTTGGTGCGGAATATTAGGCTGATTTTCCGCTGAATGTTGAACCTTTATCTCTCTATAGACGTCAGTTTGTACGTTTCTAGGTGAAGAACATGGATTTAAAAAGCAATTGTGGTCTGAAGGGTGACCTACCTTTCAAAATAGAGGCAGCTGACTCACTTGGTCTAAGTTATTAAGTCACATAAACACATGGCTCCCTTTAAAAGAATCTGATGTGTTGGATTCACAAGCCTTTCTCTACAAACGATTATTCCTTTATTTACAACGCGGTAATAAAAAAAAATATCTGATGTGTTCCATGCACATGACTTTCTGTACATGTCTGTAACAAATTATTGTTAATAGGCTTATTATTCTATCCACTTCATGCTAATCGAGTTGAACATTAGCAGAAACACTCTTATTACTTATATTTAGAAGAGAAATAAAGGAATACACTAGGCTAAACCGACAGTCATATGTTTTCAAATGTGGTTGCTATGGGATTGAAATACGTTTGTGTGCATGGCCAGGAGTTGACAAGTTTCTGCATGAAAAAATTGAAGTATTTTAAAACTTAAATCAATAATAAGGAATATATAGAAAACTTCAACTCCAGGATAAAAGTGTATACATAAATTGTGTGTTTTTTCGAGATCTACATTTTTGTGCAGTAAATAGTTTTCTATCTCTTATGGTTTACTTGTTATGCAAAATTCGAAAAAATGCATCCAGAATAAAGAGGTCATTGCCAGAAAATTCAAGATACTCATCTTATGTGTCATGTAAATATCTTAAATACAAGAGGTTTTAATCAAAATCGTTAGAGCCCTTTTTGAGAAAATCAAATAGTTCGAAAAGTTCTCCACGTAAAACGTAGTTTGAAGTGGGAGGGGGTATTTTCTTGAAAATCTTCGTGTCGATACTTGGAATAAACTGAACTTAAATGAGTACCAAGTTTAGTATATAACGGACTTTTCGTTTTTGAGCTATGCTGCCCCCCCTCCTCAGACATATACTCGAAGACACATATAGACCTTTTTCTAAAAGTGATTTTTTGTATTCAGGGTGTTCCAAAACGTGTAATTTCGGTGAAATCTGGATATCGAACTTTTGGGTACAATACAATACCTTCTCCATCGCAATGTACATTATACGTGTAGAGAAAGTAAAAACTAATACAAAGTAGTCTCTCTCTTTTATTAATATGTTCTGGATATCAAATATATGATAAATTGGCTATATTTAGTTGTTGTAAGTTATATGCCAGGGCTTGAATACAGCTTCGTGTCTACCGATATAATCGTGACCTTCACAGTATCTTACAAACGTTCTTTGTATCATGTGCAGGTTGCAGATGGCGAGTTCTAATCGACGTTTGTGCTCCCTTTGTTGGCGAGTTGATTCCAACTGCTACCAACCAATCGATCCCACAACGACACAAGCAAGAGTTACCAGCAAAATGAAACAAATGAAAAAAAGAAGACCTAGAAAAACGTGCACTGCACAAAACTCTTACAATACATCTTTGCCGTTTCTGGACGCACTTATAAGTTTCAAAATTATACTTATAACTTCAGAGTTGTTGTAAGACTTAGGTAACGATTTATATCAAACTTGAATATTGGATATGCGATGACTTATTTGTGTTTCAATAAAGAAGATATGGAATAGTAACACAGCGAATTAAAGGTTTAGCTGATCTTTTAACAACGCTTGAGTAAATGTATCCCATAACCTTGATAATATTCCTCATATATGAACATTGAATCAATATTTTCTACCACAGTTCGAAATCTACCGCTATTAATACGACTATTAATGTCTGCTGTGAGGTTATACATGCATATATTCATGCATATATCAGTCATCCATAGACTTGACACTTAATCCTAACATCTAGTTTTCTATTTCTACTTTATTTCCAAAACTATATTAATACATTTACAATTGAATCATATCAGAAAATGTATTATCTAAAATAAATACTAACTAAGCTATTCCAATATACATCTAAACAACTACAGCTGCTAGTATCCAGTAACTTCTCATTTAACCACAATTTTAAAATATTTTCCACACATTTAACATTTTCAAATTTGCATTTGATATTTTCAACTACTTTACATCAAAAATTTACATAGTATTCACAGCTCAACTATTAAGCAACATTAAAATTTCGTAATACTTAAAACATATTACGTTTTAGAATATAACTAATATTCAAGAAACATTTTAATATGTTATAATTTACAATTTCTTTAACTTAAATCTCATCCTCAAATTACATAATTAACGTTTTCAGTTCCTTTAGTTAGACCACTTACCTCTTACAAGAACGCCCGGGTTCGATTCTACGGGACTACATGTGGGATTTATGACGGAAAAGCCGAACAGGAGCGGGTTTTCTCCGGGCTCTCCGGTTTCCGCGCTCCATCTTCATTCCATGTATCAACATTGTGACTGTCTACGGTGTCATATGTAGCAAAAGCGGGCGTTTAGCATTACAAAGGAATTCACTACATTTTTCAGAATTCAAAATTATAGTCAACATTAATACTCCACTTAATCTCTTCTGTAATCTACTCACACCTTTCTTCTTTACTTGCCTCCGTTATTCTCTTGTCTTACCTCTCCTCCTCTTTTCATTCTTCTCTCGATCCTAAGCCTCATCACTTCACTCCCCCTTCTTTATTCTTCATCAACGTTTACTTTTCTTTCTTTCCTTTTCTTACTCTGCTTCAATTCTTTGTAAAATAAATATCGGTACTACCTTCTGTTATTTCTATACCTCCTATCTTACCACCTTCTTTCTCATCTTCTCAACACAGTTCCTCTCCATCAACTTAAAGACTCAAATTCAAAAATTTCATCTGCTCCTTGTCCGCGTCTATTTCTCAATGTGGTTATCCTTAGTAATTCTTCCCTTCTCTTTTGGTTGCTCCCTGGTAACTCAACTTTTGTTGTACTACATTTATCAGTAACTCTAGATGTTACATAAAATAAATTTCCTTACAAAAGATTCTTTTATATAGGTCATGCTAATCGATAAACATTAGCAGAAATGATCATTTCTTAGTTCCTTACAAATAGAAAGAACTAGACTAACGCGATAATCAAATCCTTAAAAGCTGTCGCTGTGTGAAACGATTGAAGTACGATTCGCTCATTTACACTCCCGGGAGTAAAACAAAAGGGATGAAACGTAAGGTGACTTTCCGCTTAAAAAAGTTGAAGTAGTTTAAAATTGAAAATGATAACAAGGAATATCTCGAAAACGGTTAAAACCATAAAACATGTGTATTATATAAACTGTGTGCTTTAACGAGATCTACATTTTTTGAGCAGAAGTTTTTGTCTATCTCTTATGGTTTACGAGTGATAGAAAGGTCATTCGGAATGAAGAGGTCTTCAGGGGATATTCCCGGGAAATTCAGGATTCACATTTCATTTGTAATATAAATATCTTAAGTAGCTATAGCTATTTTTGAGAAAATATAACTGTTCGAAAAATGCTCCAAGTAAAGGTTAGTTGGGGTGGGGAGATTTCCTTGAAAACCTTCGTGTCGCATCCTTGAAAGATGCTGAGCTGAAATACCGATTTTACTATTTAACGCACTTTTCATTTTTGAACTATGCTTCCCACCCACAAACATGGACATTTTTCTAAAAATGCTTGTTTTTGTATTCAGGGAGTCTCAAAACAAGAATTTCGGTGAAATTTATGTAACGAATATTTGTGTTGAATACAATGAATACTTTATCTACTATGCACATTGTATACGCGTACTAGAGAAAGTAAACATATTTTAATTGTAACATTAATAAAAATAATATATTATTTCATGCCTTTATCTACGAGAGTCATCCAGAAAGTAACGAATGACTTGGAATAACTAAAGAATAACGAAAGATATCAACATAAAACTATTTATAAAGTTACAGTACCTTATTCTATTTCTCAAAGCAATTTTCATTCTGTCAATATATTTATTGTCACTCGGTACCATTTTTAATGCCGATGCTATACTTTTCTACCTCAAAAGAACTTATTCTTTTTCTGAATGCACAAAATGTTCGGCCAATAGATTATTTTAGACAAATAATGTATGGTGATAATGCAATGAACGAAACTTCAGGAAATGGCGCATAATTTAGGAGTAATCAAAGATGAATCAGTGTATACGAAAAAGACTGGAGTGGAAGTTCATCAATCGTTATGGAAGAGTGGAAAGAAAATTTTGATAAGATATATAAGAAAAAACCGGTGTTTCACTTCGGACACCGTATATGACGTTTTGTATGGAAAAGATTTCCCAGTCATGAAAACCTCAAAGTGGCAATGTTCTAATCAAAGTTTTTTGTATCTACCTTGCCTTTTTTCTGTGCCGCGGTTTTATAAGTGCCTTGTCTATTTTTATACTATCCAAATTGTTATTATTTAATTATCATTGATTTATGGCTGTTATGGGAAATATACTTTCTACTCGTATATGGTCTCTTAGATGTGTCAGACGAGTGAGAACCGACAGCAAACAGAAATTGAGAGCGAGTTCACCGTATGTGATGCCAGGACCTGTACAGTTGTCACATACCTTTTATGAAGAACTTTATTCTTTCGCTGTCTCGGCGTAGCTGTCCCAAGGTTTGAAGTTGGTAGAGCTGTTGAGTTTTCTCAGGATGGAAACAGGAAATAATTTAGGTGGGACGTTTGTTTAGAATTGATAAGCAGCAGGTTCCTATTTTACTTAAATATTTATTTGTCGACAAGACATCAAACACTTTTGGTGAAGTCATTCGAAAAACAACGATGTTGAACAGTTTTTTAATACTTTTCTACTGATCGTTACTGCTTGCACTTGAGTAACAGCACTGGTTACTTTTGTATCACTTAATATTTTACCTTACATTGAAATTTCAGCGCGGAATTCTTCCACAAAGTGGAGTACCTGTCGAACTGACAGGAGAAACCGTGTTTCTTAACATTCCACTTACATCGCACTTTGAAATTTCTGCGCGGAATTCTTCCACAAAGTGGAGTACTTGTCGAACTGACAGGAGAAACCGTGTTTCTTAACATTCCACTTACATCGCACATTGAAATTTCAGCGCGGAATTCTTCCACAAAGTGATGTGGATTGCTCGTCGGGTAAAACTTGCGTTTAGCGCCACCATATCATATAGCTTCATTGTATTTTGATCAGGTGACCCATGGATACAAAGAGAAATACCCTGCTTGGTAAATATTTACCGAGCAAGCACTTTTAACTCTAATGCATGCACAAGAAATAAAGGGTAACTGCAAATTCTCAAGGCTTTTGCAGACAATGAAGGGTGTCTTTTGTTAAACCCAGCCGCGTGGTTACTATCAGCTCTACATTGGAACACGTTAACACAGCTAAAGCTAAAACTTAGGAAATAAATATAAGAAAATACAATAAATCAGTTATACAAAATAATATAATTATAACAATCAAAGTATTGTGGATTGTTTATAGAACTTCGATATTAACCTAATAATAATTATAGAGTAGTGACGTGCAAAATTACCGTCTTATCAGTTTGCTGTTTCGATAAATGTGTGAACATGTTTAATTATGCAAATACTATCAAAGCACATATAAGTTACAATAACATTACGTACTTTATTATTTTAAATCAGCTTTGTTCATGTGAGTTATGTAAATATAATATGGCTTTACTCTGCCATAGCTCTGTATTATTTTATCTTCGTTTCTTATGCCTAATACAGCTAGGTGAACGTTTCTTATACAATAATTTCTATTACACATGGTATACATAATTAATAGTGCAGAAAACGGCAAAGGAACTAAAAAAAAAAGAAAAAAAAAAAAAAGCCCAGCACACATGGGTCCTCTAACAAGCCATGTGTGAGATTTGTTATTGCAAATGTTTCATTTTGAGTTTCCACTAACGTCCTTAGTAGTGCATCTAGAAGCTATCTGCGGTATGCTCTTGTTTACAAAACTGAACATTTCTTGTATATTCAAATCATACACAAAGCAAAGGTACAGTACATAACCGAAGTATCCAGATCGTGTTCTACGGACTGTCCGCCCACCAGTTCAAGAGCTTGGCAGAAATTCAGTGAGACATTGGGTCAGTAAACAATTCCAGATACCCTCTGATAGCACACACTTTTACTTAAATTAAAAGCAGAAGACGCTTAAAAGACCGCAAAACAGTTTAATGGGTTTAGCCCATAAAACAGGTGCATTTGCCTTAAATAAGCGATGTAACCAGCTGGATAGACCCACTTTTGGTGGAGGAGTAAGAGCAAGAATCGCTGCTGTTATCTCCCTCACCCTAAATTATCCATTACAAGAAAATATTTCGATTGTGATTTTATAAACAATGGCTTTAAGGATACTGATTAAAAAGCATTTGAAGTCATTTTCATTCTTACAAAACTAGTAAACCATGAAAGACTGGTGTAGCTTTACCACACATCAGAATAAATATTGCTAAAGCATACAATTATGTTTTTTTTATTTTTTCAGAGTTAACTATCTCTGCGATATCCAAAACATTCTACGCTATGGCTTGAGTTTTCCAATTTAAACTTTTCTTAAACGCTTTTGTTTCTTCTGGCAATAGCTGGTTTCAAGGTCATCACATAGCGACCAGCTATTTAAATTTTTACTATCTGTTTAGTCTACTGATAACGTTTCCCCCCCCCCCTTGCACCTACAAGGAAACATGCATAAGACGTTCATTTAATTTTTACCTCGATTAGCATTAAGTGGATAGAAGAATAAGCTTTTGTAATACTACTTTGTAATAGAGCAGATACTCGTAAAGTCATTATTAAAGGTACTGATACAGTCAGAAATAAATATTTTTGTAGTTTTATAATTTGGGACATTGGAGATACTCACTATTTTAAGATGTTATAATTGAAACCGAGAAATCAGCTGAGTATGAGAACTCTACAGTGTATGGATAAAGGACTGGGAATCTAAATTTGGAAAACTTTCAAAATTTCAAATGGGTTTCAGAGAAGGACACAGTACCATAGATGCCGCTTTTATATTAGACACTTTAAGGACGAAGCAACTGTTAGTTAAGCGGGGAAAGCTTCATTGTGCTTTTGTGGACTTTAAGAAGGCATTTGACTCTATCAATCGAAATGCATTATGGTACAAACTAGGCATAAAGGGGTTATCAAGTAAAATGGTTAGAGCATTGCAGGCAATGTATCAAAATGTCGAATTCTGAGTGAAGTACGACAGAAACAGTGTGTCCGAGAGCTGCCGAAGCTATAGGGGAATGAGGCAGGGTTGTTGGTAACATAAAACACAGTCTCAATATTAGGACGATAGTGGAGTTTCTCCTGTACCCTTCAGTCACATAAACGAGAAGTCTACTTTTAAAATGTATTTGTACTAATTAGGACTATGTTTCTAATGAAGTCAGTGGCGGCTCAAAACCACACATTCATAACAACAAATCGCGCACACGACTTGTTTTTTTGGGATCCATGATTGCTGGTACTGTTTTGCTTCTGTTCTGGTATACTTTCACCCGTTTTAGTCTGCGCAATTAATTATGATGCAACTTGTATTTTATATGAAACATGTATTTTCATTTATATAATTTTGCCCAGTACGTTTACGGATTTCATTTTACGTTTGTGACGGAAAAAATTGATTCTAAGGGATTTGGAAATAAATGAGAAGATACTAAAATGATAAGACGATAAATAATAATAATAATAATAATAATAATAATAATAATAATAATAATAATCTTCAGCTACCGAATAACAGACTCTCATTTTCTAGTCACAGCACACGAAATACTGGTAGATATGAAGAAAGGCCCTTTTTCTTTTTCTTTCTTTCCTGCTTTCTTTCTCCTTTTATCCTCTTTGTATGCAGAATTTACATCTCCCCATCACCTACAAGCCAGTCCCTGGGGTCAGACGGCTATTGAGGAGCAGCCATATTAGTCCTAGTTAGTATAGAAGTATTACTTTTCAAACCTCCAAGACTTTTGATTTTTCAAAATGTAATAATTTAATCATAAAAATGATAGACAATTTAACGAACATTTTCATCGTGTAGAACATTTGAGTATGGAGAAGTGTCTGAAAATAGCTTGCGAGAATTTAAGGTTTAACAAGCATGTACCTATTCATCTATAGCTTCAGTTAATTAGTAATTAAAGTTCATCATAAGGGAAAAATAATTAATATTAAATTTTATAATCCATATCATTTTATTATGAAACAAAAAAATTAAGAAGCAGCTCAATTTTAATATAAAATAACTCTCTGAATGTATTATTCGTGTTATGACTCGAAGTTAAAGGGACCAGAAAAGAACTCCGCAAATGGGCGTGTCTCTCGCTGTTTTGTGCGAAAATTGCTACACCTTGTTAAAACTCGAACATTGCCGTTGTATACCATATATGATATTTTTACTTCCTCTAGCCGGTATGTACAATTTACACAGTGCATAGAGAAGGTATTGTATTCCACCCAAAAAGTAGACGTCGAGATTTCACCGAAAATATATGTTTTGGGGTCCTCTTGAGTCCGAAAAGAGCATTTTGTGAAAAAGCTCCCTGTGTGTCTGTGAACAGCACAGCTCAAAACGAAAAGACCGTTAAATACCAAACTTGGTATTTAGATTTAGTATCTACCAAGGATGCAATATAAAGATTGTAAAGAAAATCCCCCAACACAAGCTACCCTTTACATGAAGAAAATTTCGAAAAATGTTGATTTTCTTAAAACTGGTTCTAACGATTTTGATTAGAATCCCGTACATTAAAGATATTTATATCAAAAATAAACTATATATCTTGAATTTTCAAGGAATAATCTCTGAAGACCTCTTTATTCTGGCTGAATTTTGCCGAATTTTGCTTAGCTGCTAAACTGTAAGAGATAGCCTAAAACTTACCACACAAAATGTAGATCTCTTAAACACACACAATTTATGTGCTTTACGTTTTTGTTGTGGAGGTAACCGTTTTCGAGGTATTCCATGCTATTGGTTTCAATTGTGAAGTACTTATACCTTTCTCAGACAGAAAGTGTCCGTTTTTCAATTGTTCTACTCCTGGCCAAGTAAAAAAGCGACTTGCAATAACAATTGCACAACGATAGCTTATAAAACATTTGACTATCACTTCAGTTTAGTGCATTCCTTAGTTCCCTTCTTCTTATAAGAAACTAATAAGAACATTCTGCAAATGTTAATATCGATTAGCATTGTGCAGAAAGAAAAATAATATTTTGTAAGAACTTTATTTGTAGAGCAGCTGGAGAAAGTCATGTAACACATCAGAATTTTATTGGATATGCTGCGTGTTTGAGAACATAAGATGAACCTTTGCAACACTTAGAATTTTAGTGTAGCTACCGTTAACCTGCCGACCCTTGGTTTTCCCACACAGTGGAGAAATTTGAGAGGAGTTACCTTTAAATTTAACAAACCTATATCTCTTGTAGATACAGTAGGAATAGGTGAAATAGCAATATGATATATTTCAAGAGCGTGATGACACTTTGTAATTCCGTTCTTCTTACACGGCCAGGATTAAAAAAATAACGATTAGGTAAAAAGTTGAACCTTTAATTTGAAAAACACATAAGTATTGAAAGATTTAAACTAATAACAAGGAATATCTTGAGAATGGTTACTCCATAAAATATATTAGACATAAATTGTTTGTTTTTTCGAGATCTACAGTTGTGTAGTAGCATGCTATCTATCTCTTACATTTTATCAGTTATGCAAAACTCATCCAGAATGAAAAGACTTCAGACACTGTTTCCAAAAATTTTAAAATATATTTTATTTATCATATAAATATCCTTAATATTTTTTTTAGTCCAAATATTTACGAGTCTTTTTGAGAAAACTGAACATGTTGATAAATTCTCCATGTAACGTAGTTTAGGATGCGTGACTTTTCTGAAATGTTCATGTCGCATCCTTTAAAGATACTGAACTTAATCACCAAGTTTGTATTTAACCGGACTTCTAGTGGACAAAATTCCGGTAAAGACAAATTATTGTTAAATATGTGTATGTTACTTATGGTGTAAATGAAGGTGTGTATTTGTTGTTTGGTGTGAAGGTACGTACGTATAAAGAAGTGTGTAATATAGGTATTCCTGTATGTGTTTACCTCGATTAAAATGAAGTAGATAACACAATTTTCGTAAGAATAGTTTATACACATTTTAATAAACGACAGAGGTTAGAAAGAAAGGAACTACAGTGGTTCTTAGCATCCCATTTTATATTGGGCGTGAAAGAATAATTTTGCTTAGAGATCTCTTTATCAGGTTTGAATTCTTTTAGGTGCGTAAATCTACGTCACAGGACTAAGCTTTACTTCCCTTCCGATAGAAGGCAGGCTAAGGATTTTTACGGCTGGAAAAATCCATCGTCCTCCGCCCAGTTTGAACCCACCACCTTGGTTATATGAGGCAAGCATGGTAACCAGATGTTTTTAAATTTAGGATATTTTAAAATATATGAGTAGTTCGAAATACCAGTTATTATTTCAGATTCTGTATTTCGTTGCTCTGCATTTTAGGTAAACGGCAGAAAAAGAGAGTAAGAGTGAAAAAGTGAGTAAAAGTTGAAGATAAAATACTGGAAGTTAAATCATTAACTATCCCGTGTAGTGAATGCACAATATGCTGTTAGTGACTACCACAAGACTAAGTTTAAAGTAGGTTGTAAACATCCACTAACGAAATAATAAACCCGGATCATGGATAGAAAGAGAAAGTTTTAGAATTGCTTGTGGATTAATTAGTTGAACTAGACAGAAACATTTGCATATCAGTGGACCAAGCACAGCAATTAATATAACTGTTTAATACGAGAGCAGTTTTTTTTTCAACTTCCGATAGGCTATAAATAAAATACAAGTTCATATAAAACAATTATTTTATTATTAAAAGTTTTGTATACTTATGGTTACTTTTCAACATCACCGTAAAGATTGAGACATTTATCGTACCTGTGCACAAGCTTTGCAATACCCGCTTCAAAAAATGTTGCCACCAATGATTTCAAATGAGCATTGACGTTGTTTTGAACATATATTTGGTTGGTTTGAAAGTGCTTTCCTCCTAGCCACGTCTTCAGTTCAGGAAAAAGGTGAAAGTCGCTGGGTGCCAGGTCAGGACTGTACGGCGGACGATTGAAAATGTCCCAGTGAAGTTGTGCAAGGAGCCGATGTGGACGAGTGTAGTCACGGATCAACACAATACCTGAAGTGAGCATTCCCCTTCAATTGTTTTGAATGACTCTCCGCAAACGTCGTCAAGTTTCACAATAAACAGCTGCATTGATAGTGATTCCGGAGTACATCATTGGCGACATTTTACGAAGTGCGTATTGCAAAGCTTGTGCACAGGTACGATAAATGTCTCAATCTTTTCGGTGACTACGTTGAAAAGTAACCGTAGGTGTACAAAACTTTTAGTAATAAAATAATTGTTTTCTGTGAACTTGTCTTTAATTTATAATGTTGAAGAAAAAAAAAAAAAGGAAACGGCCCTCGTACTTCGTCTGCGTTATTTCGAATAAAAATGATATCTCGGTCTACATGAGTTGTTGCTGTATTGCACTGATAAGGCGTTACGTAGATGTCGTACCAGTCAGAAACAGTTTTACTGACGCATATTCCGCCCTGTTTAATCTTGCACAGCAGAAACATTCAACCAACTGCTTGGTTACACAAATATGATTTCCGATAACTCTACTGTGCTGCATACGTAAAGGTATAAGTCCCAAGGGAAATTTTCTCTTCTGGAAAATGAAAGGAGGTAGTGATGTGTGCACTGAAGACCCGAAAAAAAAACTTTCCAAGGGCTCAATAAACTAAAGTGAGTTGGTGAAAAAGGGAACTATAGTGTTCAGCAACCAATATATGTACTAGACGGTATGAAATTTTCTGCCCAATAAAGATCTGAGTTTCTTACTTGATGGTTTTTCAACATGACCTCTCTCAAGTTCAACGCACCTTTTCAAGCGCAACTCCAATGTCATTACCCTGTTACTAAAAGAGTTTTCTGGAATCACCTCTTCTCTTGATGAAAAAGCTTGAGCAGCTAGGAAAGTTTCAGCTTTGGAAAGAAAAATCAGAACGTGGTAAACGTGAGGCCTCCAACAAATCGCAATCAAGTCTCTCATTTTTTTCAACCGCTAAGCAGGTCTTTTGTCTTGATGAAAAACTTATTTCCTCACCAAAACCACATATTTTCTTCTTTTCATGTAGCTATTCTAGAATATGTGCTTAATAGTTTAAGGACTTATCTCACTGCTACCAAAACACCTTAGACCACGAAAAACCGGAGGAAAGATGTTAAACCATCTTTGTGTTCTCCAGGCAGCAACAGAAAAAACAATCTGATGCATTCCATTCACATGACCTTCTCTAGTGTTCCGTAAACAGAAATTTCTAACAAAATATTATTCTTTTATCTAAGTCATGTTAATCAGGATAAACATTAGCGATTGGTCTTATTACTTACTTCTTTTTAAGGATGCAGAAGAGAATAAAGGGGTTAAACTAGGTGAAAGCGATGATCCAATCTTTTAAAAGCCGGTCACTATGTGAAACAATTTAAACTCCATTGTCTTTGTTTGCTAAGAGAAAATTAAACGAGAAGAAAGGCTGATCTTGCTTGAGGAAAATTTTAAGTACCTCGAAATTGAAAACAGTAATTCGAAATATCTCGGAAACGGTTAACTGTACATAAAAATGGATATAGCATAAATTGCGTGATTTAACGAGATTAATATTTTTGTATTATAAGTTTTTGTCTCTGTGTTATGGTTTGTCAATTATACAAAACTCATCCAGAATGAAGAGGTGTTCTGAGGCTATTCCCATAAAATTCAGAATATATATTACCTTTGTCATAAAAACATCTTAAAGATATGGTGTTTTAATCCAAGTCCTTGACGCCATTTTTGAGAAAATCAAAATTTTTGAAAAATGATCCTCGTAAAGGGTAGTTGGGTGGGAGGGGTCTTCCTGAAAATCTTCACGCCGCATCCTTAGTAGATACTGAGCTGTCAAAACATGCATTTCTGTGAAATATCGTATTCGAATTATTTTGGAATACAATATCTTCTATATCTACATCTACGTGTTCATTTTACAAACGTGCTTGAGAAGGTAAAAGTCAAATGTGTTACACTCAAAATTTTTTTTCTGACTATTTTGCAGCGAGGTATTTTCAGAAAGTCTTAGCCTTCCATTTGTTTCATGCAAATTGAGATAGGCGTTGGCAGAAATGGTTTCATTGTAATTATCCTTTAGATACAAGGGGAATAGGAAAATGCTTTAGATCATAGTGGTAATCAAATTTTTAAGAGATGTTCGCAACGTATAGCATATCGAAATTAAATTCACTCTGCACGACTTAGATTAAATCCAACAAAATAAAAACGAATAACGATATCCCAATTCAGAAAAGTATGTATGGGCGATATAAAATTTAAATCCATAACAAAAAGTATCTAGAAAAAAGTTAATAACACAAAAATATCTATAGCATAAATTGTGTTTAAATGAGATCGCTATGTTTTAAGTATCTAGTAAGCTTTCTTCTATCTTTTACTACGGTTTACTAGTTATGGAAAAGTCATCTTGAATTAAGCCGGCTTCAGAGGCTACTCCTAGGAAATAAAAGATAAATATTTATTTTTTTGTGTAAATATCTGTAATATACGGCATTTTAATCGAAATCTTTAGAGCAATTTTTGAGAAAATCGATAATTTTGAAAAATCTTCCATGTAAAGGGTAGTTTAGGATTTGGGGAATTTGATGAAAATCGTTTTTTTTGTTTGTTTGTTTGTTCACAGACACACAGACAATGACATACAGGCATGTATACGGTGATACACACATTTATTCGAATAATGTTTACTTTTTATTCAGGGGGCCCTAAAACATGTAACTGAACTTTTAAATGTAGTATAATATCTTCTCTACCTACTAAGTACATTGTACGTGGCTCACAAAACAAAAAAGGGAAATATCTTTGCCGAATCTTCTGTAATTTCGATTCTAAGGTGTGGTGCCGTATTCAATCCTCAATTTAAGCGGATCCTCAGGGTAGGGGCATTGTCTGTGCCGGAGAGTGGGCGCCGGTACATGCTTAGAGGAAGAGTACCCTTAGAGGGCTGCCTTGTCAACTTCTCGTTTCAGGGCAGCTCCAACTGTGGGACGGATCTTCAAGCCTGGAAATGATAGGGACTTTTCCGTGTCTCTGTGATTTGTGTGTTTGTGGCCTGTAGCCTCCTCACTTCGTCTCTGCCTCTAGGGGCTATTAGTGACAATAGAGTGTAGGTCGCAGTGCGCAAGATGACTCACAGCAGTAAAGTAAAAACTGTTTTATTGGTAGTTAAAAACTTAATTTGCGTCTAATCACAGTAAGTAATTTTTAATGGAATGATTTGGTTATCAGGAAACGAAGGAGAATTTAGGCCCTTAAGGGGGCTGATCCGTGTATTTTCCAAAAGCAAAAGCTAATTAAATAATTAATTGTTCCTTCCACATTAGCCGTGTTTTGAGATGACAAATTGCTATGGAGCTCAGGGTTAGAACAACCGTACAGATACTGGGATATTCTTGGTTCAAATCTCGTCTATGGCATTGCTTTTTTCAGTTCGATTCTACCTTCTGCTGACTATTTTGAAATTTTTACCTTACGTTATGCCCGTATTAAATGTTTAATTACACCGCTTTGTTTTAATAGATATTCCTTATGGCATTTTCATAATTTTTAAGAATCATTTCTGAATGAAGTTCCTTACTGAAATACAACATAGGGTTTCTAACAGATTTAGTTCTAAATTAAAATTAGAGTTTTGGACTTTGCAAAGATATATGCTTATCATTCTTAGAAGTGAAAGGTGGCATGACACATTTTGCTTTTGTTGATAACAGATAGCCAAGTTTACTTCGTAGGTATTGTCAAAATAATTTCTAAAATGTCTCTCCAATAATTTAAAATTAATTTGAAGGAGAATTTTATACTGCAATACATCTAAAATACTGCAATCTCAAAACTCCACCGTAAAACTAACTTATATAACCTGGCCTATAATTTTGCTGATGTATTTTTATTTAAAATTGAATAGATTTATTTAAAATACATAATTAACTTTAAAACATGCACAGCTAATTTTGGAGAAAGTCTTTTAGATATTTAAAAAAATATGTGCTCTATTAACGGACTTTCTGCATCTATTTTGCAAACAAACTATTCTTAAAATAACAACTGAAGCTTTCCTGGCGACGTGTTAATACAAAATCTTCTCGGGCTTCTAGCCAGGTAAAAACTTGGCTTGACACCAACGTTTCGAAGAAGTGCATCTTTATCGTCTTCAGGGGGAACTGAAGACGAGGAAGACCCATTCTTCGAAACGTTGGTGTCAAGCCAAGTTTTTACCTGGCTAGAAGCCCGAGAAGATTTTAAGCTATTCTTATAAAATATTAGTCTTTTATTTACATAATGCAATCAAGATAAACATTACCAGCAATGAACTATTACTTAGTTCCTTATAAGTAGACGGAAAATAAGGGAATACACTATGCTAAAGCAACATTCAACTCTTTTAAAGCTGTCGCTATGTGACTGTCATTCAAATTAGGTTCTGTTTTCATGCCCAGGATAAAACAAAACAGAGATAAAACGAATTTTGCCGGTCCCCATGGTCGCGCTTGCTGAAGTGCCTCGCTTTGGTGCTTCGTGGTGAAGGGTATCGTGCGCATGGGTGTTTCTGTGTTTGTAAATGTGCATATGTGTGTGTGTATTAGAAAGGGAATGTTGGGAAAATGGAAAAGAGGGAAAAAAGGAGAGGAAAAAGAAAAAGGAATACTGCGCCGGTATTCTGGAAATACATCCGGGGGGAAAAAAATGAAAGTTTCAGATTTGAGAAAATTATGAGTGTAGTTAAATTGAAATCAATAACAGGAAATTTCTATGATACGTTTAGCTCTACAGAAAAACTATATACAGAATGACAAATTGTTTGTTTTAACGAGCAAGTTTTTTGCGGTAAATTTTTATCTATCTTTTACGGTTTATCAGAATGAAGAGGATTTCAGGGGCTATTTCCAGTAAATTCAGGATATGTATTTCATACATTTTATTTGCTATGTAAGCATTTTAATATAACATTTTAATCAAAATAGAGCTATCTTTTACAAAATTGAAAATTTCGAAAATGTTCCATTTAAAGGATATTTAACTTCAACACCAATTTTAATATTTATACAATTTTTGTTTTTGAGCTATGCTGTCTCCTTCACACACAGATTTTTTTTAAATTGTGTTTTGAGGAGGGAGGAATAGCATATGCTGTAAAATCTCTCAGAAATGTTGGATGGAATAGCATACGTTCTTTACCTATTATGTAAATTGCCCATTCGAGCTAAAGAAGTAAAAACGAGAGACAACACAGGAAATGAGTAACCACGCCTTTATTAGGCTCATTTAAATTTAAATGAAAGAGGCAATCTTTAATTTTCGCTCCAATAATAAATATATTTACACGGAAACGCTCCCAGAAAAGTGGATGCAATTACACATTGTGTAGATTTAACATTAAATTTTTAAACAATTTTCACTGATAGCTTCCATTAAAAGTATAGTCGTCTAGTGATTCTGGAAGATCTGAAGCACAGAGGGTGGCCTTATTGGGGGCAGCACGCTAGGACACAGATAGGGTCGCTAAAATCAGAACCTGTTACTTCCCGAAGCCGGCAAGTGTACCTCATACCCACCTCTCCCCATGGAGGTCTCCGTCACACATCTAAAGACAGACATTTCTACAAGAAAAACTCTACCGCCATACATATCACCCTCCTAACCCTTTAACCCTGCAACATATGTCACGTAGGGATAGTCGAACCCGGGAACCTAACACAAAACATGTACTCGGTGGGAAGGAATACAATACTTCCACTACAGATAAGTGGTAGAAAAACTAAAAATCTGTATTGCTCCATTCCCATGCTTTTTTATCGGCCCTTTAAACAAACAATACTTATAAAAGATTATGATTTTGTTTACATATCATCATATATATCTGCAGAAATGCTCTTATTGCTTAATTCCTTATAAGTTGAAGAGAAATAAGGGAATCCAATACGCCAAAGCTATAGCCAAATCTTTTAAAAGATGTCGCAATGTGAATGTCATTGAAATCCTGTTCTCTTTCCATGGCCAGGAGTAAAATAAGATAGATATGAAACGTAAAAAGAAATGGCGTGTTATTTATGGACGCTCTTTAACTGTTGTGGTTCTCAGCGTCCCATTGTATATTGGGCTTGAGGTTCTTTTACGTGCCGTAAATCTACGACAAGGGACCAACGGCTTTAGTTCCCTTCCGAAGGAAGCCTTGCTAAGGATTTTTACGCCAGAAAAAAACCATCGTCGTCCGTCGGGTTTGAACCCGCGAACTTGGGTATATGAAGTCAGCATGGACCATTACACCACGGAGGGCGACAGATGAAACGGAAGAGGAATGAAAACAATATCTCGGAATTGGTTAACTTTAGAAAATATACATCATAACGTGTATATTTAAACGAGATCTACATTTTTTGTGTATTAGATTTTTATTTATCCTTACGTTTACTAGTTATGCAAAGGACATCCTGAATCAAGAGGACTTCGAATACTATTCCCAGAATATTCAAAATACACATTTTACTTGTCGGGAAAATGTATTTAATATACGGTGTTTTAATAAATATCCGTAGTGACAGTTTTAGAAAATCAAAATTGTTCCAAGTAAATGGTAATTTGGGATGGGAAATTTTCTTGAAAATCATCTTTGAAAGTTGCTGAACTTAATAATTTGTTTGATATCTAACCGAATTTTCGTTTTTGGGTTATGTTGTTCACAGAAACACACACACGGAATTTTTTCTATAAAGCTTGTGGTCTGAGATGACTTCAAAATATATATTCCTGGTGAAATCTCACATCAAAGTTTTGAGTAGAATGCAATATCTTCTTTACCTACTATGTACGTGTAGAGAAAATACAAATATTCTTTTTTAAAATACTTGATATGTAAGTGAATCATTCCGAACATATATTTGGTAATGTAAGCTAAAGTTACAATTCATTTATTAGTTGCCACGCCAACAAGCACTGCAAAAGAGTTTGAGAGGTCATTAGTACAATTAGGAAATGACGTAAGACATGTGCTTCTTCAAGTAAAGAATATATTGCAAAATTTTTTAACAAAAGATTGTATAAGAAGACTGTGCATATACTTTAAATGTAGCCTTTCACTTGTTCACACCAATAATTAATTTTTTCTTAATGTTCAATAAAATATTGAAAAGAAATTTTGATCTATAATGTTTTTTTTTTACAGTTTTTCAAGTATTTCAAAAAGCAATTGGCTAACCACGAGCCGTTAGTTACTTATCATATCTCGAATGCTCGTATTCTCGGCCTCAAAAGTATAGCTTACAGTTCTTAGTACGCAATATACTATTGTATTCAGGGGTCCCCAAAATCTGCATTTCCGCTCAAATACCGATTTAGATTTTGTAGGCGATACAATTCTTTACCTACTATGTACATTATAGAAAGTAAAAATGGTTGGTTACGTAAATAAACTTTATATAGTCACTGAAAATGCTTCTAAGAGCCACTACTTAGCAAATGTAGCACAACATTAACTTTACAGAATGCCTTCGTGAGTTAGAACTATTTGAAGCGAGAGGTCCATTCAGGTTAATTAGCGAGTTTCATAATTTTATTATTCAAGTAGCTAATTTAGACACTCCTGCAAGAGTTCTCATCCGCCCATTGATGTAGACGGTCTAGAAACTCAAAAATAATATGATTAAAAGCTTTGGCCCTTTCTGAACGTTTGACTTGTTGCATAGAGGCTTTCGTCGCTAGTTGACCGAAAGGTTATGCCTCAGCAGTCAAAGCATTCGTGTAATTTAAAAAGAAATTAGCTTGCCATCTGGCAGCCAGTCGGTTATATGTGAACCACATCATGCGTCGTGATTCAAGTACGCTTCAAAATGAAGTACGCACATGCCACGGCCTCTTCGTGTAACAAGACCGACGCAATTTCCGTACTGTTGTGTGCACAGGAGTTCTTCAAACCTCTAAACTTTTTATGTTATTGAAAGAGAACAAGCTAAAGAGGCAAAGACTTGTGTGTGTGCTAGTGGAAAATATGTGGCGTGTAACACAGTGACGTAATACATATTGTGATCCCTATGTCACTTTAATTCTTGTTATTGTTCATATAAAATAATTACTCCACCTACATTGTCTTGGTTGTCTCTTTAGTGCAGTGGTAGAACGGCTGACTTGGATTCCATTCCTAGAACCGGTGTTGGGAGTTTTTCCCCACTGGGACTCCAGATCAAAAAGACCGCATTAACTGGCTGGGAGGGACTCGAGGCGCTGATCATGTCTCACCCTCCAGCACTACACCCTATTCATGACGCCTTCGAACCGAGATGGGGGTCGAAGGCTTCGAGATGCCGAAGAGGAAGCATCAACGCAGACCAGCAGCTCCTACAACAGCCACCGCTTCTCCGGCATCCGCCGGTAGAAAGTGCTCGCCGGCATCTCCGCCACCTGCCGTTACATGGGCAGTGAGCGCTGCACCTTTGTCGCGCTCACCATCACCACCGCCGCCGACCGCCGCTGCTTCACCGGCAGCCAACACTTCATCGCCGCCACCGCTGAGCTCCACGCCGACGCCGCCCCGGTACAATGCCGTGGTTAGGGGGGTCCCTCGGGATCTCTCCACCCGGCACCTCCTCGCCGCTGCACAATCTAGATGGCCTTCATGTTCGAGGGCCACTAGAATAATCTGTGACTGGGGCCCGACACCACTAGTAAGGGTGGAGCTACAGGACCGATCAGACCTGGAGGCTGCCTTGGCGTCAGGGTTGCCCTTATTAGGGCGACTTCTGCACGTTGAGGCAAGCAGACAGGAAAGACACCGGCCCTGCCGTCGCTGCTGTGCCTACGGGCACTCATCGCCTAAACCAGCCCGGACACCATCATCTACACAGCCATCTCCGCAGACTGAACAACCAACACCAACCATCCTGCAGCAGGTAATCCAGGGCCTAAGTGAGGCCATTCAGGACCTCCACGCGGAGGTCCTGATTCTTACGGCTAAGCTGACGGCCTTGGAGGACAGGCTTCAGGAACAACACAGCGCCACTTCACATCCAGAACTTCACCAAGCAATAGCAACAGCAGTCACCGACATCCGACTCATCTTCAGGGAGGAGGTGAGAGCTCTACTGGAGAAGTCGGCACCTAAAACTTCCAGGTTCAACATCCAAAGTAGACGCCAAGGGCTCAGGCTCGAAAACGTCCCAGGATACGACGACTGGCTCAACAGAGTCAACCAGCACTAACTCCATCCTTCACCCTAGAATTCCTTCATTCCTCTCCCCGAATACTCCGCGGCGGCAGTCTGGGCCTCGGTCAAGTCTGTCTCCCGGTCCTCAATTCATCCTGCAGTCAGTTAAATTATCGCCTTGAATCCGCGGGTGCAATAATGCGGTACCGCCTCTCCTTTTTTCCTTCTAATACCGGTGGAGGGGTTTTTTAGTCGGTACGCCCACATGGGAGACCCCGACACTCCGGGCTTGCCCGGGTTAGTCCATAAGGTGGATTTTCCCCTCCACTCGGAAAAAAAAAAAAAAAAAAAAAAAAAAAAAAAAAAAAAAAGATGGGGGATGCAGCGGCGTGGCGGTAAGGCAAGGTCCCTTGTGAACTGTCGTACCGTGGAGTTACATTTACTTTATTATCAACATACATGTTTACTAGAGTGATCTTAAACCGCACAGGCTTATAAGCAAGACGAGAAAACAAAATTATATCACAGATGCACTTCTGTGTGTCCGGAGCTGAGAGGAGAAAAATAAAATCCAAGGCTCATTATGATGCAACTATGAATTATTTTTGAACCATCGTTGCAAGTCAACTAAAAATGTTGATTCCAATTTTGGTATAGAATTGGTGGAATGCAATACCTTCTCTGGTAGAGGTAGAAAAAGTAAAACAGTATGCGTTGCATTCAGATGATTTTCTTTACTCATTCTTCTACAAAATAATGTTACAAACGCTTCTTAAAATGATCCTCGGGTCCACAGAGCTTAAAGTTGCACGACATTTGTCTTCTCAGGTTAAGGCTTGCCGGTCTCCATGTCCGCGATCGCTAAAATGCCTCACTTTGGTGCTTCGTGGCGCAGGGGATCGTGGGTTAGAGTTCCTTCCTTGGGTATGGGTGTTTGTATGTTTGTAAATGTGTATATATCTGTATGTGTATAAGTAAAAAAGAAAACAATAAATAAATAGGGCAATATAGGGAACTAGAAAAAAGAGAGGAAAAAGTATAAAGGAATACAGCATTGGAGTCCTAAAAAAAAACTCCGGAACTATATTTTTACAGAAAATAATAATAATAATAAAAAAAGAGGGCGGAGTCGTTGTACCCTACATTTAGCAAACTACATAAATCGCTTGCTGAACTTTTCTGGGCTCGCCGCAGCCCCTTCCACTTTGTTTCCAGCTGTGAAGGGATAAACAAACATGGAAGTGTTGGGATGAGGAACCTAAGAGGGCAGTCCAGAAAGTCGCAGACGTTTTGCCCCATCTTGGCGTTACGTTGGTGCCAGAACGTTCCTATGTGCAGTACACATCCAGTTGTGGTAGCGTGAGGACTGTGCCGTCCTTACTTTGCTCTCTGTGCGTTATCAAAATGTGCCGCGCCATTTGAAGTGCGGTCTGTGATAACGGTTTGTTGGCTAAGAACAATAAACCAATTTAAATTTATTCACAACTGTATGTTGTTTACGGACAGGGAATAATGAGTAAAAGCTGAGCCAGGCAATGGTGCATTGATTTAAAAAATCTTATGCATTAAATTCACACGACTTACTCTAGTTGTTCCATAAACAAACTTCTTACAAAAATTTATATTCTTTCTATACACCATGCTAATCGAGATAAACATTAGCAGAATGTTCTTATTACTTAATTTCTTATAAGTAGAAGGAAACTAATGGAATGCGCTATACTAAAGTGATAGTCAAATATTTTAAAAGCTGTCGTTATGTGTTTGTGATTGCAAATCAATTCTTTGCTTGGCCAGGAGTAGACAAAAGATAAAAACGGACACTTCCTGTCTGAAAAAGTATAAGTACTTCACAAATGAAAAAAAAAAAGTAGCCATAACAAAAATGTAAAAGACATAAATTGTGTGTTTTGATGAGATCTACATTTTTATGCAGTAAGTTTATTCTATTTCTTACGGTTTAGCAGCTAAGCAAAATTCGGCAAAATTCATCTAGAATAAAGAGGTCTTGAAAGACTATTCCCAGAAAAGTCAAGATATACATTTTATTTGGAATGTAAATATCTTTAGTATGCGGGATTTTAATCAAAATCGTTATGGCCATTTTGGAGAAAATCAAAGTTTTGAACATTTTTCCATGTAAAGGGTAGTTTTTGGTGGGGAAATTTTCTTTAAAATCTTCGTGTCATCCTTGGAACATATTAAACCTAAATACCAAGTATGGTATTCAATGGTTCTTTTCGTTTTTGAGCTATGCTGTCCACAGACACACACGGACGTTTTTGTAAAAAAATATTCGGACTCAGGGGACCCCAAAACATATATTTTCGATGAAATCTCGGGACAGAATTTTTGGGTGGAGTACAATAATTTCTCTATCCACTATTTTCATTGTACATGCGGGCTAGAGAAAGTAAAAATGACCGTACAGATGTTCACAACGACGTCCGCAGTGGTGCCTAGCCTTGTGACTGATGAACCGGCAATGAAAATCAACGACAAAATTCATGAAAATCGTCGTTTTACGATTACAGAACTTTCGGAAGATTTTTCACAAATTTCAGGGCGTTTAGTGGATACGCAATGAATGTAGGAACATTCTGACACCAAGATGGCGGCTCTAGTTCTACTCATGGCCACGATAGGCCGAAACCTCTGGGGACTTCTGGACTGCTCTCGTATTACGCGATCGCATGGTTAGGTAAAATATAACAATTAAGTTTGCTTTAACTGATTATATAATACTAAAAATATACAATCTATAAATATATCAATGCATACTTCTGTGCTTTAAACTAGACTTTAAAAATAAAAAAAATCTGATGTGTACCATTCACATGACTTTCTCTATATCCCTGCAACAAATTCTTCTTAAAAAGCTTATACTTCTATTTACTTTATGCTAATCAGAAAAAATGTGCAGAAATAGTCTTATTACTCGCTTCCTTGAAAGTAGAAATGAAATAAGGGACTACCATAGGTTCAAATGGTATTCAAAAGCTGGGTTCTATGTCAATGAAGTACTTTTGTTTGTATGGATAGGAGCTGACAAGTTCCTATATGAGAAAAGTATAAGTTTTTCATAACAGAAATCAAAAATAAGGAATGTCTCAAAAATGACGAACTCACGAAGAAAATGTGTATAACAAAATTTGTGTGTTTTAACGTGCTCTACATTTTTTGAGCAGTAAGTTTTTGTCCATCTCTTACGGTTTAACAGTTATTCGAAATTCATTAAAATTCATCCAGAATAAACTACTATTCAGAGGCTATTCTCAGAAAATTCAAGATATACATCTTATTTGTCAAGTATATATCTTTAATATACGACATTTTAATCAATATCGTAAAGCCATTTTTTAGAAAATCAAAATTTTCGAAAAAAGTTCCATGTAAAGGGTAATTTGGGGTTGGGGGATTTTTCTCAAAATCTTCGCGTCACATCCCTGGAAGATACTTAACTTAAATACCAAGTTTGGAAAATACTTTTTTTGGATACAGGGGACCCTAAAACATATATTTCCGGTGAAATCTCGGTATCAATTTTTTCGGTGGAGTGCAATACACTATGCACATAGTGAGTTTAGAGAAAGTAATAAGCTGTTGTCTATTTACATATATGCTCGAGTTGGCGTATTAATCGATTAACGAGTTTTAATGTATATCAGATGAAATGCTGGAATGTGGTCATACAATCATAGCCGGTTAAACAGCATAGTACTATACTCACAGTTTACAATGGAAAATGGACACCGCAAATACAATTTACTCATCATTTGCGATGCTCTCGCGATAATTAACCACTCATTTACTACGAATTACAGAAAGTTGACATTACTCTGACGTAACTCCCGAGACGACAAATACACTGCAAACAATGATTTCACCGCTGTATCCTCCATTCTGTCAAAATGACAGGAATAAAGCCCATTCTTCGAAAGCAGGTGGACAGACACATTTTCGTCTAGGAATCTTAGTTATGCATATGTCTTTAAGATTGAAGAGCACTTTAGAGGTCATTCCCAGAAAATTCAAGATATGCATTTTATTTACATTGCACATATTTTAATCAAATTAGTAAATAACATTTTTCGAAAATTTTTCCATGTAAAGGTATCATTGGAATTGGGCCTTTCTTGTTGCATCCTTAAAACATGCATTAAGTTTGATATAAACGAATTTTTTTTTGTTCACATATTATTTTACATATTAAACTGAAATTTTACAGGATGTACTTGCATTCCTCCTTATTCTCACTGATCTACTTTTATTCGACAGTTCTGTTTATTTAGAAAGATTGGACTGTTTCTTTAATTATACCATGTCCATCTATTTATTTAAATAACGAATATATTATTAACATCAAATTAAATCAGTACTTAAAAGTTGTTTCTATCTTATTGAACTTTAATTTAGCATTGTTCATATTATCTTCAGGAAAAAACGTGCATTAATACCATAAAATGACATTTATAAAAACAAATGTTTAAGCCCTAGAACTTCAGGAAACAAGAACGCATCTAGCATGGAAGATACCACATAGCTCGAGTACAAAGAAACTACCATGCTTACACCATGATGCTAACTCGAAAAGAAAAACAAATCCCTAAAAGGTGGGCCAAAGCTTACTTCACTGCTCTAAACATGTGTAAAAGAGGTCCTGTTGTAAGCCACAAGTGCATTATTATTAAAAAAAAATTCTGATGTATTCCATTTACATAAATGTACTTATTTTTAAACAAATAATGCTTAAAATAGCCATGAAAGTCTTCCTTGTAGATACAATGGATGTAACAGCTTATTGCTATGCGATAACTTTAAATCACCTACTCTTTACTTGACAAGGAGAACGAGAAACAGATAACGACTTCCCATCTGAGAAAAGTGAAAATATTTTAAAGCTTAAGCCATAACGTAACTAATGTTAAAATTGAAAATGTTACTTACCTTACGCATTTTAACTATTATCGAGATTTTATTTATCTCTTACAGTTTGGTAAAGAAAGAGAGCGAACGGCCCAGAAAATTCAATAGATATAATTTTATTTTTATGAAAATATGATATAATATGTGTCATTTTGATCAAAATTGTTTCAGCTATGTGAAAGAAATCAAAATTCAAAATAATTTTTGCATGGTAAAGGCAGTTTAGGGCGGGAGGTTTTTTTGTTTTGGAAATTCGATTCGTAATCCTGGAAGATGCTTAAGTATTGAACCGATTTCACGCGTTTGCAGGTATCTTCCTGACAAACGAAATATAAAGCTTGAAAGAAAATACATATGTTAAAACTATAATAGAAAGGGCAAATGAAATATTAAGTGTAACTTTAGTTGCAACCATGAATGCACGCTGCGAACGGTCTAGCCGGGTCTCTGTCTCCTTTTAACTTTTTCTAGTAGTATACACAATGTACATTGTCGCCCTCCTTGATGTAGTGGTTACCATACCAACTTCATATATTCAAGGTCAAGGTTCAAACCCGGCGGAGGACTATAGATTTTTTCGAGCGTAAAAGTCCTTAGCATGGCTTCCTCCGGAAGGTAAGTATAGCCGTTGGTCACGTGTCAAATTTACGACACGTAGTAATCCTCAAGCCTGCTAAAAGAGGCCTCTGAGCAAAATTAAGTGGTCTTTCATGTCTAGTATAGAGGAAACGCTGAGAACCACGGCAATTAAAGAGAGTCCATAAATAAAACTCCATTTACATGTACAATGCATATTGTAGATAGCGAAGTTATTGCATTCCATCCAAAAATTCGGTGCCTAAGCTATATCAGAAATACATGTTTTGAATCCCCGAGTCAAAAAAGAAATTAAAATGTACGCATAGTTCAAAAACGAAACGTCCGTTAAATACCAAAGTTCTTATTTAATTTCAGTATTTTCCAAGCATGTGACACAAAGATTTTTAAGAAAATACACCATCCCAGCTACTGTTTACATGGAACGTTTTTCGAATTTTTTTTTTTTCTCAAAATGGCTCTAACGATTTTGATTAAACGGACATGTGTTTAAGATGTTTACATGGCAAATGAAGGTATATATTGAATTTTTTGGGAATAGCCTCTAAAATCTCTTTATTTTGAATGACTTTTGCACAACTGATAAACTGTAAGAGACAGACCAGACAAAAACTTACTGCAAAAAATGTAGAGTTCTTTAAAACACACAACTTATGTGATATACATTTTTGATATAATTACAGTTTCTGAGATGTTCCTTAATATTGGTTTCAAATTTAAGCTACTTAAACATTTATCATAGGAGATGTCATATTTCGTTTCATACGAGGGACGTTCAAAAAGTCCTTAGAAATCCAAGAAATTACAATCATAGCATCGAAAAAAAGTTTGAATTAGTAACCGTTGCCTCTTACTAGATGAAAGTTAAGGTTTCAGCTATATCCATCACGTGGTTTCGTTGCCATAGGCGATTGAATCAACAATCTTGTGCTTGCTTAGAGAGATCGAAAAATAAAACGAGTTTTGCCTTAGCACTGAAATTGATAAAAGCCTCCGAAACGTTTGAAAAAATCCAGGATATGGTTTTCAGTGATCGACAAATCAAAGTTCGGGAAATGTTGAGACCATAGGTATATCACAAGGTAGTGTTCTCAATTTGTCACCAACAATTACGCCTGACAAAGATTTTCGGCAAGATGGGTGCCGCGTTTGCTCTTAGTGGAGAAAAAGCGCAATCGTGTGATCGATTAGGAAGCTGGTTTGACACTTTTCCATCGCAATCCTGACGAGTTTCTGCGTCGATTCATAAGTGTGAATGAAACATGGATACAGTATTACACCCCAGAGTCAAAAGTACAGACGAAACAGTGACTTTTTAAAGAAGGTTCCGAAATTTTCGTTTTTTTGGGGGGGGGGAATGCACGCGGAATCCTCCTCTTTGACTCTTGCAGAAAGGAAGAACGATAAATCGAGAGTATAATGCATTGCTATTGCACCGGTTGAACGGAGAAACCAAGAAAAAAACGTTCTCATCTGGCAAAGAAAATGTTTCTCTTCCATCAAGACAATGTAAGGGTACACCTGCCCAGTTTCAAGGGAGAAAATTGTCGTATTACAACATACACCGTATTCACCAGATTTGGCCCCCAGTGGCTTTTTTTTTTATTTATTTACAAAGTTGAATAAGTAGGTCGTCAGAAAGCGATTTACGTCTAACGAAGAGGTTATCCCACAAACATGGCCTATTTTGAAGACCTTCCAAAATCCTGCATTTTAGAAGGTTAAAAGCAGTTGGAGAAACTCTAGGAAAAGTGTATCGAGCTAAAAGAAGATTGTTGAAAAATAATAATAAAAAAATCTAGCTAAAATAGTTATTTTTCTAATTTTTTTCAAGGACTTATTGAACATCCCTCGGAGCTTTTTTGTTTTGCTCCTCTACGTGCAAGGATAACCAACTTCAATTGTTCCACAAAGCGATAGATTTTATAAGAAAGCAAGTAATTAATTTCTGCTCGTGTTTATCTCTATTAGCATGTTATACATACATGAATAATCTCTTGTAACAACTGTTTGTAGAGTAGGTAGAAAAATAACGTGAATGTAATTCACAATATTTTATGTCTATCGGTGACGACAATAGAAGTTTCTCGAAGTAGTGCTTATTGTCGCACGCAAATAAGACAACAACAAAAAAAAAAACACACACACACACCTACCTTTCACAATCAGAACTTCGATGCACATAATTTGCTCGCCGAATGCACCATTGTTTACTCATACAGATGTAACACTGAATTATCTATTGAAAGGAAGGCGCCACAACTTTCGATAAAGTACATAATGAGTATACAAGTGAGGCGATTAGGGCCGGCAAGACGTAGTCACAATAGTATTTGATGAAATCAACTAAAATGAATGGTTGGCATATAATGTGCTAGATAACCTATGAAAATTTAGAGAAATACAGCAAATATCTGGGAATTATTTTACATAAACTGTACGCTAAATATTTGCATATGTTCATAGTAACCTCAATACAAAGCCATGCATGGAATAATTGATTATTTGAGCCACTTTGAGAAAATGAAGAATATAGGAATAGTGGAGCCAAGCATGTATTTAAATTAAACTCGTGACATAAGTGTACAGTCCAAAATGCAGGACTCACTATCCGCGCTATGAGCTATAAATAGCTGAAGTAGTAAATATTGCAGCTGAAAACAGCAATTTATACAAACTATTTCACACTATTACAAGTGGGTAGTGTGAGGGTAGCGTGCCTGCCTTATATTCAACAGATCGCGAGTTTAAGTCTCGCTTAGTGTAAGTTACCCGTATAAGGCTTCTTTCGGAAAGATGAATATTGAGTCATTTTAAGTTCCATGGACCTCGAGATCATTTGAGCAACATTATATCGATTTCTTTGATCGTCCAATATGACCAACCAGGTTGAAAAACCAA
This sequence comes from Hymenopus coronatus, assembly GCA_030762935.1. NCBI lineage: Eukaryota > Metazoa > Arthropoda > Insecta > Mantodea > Hymenopodidae > Hymenopus > Hymenopus coronatus. The sequence continues at coordinate 102,404,984 of CM060882.1, read as the reverse complement.
CTTACATAAGGCGCGGCCGAACAGTTTACGAAGTAACGTCATGTTGTAAAGTTTTTTGTCTTATTTTAGACATTCCCAGATTATAATATTGAAACAACGATGCACTTTTTCCTAAAATTTACGAATTAAGGGATTATGATTGGTTGCATAATACAATAATGATAAAGAGCGAAATGGGAAGCTAAAAACGCAAAATTAACGTTTTTGAGAAGTGAGGAGTATGTCGTTTATAGAAAAGTCACATTTTAGCCTTTATTGTTATATTTTTAACCAATTGATTATGGTTACAGATATAAACTTGCATTCACTTAGTCTTGTTCAGTAAATATCTATTTCATTTAACATTTCTTTTAACTAAAATGTTGCTATTGAGCTATGATGTCATATTCGTTGTATTATGAAAAATCAGTGCCTTATGAGCATCCCTAAACTGAAAAATTGTGCATGTTTCAATATTTATTTCCAGTACTCAATGCACCGAAATGTTATAATTCAACCACACCTTAAAACTTAATTGCTATCCAATGTTTTAAATCTAAATTATGATATCATAAAACAAGATAAAATATGTAAAACTAATATTTTACTGCCGAAAATTACATATAATAACATTTGACTTTTGTTTTATGTTGCTAACTTTCACCACCCGGTCGCTCTCATCCTGGGTAGATTCATCACACATGAGTGGTAGTGAGTAACATAATGACATATTAATATACTTTTAATTTTAGTTGTATCACATCTTTAACCCTAATTGCAGTAGCTAAAATCATTAATCAGTGCTGCTTCTGATATGAACAAAGTATTCTTAGATCTCAAAGAGCAAGTTATCTACTATGGTGTAACTCGTGGATTTACTCATAATACTTTTTTCTCTATGCTTTTCTATCTGCCTTCGTGAGATATTGGCTATTTTCAGGATGGACAAATATCTGCAATACGCAAATTACAGATCTTGTAAAGAAAATCAGCTGGCATATCCCTTGATGACATCATCGTACCGTTTGAACTGTTTTTCCAACGAATGCAGTTCGCGTTCAATAGACGCCGGCGCTAAAGCTGCAATCTTGCCCTGACTCATTGTGCTCTTAAGTAAGACTTCACTCTATTGAAGCAAGAAAAGCCTCTCTCGACACTGCAACTTGTGGAAGGAATTGTTGCAACTAAGGTAAAGAATCTGTAAGCTTCCAGCAACACAAGAATATCACTTTACGCAAACAGTTTTATAACTTCAGTTACACTTCGAGACAAGAACTCGGAGTAGACGAACTAGAGATGGTTTCTCAATCTTGAAAATAAAAATATATGGTGTAATAATTTTGTAATGAAACTAGCTGCTTGGCGCGAAAACAGTTTCTAAAGGCAGTTGGAATATTACTGCACAATGTAATGCAGTAATTATTACGACCTAAAAATGTGCACATCTATTTAATAGGTAGGTACTTAATCAGAAATTTCATTTCTAATTCTGTGCTTCTTCAAAACACACGATTCCTAGTGCGGCAATAAATGTTTCCCAGACGAAAACTTTGCGCACATGTTCAAGTTGATTCTGGGAAACTACGGGAGAGCCCGTCAACAATCGATAGGGCAGGCAAATTTACTGGAACATGCGTTGTACATCAAGACAGGCAAATTTACTCTCTGCCTGTCTTTATGTACAGCGCATGTGCTATTCCAGCATTTAAAACAAAATTTTCTCTGTATTTGTTTTTTTTGTTTTTGTTTTTGATAGTGTTAAATACTCGCTCTTACTACATACGGCACTGCAGGCGATGACACTGAAGATACATGGAATGAAGATGAGCACCGATGGAAAGTGATGGCGGGGGAAACCGGAAAACAAGAAGATAACCCGCCCCTGCGCCGTTTTGTTCACCATAAAGTCCACATGCGGCCGCCTGGAATCGAGACGAGTGGTCTAATAACTCGGTCACCACGGCGCGGCCATTTTTCCTAATGCTTACTACGGGGCGCCAAATACATGGAAGTGTTATCGTGACATCAGAAGGCAGGCTAACTCAGGACAAGCGTCGTTCCAGTATATAGCGTATTGTCCTTTAAAAGATCGGTTATTACTTTCAGAAGAAAGCGGACCTGCTGAATTTTCAGGAATCCCATCATTTAAATGCTTCTAACTATATGGAATGGAATACTAAATGCATATTTTGTTTTGTTAAGTGGAAACATTTCATTTTAGTTTCGATGCTCATGCATTTGTTATGAGTATTATTAAGCATTTTTTAAAAATATTTTGAAATTATTAAGTCCTCCCTGAGGAGCCAACTCTGTGGTGAGAACGCTTTCTTGTACTTTGCCTCTTATTTTTTACGCCAGTATAACAGTTATATGCGGCCACGAAACAGTAAATGTCTAATCTTGTTTTAATTTCTGTGGAGTTAAACATTCTATCAGTTAAGGTGCTGGCACTTGTTTGTGTTTTGGGGGACCACATTTTATCTAGATTTTGCAGACTCTAGCTGTGGTAATTCATTGATAAATGGGAGGGACCTCTTAAGACTATATCATCCAGGTTCTATGTTATTATTTTTACTTTTTTATTACAGTTCGATATAGTTTATAATCCCTGTTTGTGTTTTCATAGCTTATATTTTTCGGATCCTTAGGACAGTTTATTTTCAAATTCTACTCTTTTGAATGGAAGTACGTGTGTACCCAAACACAAGCATCGGGGACCTCTAGATAAGAATGTCACGGCCAATATGTTATGGAAGGTCTTAACACAATTCTTGCGCATGTATTCCCAGGGAACAAGTCCGTACCATTAGGTCAGTTGTTTCAGGATGTTTCAAAAATACGGGGCATAATTTCAGGTATGTATTTCCCACATGTAGACAATCATTTTAGTTCAGTATAACATGTGTCCGGAAATGCTTCATTTCCGAGTTATGGCCTTCACAACATTGAAATTCACTGGAACGTTTTTCTTTCCGCAGGTTGTTGTCATTACAGAAGATGTTCAAAATGTCCACCTCCTGCTTGAATACAGACCTCACATCGATGTCTCATTGACCTGCGAACACGATCCCAAACTCCAGGACTATTGCGTATGTCCTCACAACTTGCCACAATTCGATTCCGAAGGGATTCCAAATCCGGCACCGGAGACGAATAAACCAATGATTTTAAATGGCCCCACAAGTAGAAATCGAGAGGGTTCAGATCAGGTGAGCATGGAGGCCAAGCAATTGGGCCACCTCTACCTATCCATCGATCAGGAAACCTTCGATCCAAGTACCGGCGAGCCGTAAGACTGAAGTGTGCAGGAGCGCCATCATGCAAGAAGTGAATGTGTTGATGATTGATCAGTGGAGTGTCTTCGAAAACGTCAGGTACGCCTGCCCCGTAAGTCTGTTTACAAGTACATGGGGTCCAACTAATTGATCACCAATGATACCGGCCCACATGTTGAGGGAGAACCGCACCTGGTGATGAGATACAACAGGTGCACGTGGGTTTTCATGCGACCATACATGCTGATTGTGGAAATTTGTTATGCCATCTCTTGTGAACTGTGCTTCATCTGTAAATAATACGACGGCAGAAAAGTTCGTGCAGGGTAATCTGCTGGTGACAGGGCCTGTACACGTTGCAAATGATAAGGATACAATTGATACTCGTTCAACAGTCTCCAGACAGTCGTATGAGGAACATTGACTTGCAACGCTAACCGTCGTGTGCCGATAGAAGGAGTCCTGTCCACAGCCTCCAGAATCTCCTCCTGCACTTCTGGAGTTGTAGATCTTGGTCGTCCCCTTCCCAAACCAGGAGAGGTGAATGTTCCATACCCACACAGACGGGAATGGAGACGTACAAATGCCTTCCGATCTGGATATTGTCGCTGTGGGTACCGCTCCTGGTACAACGACGAGCCAGCGCAGCATTGCCGTCCGCCTTACCGTACATGAAGTGTATCTCTGCCAGCTCTTGATTTGAATACATGTCGCACAGTCTTAACGCCTAAAGAACACTGAATGTAACCTTCCTCAGAATGAACTATCAGAGTGCCCTCCTAATGTCTGCTTTGACGGCAAAGACCTGTGGAAAGAAATGAATTCCAATGTTGTGAAGGCCATAACTCGGAAATGAAGCATTTCCGGACATGAACTATTTTGATTGTCTACAGGTGGGACTTTCAATGTTGTAAAGGGCATAACTCGGAAATGAAGCATTTCCGGACACATGTTATAATGAACTATTTTGATTGTCCTCATGTGGGAAGGGGCCGCGCCGTGGCCGAGTGATTAGACCACTAGCCTCTCACCTAGACGGCCGGGGTTCGATCCCAAGCGACCGCATGTGAGATTTGTGGTGGACAAAGCGGTGCTGGGGCGGGTTTTCTACGGGTACTCCGGTTTCCCCCGCCATCGCATTCCACCGATGCTCCATCATCATTCATATATCATCAGTGCCACCGCCTGCGGTGCCATTAGTAGTTAAAGCGGGCGTTAAACACTACCAAAAAAAAAAAATTCATGTGGGAAATACATACCTGAAATTATGCCCCGTATTTTTTAAAAATCCCGTATTTTTTAAACATCCCGTATTTTTTAAACATCCCGTATTTTTGAAACAGACTCCCTTACTGACGCAAGAATGGAAGTGGATATGTCACTTACGCGCGTTACCCCAGGAGTATGAGTACCAAAAACCTCAGTAGGGGTGACAGTTACTATGTCCCGTCTATTAAACTTTCCAGGATTGAGTGGATAACATTAAGGCGTCTCAGAACTCCACCCAGGCACCACCGCCCAGAGTGTTCAATCTTCCAAGGGTTTCGGGAACCACTGCCCCACCGAGTTCAACCCAATCGAACAGCTCCATTTCGGGAAGGGCCAAGATATTCAGCCCGAAGTACTTCTAGTAACGTCAAAGGCACCACGGGATTCGTAGCGGAATAATTCCGAGAGTAAGGACCAACTCGGTGCTCTTTGGTAGGCAGCCAAACTGAAACAGTCTGACGTATACGGTGAATTCATGTCACACTAAACTTTACAAAATGTTGCATTCTGCATGTAACCACGAGAGAAACTGTGACATTACGTGTGGAAGGGATAGACAAGGCCAAGCACCTTGACGTTTGGCTAACAGGCGGAGAACAGTGCTCATGTTATACGCTCGGCTTTTGCCACTTGAGTCCGTATTCTGAATGTTTCACAGGACTTGTGCATATCACTTTCTTTTTAGATATAATTGTAACACAACTCTAATTAGTTTTATAATCGTATGACTATGTATTTTGATTCAATCAGTGCAGTGTTTTTTTCCTCCTATTTCAGTACTCATATCCGTCATGTGCTACTTCTGTAAAACCCAACGGTCTTGTCACCACAGATTTCTTTTTTTTAATTTTAAATTCAGTTCCGGAGTCTGGTCATACCCCTGTATACCCCTGTTTACATTTTTGCCCCCTAAATTTACTGTGTTTGCTGTACTGTTTTTTTTCTTTCTTTTTTTTCTTTTCTTTTCTTTTTTTTTTTTTTTTTTGCTGTTCCAATACACCCATATACACATGTAACACCTGTGCCCCAGGTGGGACTCGAACCCACGATCCCCTGCTCATTGTTTAGCTCAAGCAGCCCTTCTGAACAGCCTCTGAGTTTTAATTATCTTTCTAAACGCTTCAGTATTTCTGTCTGATCCATAAATTATTTTTTGATAGATCAATAAATTATTAAAAGAAAAAAATTGGTCTGTTCCATTGATATAAGCTTCTCTGCCTGTTCTGCAAATAAACTATTCCTATAAAAGTATGTTCTTTAACTACATTATGCTAATCAAGATACATATTAATAAAAATAGTTCTATTACTTAATTCCTTAGAAGTAAAAGTAAGAGAACACGTTAGGCAAATGCGACAGTCAACATTTATAAAGTTGTCGTATGCGATTGTTATTGAAGTTCCGTTATCCTCAAAAAAAAAAAAAGATGGAATGGATGCGGGCTTTCCGCTTGAGAAACATTTAGTATTATAACATGGAGACTAATATTTAAAAAAGGAAACAAAAAATAAAAAAATAAAAAAATAAAAATAAAAATGCAAACAAAAGCAAAAAAAAAAAAAAAAATACTATGAGAAATCGTGTGTTTTGATATAACTATGTTTTTCTGATGTAAGAGTTTATCTATATCTTACGATTTAACAAATATATTAAAAGCTTCAGTGGCTATTTTCAAGAGATTCCGGGCATACCTTTTCATTTCCTACATGAGCATTTTTAATATGCAACATTTGAATCAAAATCGTTAGATACTTTTTAGGAAATCGAAGATTTCGAAAAATGTTTCTCGTCAACGGTAGTTTGGTGTGATGGATTTGAATTATTTGGGTTTTCTCTAGTTTAAAAATAACTTATTTATATATTATAAAACATATTATACCACATATATTATTATATAATATATTATTTATATATTATGAACATTTTAGCTTACAATTAGAAATCCTCATTTTCTACCCTTGGAAAGTACTAAATTTAATTACTAGGTTTGGTATTAAACGGACTTCCTGTTTTTGAGTTACGCTGCACCACGCGCGCGCACACGCACTCGCGCACACACACACCTTTTTCTAATAATGCTTTTTAGAATTCAGGGTCCTCAAATATTGCATTTTTGGTGGAATCTCGGTAACGAATTTTTGGGTGGAATATACTACTTTCATTGCCTACTATGTATGTTTTCCATACGTGCTAGAGAAAGTAAAATGTATTGCGATTACTGCATTGATGTAAATATTTCGTCCAACTTAATGGGTGAAGTTGTTAACATCTCAGAGGGGGCATTCCATTACTTCGTACTGGTTTAGCCGAGACCTTGATTAGTCCTTTCCGTTTTCAAGATAGTTTTTTTATGGGCTCTTCCACATAAATTACTTAATTCCTGTAGCTCCTAAAGGCGTCGTTCGAATGTTTCCTTGGCAAGATTTGAATTTCTAGTTAATTCATTTGCCGCTATGCGCCATGTAACGAGGGATCGACTCGTCGTCCACAGATGGCACTGTAGAACGAAATCACGACTTGCGGACGCAAAATGGCGGGATTTTGCCCAGAAACATTTCTCTTTCAAGGAATGGGTTATTTTATGTGCAAATCAATATTTCACGAGTACATCGGCTTTACTTTCCTTCCGAAGGAAGCCACACTAAGGATTTTTGCGTCCGAAAAAGTAAATCATCCCCAGATTTGAACCTGCAATCTTGGGTTTTAGAGGCTGGCTTGGTAACCGCTACGCCACGGAGGGGGACTCCTTCATGTAAAATGTTGAATGCATAACTAAGAGAGACGTAGTACAACAGCATCAGGGTATGTATAACTAACATTTAATAAACACTCTGATGTATTCCATTCACATGACTTTCTCTACATCTCTGCAACAAATTAGTTTCAAAAAGCTCATGCTTCTATTTACTTCGTGCTAATCGAGAAAAAATTAGCAGAAATAGTCTTATTACTTGCTTCCTTGTAAGTAGAAGGGAAATAAGGGAGTAGTATAGGTTAAAGCGATAGTCAAAAACTGGTTGCTATGTGCCTGAAGTTCCTTTGTTTGTAACGACAGGAGTCGACAAATTCCTGTATGAGAAAAGCTGAGTTTTTCGAACCTGAAAACAAAAACAAGGAATATCTCAAAAACGATCAACTCCACAAAAAAAATGTATACAACATAAATTATGTGTTTTAATGTGCTCTACATTTTTGTGTGGTAAGTTTTTGTCTATCTCTTATGGTTTAGCAGCTATGCAAAATTCCGTAAAATGCACTCAAAATAAAGTAGTCTTCATAGGCTATTCCCAGAAAATTCAAAATATACATTTTGTTTCGTAAATATCTTTAATATACGATATTTTAATCAAATTCGTTAGAGCCATTTTTTAGAAAATCCTAATTTTCCAAAAAAGTTCCATGGGGTGGGGAGATTTTTCTCAAAATCTTCGTGTCGCATCCCTGGAAGATACTAAACTTAAATGCCAAGTTTGGTATTTTACCGACTTTTCGTTTTTGAGCTATCGTATTCACAGACACACGGACACACACGGACCTTTTTCTGAAAATACTTGTTTTGGATACAGGGGACCCTAAAACATATATTTCCGGTGAAATCTCGGTATCGATTTTTTGGTGGAGTGCAATACCTTCTCTATACTCTATGTACATAGTGCGTATAGAGAAAGTAAAAATTACGAAAAATCGACATTTTTATTTCAATTCCATAAAATACTTTAAGCATACTTTTATACAAAAAAGGTATAATTCAGCACCATTTGCCATTTTAAATGCCTTAAATCAAAGCATTAGAAGTGAAACTGTACTGGGGTCGGCAACAATGATTTCAGTTCGAGATCTCATTCGCATCAGGAAAAATAAAAAACCAAGTTATGCAGAAGAAAAGCAGCAACACAAGAAGAAAAGGGCAGGAAAGGTAAAAGCAGAGGAGGGGAAAAGGTAATCTGGATCATATGTACCAACATGGTGAATTTTAATATGAGCCATACATGCAGATCTCCTTGTTTCCTTGCTATAAATATCTTCAGCATTTTGCTTCCCTTGTGGGGCATTTTCTGTACATGTTCAGAGAGGAACAATGAAGAATAATTGTTCCTAGTTTTACTGTCGGATATATTTAAATAGGTTTCCAATTTTCAAACCCAAAAATTATATGTTTATGACAAAAATGCAGATCCATAACTTTAAAAAAAATTGGAGCCTAAACCAAAGAAGACACAAAGAATTAAGTATATAACAACTTTTGTGTTTTAACGTGCCCTACATTTTTTGTGTGGCAAGTTTTTGTCCATCTCTTTCAGTTTAGCAGTTATGCAAAATGTTTTAAAATTCATCCAGAATAAAGTAATCTTCAAAGGCTATTCCTAGAAAATTCAGGATATACATTTTATTTGTCAGGTAAATATCTTTAATATACGGTATTTAATCAAAATCGTTAGAGCTATTTTTGAGAAAATCAAAATTTTCGAAAATAGTTCCATGTAAAGGGTAGTTTGGAAGGGGGGTTTTTCTTGAAAACCTTCGTGTCGCATCCTTGGAAGATACCAAATTTAAATACCAAGTTTGGTATTTAACGGACTTTTCGTTTTTGAGCTATGCTGCCCACAGACTCTTACATATACTCACACAGACAGACAGACAGACACACAAACGGACATTTTTCTAAAAAAAAATACCTTTTTTGGATTCAAGAGTACCCAAAACATTTATTTCCGGTGAAATCGGTGCATTATAATACCTTCTCTATGCACCATGTACATAGTACGTATAGAGAAAGTAAAAATTGATGATATTTGCACTGTAACTTATCCGTATTATACTACATGTGTAGCAGAAAGCGAGCATAATTAGTATGGAATTTCAAACCTTCAGTCATATATGATCTTAAAGTAGAATACTTCACTGTACTGCGGGATTTACAGCAGTGCAATTTATCTTGTAATGTATTCCTAGTGAGATTATATGTATAATAATTCATTGGGATATACATTACAAAACAATCTCTAGTTATAGTAATATCTTGCGTCAAAATTCCGCACCTTGGCTAATTCCAATGTTTTAATAAAGTTGCTAAAATAATATAAAATTAAAATATTTTGGCTTAGATGGCCATGAAGCTGTGAAAAAAACAAGTTAACGAAATGTGTGAATCAGAGTTTATGAATTTCAAAGCAGTATATAAGAAAGGAAGAGAGATTCTGACGGATGTGCCACGACTTAATTGGTAGATTTTAGGATCACAGACGCTTCGATTGAGGACAAATATTAGGGTATCTCCTCTCGACTTGCCTCTTTCATTCAAATTATTTGTACTTCAGTGACTATTATCTTCAACCCCATTTTATGTCACCCATTCCCGCTCTTTCTATGTCATTCTACAAAAGTACTTTTATTCTAGTATTATGTTTTTCATATTAATTTTACTAAATAACTTCTCGGGATTTTAATATCAGTTTATGCCCTCATATTTAACGTCCGTTTTACTATTCATATTCTCTCTCCGTCTCTCCAGTTCTTGGCCATGGAGGTGCTAGTTCAAAGACATAACGTCTTTTAACTCTTTCTAATTTTAATACTGCCTAGAGCTTCAGGTAAATTTTGTCTCTGAAATTATTTCGTAAACCTATATTAATTTAATCATCATTCCATACACCTTAGGTGTAACTATACACCTTATAAACCCTTAGCTTCAATATTTGTCATTTCGTTTACTTATAGATTGTTGCTAACCTATCTTGTTCTACAAATTATTTTATATATGGACTATAAATGTAATTTATAAATTACTAAATTGATTGATAGACATGAAACATTTACATTAGACTGCACTAAATATAATTTTAACATGATTTTAGAATGAAGTACAAATTACTTATTGCCTCTGGTTTACAGAATATTCTTATACTATTAACCACTAGAACCCTGATTTTATATAACATGTACATAAATAATAAATATATAATATATAATGTAAAACATAAGCAGCAAAATATGGTAAACATGTAATGATATATGTAATACCAAATATACGTAGAATTATGAATACATAAAGTCATATAAAATTATTATAAATTAGGAATTTAAATTAAAATTAATTTATTTTACTCCTGATCATATCCTGTACCACACATTTATTTCCCGATACTACACCAGATTTGTTATTTTAAATTGCTATTCACAAATTTTATTCATTTTATGGAATTTTGTTAACACGTAAAATATTTTTCATTAAACATACAGGAGCAAAAAAAAAAAAAATCCAGTCGTCATAAACTGAATTGAAGAAATTAATAATGAGTACGCAACACAGTTGATAATATTCTGCACAATAAGATACTTCGCATTTTCTGGTGTAAATTGCATTTTACAATTCGATAAAGCGTTCTTCTGTGAAGAAAATAATGTTTAAAAAAATGACGTCACAGACACTACTTGAACAGGAAATGTTTTCCTGGAGGTCTGCCTTCCAGAGGCTGTAACTCTTCACCATTCAGGATCTTGCTAATACTGAGCAAAGTAGAATGGCCGTGCTTTCTATAAATTACATTCTGGAACTTTCGAGAGACATTGACACCAAATGTTTATTCTCATTATTAATATATATATATATATTTATTAATAATGAGAATAAACATAATCATATATATAGTCAGCATAGAAATGAAATGTAAATATAATAAGCAAAGAAAAATAAATAATAATTTGTATATAAGATTGTGTAAAATTTTATATAAACTGAAATAAGTCAACTCAGTATAACAAAGTAAATACATGCTTCAATTCATAACAATGTGTAATTATATAAAACAGGAATAGATAACTTTAATTAGACAAGGAAGGCTAAAACAGGTTTTGGGAACTTTAAAGATAGAAAATCAAAAAGAAAAGTACGGGGTATTAAGTATACCTTCGTTGGTTACTACAATGCAATAAGAAAGACTAAAAGAATTCTGAAGTACTTTTTATTACGAAATCAATGATGTTCAGATAGACAAAAGGTTCTTCAACAACACGAACACAATAAAATCACTTAAGGTTTCAACTACAAAAGGGGAATTAATTCCTAACAACAAAGCATTTTATTGCATCTAAAATGATTGATGAAAGGAATCTGTAGTAATGAAGAAAAATTAAGCTATTAACAATAACATTTTAGCACAGGAGGGAAATTCTCGTTTTCTAAAAGAAACAGAGTGCTTCTTTGGTATGTTGCACAGTTTAAGTGTCTTGTTTCAAACTCTGGAACTAACTACAGCCATTCATTCCATCATATTGCTTACACCAAGGCATTTGACATTCTATGCAGATTTACGTATAACACGGCATCCCAGAAAAATGAAATTGTGTGCCAACTTCAAAAGTCAGACGCACGATATTATCTCCTTCCCGAAGGTCACATTAAAGGCTGCAGCATTCTTTAATTTTAATTTTTGTCACGCCTTATTTAAGTGAGGTAAGATAATGGCGACATAGAAGTCTGCACTGCGAAAGGAGAACCTTTGTATTTTGTTATTTTCCATTACTCTGAATCCCGTAACAGGTCTGTATAACTGCAGTAGGTGATGGATTCTTTTCGATCGCAAAAATCCTTGGCATAGCTTCCTTCGGAAGGGAGGCAAAGCGGGTATTTCCGTGTACTAAATTTTTATTTGCACATAAAAGAAACGCATGCCTTACAGATTTCCGGAAAATTCCGCTTTTTCGCAATCGTATTGCGTCGTGATTTCCTTCTATAGTGCCATCTGTGGGCGACGTGCTCATCCTTCGTCACTATAGCACATAGCGGCGAACTGACGAACCAGAAATTCAAATCCGATCAAGAAAACATCGTAACGATACCCTATGCTCCACTTAGAAGTTATAGTAATAAATAAAATATCCCAAAACCAGGTACAGTGTATGTGTCTCAAAATCATAAGCTGTTATCCCGTAACATCTTCAAGGAATTTCCGGCCCCTGCTTTTGACGCCTCATTATTTTCTTTTTCCTCCTACTGGCTGGATCCCATTTAAGAGTTATTCCAACAGGCATTCTGTAGACGTTATGTTTCCTCTTTTATACTTTAATTCATGCATACAAATATTTTTAGTTTTTATCTAGATTCTGCGCATCCATAGGATTTTTTAATCCATTTATTTTCTTTATTCATATCGCTACTTATGTTCAAGTCAAAGTCGCTCGAGAAAGTGCCGGGCTCTTTATACCTCTCACTGCTGCCAACAGAATTACACACTTCAATTAGGTTATCAGCGGTGGTGGAACGTAACATATAGTTTCGTAGTTATAGAAGCCGTTATATCCACGATATCACTGTTGAACTACGGTTAGAAATGATTTACAATGCAATACTGAATTAAAGGATAAATATAAAAACAAGGGAAGTCAAAACATTTCTACAATTTTATTCCACGAGAAAGGTTTCCTTAACTCCAGTTTCGCTGCAAGAATTCCCTGTATCCTTGGAACAATTATGTATGTGAATAACGATCTTCCTCAATATGGTTTATAAAATCATGTCATAAAAGTTAATTATGAAAACTTAGAAGAATGTTTCCGATTGTGGAACACACAAACATTAGTCCAAGTATTGAAAAGCTGATTGAATTCACTAAACTGCATTAATCGCGACGAATTCCCTATGCATAAGAAAATTTACTTTCATTAGCGAGTTGTATTTAAGCAGCAGCAGTAAACATAATAGTAAGAGTGGTGGTGGTCGTCGTTGTAGTAGCGGTACTTACTGTAGCTTCATTGGTTCCAGTTTATCAGTGCATGCCAAGACAGAGACCTTCGTTATGTAGGCCCTTCGCCTATTAGCATCTGTTTAAGGAAATGTTAATGATTATATTAGTTGCGTAGTGACTTTCCTGTCCATCTGGCTGAATAATTGGCGGTATTTACTATTCAACACGGCATTTACTTGAAAACTAAGGGAAAATTGAGAAAAACAGCAGCTTTGGTCGATCAATGCGTATCGAATCTACGGTCTCTAAAATAAAAGCCAAAGACACTATCACCTAAGTCTTCTCGCGCGATTATTTGAAGGTTGTTTCCATTTTAAAGTAACTACATACAACTTATTGCTCAATTAGAAAGCTTTTATAGGCAAGGTTATATAGTGAATAACGTAAGAAGTGGTTATAAAAATAGAATTTTATGAATAACAGTATATAATACATGTATATAAAGTTTATCATTAATATGGAACCAGGGATCCGTACGGTCAAGAGCACGGACACGGACTTATTCTTCTGATTTTTTCATTTTATATTACTTTCTCTATACTACGATGTACATAGTGTATAGAGAAGGTATTGCACTTCACCCAAAAATTCGATAGCGAGATTTCACCGGAAATATATGCATTAGGGTTCCCTGTATCCAAAAAAGCATTTTCAGAAAAAGGTCCGTGTATGTCTGTGTCCGTGTGTCTGTGAACATGATAGCTCAAAAATGAAAAGTCGGTAAAATACCAAAGTTGGAATTGAAATCTAGTATCTTCCAGGTATGCGACACAAAATATTGAGAAAAATCCCCACACCTCAAACTATCCTTTACATAGAAGTATTTTTCGAACATTTTTATTTTCTCAAAAATGGATATAATGATTTTGATTAAAGTTTCGCATATTAAAGATATTTACCTGGCAAATAAAATGTATATCTTGAATTTTCTGGAAATAGCCTCAGAAGACTACTTTATTCTGAATGAATTTTATTACGGAATTTTACGTAACTGCTAAACCGTAAGAGATGGACAAAAACTTGTCATACAAAAATTGAAGAGTACGTTAAAACACTCAAGTTATGTAATATACATTTTTTCACAGAGTTGATCGTTTTTTTAGATATTCCTTGTTATTGGTTTCAGCTTTGAAAAACTTATACTTTTCTCATACAGGAATTTGTCAAATCCTGTCCATACAAACAAAGGAACTTCAGTTACATAGCAACCACTTTTGACTATCACTTTAACGTATGATAACCCCTTATTACGTTTCTACTTACAAGGAAGCAAGTAATAAGACTCTTTCTGCTCTTTTTTCTCGATAAGCATGGAGTAAATAGAAGTATAAGCTTTTAATAATATTTGTACAGAGATGTAAAGAAAGTCATGTGAATGGAACACAACAGATTTTTTTATTTATTGTTTGCACCTCTGTATTCCACACCAGCTATACTACTGATTTTAATTCAAGTGTGACACATAAGTCTATGAAGAAATGCCAGACCTAGGTCTTTGGGAAAGGGGAAGATTATGGAAACATTATCGCATTCTTCGCGATACAGTATATATCAGTTTTCCTGGAAGAGTACCTCTCGTATTGCTTTGATTGATGATAAAAGTCTGCTCTGGAGCATCTTTGAGCACAGATGAGACTCTTGACTCAGGAGCGGACACATGATACTATATTTAATATAATATATTTACCTTACTAGATTTAATTAAAGTTAACTGGAATTTGCAACTTATGTATTTATTATTATGAACATCTATTTATTTCCGATATAGGTGTAGGTTGACTCAGTTGGTTAGTCTAAAGTTGATAAACAAAGAAAATATTCAATTACGATTTTGTTACATGCACATACGTGGATATTTTGATAGACGATACCTTAATGTGTATTTACTTTGGTGTGTTATTTGTTTTTCCTCTTCGTCTAACAGTTTTGTCATAAACCAATCACATGTTTCTTATGGTCTTAACTGCGCCGCAAAATGAACAACGCTTTACTTCCTCTTTTTTCACCTCAATACATCCCTGCCATTTAATGTGGAGTCATTAGGCTTTAAGAAAGCTTTCTTATGACTGCCACGCCTACTTGTAGGTAATACTCAATCTAAAAACATACTATTCTTTAATAAGAAAAATTATAAATGACTAAATAAAGCAAATATTGAAGTAATGTTGTTTATTAACTGTTCTTAATTACTAACACAAATACCTGCTCTTATACCCTTAACAGCCTGTATTTGTAATCTGTATAGTAACTACACTGGATGCTTTGATTCTCTATGCATTCGTAATATTAACATAATTACTTTCAATTATGAAATTATGTGCTAGATTAATTTCAAATTGGGTATGTGTATTGCTGAAAGCTTTATAGATTGGAAAATGAAAGGAGCCGCTGGAAGCAAATAAACAGACACTTGGGAAATGGAATGGTAGGCATAATTAGCGAATCCTACATACACAAGTGTTTATTTATTGTTTTATAGATGGAAATATTTTTAAAATACTGTTGTTTAGTTAGATTCTTAAATCAATAACACAAATGGGTAAAATGAAAAGCAATATATTCTGGTATATATTTCATATGACGGCAATTTCATGAGTTCGTACAAGTTAAATTTTATAGCGGAATTAATTGAAAGCACTGTTGATTAAATGCATTTGTTGGTAATCAAAACATGTTACCCTGTCATCACTGAGCATTACTTTAAAAATTGCACTGGATGCCAGAGTTGAAACTAATTCCATTAATGGCCAACCACCAACTCTGGGTCACAGCTTCTGCAATGGATGGCATTTGTTTTTAACTTATGTATAAACAATGTACTCTCTTATGCTCTTGAGGCACAGGACCTACAGAAAATGATTAACTTTATTAGATTCTCGAGAAATTATAACAAAGACAGTTCTCGAGGTAAGTTGGGAAATGATCAGCTTTTGCTTTCTCTACTTAGTACAAGGTGGAGAAGGTATTGCACTCCACCCAACATTTCACCGGGAATACCTGTTTTAGATTTCCCTGAATCCAGAAAAAAACATTTTCAGAAAAAAGAGCATTGTGTGTGTGGTGGCTGTGTGTGTGTGTGTGTGTGTGTGACCACGATCACTCAAAAACGAAAAGTAGGTAATGTACTAAACTTGGTATTTAAGTTTAGTATTTTCCAAGGATATGACACGAAAATTTTGAGGAAAACCGTCCCATTCCAATTACTCTTTACATGGAAAAAATTTCTAAAAGTTTGTTTTTCTCAAAAATGGCTTTAACGAAGTTCATTAAAATACCCTAAATTAAAGTTATTTACAAGATAAATAAAATGCATATTTTGAGTTTTTTGGGAGTAACCTCCGAAGACCACTCCATTCTGGATATCTTTTGTAAAACTCGTAAAACATAAGAGGTAGACAATAACTTACTTCACAAAGGTGTGGATCTCATTAAAACACACTATTTATTTCATACACATTTTGTGTACAGTAAAGTAACCGTTTCCTTTTTATTGGCTTCAATTTAAATTACTTAAATTTTTCTCAAGTGGGAAGTCAACTTTGGTTTCTTCGTTTCTGTTTTACTCCCGGGAATACAAGTGAGATGTATGATGTTTCCATTCCAATCCTCTTTGAACTAGCCAAATAGCTCATTGCTGGGATATTCAACCAGATTCCGAGTAACACGACTGCTATCCTCACTGTTTTGGTATCACAAGTATGAAATGTAATACCAATTGTTTCTCCCAAAAGCTAGTTAGCAAAGCGTTTGTTATAAAGGATGCAAATAAAAATAAAGTACACACAAGATATCTAATCTGCAGTACCGCCGTGGTAAAAGGAGGAACTGCACCTCAACACTATACACATGTAACTTATAATGCTGGTTTGAAAACAACGTTATAGATATACGGATTACAGTATTTCATGGCAGAAAAGCTTATTTTTGTGTACATTCAAAGCACAACAGGATTACTACACTAAGGAACCAAGTAATAAATTATGGAGACAGCGAAAAGACGATTTCAGCGAAAATGTGTAGGGACAGGGGCAGGATCTCGCCGAGGAGGAGAAACATCAGGACAATCTCGCTCCACTCTGCTACAAGTGCAAACCAAGTCTGTGTTCAGCCGCCCCATGTTAGTACACTCCAAGAGTGGAAACTAACCAATTTGAATTTGCGAAGGTGGCAGATGAAGTAATGGAGGCGAAAGGCCTCCAGCACACAACGAGAGCCAGTTTCTGGTGTATTGGATAAAATAAAAATATTGTCAATTAAATCTCTCTATATCCGTGGCTCCATGACAAAACGGACAGGACAGGGTAGAACAATAGATGGAGGGGCTCGTCACTGAACCTGGGAGTAATGAGGTGAGAGGATACATCGGGAGGCCGGGACCAGGAGCGAGACCACATCAATGACAGGGTCCCTATATTTTTTCAGGTTGAAGCACCCCGACAGTTGGAAAGATTGAACGGGCCTCCAGCATACACAGGTTCCAACAACCCCGCCAGGAGCGGCAACCCGGCAATCAGCAAATTCGGAGGACTGAGGTATTTACTTAGAATATTCTTTCTTCCCTGTCACACAAGCACCATCGCCGAGCTTCCAAACCTAAAAGAACCCAACAGGGAGATGACAACGCAAATGAAAAGGAGGAACAGGAAATTCGGGGGTTGAAAGAAATCCACCCACAATTCGCCTGGCGACGCGGGGAACCCCCGAAAAAACCATTAGTCAGGTAGACCGGCCACGGGAAAAGAACCCGGACCTTCCAAATGTGTAACTCAGACTAAACTGCCTGAGCTATCCCGCTCAGTGACAGAAAATAAGTAGGTTGCGCTTTCCTTTCACAATGCAATATTTAAACCCCGGCCTTCGTGACGTCAGTATAGGCGAATAACGACAAACCGCCCGTTCTAGAATAAAGTATCATCTTAAAAATAATTAGGAAATAGACGCAATATTCCAAACCAAAGCCAAAATTTTCCTATGTTTTAAAATAAACTACAAGTTAACGCGTCAATCGTCTATGGAATAGATGATAAGCAGGAATATTTAGTAGCCTGAAGCAAACGTCTTTAGCATGACTAGATTTCAGTTCATCACTATAATATAACAGTATGTTATACTTGAGGCACTATGTTTCTCGCATCAATAAAGGGTGCTGTCACCCGTGAAATACCTTCGTTCACTTAAATCGCATTATATTTTTAGAAATATGGACCTACGGCTATTAACAATACTGTTTTTGTGTTCTTATTTATTGAGTAATGTTAATAAAAACATAAAGGGGATCATAATTAATGCAAAAGTAGCCCTCGGCATGCAGTAGCCTCAATTTACAGTAGTCAGAGAGGGCGAGGCTTTGTGTACTCCTTTCTGAGTATACTCCCAGTATAGCAATACAAATTATACTCTGTGCCTTTCTGAGAATACGCACATGATTATTAACATAATATGATTACAGTATAAGAATAATAAGTATTTAAAGCATTACCATTAGCATGTACTAGTTTTAAAATGTAATACTGTTTCCCCCCCTTACTTTCTGCATCAGAGCGCTCTGCTCTCAGAATGCGTTTTTTTATGTCTTTCACTGCCTTCCTATGACAGAATTACAGTTTATCGGTGCTATTCAGTACACTATAATAATATGTATTTACAAACATATTGTGACAATGCCAACTGATATGTGATTATTACTTCTGGA
This sequence comes from Hymenopus coronatus, assembly GCA_030762935.1. Lineage (NCBI taxonomy): Eukaryota > Metazoa > Arthropoda > Insecta > Mantodea > Hymenopodidae > Hymenopus > Hymenopus coronatus. The sequence goes on along the minus strand of CM060882.1, from coordinate 102,386,025 downwards.
ATGCGAAGCTGGAATGTGAGACATTCGCAGTTGGATGCGTAAATAACAGCGGGCCGTAATAGGGTCCTTAGGAACGCGAGATTCTTCTCACATCATGCTTTTTCATGATATTGAAAATGTTCCCCAAGCTTCGGTTTCTAGTACCTTCGACAAGTTTCCAGAAAGTCTGTGACATTATTTGCTCTATAAAAAGAGGAAGAATGGCAGTGAGTGAGTTGTGTTGTGAATTGTACTGAGTTGTGAGCGACTGGAGTGCTAGCGCGCAGTGTGACGCGAGGATGGCGTGCAGCCATAACTGTCTACTGTCAAACATCGAGTGCACTATTTGCAGCAGTAGGCATCTATTACAATATAAATTTGAGCTACCAATACAGCTACATATTCAGAAAATGTAATTTTGTTCATAAATCAGATATCAGGACAGTCTAGGTAACTTAAGGCTCTGTTTCTTCATTACAAGTCATATAATTAACTTTTGAGAGGTTCTAGACCAACGGTTCCCAACCGGTGTGCCCCGGCACCCTAGGGTGCCGTGAGATTGGCTAAGGGGTGCTGCGAGATATTGAGATAAACAAAAAGATACCTTCTACTGAAGCCTTAAGTCTTGTAAGGTCTTGAAATAAAATAAATCAAATCAATTACTCTCATGCACGGCAGATGGTGATAGTGGTCGATTCATTTCAATAATTCAGTTATACTAGTATCCCACAGATGGAATTACAGCTATACCCTGCCGAACATTCCCGAGACTACTCGCTTCCTCACGAACATTCCCGAGACTTCGACAGATGAATATATAAAAGTGTACGCCGCTTGGCGCTTTCAGTTGTCTTCCTCGCGTTGATTCACAGTGTTTAGCTATGGATAAGTTCATTGTTAAACGTAAACGCCAGGACAGTGAAAGTGAACAGTCGGCTCCTACTGCTTGCTTTAAGAAGCCAAATCTTACAGTTTCTCCCGGACCGTAGAATTCACCACATAAAGAAGACAAACGAAAGAAAAGAACATACCAGGACAGTTACTTAGCGTATGGATTTAAGTGGAATAACAACGAGGAAAACCCTATCCCTGTGTGTTTAGTTTGTGGCGAAACACTTAGCAACGAGGCCATGGTACCTAGCAAACTGAAGCGGCATCTTACAACAAAGCATCCTAGTGTGTCACAGAAAAGTGTAATGTATTTTTCACATATATTAGAAGGGGAGAAGAAAACAGCTGTGTGAATGGTAAAGAGAAAGGCCATAGGTGATACTGCTCTTGAAGCCTCATTTAAAGTAGTAGAACTGATGGCTAAAAAAAAGAAACCTCATACTCTTGGAGAGGAAATCATTGGCCCTGCATGTGAAGTTATAGTTTCAACAATACTTGGCGAAGGAGCAGCTAATCAAATTTCGAAAGTTCCTCTGTCCAACAACACAATCAGCCGCAGGATATCTGAAATATCATGCAATATCAACAAACAAGTCACGGAGAAAATAAAAACTTATAGAACATTTGCTTTGCAAGTAGATGAGAGACTCGATATTGGTGACAAACCGCAACTCCTTGGATTTATCAGATATATTGATAAAAAAAGATATTAGTGAACAGTTTCTGTTCTGTAGACCGCTGGAGACTACAACCACAGGCCATGATATTTTCGTTTCTATTAATTCCTATCTCAATGACTATGATCTTTCATGGAAAGACTGTTGTGGTATATGTACAGATGGTGCACCATCTATGTCTGGGAAAATTAAAGGATTTACTGCCAGAGCTCTCAATGAAAATCCATCCATTATTATAACTCACTGTTTTCTGCATAGAGAGGCATTAATCGTGAAAGCGTGTAATGAAGATTTTGCTGAAGTGTTTAACCAAGTTGTGAAAATGGTGAACTATATGAAGTCTCGACCTTTAAAGTGCAGAATTTTTGAAAAGTTATGTCGCGCAACGGATGCAGCTCATACCTCTGTTACTTCACACAGAAGTAAGGTGGCTGTCGCGGGGTCGTGTATTGAACCGGTTTCTCGAACTTAAAGAACAGCTAAAAACTTTTTAAGGATGAAAATCAAGACACATTTCATGAGCTCTTACTAAGTGATTCTTGGTGTTTTGAACTGTCGTATCTGGCAGATATTTTTCATAAGCTGAATGAACTGAATGTTTCGATGCAGGGTCGACATGAAACAATAATCTCCTCAACCAATAAAATGAAAGGTTTTAAAAGAAAACTTAGTTCTTGGAAGTCTGCAGTTCAAAAAGGAGATTTGTCGAACTTTCCATCTCTTCTTAATGTGGCAGGAGATAAAAATCTGGGTAAACTGAAAGACCGCATTTGTGATCACTTATCAAGATTGCAAGATGCAATAGATGCGTACTTTCCAACTATTTCCACTACGAATCTCGACTGGGTTGTCTCACCATTTGATTTCGTAGATAGTGCAGAGGAAATAGATTTCTCTGCTTGCGAACGATATGAATTTATTTATCTTTGCGCGATTCCACACTCAAAGGTAAGTTCACCAAGAGCGAGGCGTCGGTGGTTAGTTTTTGGCTTCAACGGAGAGAGGAGTACCCTAACCTAATGAAGAAAGCAATTAACGCACTTTTGCCCTTTTCAACATCCTACCTATGCGAGCAAGCCTTCTCTGCTATGGTGACAATAAAATGCAAAGCAAGAAATAGACTGAATAACCTTGGGGATGATTTGCGCGTTTCACTGTCAACTGTAAGACCCGACATCACATATCTGTGCTCTAAGCATCAATCACAAGTTTCACATTAATCATTAATCGAACAAAATTTATTGATGTATTTTTACTCAGTGATTGTAGTAAAGTTTACTGTATTATGTTATGGTGTACGTTATTATTATATAATATTTCAATAAATTAACATATTAAGCTTAATTTTCTTTTAATTCAAGGAAGGGTGCCCCTGGTGTTTAATGTTATTCCCAAGGGTGCCGTGAACTTCAAAAGGTTGGGAAACACTGTTCTAGACTGTCATTAAAGAAGCACACACATACATAATAGTTAAACAAATTGCAAAAATATGCAGATCTATTTATGACTCCCCATCACAGAATTAGGGATTGGAATCCTCAAATTGTTAAGTGACTAAACATTTATTTTTAGTTATGAATAGTTTAAGTTTTAACAAAGTATTTTCGTTGGTTCTTATATAAGGAACTGTATGAAACTATAGTGTGCTTACTGTACTATTCACCATTTTAAGCATATCTAAATAATATGAAGCCAAGTTCATATCTATAAACATGTAATCTTATATTAGAAAAGTTGTATTATATTTGCATTACCTTCAAAAGTGGTTGTGTTATCGGTTACCATCAGTTCCAACTCGAAGTTGACGAAGAGGAATATAATGCTTTTGAGTGAAAAATGGCTTTGGTCATTTGAGGAAATACAAGAGATGGATACAAAGTAATGAGAACTATTTTTTTTCTAGAGTGACTTTATTGACAGAGGTACTTACTTATATTTACACACCTTCTATGTATTCACTCCCATTATTTCTTCCCTTTAGTCAAATTTTCGGAAGGCGTAGTGTATCATCTGCGCGTATATATCTGTTGATGTCCCGTATCTGTTGACCACTCTGTTGTACCGGAACCCTCGCATTTGTTCTTTCACTTTGGCAAAGCGATCATATTCATAGAGATCAACGTCACCCTTGGTGGTACAGCAAGATGCAGCATTACCCCATCAATTTCATACGCCACATTGAACATCTCTTTCACAGCAGTTTGGACGAAGAGAACCGGAAAATCTCCATTCATTGAGACTACTGCACTTTCCTGCAACACCACCTTCCTCCAGCCTCAGGACACTTCATTCGTCATGACAATACAAGATGCAATACCGCAGCTGCAGTCTTGCGCCACTGAAAATGGGAGATTCTGGAAAATCCCACGGGTTCCTGTGATTACGATCTCTTTGCCAAAGTGAAAGAACCTCTGCGAGATATGATGAACAACACCAGAGATGACATTATTCATGTTACAGAATGGTCAATATTCCCGTCATCAACAGATATAGACGTGTACAATGCCTTCCAAACATTTAAAAAAAAGTCATAAATAACAGGGGCAATTATACTGAAGGGTGTAAGTAAAGTATCTCTGTCAATAAAGCCTTTTCATTTCTTTTTATCCAACTTTTGTACTTTAACTCTGACATTTAAAATCTTTGAGAGTTCCAGTTCTACAATTACAGGATGTCATCAGTAATGAAAATATCCTCGTAGTTCAAAGTCAAAAAATAGAAACCAGCGTAGTCAATCCGAAGGTCAATTGTCTGTAGATGAAGTCAGGAGAGTAATCCATAGAACTCGCCATCTTTCTCAGAGAAATGTTCCATCTGGAGTTTGCACTGCTTCCCCTCTTGACGCAGAGCGTTATATATGCATAATTAACATAATATTGTTAACTAACTTTATTTTCAACTGGTATATGAAAAACATGGAAATGAAAACAATCTCTGAGGTGTTCCATTCACATGCTAATCAAGATAAACATTAGCAGAATTTGTCTTTATGACCTGCTCCCTTATAAGTAGAAGAGAATTAAGTGCATATACTAAGTTAAAGCGATAATCAAATCTTTTAAACTCTGGTTGCTATGGGATTGACATTTGTTTCTTTGCATGAAACAAATGTCTACGAAGAACTCTACGAAGAATTATATCTGACAATACTTACGTGTTTTAACGAGCTCTGCAATTTAGTGTAGTAAGATTTTGTCTATCACTTAGTTTACCAGTCACAGAAACGACATCCAGAATGAAGTGGTCTTCAGAGGCCCTTTCTTAGAAACTTCCAAGATACACATTTTATTTGTCATGTAAATATCTTCAATATACGTATTTTAATTAAAATCGTTACAGCCATTTTTGAGACAATCATAACTTTTGGAGGGATTTTCTTGAAAATCTTCGTGCTACACCCTTGGAAAATACTGAACTTAGATACCAAGTTTTGTATTTAACGAACCTACGCTTCCCACATACACACAAACTCACGCACATTCACTCACACAGGCACACACACGAACATTTTTCTGAACATGCTTTTTTACTTTCTTTACACGTAATATTTACACAGCGTGTAGAGAAGATATTGTATTGTTACCAAAAATTCGATACCGAGATTCTACTGGAGATATGTTTTGAGAGCCCCTGAATCCTAAAAAAAATATTTTTAGAAATATGTCCGTGCGTGTGTCTGTCTGTGAGCAGAACAACTCAAAAACGAAAAGTCCATTTAATACCAAACTTGGTATTTAAGTTTAGTATCTTCCAAGGATGCGTCACGAAGATATTCAAGAAAATTCACCCAACCCAACTACTGATTTGCTCAAAAATGACTAACGATTTTTATTAAAATATCGTTTATTAAAGATATTTACATGAAAACTGAAATGCACATCTCTCATTTTCTGGGCATAGCCTCTGAGACATCTTCGTTCTGGATGAATATTGCGGAATTTTGCATAACTGGCAAACCGCAAGAGAGAGAGACAAAAACCTACTTAACAAAAAATGCTGAGCTCGTTAAGACACACAATTTATATTATATACATTTTTTCGTAGAGTTGACCGTTTTTTTTTCTTCTTATTGGTTTCTTTTTTAAAATACTTATACTATTCTCATGCGGAAGTTTGTCAACTCCTAGCCATACAAACAAAGAAATTTCAATCACATAGCAAGCAACTTTTAAAAGATTTCAATATCGCTCTAGCCTATGGTACTGCTTTATTTTCCTTCTACATACAAGGAAGCAACTAGTCTCCTAATATTATCTCAATTAGCATGAAGCACATAGGCGTATAAGGTTTTTAAAAATCTTTTGTAACAGAGATGTAGAGAAACTTATGTGAATGAAGTACCTCAGGTATTTCTTATTCAGAGTGTCTCAGAACATGTATTTCCGGTGAAATCTTGGTGTAGACTTTTTTGCGGTAATACAATACCTTTTTATACACTATGTATATAGTACCTATCGAGTAAAGAAAATCTGATGTATTCCATGCTCATGGCTTTCTCTACATCTCTACAACAAATTATTGTTAAAAAGCTTATGCTTCTATTCACTTCATGCTATTCGAGGACAATTAGCAGAAATAGTCTTATTACTTGCTGCCTTGTAAGTAGAAGTGCAATAAGGGAGTACCATAGGTTAAAGTGATGATCAAAAGCTGGTTGCTAAGTGACTAAAGTTTCTATGTTTGTATGGACAGGAGTTGACAAATTCTTGCATGAGAAAATTAAAGTTTTTTAAAGCTGAAACCAATAACAAGGAATATCTCAATAACGATCAACTCCAAGAAAAAATGTATATGACATAAATCGTGTCTTTTGTCGTGATCTACATTTTTGTGTAGGAAGTTTTTGTGTATCTCTTACGATTTACCATTATGCAAATTTCAATACAAATCATCCGGAATAAAGAGTTCTTTAGAGGCTATTCCCAAAAATTCATGATATACATTTTATTGGCTTGTAAATATCTTAAATATAAGAGATTTTAATCAAAATCATTTGAGCCATTTTTAAAATAATTAAAATGTTCTAATTTTTTTTCAATTAGCTTGGGTTGGGGGGATTTTCTTAAAAATCTTCGTGTCGCATCCTTGCAAGATACCAAACTTAAATGCCAAGTTTGGTATTTAACAGTCTTTTCGTTTTTGAACTATGCTGTCCACAGGCGCACACACACATACAAAAATGGAAATGGCGTGTTATTTATGGACGCTCTTTAGCTTCTGTGGTCCTCAGCGTCCCATTCCAAATTGGACGTGAAAGACCACTTAATTTTGCTCAGAGACCTCCCTATAAGGCATGAGGTTCCTTTACGTGCCGTAAATTTACGACACGGGACCAACGGCTTTACTTCCCTTCCGAAGGAAGCCATACTAAGAGTTTTTACGCCCGAAAAAATCCATCGACCTTGGGTATATGATATGGTAACCATTACACCACGGAGGGCGACCACACAAACAAACACACACACACACATACACACAGACGGACATTTTCTAAAAATGCTTTTTTTTTTTTTTTTGCATTCAGGGGGTCCCAAAACATATATGTCCGGAGAAATCTCGGTATCCAATTTTTGGGTGCATTACAATACCTTCTCTATACACTATGTACATAGCACGTGTAGAGAAAGTAATTAAGCTTAAGGTATTGAAATTGTAGCCATAAACTTTAGCCAATCATAGGATACCATTTCTTGGCATTTTCCAGCCAGGCACTTTCTGGCCTGCGATGTGATATTGTCAGTAAGGTGGGGCAAACATTTGAGGTAAATTGTTCACTTTCTATACCAGCATAGTTAGCTAACCAAAATCAATGAGGGATTCTATGTCAAAGGGTTAAGTTGATCTTATAACACAATACGCCCTGTGGGGTGTCAGGGAAATTCCACAAGCATTGAGCAAAAATGCAATAAGATTGTCGCTTTCTTGTATATCTGCTAGAAGTGAAGCAAAAGCAAATTCTGCATGAGCAGTTCTTGCTGAAAGGTATAAATAAATGGTAGTCTCTACCCGTACTACGTACATAGTGTATAGAGAAAGTATTGTATTCCAACAAAAAATTTAATACCGAGATTTCACTGGAAATGTATGTTCTGGGTCCCCCTGAATCCAAAAAAAGCATTTTTGGAAAAAGGTCCGCACGTGTATGTGTAGACAGTATGGCTCAAAAACGAAAAGACAGTTAGATACAAAACTGAGTATTTAAGTTTGGTACCTTCTAAGACACTTAGATTTGCAATAAAATCCCTCACCCCAAACTTTACACGGAAAATATTCCAAAATTTTGATTTTCTAAAAAATAACTAACGATTTTCATAAAAATCCCGTGTATTTAAGATATTTGCCTAATATAAAATGTATATCTTGAAATTTCTGGGAATAGCCTCTGAAGATTGCTTTATTGTGGATGAATTTTACGGAATTTTGCATAATTGCTAAACCTTAAGAGGTGGGAAACAACTTACCACTCAAAAAATGTAGAGCAAAATAAAACAACATTTATGTGATACACATTTTTTCGTGCATTCGATCGTTTTCGAGATGTTCCTTGTTGGTTTCAGCTTTAAAAAAATTATATTTTTCTCATACAGGCATTTGTCAACTCCTGCTCATACAAACGAAAGAACTTCAGTCACATAGCAACCAGCTTTAGACTATCACTTTAACCTATGTGTTCCCTTATTTCGCTTCTACTTGCATGGAAGCAAGTAATAAGAATATTTATGTTGTTTTTTCTCTATTAGCAGAAGTAGATAGAAGCATAAGCTTTTTAACAATAATTTGTTGCAGAGATGTACAGAAAGTCATGTGAATGGTACACATCAGATTTTTTTATAATAAGGAATATTGAATAATTATGAAAAATATATAAGTTGTTATATTAATGGAGAGGCACGGTCTTGTTAACATAAATCTCAATAAAGAGTATAGTACTGATATATATCTAATAAACCGTAATGAAAAATACATATGTAGTTCACATAATTCTTACCGTTTTAATATGGATTACTCTTATCATTTGAAATATTCCCCTGAACTGTCTACTGCCTAGAGCGTAGTATGGCAAAATATTTTATATCCCATACAAAAGGAAAGGAACGAAGATATTTGCGAAAATGAGGAAAATACAATACACACCGCGAACACTATGTTTAAAGATATTGTTTGTAGGGCTACTCCTTTTATTTTACGAGCAGGGTTTAAAGGTTCAAATATTTGAAATATCTTGACATAAACTCTACTTTGGGATTACACAACATACACAGGGCCTTTTACGATCTCTAACACATATTTACCTACAATGGACATAGTAGTTGAAGTATTCCACACAAAAATTCCGATACTGAGATATTATCGGAAACATATGTTTTGAAGACAAAAAAAAAGTTTTAGAAAAATCTACGTATGTGTTTGGAATCATAACTAAAAAATCTGAGGTGTACCAGTCACATGACTTTCTCTTCATCTCTGCAACAAATTATTGTTAAAATTCTTTTGCTTCTATTTACTTCATTCTAATCGAGAAAAAATTAGCAGAAACATTCTTTTATTACTTGCTTCCTTGCAAGTAGAAGCGAAATAAGGAAGTTCCTTTGTTTGTATGGACACGAGCTGACAAATTCCTGTATGAGAAAAGTATAAGTCTTTCCAAGCTGAAACCAAAAACAAGGAATATCTCAAAAAAACGATCAACTCCACGAAAAAAAATTATATAAAAACTGTGTGTTTTAAAGTGTGGTAAGTTTTTGTCCATCTCTTACGGCTTGGCAGTTATACAAAATTCCGTAAAATTGATCCAGAATAAAGTAGTCTTCAGAGGCTATTCTCAGAAAATTCAAGATATACATTTTGTTCGTCAGGTAAATATCTTTAATATACTATATTTTAATAAAAATCGTTAGAGCCATTTTTAAGACAGTAAAAAATTTCGAAAAAGTTCCATATAAAAAGGTAGTTGGGGGGATTTTCTTGAAAATCTTCGTGTCATGTCCTTGGAAGATACCTATCTTAAATACCAAGTCTTTTCGTTTTTGAGCTATGCTGTACACAGACTCACAGACACACACGCACCTTTTTCTGAAAATACTTTTTTTCAGATTCAGAGAGACCCAAAACATGTACTTCCTGTGAAATCTCGGTATCGAATTTTTTAGGTGGAATTAAATACCTTCTCTATGCACTATGTACATAGTATATGTAGAGAAGGTAAAAACGAAAAGTAGGTTAAATATTAAAATTGATAATGAAGTTCAGTATCTTATAAGGATGCGATACGAATATTTTCAGGCAAATCCCTCACTCCAAACCCCTCTTTACCTGGAGTATTTTTCGAAATTATCGATTTTCTCAAAAATGGCCCTAACAACTGATTGGAATAGATAAATACATGGCAACTAAAATGTACACCCTTAATTTCTTGGGAAATACTCTTGAAGTCCCCTTCATTCTGGACGACTTTTGTATAACTAGTAAACCTAAGATATAGACAAAAACTTGCAAAACAAAGGATGTAGTTCTTGTTAAAAACATAATTTATGACATGCATAGTTTTGTAGAGGTAACCTTTCCGACATCGGTTCTATTATTGATATACCTTTTAGAATACTTAAGCTATACCATAAGAAGTCCTCATTCATTTCACATTTCTTTCGTTTTACGCCTGTCGATGCAAAGAGAATCGAATTTCAATGTGAATCAAATAGTGGCAGCTTTTTATTGATTTGCCTGTCGCTTTCGTCAAATGTATTCCTTTATTTTCTTCCAAATTATAAGAAACTAGGAAATAAGAGCATTTGTAGTAATGTTTTTCTTAATTAGTATAATGCCGGTAAAAGAATAATCTTTAGTAAGAATAGTTTGTTTTCAAAGCTGAGTTATATGAATGGATTGCACCAGAGTTGTAAGAACAAATAACTCCACAAAAAGATCTATAATATTTGAAAAACGTGTTTTCTGGGTATCTAGAGTATCGGACTGCTGCAAATAAAACAAGCACAAAAGAGAAAAATGCATTTCAGCTGTTTGAAATGCAACCGAGCAGTGCTGTTCCGGAGAGTTGCAATGTAGATAACCAGTCGGGCATATCGAATATTTCCTTTTACCACTTCCACATTTGCAATGCACAGTGCTTTATGCAAAAATCAGTTTTCCCTGTATACATATCTGGTTATTAATACCTCCTGATAAACATATATCAGGTTATCCTTCTGAACTCTGACATCTAAATATTAAAAATAACAATATGGGAATACATTGACAAGGTATTTCTCTAGAGAGAAGAAGATGGAAACACAGACCTGTTAAAATCAGATTTAGAAATAAACCTTAAATAATGCTCTGTTATTAGCACCGCATGTCAATGGTATTATTGTTGACTGCAGCAACTTGTTTAATTGAACAGGGAATACCGTAATACAGGTATTGAAATTACTGAAAAATATCTGCAATATGCAAGGGTTGGAGCAAAAGTCATGGCAACTATTTATTTTCTTTAAGATGTCAGTACGGTCGGAAAATGTGACATATGCAGACGAAAGGACAAGGTGTAATCTACATGTGTGGACAATGAATAGCATTTAATATCGTAACACACTAATTTATTACGGTAGTATACAGGGCAGCATGGCCTTTACGGTACAAAAGAATGACAACACAGGTCACATACAGTTGATATGACAAACCTGGACCTAAAGACCCTCAAAGTAGGCCCCTGCTGCTGTCAACACACGGTGCCAACGGGAGGTGCTGAATTCCATCTGCGCACAGTATTAGCTATGTCCTCTGGTGTTTCAAACCGCCTACCACGTGGTGGTTCCTTAATCTTTCGAATGAGATTCAAAGTCACAGGGCGAAATGTCGGGAGAGTGCGGTGAGTGCTGCAATTCTTCCAATCCCCAACGTCGCAATAGCTGCCCTACACACTCTGGTTTATGTGGATTTGCATTATCATGCAGAATTATAGCACTATCCACAAGATCCAAACGTTTCCCCCGAATGGAACAGCTATTTTAATGTAAGCGCGCTGCTCAACACGGGTTAGTTCCATATCGCCCGACACTCACCAACTGACTGATTTCAAAGCCCTGGCTGTGCTACCAGCTATCACAGAGCCATCTGTTGTTCTGCATACAACTATGCCTGCAGAACTTCCACACTACACATATAAATTTGTGATCCGTTCATATATCTACAAGAAAAAAACTAGTTGCCATGTTTTTTGCCCCAACCCTCGTATTTACCAACAAACAGATAATATAGCATCGAGATGATGAGGATGGGGTTTTATAACACCTATTGTTGTGGATGCTTTAGAGCAAACAGAATTAAATTAAATTTTGAAAAGTCAAATGGAAATATCTAGAGAAAATATTTAAGTAAATAATATATACAAAGATTAACGAATTTAAATATCCGAGATAAATTATTGACAGATCTAGAAAAAGTGAAATAATATACAACTAAGAGAATAAATTTTCTAGAAGGACAGATAGCATGAATTCTCTTAGAAGAGAAGAACTTTGAAAAGAAAAACAAAATTGAATATAATAAACGGCAATACAAGGAATAATTTTATCAAACAGAGAGAAAATTGGATTATAAGTAGAGAGACGCGAGATAAATGTTTCCAAAGGCAATAGATGGTTTGAGAATGAACATATGAATATCAAGTTCGCAACTTTATAAAACTGGAAATGGATATAGAAGAGACGGTTATAGATAATCTAGAAGCAAGAACTTCAAAATTATATGGTTACTAAAGAGAATGAAGGAAGGAATAACAATATATGGCAAACTACTGGAAGAAGAAAACCACGAAGGGCACGTTTGACAATAAGGCTATGCACAAAAGAGGACTGAAAGAAGGACAGTAGTAGGATAGAATAACTTGAAGAAGAAAATAACTATTAAAAAGTGGAAAACCTGTAAAATAAAGGCAAAAGTAAGTTACAACTTGCTTGAAATGGAATCGTCACCGATTATTATAAGAAAAGCGCACAATGTATAAGTATAAAAACTGAATTACATTAATCTAATCCTAGTTTTATTATTGACATTTGTCTTCTTTTTTTTTTCAGTTTTCTGCATGTTATCTTTCACGAGTTTATTGCACAGTTCACAGATACAGTCTTCATCCGGTTGGTGAAATCTCTTGTTTTGGCAGAACTTGTGGTGGAAGCCGTGTGTTGTAAATCAGGTTAGTATATGTCCAGGCTCGTAGTTTGTCCGCTTCCATTTTTCTTTGCAATGGCCATTAGATTTGCTTTTTTCTATAAGTATTTGACGTGTGTTCTTGTAGGCCAAGATATTTGCATTCTGATGTCTTCTATGAAAAAAGTTTATGTTAATTATTTATATTTAATTATATAATTTATTATTTAAATATTTTGTTAATATGTAGACCAATCTTGACCGTACTGCCTTCCCGATTCATAGGATTCGTTTCATGTAGTGAGCTTTGATTTTTACTTTCTCTATATGAACTATGTATTCACCCAAAAATTCAATACCGAGATTTCACCGGAAGTATATGTTTTAGGGTCCCCAATATCCAAAAACAGCATTTTCACAAAAAGGTTCGTGTGTGTGTGTGTGTGTGTGTGTGCGCGCGCGCACGCGTGCATGTGTCCGTGTGTCTGTGAACACGGTAACTCAAAAACGAAAATTCGTTAAAATACCAAACTTGGTATTTAAGTTTAGTATCTCCCAGTGATGCGACACGAAGATTTTGAAAAAAATCCCCCCTCCCAAAATTACTCTTTACATGGAACGTTTTTAGAAAATTTTGATTTTCTCAAAAATGGCTCTAACGAGTTTGATTAAAATGTCGTGTATTAAAGATATTTACCTGACAAAGAAAATGTATATCTTGAATTTTCTGGGAATAACCTCTGAAGACTACTTTACTCTGGATGAATTTACGGAATTTTGCATAACTGCTAAACCGTAAGAGATGGACAAAAACTTAAAACACACAATTTATCTTATATACATTTTTCGTGGAGTTGATCCTTTTTGAGATACTCCTTATTTTTGCTTTCAGCTTTAAAAAACATACTTTTCTCATACAGGAATTTAACTATTCAGTCACATAGCAACCAGCTTTTGACTATCAGTTTAACCTACGGTACTCCCTTATTTCGCTTCTACTTACAACGAAGCAAGTAATAAGACTATTTCTGCTGATTGTTTCTCGATTAGTATGAAGTAAATAGAAGCACAAGCTTTTTAACAATAATTTGTTTCAGAGATATAGAGAAAGTCATGTGAATGATACACATTAGATTTTTTCTAAAGTTATCAGATCGTTTACTTTGGGTTGTCCCAGATTATTTAGATCCCATATGTTTTATTGGAGCTATGGCCCTGTTAAATAGTATCATTGCCGACTTAATGAAAGTTTTTGGGATTGTTGGATCTTGTAGATTGTTTTGTTGCTGCTGTTGCTCTTTCACGTGAACATTGAAGGATGTCAGTGTTGTTTGGAGAGAAACTCTATTGGTTTGTTTTGAAGGGTCAGTATGTCATTTGCTGCGAGTTTACCTCCCCTTCTGAAAACCATTTGTTTAGTTTTACCGTGATTTATTTATAGGCTATTTTCCAGAGCCCATTATGCGAGTCTTCACTGATTATTAGATCATTTGATTTCATTACTGAATAAAATTCGGCATGGCAATACGCTGTATATGAAAGAAAAGGAGTTTAGCTATTTAAGCGTTAGTGTTTTAGTTCTTTATACAATAATATACTCTGCCTGAGTTTGCATTTAAAATGTGTGTAACCTGGAGATGCATAGACTTATTATCAGTAGTTGGTTTAACACAATTCCATCAATAGATATTCTATCAGAGAGAACCAAACGCATAAAGGATTAAATACATGATACAAGTCTAATATAAGGTTGCACGTAGCGGAGGTAACAATGTGTATAATGCTTAGCAAGGTAAGCAGTGTATTTCGTCTAAAATTATGTCGAGATTTTACCAAAAATATATATTTTGAGGCTTCTGATTGAAAATAAAAACTATCATTTCTAGAAAAAGTATACGTGTGCCCGTGGATACTGTTTCTGGACATCTTAACTCACTAACGAAAAGTCGGTTAAATAACAGACTTAATATATTTAAGTGCTCACTCTTCTGAATATTCACAACGAAGATTTTCCAGAAAATCCCTCAGCCCACTGTCCTTTGCATGATTTGGTTTTCCAAAATGTTGATTTCATAAAATGGATGTAACGATTTTGATTAAAGCAGCATTTATTTAAAATATTTTTATGACAAATGTAATGTTTACCTTGAATCTTGTGCTAAGATAAATTCATTCTCTTCTCTCTCTCTGGTTATTCTCCTCGTATTTAGAACTTATACTTCCCAGGGCTTACAAACCAGCACCTTTTGAAGAGCAGAGGCTCTGGATCAGAGAGAATTCAGAATAGGTTATTGTCCCGATACCCGGTTTGAAAGTGAGGAAACGGATGGAATGAAATCATGGTGAAATTAATAATTATGGAGCAATTGGTGGATAAACAGCGGGGGAAACCGGAGAACCCGGAGTAAACCCCCACAGACGCCACTTCGACTGCCACAAATCCCACATGCGGAGATAAAAGAGGTGTAGATTTCGTTAAAGCACACAATTTGTCACATATATTTTTGTGAGGTTAAATATTTATGAGATATTCTATTTTTATTAACATACATTTTACAATACTTATATCTTTCTCAAATGGGAACTCGTTATTCACTTTTGTTTCCAGTCATACAGAGGCAAAATTTCAAGTTATCACATAACTATCAACTCTTAAACGATTTAACTGTAGCTTTAGTCTAATATATTCGCTTATTATCTTGTGCCAGATGGGTAATATGTATTAAAGCGATTTCTGATAATTTTATCTCTATTACAATGAAGTAGTATATGTATAAGAAGAATAAGCGTTTGCAAAATAGATTGTTGCAGAACATGTAGAGAAAGCCATGTAAATGTAACGCATCAGATTTATGTTAGATTGATAACATATCCGTGAACAAAATACTGTAGCAATTTTTATCATTTGCAGGACTGTAATTGATTTTAGCAAATAAACGCCATGAGCCAAGAATTAGTCCTTATAGTACTCCGTCTGAATGATTCACAGATCTGAAGTGTGTTGATTATGAGAATTTATTCCAGCTCTTAATTTTACGATCAGATTTTTTATTCCCTGTATTTCTATTTGCTTTATATGTATACTTGTAGTTAGCACCATAAAAGTTTCGGATGTTTATTCACAAATTTTATCAGATAGCAATGTTAAAATTGCATTTAAAAACAATCTACTGAACTTTTGCTTGAAATTAATTTTCTGAATACCAGCGGATCTTTTAAAAGAATATTTTAGGGCTCAAGATATTAAATTGCTATTGCTATTGTTGTTATCTGCATCGGTTTATAATTTCAAGAAAATTAAAAGCAACAAATGGTTATATAATGGAAATAGTGGGTTTAATATTCATTCCCAGAAGCTAATCAACAACGATGTATTTATTTGTGGAATGACAGAAGTTTCAGATTTTAAAACTCTAGTTACATATATAGGTGCCATGCTAACTTCATATACCCAAGGTTGCGGGTTCAAACCCGCGGAGGACGATGGATTTTTTGGGGTATAAAAATCCTTAGCATGGCTTCGTTCGGAGGGGACGTAAAGCCGTTGGTCCCGTGTCGTAGATTTGCGGCACGTAAAATAACCTCAAGCCTTATAGAGAGGCCTCTGAGCAAAATTCACGCCCAATTTAGAATGGGACACTGAAAACCGTTATAGTTAAACAGCGTCCATAAATAACACGCCATTTACAGTTGTAGTTAAACAGCGTCCATAAATAACACGCTATTTACACTTATATAGATATTTTGATAAATGGTGCATTAAGTGTACTAGGTGTATCTCTTCATGTACCAATGTTTCCAAATCATTTCTCGTGGTGTGTTTTTCATGGTTTTTATTGCGCGGCAAAATGAACAACTCCAGTCAGTATACTTGATCCGTTTTGCTTCCACGTATTCAGACTCAACGTGTGACCTAATGGCATAGACAGTCTTTGGTCTTCCAAACAGCATTCAAACTCAATCTCGATACAGCACTCGTTATAGCGAGGCCCAGCCACTCAAAGTTACGATTTACGACTCGCGGTCCCAGGGGGAAAGAAGAAGACTCTTGTGTGTGCCTCTGCAGTTGGAGGTATTAAGCACTTGAAAGCATACGATTCTTAATAAATACAATTATAAGTCCGCAGTTGAAGTAACTATTGATGTAATGTGTTCATTACATATTCTTCATTATTCTCCTAAGTGCTTGTACTGATCACACCAATATATGTTAGTCTTCAGACACACAAATATTAACAATTTAATCCAACTATATCTTTAAATAGCTATACTTTAAAAACAATCCCTTAAACTTATTTTACTAAACTATTTCAGCATTAAAGTATCTTAAAATCAATAATGCAGTGGTAATATTTATGTCCGTTCTTACTAAACAGGCACCGTAAGTGGTGGGCAAAGATTATATATTCCATGAAGCTATATTTGGAAAAATACTTTTGGGAATAATAATTTATTCTCAGAAATAAGTTTAGATTAACCTGATTCAGACGGTCTTTTATACCGCGAATTTTATACCACGGATTTCCCGTTCACAGGTCTGTATTACTATGACTTCGGCCACTCATATTGACATCTATAAGGTGCAGGCATTAGAAATACTACATACCATGTTACATATGTAACTGAAATGTCTAAAGTTAAAGGTCAGATTTGGAGGTCGTAATACGTGTGCTCTGATGGATATCCTTTAATGCAATTGGAAGTGAATTAAAGCTCAGTTTTCTGGTACGTACCTATCATTTAACACAGTAAAATATTTAGAGAATCTCGTATCGTGAGATCGCAGTTAAGACTCCTTCAAACATTAGACCTAGGAATTTCATCTCGCAGGAGAGCGGAAGTACGTCAAGGATGATACGAGCGATGTAAGAGGAAGCATCTAGCGGCGTCAGAACTTCTGTTTTCCCAACACAAAAGCTCAGCCAAATCTCGATGTTCTTCTTGCGTATCGGTCGAGGAAATACGGCACACAGAGCTGTTTATTTGGGAATATGTTTTATGGTAAAATCTCCACTGTACCAATATTGTTTATAATGTTAATTTACTTGTTTTTACACACAAAACTTGTGTAGGAAAGACGTTGGATAGGCAGAGTCAGACAGCTGGAATTTGAACCACGGATCCCCGGTGTCTAGCTGGTTGCTCTACCACTTAGCTACCATGGCAATGTGCCGGCATCACACTAAATTTCTCTAAATGCGAGTTCACGTGCTAAATCTCGTCCCGGTAATGTAGCAGTTGCTTCCAAGGATTTCAGGGTCTTTAACTTGAGCACGAAAGGGCAGTCAGTTGGAGGTGCCTTGTTTAGATCATTAGCCCGTTTTAGAAATGTACATTTCTGTGACTGATTACCCCCTGCACCTTCCTTCCCCGTAGGTAGGTTTCCCGTTGCCAACCTGAGTACAGTCAGGTAGAGGACCTTAATTCTGGACAGTCAGAAAAACCTGCTTATACTAACTACCGGTAGGAGTTGAAACAAAATATAGCCTTGTATATTAAATTAGTATTACCTGTATAAGTAAGAATAGAAATATGTGTTAAAAGTATGTAAATAAATTGAGATTTTATGTTAGCTTATAAGTTATTAAGTGTTGAAGTTAAGAATTGACTGGAATGAATATGTAGAAATAGCAGGGTTACTCAGCTTTCTTTAAATAAAGTCCCGTTACTGCAGGTTGAACTAAAGTCACATAGGCCGAGCAACATTGTGCAAAGTAACGGAAAATGGTCACATGAGATCTAAACAAAGGAATCGTATGATGGGAATATGGTGACGCCAAAAAGCGCTTAAAATCCTACAATCCCGCAAAAGTAAAGGCGTGAAAGTCACTAATCTCAATTCATAGAAAAAGGAAGAAGGATCAGGGCAGCACGCATTTTTATTGAAGACATTGGCGGCGAAGCTTTGTCCAGAAGGGACGGGAACGCGCGCGCAAAGTAGGTGGCTTAAGTTTGAATTTTAATAAGTCACGCAGGCGGACAGGTGAGCTGCACAAAATTCTATTGGTAGTGTTCCGAAACACCTCCGGAGTAATAGTGTGTTTTAAATCCGTGGGAGTAGTACAAAATTGGCGTTAGAGGACTCTGTTGGGCGTTTTGAGACCGCGAAGTAACAAACGTCAGCCGTTTGAAAAATCAAACTAGCCAGTTTGTTGCTGCAACCAGGACTTATAAGAAACTTTGTGATATGAAGTGTAATTTATTGGTTCGCAGGTAAAGCAAAAAGAGAAACGTGAGTATTGTGCTTGATTCCACCACTGAGATCTCCACTAACATACTTACCAGAATCCGAACCATGCTCTACCGATCCCGCATTTCAGAGTTCATTTGCAGAAAGCGGGATTCAAACCTGAGACCACCCGAGCACGAGGAAGAGCAACGCCGCATACCAGAAACCAGTCACATTGTTGGAGCAGTCACAGAGTGAAGCTTTAGAGAGGGCAAGGCAGACTTGTTTGACATACTCTTGAGTGTAAACCGGCTGATACATGGGCTTACAATACATCCTAATGATTTAGCAGTTCAGCTTCTTTCTTCCCATAGTTATATGCTCCAAACTGGTAATGAAAGATTAAGCTCCATTGCTTTAAACTGTTGGAAAGTTTTCACTGTGATTATTTCAAACGTTAGGTTGAACAATCTCTTTCGATATTTTTAAAATAGCTCAAGTTGTTGGCAAATATTTTCAGTTTTTCAATACATTATTCTTTAAGTGTTTAGTAATAATATTATCGTATTATTGACATTCCACCACTCCTAAATTTTTCGATTGTCCTTATTTTAGTCAAAACGGATTAGAGGAATGTTTGAGAAAATCAAAATATATTAAAAAATTGTCCATGTATAGGGTAGTTTATTCTGGACCAATTTTCTTAAAAATCTTCGTGTCGGAACCTTGAAAAAAAGGAAGATTGGTATTTAGCCATCCTTTTTAGCACGCTTTTCATAGATATACAAACGCGGGGCGTTTACTGAAAATAAATATATACTTTAAGCATTTATTATTATTATTGTTAATATTGTTATTATTGGTATTATTATTGTTATTATTATATTAGTATATTATATTATTATATCGTTATTATATTATTATTATATTATTATATCATTATTATATTGTTAATATTATATTATTATATCGTTATTATTATATTATTAATATTCTATTATTATATCGTTATTATTATGTTGTTAATATTATATTCTTATTACATTGTATTTAAGTTTGGTATCTTCCAGGGATGCGACACGAAGCTTTTGAGAAAAATCCCTCCACCCCAAACTACAATTTACATGGACTCTTTTCGAAAATTTTGATTTTCTTAAACATGGCTCTAAAGATTTTGATTAAAATAACTTATATTAAAGATATTTACTGACAAATAAAATGCATATCTTGAATTTTCTGGGAATAGCCTCTGAAGACTATTTTATTCTGGATGAATTTTACGAAATTTTGCATAACTGCTAAACCGTAAGAGATGGACAAAAGCTTACCACACAAAAAATGTACAGTGAGTTAAAACGCACAATTTAAGTTATATGCGTTGTTTTTCGTGGAGTTGATCGTCTTTTAGACATTCTTTGTTTTTAGTTTCAGCTTTGAAAAACATACTTTTCTCATACAGGAAGTTGTTAACTCCTGTCCATAAAAACAAAGGAACTTCAGTCACATAGCAACCAGCTTTTGAGTATCATTTTAACCTATGGTACTCCCTTATTTCGCTCCTACTAACAAGGAAGCAAGTAATAAGACTATTTCAGCTAATTTCTTCTCGATCAGATGAAGTAAATAGAATAATTTGTTGCAGAGATGTAGAGAAAGTCGTCAGATATTTTAGCAACGCTTTTTAGCATTTATTATTATTATTATTATTATTATTATTATTATTAGTAGTAGTAGTAGTAGTAGTAGTAGTAGTAGTAGTAGTAGTAGTAGTAGTAGTAGTAGTAGTAGTAGTATTATCATCATCATTACCATGATTTAATTAGGATTACGTCACCCTTAATTACATTTTTCGATTATTCCTTTTACTTTATTTTGTGCACAGTACATTGGTAAAAGGTATTTCACCATTATATTCCATTAATTCACTCGCCTGATCCATTCGTATGCCCTTTCAACTTCAATAAATGCAATAAATGTTGGCAAATAATATTTTCCCTTGTTTTCGATTATTTGTTTCGTCACTTATTGGCAATAATACATGACATTCCTCATTCAAATGCACTGCACAAATCCTTGGTCATAATTTCCTAGCGTGATAAATGACAAAAGAGTTTATTTCCAGCAGATGTAAGCTCAATGCTTGCGCTGTTATCGATGTCCATTGTACCTTTTCAAGGATTTAGGGCATGGCTCTCGTATTACTTCTCGTTTATGTATTGGCTTTGTCCGGCCCACACTTACGTATTCAACTAGCTCTCTTCTGAGACGTCAGGTCAACATTGTCCCCTACTAGTACAAGTGCAAAATAAAAAAAGCTGATGAGCTCTATTCACATTATTTTCTCTACATCTCTGCAACAAATTAGTATTAAAATGCTTAGGCTTCGATTTAATCCATGCTAATCGAGAAAAAATGAGCAGAAATGCTCTTATTATTTGCTTTCTTGTAAGTAGAAGCGAAATAAAGGTGTACCATAGGTTAAGACGATAGACAAAAACTCGTTGCTATGGGACTGTAGTTCCTTTGTTTGTATGGATTGAAGTTGACAAATTTCTGTATGAGAAATGTGTAAGTTTTTTAAAACTGAATATCTCAAAACCATAAAACTTCACGAAAAAAATGTATATAACATAAATTGTGTGCTTTAACGTGATCTACAGTTTTTGTGTTGTAAGTTTTTGTCCATCTCTTACGGTTTACCTGTTATGCAAAATTTCGTAAAATTCATCCAGAGTAAAGTAGTCCTCAGAGACTATTCCCAGAAAATTCAAGATATACATTTTATTTGTCAGGTAAATAAATACCCTTAATAAACCATATTTTAATAAGAATTTTAGAGCCATTTTGAGAAAATAAAAAATTTCGAAAAAAGTTCCATGAAAAGAGTGATTGGGAGGGGAATTTTCTTGAAAATCTTCATGTCGTATCCTTGGAAGATACCAACCTTAAATACCAAGTTTGGTATTTAATGATCTTTTTTGTTTTTGAGCTATGCTGCCCACAGACACACACACACACATACACACACAGACACACACGGCCATTTTTCTAAAAATGTTTTGGATTCAGGGGTCTCAAAACATGTTTTTCGGTTGAAGTATCGGCATAGAATTTGTGTGTGTAATACAATACTTTTTCTATACACTATGTACATAGTACGATTAGAGAAACTAAAAATTTGATGTGTTTATCGTTGGTCAACAAACCATTGTTACAAACTACTGAGTCTTAAACGGCCGGCGTTCATACCATAAAATGTTACAAAAGTTTACTGCTTCATGTTAATCCAAATAAACATTTGCAGAACTATTTTATTGTATATTTATTTGATGATACAATAATATTAGGGGGATAACTTAACTTTTAGCGATAGTCAAGTATTTTAAGAGCTGGTCGCTATGTGATGCTTTGAAAGTCCGTGCTCTCTCCATTTTTGTTGTTAGTGTTTAAAGTCCGCTTTTACTACTTGTGGCACCACAGACGACGCTGATGATTCATGAATGCAGATGGAGCACAGGTGGAATGCGATGGGGGGGCAGAAATCGGAGAACCCACAGAAAACCCACTCCTGTGCCGCTTTGTCCACCACAAATTTCACATCCGGTCGCTTGGGATCGTACCCGGGCCTTCTAGGTGAGAGGTGAATGTTCTCTCTCCATGACCACAGGGAGGGAGAGAGAGAGAGAGAGAGAGAGAGAGAGAGACAGAGATAGAGACAGGCAGAGACAGAGAAAGTAAGCTGAATAGCGATGTTTCTCTTGAGAAGTCTCTTGGAGACGAATAAAATTCAAGCACGCAAATACACTCAAAGATACCACAGTTAAAATTCCAAATTCTTTAAAATTAGGTGCACAATGTTGGCAAGAATTACAATTTTTTATTATTCTCAGAGCCTTCTTCTGGAGCAAAAATACTTGATTGGCTTCCCCACTGCTACCCCAGAACAAAATACCATAATTTAAATGGCAATGAAACAAACTATAATAAACAGTCAATAAAGCTAATGGAAACACACATCCTAAGTCTTCTTAAGATAAAATATTTGACAACTTTTAGCATATTTCCATTATGTGGAATTTCCAGGAAAGCTTGCTGTCCAACCACATTCCAAGAATTTTAACTTTTTGTTCTATACTTTATCTTTTAAACTAAATAAGATAGTTTGTGTTTTTTCTTTGTTCATGTGGAAGCCATTTGCGAAAAACCAATCAGAAATTTTATCTAAAAATATTGGACCAATCAAAAGTATTCACAGAAATAATATTTAGCACAGAGGAGTCAACTGCCTAAGATATCACATTACCTGCAGTAGTAGCGGGCAAGTCATTAACAGCAACAATGAAGAGAAAAGGACCCAGCATAGATCCTTGAAGCACTCCCGTTGTTACATCTCGAAAAGTAGACATTTGGTCATTAATTGAGACTGGTTGCTTTCTATAGCTAAGGTAAGATTGAATTAGGGACAGTTCTTTATTTTTTATTCCATAATATTCTAATTAATTTAGCAGCAGATCGTGGGGTAAACAATCAAAAGCTTTACTACGATCACATAAACACGCTGATACATTCTGCTTGTTTTCAAAAGAATAAAGTACTTCATTTATAAGGGATTCAATACCCAAAATAGTGTATCTATTGGGCCTAAAACCATATTGCTCATTACATAATATTCTGTAAGTTTTAAAATATGAAACTAACTGTTCTAAAATTACAGTTTCAATTACTTTAGATATAACTGGCACCAAGAATACCCGCCTATAGTTAGAGACTTCTTGTCTGTTTCCCTTTTTGTGAAAGGAACAACTTAGATATTTTCAAGGGATCAGTAACCTTACCTTGGTTAAAGCAATATAATAACTGCCAAAGGATCCAATAAATAAGAAACACTAAATAGGCATACAGGTGTATATATGTATAATTTTATTTTTATGTAAATATATTAGCGCAATTAACTCCTTAAGAGACAATTATGAAAAAAAAATTCAAAGACATCTCCCACACAAAGGATAATTTGGAATGGTTTTCTTGAAGGATCCTTGTAAATATTGAAAGATATCAAATTTGGTATCTATACGACTTTTAGATTTTTTAGGAAGATCCGTGGAAGATACTTAAGATGGAAAAGTCAGGTGCACGATTTTTTTTTTAAATATAATGCATTGCATTCCTATGACTTTCTCTACTCATGCTTCAACAAAATGTTTATACAGAAACTTAATTTTTCTATTTACTTCATGTTATATCGACATAAATATTTGTAAACATAGCTTTCTTGCATACTGTCTTGTTCGCACAATGGGAATATGGAAATTTTGTAGGTTTAAGCCTACTACAAATTTCTAAGAGCTGTTTAGTATCTAGATACATTAAAATTCTTTTCTCTTTGTTTTACCAGTAGAAGAAAGCTGTTCCATTTGAACGTACAGATATACTTTAAAATTTAAAGCAATAACGAGAAATACAACTGACAATTTTAACTCAAAAATTCATAATTATGAGCTTTAATGAGATTATATTTTCTACAGTCTAATATTTTGCCTCCCTCTAATGCAAAAGTCATTCAAAATGTGAATGTCACAGAATATTCATAGTATATTCATCACGTTTTATTGTTAAACCCTTGAAATAAAAGTTTGATGTTAATCAACATTAATTCAAGGAAGCTCAGAGCATTTATTTCCAGTGAAATCTAGACATTGAGTGGAATGCAGTACTTCGTGCACTTATTTTAAATGACAGAGAAAATAATGACATATTTTAAGATAGTAAATCCATGCTGTTTTACCGCCGGGATAGCTGCAGGAATAACAGTGCCCAACGTACAATAGGGTTGTTTACATATTCTACTCGTTTAACAGTCCATTACCCTGGTGCATAGCGTAAATTATCTATCAATTATCCTCAGCAGCTGCCCCATTACTTGTGCATGCGTGTGGGTGTATGGTTTGGTTGGAGTGAGACAGCCGCTGGACAATATTAAGCTTCAGCGATTGCCATAGATAACCAATGCAGAGATGTAACCAATGAAACTATTAAATATGTTGTTTGAAAGGCTCCTGTTTTAAATAGAAAATATAATTGAACTAATATTTAAAGAAGTTAAAGTTCCAGATGAATGGAAAGCTATTTTGTGAGCCCAATTTTTAAAAAGGGAGAAAACCAGAATCCGACAAAAATAGGCCAATTAATTTACTTAATTCCAGCTAAATTAACTTACGAGAATTTCTGAAAATAATTTGTTTTTGAGATGGGCCGATTTGCAAGGCCATGCACACGTGCCATTTTATAACTAAATAGATTACAGAAATTTTTATTTTTACTTTATCTCAAAAAGGCTTTTGACAGGCTGAAACTTAAAGGTGTAATAAGTATTTTAGAAATAAATTACTTACCAATAGTCTGATTTTACATTATAGGTATGTATAGCAACAATTTTAATAGAATAAAATGAAAGGGAAATTGATAGAGAATATATCAATTAGAAGAGGAGTTCCCCAAGGACATTCACTAAGTCCATTACCATTTAACTTAGTAATGTATAAGACAATAAAGGATATCAAAACCAAAGATGGGTGTAAGGTTAAATAAAGATATTAATATATTATTCTATGAGGATGATGTGATCTTGATGGCGAATACTGAAGTAATTTACAAAGATTATACTGTACGTATTCTATCTTAGCTGCCGAAAATGTAACATTAGAATATCATTAACAAAAATTAAAGCAATGGCAATAAAGAAGCCCGCCTGCGTAGCGTGATGGTAGTGTGTCTGCCTCACATTCAACAGGTCGCGAGTTCGACTTTCGCTTAGAATGAGTTACCCGGATAAGGTTTTCCTTATCCTAAGAAAAGGAATGTGAGTAGCTTTAAGCTCCTGGATCCGATGTCATTTTAGCAATATTTCACCAATTTTATTCATCTTCCGATATGTCCAATTAGAGGTTAAGTTAAAAAAAAAAAAATAAAAACTCCAACAAGATGCAAATTGGCACTATAAAGAATAATGAACAAGTACTAATAAATATTTAAGAGTATAAAAACCTGTTTGGGATCACTACAGGATGAAATTACACATCCGTCTAATAAGGCTGTAAATATGACTGAATAATTATTATTATTTTATGCGGGGAAATTTAAAGAAAGATACTAAAACAAGAATATTTATTTAGGATGCGTCTAATTTCCGCCTATGCTACTGAAACAAGAGCATACATTCTCAGTCTTCAACAGCAAACTTCAACCAATAACGTGGTGCTTTACATTCAGTTACTCTATCATAGATTATCTATCTCGGGCAAACAGGTCCTGCTTGTGTGGGGTACCTTCCCATGCTGGCATACCCGGGAATGAGAACGCCGATGCTGCAGCTAAGGAAGCAACAGGACACCCTCCCAACTTATTGGACCTCAGGATTCCTCACCAAGACTTCAACCGTTTTATGCGTGGCACCATTCTCCGGTAATGGAAGCAACAGTGGTTCAACTCAACTAGAGACAAACTACGTGATGCCTGTCCTCTTTCCACTTCTGTTTATCCTCTCACACATTACAAACGTCGTCATCAAGTTCTTCTATCTCGCCTACGTCTCGGACACACTGCTCTCACTCATTCTTATCGTCTGTTCGGCGATCTTCCCCCCAGGTGCAACTATTGTCACTCTCCGCTTACAGTCACTCACATTCTCACCAGCTGCCGTTTCTACGATGATGCAAGAACTAGATGAGTATTCCAGCAAATATGGTAACCACTCTTAGTGATCCAGCCTTCTCGAAGAATGTACTGAACTTTCTAAATGAAACACATTTATGTAAAAAATTGTAAAATTTATTGTAGTCGCGATTTGACCTTGTTGTTAAAGCGACATTAAATAAAATAAAATTTAAAAAAAAAATAGCATACAGTACTAAAACAAAACAAATTTTAGAAACAAATGACTAGAATATTCGGAGGGGAATTGTATATGAATCGAATGATACCGGTATATATCCCATATGACATCAGGTAGAATTGTGCGCATAGCAAGAGACAAATTGCAAGCTGATGGAAGAAGATAACTTACGAAACCGAGAAAAAGTTTTTTTTTTTTTAATTCTGAGTGTAGCAGGACACACACCTAAGAAAACGAAACGAAGATTACTGTGTAATGTTAATATACAGCAAATACACCAAATTTTATTGTCATAAATAAATTGTGTCAAATTAGTCAACATTACTCTCAGATTCATTTCTCATAGCTAAGGTGCACAGACATACTACTTTTAGTATAAACATAGTGATGTAATTTAGAAAATGTAAATGTTGCTTTTATAATCTTGCTACACAGACATGTGTTCTCCGGTCTCGTTCCTTCCTCCTTCCTCTAACTGGCTAAAATACGCCTGAAGTAATTCAGTACAAAGTAAGACTATGCAAGTATAAAACTTTGGCATTATAGATGTGCTTGCTTTCTTATTTACGTTGCAATCAAGTTCGTTATCGGGTCCAGCTAACGTAGGATACCAGCAAACCGATAATTTCACTAATAAAATTATATGTTCAGTACTCGCAGAAATTAACTCGGTGGCCTGAGAGTGCAAAATCTTATTTCGTTGTGTATGCTAGCCGTTCCTATATTATACGAGCATGGTGTAGCTGTTATTTGTTAAAAACCAATGGGATCAAAGTGAAGGAGAAAAAGTTTATAATTTAACCTACTATTACTATGAAATATATACTTGTACCCAACACGGCGTTATTAAGATATTTATGTTCTATATCATAGAATAAAATACATTGTGGTTAACATAAATTACACAAAGGAATAATCTTTTGTAAGAATAGTTTGCTGTGAAATACGGGAGAGAGTTATATTATTAAAATATCCGATTTTTATTTTATATGCAGGTCCATCGCAATGCTGTGCATTTTTTCCATGCCCTTTATTCTTGTTTGCTTTCGTGTTTTTCTTTTTTCTTTTGTGTTATTTCCATTGTTTTAATTAAACCCACCCTTTAACTACTATGGTCATATCGGCAGCTGTTTACCACTCGAACATATTATTTTTATCGGCAACGTTGTTAGCTCGTGCGGAGTTGTCATTTTGTTTTTCCTCTTTGGGTTTGTGTATTAGAAAACACACACACACGTGCACTCGGGCACAAGCACCGATACTCGACTCTCATTTATACTTTCAGACCCTTGGGAGGATAGAGAATCATTTTCATTTGAGAAAAAATTCTACTCTCAGTTGGGGATCGGCAGAAATCTCTCACAGCTTTACCCACCGAGCTACGGATCCATCTTTTTATGTTAAATTCTTGTTTCTTTTGTTTATGGGGCATTTTATAGGGGCTGTCCTTGACAGTCTTTGTCAATACCGTCGAAAATATTTTAAATGCTCATAATACAGTTTCATTATAAACAACCGATTTTATTTATATACCGCATACACTTTATTACTCAATAAATGGACATACTTCATTATAATTCTACACTTGCGGCTGAAATTAATATCTGATCGTAACAAATGTTGAATTGTTATCCATTTTGCATGATAACCGAATAGCAAACAATAAATTTGAATTCTTTGAGAATGCAGTAGTTTTTAGTGAAGTAAATAAGTAATGCACTGACGATTTTACAATAATGTACTATAGTTTTAATTTATAAAAGGGTCCCTTACCTATTCTCTATCAATCTATTAGAGCATAATATAAATCCGCATATTCTTAAACTGATCACAATTTAATTACTGCCGTACCTAGGAGCTTGATCCTACGGTGTTTTTAGGAGTGTCCAAAGGTTTTCTGTGGTACACAACCAGGTACTGTGGCTTTTAACAGGATAATGGATCGCTTTTTATGAGATAGTCGATCAGTTTGTACGGCATAGTTGATCGGGTGATGGAGTAGTGGATACATTTTTAAGGGGTAGAGGGGGCGGGGGTTTTGAGAGACATTGTAACAGTTTTTGACTATGCAGTGGATCAGATTTGAACGGATAATTTGGATAGGGTAGTGAGCGATATTTGATGGGACAGTGGATCGGCTTTTATTGGGATACTAAATCAGTTTCTGACGGAGTAGGGAACGACTTTTGTTGGGATATCGGATCGGCTTTTGACTCGGTAACGGGCGGTTTTTGACAGGAGACTGGATGAGTTTTATGGCGGAATAGTAGATAGATATTTGACGACAATAACCTCTTACTCTTATATCAATTCCAGAATAATATATTCCATATTGGCTATAAGAATATAAATATGAAGTATAAGCTGCTCTAAAAACGAAACTATTATTAAAAATAATATAAATATTCATATTCAACCAATTATTCTATTTAATATACCAATTTCTCCTAATACATTTGAAGGGGGAGGAGCAGCTATGTTACAAGAAGATAATAAAAATAATCACAAATTGTGGTTGCTTTTTTCTGGGACGGTGGATTGGTTTTTGACTGGGCAGGATTCGTTTTTTTTAGACAGAAGCTTGTAATTCAAAGTAAACAAAAGCCGTTCCTACTAAAGATCAAACTGTGATGCCACATCGTTAGTCCTTAAATATTACAGAAAGTAAAGTCAGGTGAGTGTGAAGTTACAGGATACTGTAGCAGATCTGATTCAGTCTATTGGTGCTTCATTGCATTACACTTAGGTATAAAAAGGAGACTACAATTTGCCATAAACTTGCATTTTAAAGCATTCAGAATTTAATAGATAGCCAAGAAATATGAAATAAATGAATATTCGCATATTTCTTAAGAATTTTGATTTGCCACAAATTTTATCGAACAATCCTCTTTTTCCTGGTTTAACTTGCTTTAATGAATAATATTCGAAAAATTACAATTATTACAAATATCTACCTTAACACTGTAATAGCGGGGAGCATTATTCCGTGAATTCAATAAATTCACACACAAAATTATTATCAGCAACACTATAATTGTTGAGAATTTGCCGGCAAGCTAACTTCAGATTAATGAATGCTGATTCTAACGATACCTATTTAAAAATTGAATGTAGGGCAATATAATTTATCTAATGAGAACAAGCATAAGTTTTAGAAATATGTTAAATTAGCTGAGAATATTTGTAAGCAAGGTAAAATACAATGATAGCGGTGCTATTTGTTGTGCTTTTAGCGTGATTACTAAAGTGATAAAAACACAAGAACAATTTCATTTTAGTTTTACAGTCACTGAAGTGGTTTACGTTATGTTATATGGGGTAAGACCTTGTACAGTTTTTTTTTTATTTGCTTATCCTTTTACTTTCGGGAGCTCCTCCAATTTTCAGCGGCTACTCTGTATTCCCATTTGTTATTCTTCGGGATCAAGCCTGTCATTTTCCTGCAGACACCAATCACTCGCCAATCGATCCAGTTCCTCTTTACTTCTACCGCCAGGTGAACATTGTAAAAATGGGTTTTGGTCACCTATCCTCATCCATTCTTCCAACTTTACCATACTACTGAACGTCTTTCGATCCTTTCCACCTCTGTCTCCTTCAATGCAATAAAACGCTAATAAAACAAGAGAAAACAAATTCCAATACCTTGTGTGGTCCACATTATTTATTATTACGGTTTGAAAATAATTCTGCTAGTGAATCTCAAGTGTCTGTCATGGCACACCAGAGGATAGCATTATTCAATCTGGAACCTCGAGAAAGCAACTGCTTTTCTTTCGTCCAAACATGTTCAATTGGGTTGAGATCTGCTGACTTGGTAGGCCACGGCATCTGCTCTAAGATATTTGTGTGTTCCGGAAACCATTTTTGAAATTCGGCCGACTTGTGGACCGAATGCCTATCCTGTTGGAATTTAATAATACCTTCAAGATAACGCTCATGGCCAGATGGAAGCAGAACATGTTCTAAAACTTCAGAATAGGTTTCCTTATTCAGCTTTCCATGATCACGTTCCAGCATACATGCATCTTCCCGAGATATCCATGCCCAAGCAGTAACGCTCGTTCGACCACTCCTTGCAGCTATTGTAACCTTTATCAAGGACATTCTGCAGGAGAGACATGAGTATGGCAAAATAATGATGGCAAATCAAAATAGAGACAACTCAAACTGAAGTATTCAACAGGAAAAATGAACACTATGGTGTCGTCGTCTCTTGAAGTAATGCCTCCAGCAGTTACAAGAGACGTAATTATACATAACGTGAAGTAGGAGTTTTTAATTGGTGAAAATCCATCTCCCACACAGAGTGGTGTCCTTGAAAGATTTTCTTCTTCTATAAAAAAACACTCCTTGCATAAGTGGCCAAATAACGCATAACATATCTACTACCACTATTCCTGTAAGCAAACAGTCGAATTGACATCTGCGGTAGACGTTGCTTTGTCGGAGAAAACTACTTCGCTCCAATCGAAGTTCTTGTACTGTACAGTAAATGCCCACCTATCAATTTTGTGGACTCAGTTAGCACTTCCTTTGCTGCCGCACATCTACGCCGAATTCCGGCATCTTTACAGCAGTTGCTTATGGTCCTTGCACTACCCAGGAATAAAGATAAAGCCTTGTATTCAGCAGCCGTCAGAAACGGATCTCTTTCCACCTCTGCCATGAGAGACCTGTCTTCATTCTCGGTAGATACACGCAAGTGACCAGTGCTCTTCCTTGCAGCAACCTGTCTCTCTTCACGATATAACTTTGCACACCTCCTGGCAGTGGACTGTGGAACATTACAAATGCTACCCGCTTTGGTAGCCGTATAACCCTGTGAAACCAGGGTGAGAACAGTAGAAGGTTTAACAACGGCCTATGTCATTGCTAAAGTATTAATGAATACGTTGTTGTAGTAGTGATCGAGGACCTCTTTTGGTGACTAATGGGACCAAGCACAAAAATTTGACCAACAGAATGAAACACAATATGGACAAAGGAATCAAGCTGTAAATTTTAGCTATTATACATAATATATACCTTCCTATTATCTAATACTCAAATTATAACTATTATAGCGGAAACTCTGTATTAGTATAAATTAATAATGTGAAATAGAAAATATGATAGAAGAAACAACATAAATGGGGCAAACAAAATGTATGCTGCTGTAGGGGTTTCAACTTAGGTTCGGTAATTTTCAAAGCGCTTGCGTTACCTCTGAGTTATATTTGTTTGTGCCAAAAGGCGTCTGCTGCCATATTCATATATGCGCTGAATACTAATCATGGTTCTTATAACTTAAATCAGTTATTGTATTCAGGGTACTTCATAGCTTCTGAGCCGGTTCATTGGTTGATTCAGTTATTGGCTAACGATAAACGGGTAACATGCGCTTGTTGCCGAACTTTTTATCAGGAATCAATACAAATGCGAAATACGGTGAAAAACACTGCCTGTTAATGTTTTCAACAGGCGATGACGTATGTTGCAGACACTGTTAGGTAAGTCTAGCTGCCTATCGGAAATAGCTACCAGTGTAAACCTCGCTGCGATACGAAGTGGGACTGAAATATTCTGCTCTCAGTGTGCGCTCAATCATTTTTTCCATGACAGTTTTCATATTAAAAATGAACTTTATATCCAAAATACAGTCAGATGCCTGAAAAGGTATCCCAAATCCTTGCAGAATGCGTGCAATAAAGTGTCTCGTTTTGATATTGATAATACATTAATTTTGAAAAAAAAAACAAGTTTTTAAACTGAAAACAACAACAAGGAATATCCCAAAAACGATCAAATCCACGAAAAAGTGTATATGACAGATTGTGTGTTTTATTGTGATCTACATTTTTGTGTAGTAAGTTTTTGTCTATCTCTTACGGTTTACCAGTTATGTAAAATTCCGTAAAATTCATCGAGCAAAAGAGGCTATTCCCAGAAATTTCAAGATATACATTTCATTTGGCAGGTAAATATCTTTAGTATACGATATTTTAATGAAAATTGTTACAGGCATTTTTGAGAAGATCAAAATTTTCGAAAAAAGTTTCATGTTGTAGTTGGGGTGGGGGGATTTTCTTGAAAATCTTCCTGTCATATTCTTTAAGGATAACAAACTTAAGTAACAAGTTTGGTATTCAACGGTCTTTTCGTTTTTGAGTTATGCTGTCCACAAAAACACACAAGCACACACGGACCGTTTTCTAAAAATGTTTTTATTTTATTCAGAGGGATCCAAAACATGTATTTCCGATGAAATCTCGGTATCAAAATTTTGGGTGGAAGGCAATATCTTCTCTATAAACTTTGTACATGGTGCGTGTAGAGAAAGAAAAACAGTTAAATTAACACGAATTGACCACAAGAGCCAGTTAAACTATGAAGTGCGGGACTTAAAGTGCTTACGACATTGTA
The DNA here is from genome assembly GCA_030762935.1 of Hymenopus coronatus. Taxonomy (NCBI): domain Eukaryota; kingdom Metazoa; phylum Arthropoda; class Insecta; order Mantodea; family Hymenopodidae; genus Hymenopus; species Hymenopus coronatus. The sequence continues at coordinate 102,352,865 of CM060882.1, read as the reverse complement.
AGTCGCCATTGGATTATGTCATCTCAAAATAATTGCAGCAATTGTCTAGAGACCGGGAAATCCGTGGTTCAAATCCCGGTTGTAGGTAGTATTGCATTGTTCAGTCTGACTCTACCTATTCAACTCTCAGTTATTATTTTTGATCAACATACTTCAAAACTACCAAATAAGTTCGACTATGAATTTTGTTAAGACATATAATTTCGCTGAAAGCAGCTCCCGTTTGATGTCAGTGTAGTAAATTAATTTTTAAATATATTTTTACTTCTATGAGTTTCTAAAGTAAATAGTCTCCGAAAATTTGTAATATATAATTAAATGCCTATATTTAGCTACCCCTATGGATTCAAACCGTGCTAACAGTTTTTCTCGGAAACATAAAAACTACTCCCTTTTTCAAAAGTTTACTGAAGCTACACAGTGCGGTTTTCCCTTAAAACTTCACATTTACATGAATCATTCCCCAGGATGACATGCCACGAGTGCCCCTCGTGGCGGATGTGGCGGATGGCTAACTACTCCGGGAATCCTTCCGGCTAGACCCAATAGACCAGATGAGCAACAGTGCGGTGTCCCATGCACATTGTGGATTATGAATGGACGAGTAGTCGCAGTGATGTATAACAATGACACCACAAGGTGTTTACGTACAACATCGAGCATAAAATGTGGTCCATATTGGAACCGATCTGTTTGTGTTTGTACCGAACAAATATCGCCCCACCCTCTACAAATGTGACCATCTCTTTGATCTCAGCCCTAGAGAACACTCCCCTACAATATGGCCAAGCTGCTAAAGCGTAACATTAAAACCGGAATGTAAACTTAAATATTTATTTTCACAAGCCCTGTGTAGGACAGAAGTTGGAAAGGTAAATTCAGGCCGAAAATATCAATGCCATAGCTGGGACTTAAACCACGGATCTCCGGAACTCCGTTCAGTAGCTCTACCCACCGAGTTATCATGACAACATCTCGGCAGGCCATTAAATTCTACAAATAACTCAGGTTTTACAAGATTTCTAATTATTATATACAATGTCGAAAATACTTTAAAGTTCCGGCCTCGTAATTTAATCAACATTAGGTCAATCACTGTCAACTAATAGTTTCTTCCACGCTTGCCGGTGTAAGATTGGAGTTGAAAAGTACAGTCAGACCGAAAAATTCAATGCTATAGTAACCGGAGTTTGAACCACGGAGCTCTTGGTCTTCCTCTAGTTACTAAAGCTACTGAGCAATCAATGGCGACATGCAAACTCTCGCGTATCACAAATAACTATTACCTGCATTATCATTATCATTATCATTGTTATTATTATTATTATTATTATTATTATTATCATCATCATCATTTTTATTATTATTATTTTTTATTATTTTTATTATTTGTATTATTAACATTTTTATTATTATTATTTTATTATTATTTTATTATTATTTTATTCTATTTATTATTTTATTATTATTTTATTCTATTTATTATTTTATTATTATTTTTATTATTATTATTATTTATTTTTATTTTTATATTTTTATTATCATTATCATTATTACTATTATTATTATTATTATTAATTTTTCTACTATATAGGGCAAATACTACATTCGGTCCAAAAATTCCAATCTCAGATTTCACCGGAACTTGACTTTGAGACACCCTTAATATCAAACTTGTCATCTACTCCTGTGTACAATATATTTCAAAGATACGAAGCGAAGAGTTTCAACGAAATTCCCCCCTCCCATTTTCATCTACCATTAATATAGAAGGTTTTCGAAATTTTCGATATTCTCGAAAATGGTTATAGTGATATTTATTAAAATGTGGTATATTGAAGTCATTTACATAAGAAATATGATATATATGTATATATATATCTTGAATTTCTTGGATAACGTTGAAGTTCTTTGGGAGAAATTTTGTATAATTCTGTATTACTAGTGAACATTACACACTAGACGAAAATTAAGAGTACGAAATGTGGATCTCCTTAAAACTCACAATTTATTTCAATTACATTTTTGTAAAATTATCCATGCGATTCTTAAACGAAGTGTTGAACAACGTGTAAGAGACGAATAGTTCCTTTAGCAAGCTTCTTCAATAAAGAATTTGGAGCTAGAGCAGATTTGGAGCCTTTAAAATGTTGCGGCTTTTGCAATAGAGCAGCTCTATGTAGAAGTATATATGCTTTAGGCTATTCAGTGACTTGAGCTTGATCATATGCTCATTTTTTATATTTTGTGTTTGATAGGGCTAATTCGTATAGATGTAAAACGCAAGAGTTGCATTTGGCTTCGGTGTGACACGTTAATATTATTTCACGGTTTGTTGCCTGCCTTAGCGTGTTACTAAATAAACACTTCGGGTATGAATTTGACGGAAACTGTTCATGTTCCTGGCTAACTTTAAGTACATGTTATTGTACTTAAAGAATATGCGTTGATAAATAGAAACCAATTGTTCTGTAACGCAGAATGAAACATTTTCTTTATATTTAACTACCTTTCATACAAAATATTTTCTAGATTGCATGGAGGTGTGAACATAGAATCCAGTAATGGCTGAATTTTTCCTCAACGAAAGCAACCGTTCTTGAGTAAGATTTTCGGTCTGTTGTGCCTGTCTGTTATATCAATGGAAATGAAAATTCAACAAACGCTGTACCAGAGGTAATTGAAGTCGATATTAGCATACTTTTCTATAATCCCATATTAAGCATGTAATACCATGAATAGTAAAGTTGGTGGCATTGGCGTAAAATATTTAAATAATATTTGTTAATCCAGCTAATGAAACGCTGACTATTAGGATTGGTTATTTTGATATATATTTAAAACTTAAGTCTACTAAAAGAGCATTAGATAGATAGCAATGGAATAAATTCGACATTCAGAGGTTGTAAGCACAGTACGAGATGAAGTCATTATTATCTAGGCAATATATATGAATGCATAACTTTTAAAAATGTCCCAACAGCTGGTAAGAAAATGTCATGATGGGTAGTGTTACATATAATGAATATTAATTTTCCCACCAGCGGTAATCTCATATATTATGCATTTCTATACGCTTTATACATGGGGGAAACATTTAAATTCAGACGGTTCAGTATCTTATTGCACTCATTTAACGCAGCCATTCAGAATTTAATTTTATTTATGTTGGTGTGAGATTAATTACAAAGTGTTTTGTACAAATGTTGTTTAGTTTGATGAGGAATTAGAAAACATCATAGAAACATAGCTTCTCATTAAAACATTAAATTGACCTAAAATTAGCCATCACAATACCCTCCACATAAAAAGTGATAATTGAATTAATTTTTCCCCATAATATCAAACACCTTTCATTCAAGACATTTCTTTCTATACCGTTTAGTTTTGTAGATATTTAACTCAACTTAAAATGGTCCTTCCTGGATAACAGTATAAATGGGTAAATAGGTACTTAGCTTTTTCATTCAAGGATTAATAGCATACAAATTTAGTAATTCGAACTGAAGAATTTGTTCATTCAACGGTTATTAGCATTCAAATTTAATAATTGTGACTGATGAAATGAAAACATTTTAAGAATATTATTGAGGTGAGAATATGCTACAGAAGTAGACTGATGAGATCGATTTTGAGCCTCACGAGTAACTGCAAATAAGGAGTATTGCTGTGACCTTCAGTGACCTTCAAAGCCTTGTATTCTATTGTAGATGGTTGCTTATACCACCAGATTCACTAGATAAGTTGATTGTTGTGTGGACATATACCCTGAAACACAATAAAAATACTCATGGGACTACGATGTTGCTGAAAATGTGAACTTTTGACGGGGACTCGGGTTTTAACACATCGGTGCCATTCTGATAAAACATACCAGGCGAGTAAGAAAAGGCAAAGCGATTGGGCAATCCACCCCTTCATCCCTCAATCCTGCTCGACGCTCCTTCAGAATAGTATAAGCAGTACGTTAATTTTGTGCAGCACTTGCGCGAATTACCTCGGTATTAGAACTTTAATATGAGGCACAGAGAAAATATTAACCTAATTTTGTATCACCCCGTGAGAGGGTCGCTTATTGTCCAACCAGAAAGTTTAGGGATCACCAGTTCGCTATTTAGAACTTAGTTTCTCGCCGGTTATGTTTCATTTGGTAACATGGCCTGTCCAATACGCTTTTATGAGCATAGCAAACAGGTGAAAGAAATGGGTAAAGTCAGCGAAAAGCCTCCATCTTATGATAAGTATTTCCAGGCGTATTTTATTGTACATCCGCTATAGTTATTGGAATGTCCTTTGCAGTTCACACACTTTGGAAGCGATATTCAGCATTCTAAGAAGTGGTAGTCTCCAACAAAGCTCATTCTGTTTCAAACATAATAACTTTTAGTGCGCCCGAAATGTTGATGATGAACAAACTGAGATATGCTTACAGATTTTCTGCGTGTTTCAGCTTTAATACAATAAAGCAGGCTGTTAATTGAGAATAGAATTTCCTTGACTAAACCTTCCAGTTCTACTGTACAAAGAGGTGTGGTTTGCTTGCTTTTATCGGACACCGTGCAACTTCACTCTATAGATGGAGTTTGTAATACACTTAAGATTTCTGCATCAATAATGGAACAAGGCAGGTTTGGTATAATCACGGAAATTCGTTTGTTTTCGCAACTTTCGTATGTGTAGCACTGTGGTATCAAAATATATAGTATGTAATCCAAAATCTTCAAATGCTAAGGAATATAATTTTTATATAAGGCATTTTATTTTTTTCTAAAATTTTGATTTTGTAATTCCGGATAGATTGTAAAATAAGTAGAACACTTCCTATGTTTCAAGTTTAGATTAGTTGGATTTATCATGGGTGTCCCCCATGTAGGGTAATTTTGAAATTTAATTTGGGTGAAACGTGCTGTGTGTAAAATCGGGTCCATAGGAACTCTATCCTATCTATGCTTTTATAAGCAGCTATTTGTTGATAAGTTTATAAGGAATAATAAAACAGCTTCTCGCAAATTCATCTCCATCTGATTTTAGCAAGAAAGTTATTTGCAATAACCTTTAATCGTGATGGAATATGTGCACCAGAGGTAGGATACAAGACAGTTTTAGATTCATTAAGAACATGTAATATATTCAGTTTTACTAAATGATCTTCCATAGGTTGAAGAGGTAGAATCAGAGTGAAAAACTATGTAAGTCGACATTGAGATATGCTCCTCAAGAGAGTACATGACGTGCTAAATTCTAAACTATATTTCAAATAATAGTTTAAGGCTACGGATACTCAAAGTTCCCTGATTCTAATTCCAAACAGGGAATACAACATTTGATTTCAATTCTATCTTGCCATAATTATTATGCCTTAGGGACTTTGGTGTCCTCGGAAGATATCAAATATAGATTTGAGGAATAAGGTAGATCAGAAGCATATCAGCAAAGAAACTAATTCAGAAAGTGCAACTGGACTGATCACATACCAAAAAGGGAAAGTGTGAACAGCATAACTCAAAAAGAAAAGTGGATAAAAGTCAAACTTGACATTTTAATGTTAATGTTTTTTTTCACACAAGTTATGTGTAGGACAGGAGTTGTATGTATAAGTTCTGAGACTGAAGAATTCAATGCCATAGCCGGAATTTGAACCGGTCCATGAGCTCCCATGGCAACATACTGACACGACATTAAGTTCATCAATTGATACTTAAAGTTTGGTTATCTTACAAGGATGACACACGAAGATTTTCAAGAAACACCCCAACACAAATCCTTTACATTAAATAATTTTCTAAACGCTTGATTTTCAAAAAAATTAGTTACAATTTTGATTGAAATACTATATATTAAAGGCTTTACATGCCAAATAAGACGTATATCTTAAACTTCCTAGATATAACCTCTGCAGTCCTCTTCATTTTGAATAACTTTTTTATAACTGTTCAACCGTAAGAGATAGAAAAAAAAACTACTGAATACAAAATCTAGACGTCGTTAAAACACACAATTTATGTCATATACATTTTATATGGAGTTCTTCATTTCCGAAATATTCTTGTTATTGGTTTCAATTTTAAAATGCTTAAACTTTTCTCAAACGATAATTTGTCAATCCTCCTCCTTTTGTTTCACTCCTGGTACTCCAAGGAGGGCTAATGCAAGATTTGACTACTGCTTGAACCTTATGTGTATTTTCCTTCTTATGCGGAAATAAGTTAAAGCATCTGATGTGTTCAATTCACATATCTTTCTGAACATTTGTGTAACAAATTATTGTTAAAATGCTTATTTTCTATCTACTTTATGATAATCAAGATAAAACATTAGCTGAAATGCTTTCTTGTAAGTAGAACAGAAATAACGGAACACACTAGGCTAAAACGATAGTCAAACCTTTTAAAAGCTAGTTGCCATGAGAATGAAATCCGTTCCTTTGCTTTGCCAGGAGTTGACAAATTCTCGTATGTGAAAAGTTGAAGTATTTTAAAACGGATACCAATAACAATAAATATCTCCAAAATGGTCGTCACTACGAAAAACATGATTATGACATAAATTGTTTGTTTCAACAGGATCTACATATTTTGTGGTCTACGTTTTCGTCTATCTCTTACAGTTTACTAGTTATTCCAAATCCAGCAAAATTCATCCAGAATAAAGAGGTCTTTAGATGCTGTTCTTAGAAAGTTCAAGATATACATTATATTTGTCAGGTAAATAAGCATATTTAATATACGATATTTTAGTCAAAACCGTTAGAGCCATTTTTGAGAAAATTAAAATTAGAATTTTCGACAGTTTTTCCTTGAAAAGGGTCGCATCCTTGAAAGATACTAAACTTATATACCACGTTTTTTTATTTTACCGACTTTTCGTTGTTAAGCTATCGTGTTCGCAGACACACGGTCACACTGATACAGGGACATACGTGGTCCTTTTTATAAAAATCTAATTTGTTACACTCACATGACTTTCTCTAGCTGCTCTACAAACTTCCTACAAAAACGGACACTTCCTGTCTGAGAAAAATTTAAGTACTTCACAATTGAAACCAATAACAAGCAATATCTCGGAAACGGCTACCTTTTGAAAAATAACGAAAAGAACACAATGTATGTGTATTTGACGTGATGTACTTTTTTGTGTAGCAAGTTTTTGTCTCTCTCTTACGGTTTAGCAGTAAAGAAAAATTTTGCCAAATTCATCCAGAATAAAGAGGTCTTCAGAGGCTATTACCAGGAGATTCAAGATACACATTTTATTTCGGATATAAATATCTTTAATATACGGGATTTTAATAAAAATTCTTAGAGCCGTTTAAAAAAAAAATCTAAATTTTCGATATTTTTCCATGTGAAGGGTAGTTTATGGTGTTTTTTTTTTTTTGGTTTTTTTTTAAATCTTCGTGTCGCATCCTTAGAATATGCTGAACCCAAGCTATGCTGTCCACAGACACACATACACACACGCGCGCGCGCGTACCTTTTTTTTTAAAATGCGTTTTTCGGTCTCAGGGGGCCCCAAACATTTATTTCCGGTGAAATCTCGACATCGAATATTTGGGTCTATTACAATACCTTATCTATCCCTATATACTAGAAGAAAGTAAAAGATAGAAAGTAAAGGTAGAAAAGCTAGAGAAAGTAAAAATACTTTTTTTTTTTTGTTTACTGGGGACCCTAAAACGTTTATTTCCGGTGTAATCTTGGTGTGGAATTTTTTGGTGGAATGCAATTTCCTTCTAAATAATCTATGTACATAGTACGTGTAGAGAAAATAAAAACCATTTCGGTTAATGTTAATTAACTTGAAGCAGATGGAAGAATGAGTGTAATAATTAGAGGAAATCATGAGAATAGAACACATCGGATTTTCGTCTTTGTAATATTGCTGTAGATAACTAATTATCCACCAGATAAAGCCAGCTACGATTTATAATGCCCCATACAGCGAAACACAAGAATGTGAAAGCTCCTGCATGATCTCCGAGCGAGGAGAGGTTCCGTTAATCCAATAACAGAATGGAGAACGCCAGAGAACCAAATCAGTTAATGCGACGTAATAAGCGCCTTTGTATGCAGATATTCGCTTGAAAGCAGGGTTACTACCGCAAACGACAGTGCTAATCCGTTGCTCTTCTCCCTACCTACACAAAACAGAAACGCTGGAGAGAGAGACAGCGATGAGAACAAGATAGATCTAATGCCAGTCTAGATAAGTTAAGCCCTTTTTACTTTCTCTATATAGTACATAGTTTGTAGGTAGAGAAAGTATTGCACTCCACCCAAAAACTCTATACCAAGATTTCAATGGAAATACGTTTCAGAGTCTCCTGTATTAAAATATGAAATAAACAAAAACCAATTTAAAAAAAAAGGTCCTTGTGTGTGCGTGTGTGTGAACACGATAACTCAAAAACGAAATCTCAATAAAATACCAAACTTGTTATTTAAGTTTGGCATCTCCCATGGAAGCGACACGATGGTTTGTAGAAAAATTCCCTTTTAAAAAGGGAACTAATCACAAGCTCTAAAATGTTCGTGAACAAATACGTGATCGCAATAAAACGTTGAGCATTCACGTACTATGTATACTATTTTTAAAGCCGAGATGACCTTCTGAAATGATATGTGCATAAAACATTCAACTGAGAGCTACTGTAAGAATGCAGTACATTTACGTAAATACCTTCACTAAGAGCAAATCAACCTCTCGCTCCATTAAGTTTCAGTTAAGCAATGTGCCCTCCAATGTTCCACAGAAATTAGTCGGCACATGTAACAACTGCATTATCTGCAGTACTGGTGGATCGTATCAGAACATTTGTGTAATGTCTGTGTATTTCCGTCTGACGGGCTCCTTGCGAAACGGTAATGGACACAGCATCTTCTGCTCCTAGCAAGATTACCAAGAGAAACATTGGGATGCACTTCGGCAAATGGAAGCCATCCAGCCGTGCATGCTATTGCTTCATCATCCGGACCTGTTTACAACCGTCGGTCAGACCACTCTTCGTACTAGCTAAAAGTGAGTAGAATACGCGCCTGCAGAGTTTCAGAATTACACAATGTGTTTCTTTTATCATCTAATATCGGTTAGCTCAGGTGAATATTAGTCCACATTATATCAGTATAAAGAAAACTAGTTATATTTTGAGCCTAATAACAAAATACAGAATTTGTCATTGAAAATTGCTTAATATTTTTTCGAAATATTCACCTTTATGATAAATACACATTTGAATGTGTTCGAAGAATCCTTTTTTTTCTTTCCAATCTGCTTGCGACACCTCCAAAACAGGGTTTTTGAACGCATCAACGGCTTTTTATGTCGACGAAAGTAAGTTTTTCAGGAATTTTATTCTTGATGTTTGGCAACAAAAATAAGTAATTGGGTGCCAAATATAGTGTATGGAGAATGAATAATCAATTTGATGTTCTGTGTTCAAATAGTCGATTGTTAGACGTGATGAGTGAGCGCTCGCATTATGTTGACGAAGAATGATCCGAGAGCACTTGTTTATTATCCTTATTTCACCAAAAACCGCCAGTAAATAAATGGTTATGCACCATCAGAATTGACAATTTTACGTTCCTCTAAAGGAACTATTGTCACATGATCAGTTTTTCTGGGAAAAAAAAAATCATTAGTTTCAAAGTGCTTTGAGTGTGTACAACTTTTGTAGGATTTGGTTCATCTTGAAATACCCGCACAGTCGACTACTTTTTACGTCCCAGCTCATATGCATAGATCCATGATTCCTTATGTTACAATCATATATGTGTGTTTTGAAGTCCCACTATTATATTTCTTGAGTATTTGTGTGCACCAAGCAACAGGAGCATCCTTTTGAGATTATGTCAAGTTATGCGGGATCCAACGAGCGCAAATCTTTCTCACGGCTAAATGATCATGCAATATTTTATATATGCTGCTTGATGCAGTCTAGGGTTGTCACTATTTCACCGTATGTGCCATGATGATGTTGCAATATAAGCTTTTGCAGAGCATGAATCTTTTCTGGTCCAACAACTGATTTTTGACGACATTTCGCGAACGGCGGCCACAATTAAACTCATCATACCAGCGTTTCACGGTGCCAAAAGATGAAACTTCATCACTGTATGTAGTTGTAAGTTTACCAATGCACTCTTCTCTTGATAATCCACTCTAAAAGTATAATAATGGCACGAATACTTTCACGAATTAATTCTCTATTTTCGCTGAGACAATTTTAAAATCACGGTAAACAAAACAAATGACGCTCTATTGACAAAATATCTAAAGTACCATAGTGTCAACAATGCCATACTTTCCAGTGGAAACACTAGATGACCCTACGACAATCAGTGTTGCCAAGGCTCAAAATATAAGTAGTGGCCCTCGTATTAGGTGAAATAATTATAATCCACAAAATTTCACACGAAATACACACTCGGGCTATTTCTGAAGCGAATTCGACGCAGTCGAGACATATATGTTGAGACATTTGCCAATGTCCTCATTTTGCTGCAAATTGAGCTCTACAACTCTAAGCCCGCAAAGAGGATCCGTAAGTCCCCCAGGAAACAAACACACATCAGAATTAAGAATTGGACCAATGATAAGCTTGCACGATCTTACTTTTCTCACGTGTAATATGGAAGAGGAAACTCGAAAAAGCGTCCGGATTTAGTACCGGGTTCCGGAAAATCCAATACAAGCTAAAGACTGCCCCCGAGAAATCAGAATGTATAGATGAAACACCATCTTACATGTTGTGCCGTGAGTTAAAGCGTGGTGTTCTGATTTCCGTTCTCGACCCCACCCAGGGGCGAGTTGCGACATACTGTGTGTGTGTGTGTAGACGTCAAGATCACAAGTCCTCAGAGTGACGTAACTGGTTGATGTTACAGCCCACCACTGATACTCTTGTTGCCTTCGGAAACTCAGGAAATTTGGTTCGGAGTCAATGGTAGAACATGTTTTTCGACTCACCCAGAGGGGAAACAAATGGGAATACACATTAAATACACTCAAAATAACACATAACACAGAACTGCCACATATAGTACTTTATTTAGCTGAAAATAGGATTTGTTGTGTAGCATACTTGTTGTTACAAGCACCGAGCTTACAATATTTCGGACTTCTGGTATTACGGCACGACACTAGCACATTCTCTCTTTCACACTTACATATCCACCCGGACTCTTTGCACAACACTTCTCAACTCCTTTCTGTCCTCATACCTTCTGTACAGGTGGCAAACATACACCTCTTTCCTGAATGCTTAAAATATTACAATGCAATTTGGGAGGTAGGGGAGATTCGCTAATCGACGTTGTAAACTCTTTCCCTTAGCTTAAACAAAGAGATTCTGCCTGGCTTCAACCCTCTATTCGTCAAATTCTGCATTCGCAAAGACTTCTTGAAACAGACGTTTATACACACGATACATGGGAACAAACAAATATTATATACATAATTAATATATCCGTAATTGGTTATTCTTCTGAATGTTACCGTTTCAGAGTCCCGGCCAGAAGAACAACTTTTCGGTTGGGGATGTGTGATGCTGGCACATGACCGTACTGTATCGGTTGGCTGCCATGCGTGAGTGAGTGCGAGGCCAGTAGTCGGATTGCCAGATCCAACCCCAACGTAGGCTAATACACCACAGGAACATGAAACACACTAATCAAAAAGAGTGTTCATTAATATGAAATTTAATCACTGGATTCGTTACATATAAATGTGTGCACAATGTCAAAAAATATACAAGATATGGGAGGTACGAGTGTGCAAACTTCCTCACATTAAGCTGAAACTTAAGTTTCTGTACCATTTTCCTCTAAAGCGCATGATGGTTGCATAAATACAAAAAAATGAAACTGTTGTAATGTTTGATTGCGAGTATTTCAGCATTTCTTTATCATTTATTTCTGCAATTATAATAACCAGGTAGAGCTATAAAAGATGAGTTATTTACGTTTTTACCATTTATTGTTAAAATGATATTCAGAATTGAATTCCAGTGCGTCTTCTGGACAATTAGACAGAGCCCGACGAAAAAAAAAAACAAAATAAAATTCAGTACACTCCTGCTGAGTGTACAGTGCAACCCCTCAAGGTAAGGAAATAACAAGTATAGAGAATTAATTAGAGCTATCTGTAGAAAGCCTTCTTTGTCAGCCACGAGCTCCATACTCTGCCACGTTCTTACTACTACCTTCACTCTCTCCAGGACAAAAGCCACCCACAGGACACGTGTACCACCGCGAACGTAATACAACTCCGGCGGAAGGAACTACTTGATCCGGGACACGCTCAGAGTCTTCCCCCCCCCCTTCCGCAAGATACTCGGAGAAGACAGGGAACGGAAGTAGGGGGTAAACCTAAGGAACATAAGTAAACTCAAGAATTGGCCCACAAAATATTAAAATAATTCCATGAACTGGTCTTGTAGAGCTAACTATCACTCCTGCTCCGGGTAACACTGCCACAGAACACTCAGCTAATTCCAGCGCAGATTTCACCAGGATCCGCCACACCCGCTGAATATAATTTGAGGCGGGAGAAATAACACGCAGAAATTACTAGTGCAAAAGAAGAGAGTTGTGAAACATGGGAGCACAGTGGAAGACAAACAGCAGGACGAGGTTCTAAGAAGAACAGCAATATCGTCCTCAAGTCAAGGTCTCAAGTGAACCAGTCAAGAAAAAAGAACACCAAATATTCCACTCCCACACAAGTGCGGGACCACTCTTGAGCCAAAAGAAAAGTGTAAGAAATAGCCCGGAAGAAAAGCAAACACAGTAACAAGTTTCTCCAAGCCCTCCTCTCACCAAAGGCAAATTGGTTACATAATATATGCATATTTTTGTGTATATATAATATGAAATATATGTATATTCCCAGTAATCACATAAGAAAATACTTATAAAATAAATTATCTAAAAAATAAAAGAAACAGAAAGCAACATGTGAGGAGATCAATAAAATCTCAATACCTCACTTCTCCATCAGAGTGGTATAAAGAAGAGTGAGGAGGCGAGTGAGGCCAATATACCAATAATTTCAATTGTGAAACGTGCGCTCGACGCTCTTATTTAGACATCTCACGGCGGAGTAATCACAACACCCCTTTGAAAATTCGGATATAGACATAGGGACCTAAGTATCTCCGAACAAACTTGGCTGCAAAGGTCTTATCCCGCGAACTAAGGGGGTAGTTGCGGCACACAGCTCTAGATCTCACCGAACATGGGGAAAGCTTAGTATTCTCATTATCCGTCGTTTCCTATTAGGGGCGTTCAACAAGTCCTTAGAAAATCCAAGAAATTACACTTGTAGGATCGAAAAAAGTTTCTATTAATAACGGTCGTCCCTTGCTAAATGGCGTTAAAGTTTCAGCTATATCCACCATGTGGTTTCGTTGCCGTAGGCGATTGAATCAACATTATTGTGCTTATTTAAAAACATAGCGGAGAAAAACCTAATGATCAAAAGCTTCTTAAAATGCTTAACACAAAAAGAGATAAAAGTCGGATTGGACGAAGTTCAAGGCACACATGTGCCTGCGTTTGCAATGATTTACAACTGGATAAATGAATTGAAACGTGGTCGTACATCTACAAATGATCAACATCGTTCTGGACGTCCGAAATGAATGAAAAAATCCAGGGTATGGTTTTGAGTGAATGAACCAAAGTTTGCGAAATAGTAGTGACCACAGGTATATCACAAGGTACGTTTTATCAATGTTGCACCAAAAATTAGGTCTGACAAAGGTATTGGCAAAATAGGTGTCATATTTGTTATCAATGCAGAATATACGGAATCGTGTAATTGATTCGGAAAATAATTTGGCATTTTTCCGTCGCAATCCTGACAAGTTTCTGTGACGATACATAGCTGTGGATGAAGTATGGATACATTACTATACTCCAGAGACAAATGTATAATCGAAACAATGTTTTCTTAGGCTCGGAAGAAGTCAAAGATGGTGAAATCTGCAGACAAAGTGATAGCCTCGCATTTTGGGGTGCACGCGGAATCCTCTACATTGGTTAACCGCAGAAAAGAAGAACGATAAATGGTGAGTATTATTTATCTATATTGCACTGGTTAAACAGAGAAATCAAGAAAACCCGCTCTCATCCGGCAAAGAAAAGCATTATCTTCCATTAAGACAATGAATGCAAGGGTGCAAACCTGCGCAGTTTCGGTGGTGAAAATTGTAGAATTAAGATTCAAATTATTACAACATCCACCGTTTTCAACAGATTTGGCCCATGGTGTGTTTTTTATTTCCTAAATGATTCAGGTCTAAAAAATGCCTACGTTTAGGATGATCCGAAATCCTAGTTTTTGGAAGGCTTAAAACATATGGGAAAAGTGTATCGACCTGAAAGGAGATATGTTGAAAATATTTTATAAAAATTACCAAAAATAATTGTTTTCCTATCTTTTTCCAAGGAGTTATTTATTGAACGCCTCTCGTACTCAATTACCTATCCCAGGCTTGGGTAGTGTGTTGGTGGGCCACCAGATCCGGCAATAAATCCTGGAAGGACTACAAGTTTGACAAAGCAGAATAAGGTATAAAAGAAAATAATAAAGAAACCGGAGTGGCTTTGTGTGCTTCGCGGCAAGCAGAATTAAAGGAAACTGATATAATGTAGCTTGTTATCTCAGTTGTTATGATGCACAGAGTGATGAGCAATACGCGCAGATTTCAGATTTCTGTTTACCCTTTCCGCGCGAGAAGAATGTGGATAATAAGTGTTGGATGGTCGTGTTAGTACTTGATTCAACAACATACTACCTTATCTTTGCTATGGCATTCATTCATCCAACATTATGGAATATTTAAACACTTAAATGTAGCAAAAATGAGTACACTTCCTTTCCAAAATACTATACCAACCGATTAAAGCTGTAATTTATCAGGTTCATTCTAATAATTTGACCACGTCTGTACATATATTTGAGCTACCTACAATCTCCTGGTCCTGGCCGTCAGTAAACTATTTGTAGATCAGCCAATATTAAATGTGTTTTTACACTATCATGCATGGGATAAAGTTAGATTAGGATTAAGATTTTTGCGGATGCTCTCCCTGTGTACACCGCACGTAAGCCATTATGGCCCTTTACGACTTACATGACCTGTGGAAAGAAGGGGAGAGATACAGGGTGACAAACCCCAGTTAACGATGAGAGTATACATACGAGTGGCTATAACGCTTTCAGTTCGGTTGTATCCGATGCCCCCGGGGCCCTACCCACAGACATGCTGGGTGATCTCTGAAAGAGCGTCCATTTAAAAGCACCCGAGGTAGTTCCTGACTGTGTGGTCCCGCAACTTCGCCAGAAAGGAAATCTTTATAGTACACACTCTTCGCTCAACCGCAACCGCCGAGTGGTCCCTCAACCCTGAACACATGGCAAGTGGTGGATAGGAAAGCCATGTTAGAAAATGAAGCACCCTAGTATGAGCCTGAAACCACGAAAAAACTGGGCAGAGTGGTGGGTACCGGATGTTGAACCCGGGACTTCCCGAATGTGGGCCACAGAGGTTATTGCCTGACCCATACTCCTAGTTGGATTAAGTTGCAGCTCTAAAGTTAAGATTCTTTCAGAAATCATATAAAATTCTTAGTATGCCATTTAATTTTGCTGCTATTTGAAGGAAAGCTTTATAATTTCAGACAACTCCTGAATGAAATTGTCCTGTAAGTTTCTTGTAATACAATATCTGTTTATTGAAGCTTAAACAGACAGCATGAAAAGAACGATAGCTACATCTACCACAGTAGTTTTATTTTTGCAATCCTCTATATTTCCCTAGGGTCTTTACAAAGTGTTTAGCACAATCAAGCTGGTAAATTAGTTGTGACAAATGCGCACCACACAGGCATGTCGACTACTCCACATGGAATTCATCAGCTTCGCTTGCAGTGACATACATACATATGGGATGAAGGTTCATAAATCAGGACTCTTTCACCGACATTCCTGCAGCGGGAGAAGCGTGACCATCTAGCTTTCGTGATGGAGAGTAGAAAAGGAAATTATGCCAGAATAATACATTATTTTAACGATTTTAATAATGGCGTATGACAAGTGCCGTTATTAGGAGATTACATATATTGTTATTTGTAACCTCTGTTTTATTTAATTAATGGTTACAATTCCCCATAAGTTTGTGAATCATAGAAAATAAGATGGTACTGGAAAATATTTGCCTAAAATACTTTGCCGTGACATTAAAAAAATAAATAGCCTATTTAACAAAATGTTATAGTACTACTGACGATATAAATGCATATAGAATGTGAAAGCTCTTTCTACTAAACGTGAAAGCTGTAGCCGTTGTATTTATAAACGATTTTATTTATAGTTTTTAAAACTCAACATACATAAATGTGTTCAGCCCACAACACCAAACGGCTTAAAAATCGTAAAATACAACACAAGCTACAGTAGTATAGTATATCTTTAAACATGGCTTTGATAAATTTTCCCCATTCAACACAAGTATTAGCAAATATCTAAATTAAGAGCTTCAGGTAGACTAGGAAAGACAGCTCGACACATAGGGAATATTTTTTCAAGTTGACTGCCAAACTACAAAATGTATTTAAATGTTAAAACTCCGAAAAGTATCACACTCACCACCGGTCATGCAGACCCGATTTTCTAAGCTAGTCTCCTCTACGGTGGTTCTCCAAGCAAACTGAAGTCGGATTTGAGGGCACATTCTCCCGGGGACCAGTGGAGATTCGTGGTCAGTAATTTAGGTACACCGCTCCCTTTGTCATTGTTTTTCTTAGTCTATAAAATATAGTCATCTCTCGTTATGCGCGATCTTATTTTAAGCGTTTTCGCGTAAAGTGATTTTAAAAATTTCGGATTTTAACACTGTACAATTGACATAAATAGTGTTACGTGATAATTCATGAGAACTAATTACTTGTGTAATGCGAGGGACACCAGTATTCATAAATTATTGTTAATTTTAGTAGTAGTATTGACCAGTTTACTGAAACGTTAGCTCCAATCGAGATTTCTACAGAAATAGTTTCATTACAGCTTGCGTGAAATTCGCATGAACATCCTTCCAAAGTAATTGCTTTTCTATGGACATCATTGACAGAGAGAATAATCCTCCTTTTCCCATTGTAGACCTACAGTGAGATTTTACTCGATATAAAGTGGAAAATGACCGTTCGAACTGTACCTACAACTACAAGCTAATTTGTAAACTTCAGACATAGCCCACATCAGATCTCTTTCGTTCATAATTTTCACTATTTCACCAACTGACTTTCCTTAAAAATCTTTGTCTCCAGAAGAGTAGACAACACTAAGTTAATTTTTCAGACGTACCGAATCAAAATTTGAGCCACAGATGTCCAACAATTTTGAGCAGTGGTGATCAGGAAAAGATGTTATGTAATTCTTGAATTTTGAGGTTTCAAGGACAGCAAAGAAATGAAATCTTTCGTAGTTGGAAAACCTATTTTGTATTTGATAGCGCACATTATCCAAAATGTCATAGAATATCCTCCTGATCATAACTTCATTAACTTCACTTGGTTCAATGTTCTTCTTTTTCTTTTGTGCATGTTCATATATCACTTCAGTGGAAATGCTTCGCCAAATATTTTGGAACCCTTCTCTTCTTAGCTCCTCTAAAGTGTTTTTAGTCTGGATTACTTTCGAATGGCAATATGCAATATCCGTAGACTTGTTTTGTAATATGTAGAAGAGAACGTATGAGCAAATATTGCCGAAAATGTTTCGAGGAGGAAGATAATAGCCAACCTTGTGCTTTAACCAATGTATTAAGTTCCCAATCAATATTCTTTTCTGGTTTTGTCATGAATTCAAAGACTAAAATCAGATTACCTCGTTGCGTTTGTACAGTGTTGATATGCATGAATTGAAGTTCCAGCACGTTCGAAAGTATTCAAAAGCTTCCGTTCCTTTAGTGTAACGAATAAAGAAATTAAAGAGCCCTGATAGAGTTTGAAAAAAAAAAGTCTGCACTTATCAATACACATAGTTGCCTGTTGCAGAACCAAATTCAGAATGTGACAGTAACAGTGAACAAATAATGCCTGTGAAAATGCCTCTTTTTACTTTAGATTGCAGATCACCTAATTGACCAGTCATTATAGCCGCACCATCATATGTCTGAGCCTCAAGTTTCTTACAAATATTAAATTCTTTAACTGTTGTAAGTACATGGTTGTAGAGTGCCTCAGCAGATCTGTCTGCACTGACGTCTGTAAAACCCATGAATCTTCCTCTGATTTGTCCACATAGCGTAAACTGGCAGATAGTTTGGATTTGTTCATTACGTCTGTGCACTCGTCTAGAAGAATAACCACAAAACTAGCGGTTGCATGTTCTTTAGTTATACATTTAACCAAAATACCCCTAACAGCTTCGATTAAATCATTCTGAATGGATGACGAAGTGTCCCGGAAAATTGTAGCCTTATTTTTTTTTTAAATGATCATTAAAAAGTTGATCATGAGTACCGAGTAAATCCAATGTTTCTGCGTAATTACCTTTATTAAAGGAACTTTCTGACTCACCGGGTCCTCTAAGAGCTAATTCCTGCTTTCCTAAGTGACAAACTACATCAATGAGTCTATTCAATACTTCTCTATTCTTTTTACCATTTCATTATGCTTTGAAATGTGTGATGATTTCTGAGCATTTAGCTGCAAGTCTACTTGTGTATTGCCAAAATTACAAAGAGTGAATGCAGAAAATATGTGATTTTTTTGTTTTTAGTGCTTGCTTAATGAACCAGTTAAAGAAACTATATTGTCGAAGACTTCTTGAGACCATGTGCTACTGCTTTTGATGTTACTAAAAAGAAGACATGGTCAACAATATGGTTGGTTAATTTGGGGCAACCAGTTAACCATTTGTACCTAGAATAACTGCTAATGCAAATATATCTGTTACACTTTCGTTTTTGTCTTGACATTTTGCAATCTGACTTGATAATTCGGGAGCGGGCCTGCCGTTGTTTTTTATTTTAAGTTTTTCGGAAAATTCAAAATTCCGAAATCCAGTTTTTAACACACGTTCTACTACATAGTCGTAAGAACCACTTGCTTCAGTAACACTTACATCGCTCATTTTCACAAAAACTTACAAGCAAAACAACACCAATACAGACTAAAAACGATTGTCAATCACAACATTTGTCGGTGCATTTCGACAGCTAACGGCTGGCAAGTAAACTTCCTTTCCCTCACCACTCTAGTGGAGAATTGGAGTGCATGGCTATCGCTTCAACTTGCAATTGAGGAGATGCGCGCGCACACCACTGAAGAAATGAGTAAATGGGCAACTTGTAATGAGAGTGTAAAAGCCCTGCACGCGCCTCAAGCGATCTTAATCGACTTGGAATAGCCTGAGGTACATAAATGATTCCGAATATTTTTACGATTGCGGCAACCTTGAAAATGCTAGAATCGCGGGACACCCTTGTTAACATTTCATCACCGAAATTGTCAATGTTAAATTGCTTTAAATGTTTAACTGTCAATGTGATATATTTAGTGTGCTAAATTATACTCATAAGTAAATAGTTCCTTTTTAACAATAGCTTCACATCGAATTCATTAACTGCCATAGGAAGGAGTGTACTATGTCACCGGTTGTTGTGGCTGATGACGTCTTTCATTTATCTACCTCACGGTCAGTCTGGATTAGCACCCGTGAAATACTTCCTAACGGACTGTACATACTTCTGAAAAGTCCTTTGATGCGCCGGCTTTACTCATTCATGTAGAACAGAAGTTTGACCCTCACTGAGGGGGAGAAAGAATGACTAAGGTACGTAACACGGCTACACTAAAAATAGAGGTATTTCACTTAAGAATAATGAATAATTTATTCCCTTTGTTGAGGCACTAATCCTACAAGCGACTCCCGACACGTAGAAATATTAATAACTAGTGCTATTTTCTGCTGTTTACTAAGTTCTTATTTTGGACGGTCATCGTTAATTACTGCATACTTTCCTATTGCGCGACAATCAACTCGTGCGATAACTACAATATCTTGCTTGGGCACTCACACCGCGCCACATTCAGGTACGTGTAACCTATGGCGTACCGCGTTCAGCATCACGCTCTATTACGAGGAATAAGCAGCAACAGCGACAATAAATGCAACAACAGTAACCTGATTCCTTGTAAGCGCATCGCTTAAATACCTAAAATCTCCAATATTGAACGCATTCCTGATTGGCTAAAAAGTAGCGCAAAATAACGTTGCCAGTGACTAACCATATAAGTTCTTTGTATTCAACTCACGTGACCACTCTTTACAATGAAAAAGTCCCTAGCTTCTAACTTTTAGGGGACAAACCTTTCTCTAAAAATGACCCTGTTACTTATGTCCCTAATGGGCTAAAAATCTTGTTCCACAAAGGCAATTGTGTTACTAGCATTAACAAAGAAAGTAAACTTGGCATGCACAATAGCAACTTCTTCGCCCTAAGGTTTTTCTTCTACAATCTGCTCGGTCTTGGTCACTGAAACAGATATTTCCTATATGAAACCTATGCAAAAATATTAATTAAACTAATAAAATACACAGGGAGCTAATATACTGTGGCAACTATAAACATTTTAAAATGCACCGTCTAACAATTATCAAATAAACTAAAATATAGTTTAAAAAATTAGTCAAACTTCAATGTAGTTGTAAATTATTGAAACAAAGTTTCTGTTAATATGAGATTTCATATTGATGCCAAGGATACAAACGTTTTATGCAAAGCCTAAAAGTTGACAACCAAACACACATGTCAACCCTAAGGCTAAACAGTGTATTTCCTATTGATAATTTTTTTTTCACACAAGTCGTGTGTAGGATAGGAGTTGGATAGGTAGTCAGATTGAAAAATTCACGCCATAGCCGGGATTTGAACCACGGATCTCCCGATCTCTAGTCGGTTGCTCTGCCAGTGAGCTACCATGGCAACATGCCGGCATAGCACTGAATTTCTCAACTGACTCGTATGTTTCCCGTTAAACCACAAGGTAGGTGATCTCAAATTATTTTGAGATGACAACCCCAATGGGGACTTACAATGTTGTAAGTACATGTTGCTATCATAGCTCAGTGGCAGAGCAACAGACTAGAGATCGGGAGATCCGTGGCTTAAATCCCGGCTACGGCATTGAATTTTTCAGTCTGACTCTACCTATCCAACTCCTGTCATACTCACGGCTTTATCCACTACCAATTGACCATAATAGTTGCCTACTATGATGCTGGGTCTTAAGTATTTTCTACATTGTAAGTCGCCATTGAGGTTTTCATTTCAATATAATTTGAGATCACCGGGAAACATACGAGTCAGTTGAGAAGTTCAATACTATGCCGGCATGTTGCCATGGTAGCTCAATGGCAGAGCAACCGATTAGAGATCCGAAGATCCGTGGATCAAATCCCGGTATGGCATTGAATTTTCAATTTGACTCTTATTATCCAGCGTATTTCGGCTTTGGATTTGATTGTCCTCATTGCAAATAAGGCTGGCTTGCACAAATAAGAACTTGAAAAGGGGATAAACAAATTTTATTTTCTCCACTAGGGTATGTCCAATACCAACCTATTTCACACTATTGGTAAATTTAATTTTGAGGAGGAAATCATCAAAGAAGTGAATGTCTCATTTGCAAGCTGACATTTATATATTCCAAACTATCTGTGAAATCAGGTGGTGGTAACATACTCAAGTTTCTCGTGGAAACACAGTAAGATATTTTCCGTTCTATCTGATAACCTTAATAAGCGAATAAGAATAAGATCTTTCTGATTTCCAGGTCTTTATTTTCTATAGAAGAGAAAAGAGATGGAAAGTGCAACAAATTACCTTTCGGAATTGCGGACTTCCAAGAACCAACTTTCTATTAAAGCCTTCTAACTTAATATTTAAAGAAGCTATTGTTTCTATGGTCCAAACATTGAAACACTGAGCTAATTTTACTTATTATTCAATCTGACAGATGTTGTAGTTTTAAACACCCAGTATCATTTAGTAACATTAATAAAATGTGTTGTGATTATCTGCCTTGAAAAAGGGCTTTAATTTCTGCTTTCGTTTGGGACATTCGGTTGAAGAGTTGCCAACCAACTGACAAAGTTATTGAAACCCTCTCTACTTGAAAGGTCAAGACTTTATGTACATAGTTTACATTTTCACATCGTGGTTGAACCACTGTGCTACTTAACCGCAGATGTTGCAACTAAAGCCTCTGTATGTAAAAACAGTGGGTTACTATGATGGATAGATTTTCATTCAAAACTCGGTCTGTAAAACCCTGATGTTATAGATGGACACCATCCACACATTACGCCACAGCAGATGTGCCATGAAATGTTGTGGTCAGTTGGCAAAGAATTAAAAATAAAATATTGTGGCTGGTAGTTGTAGCCTCTGGTGCGCTACAAAACTGAAACTTCACACTAATAATTTGATTGGCAATATCTGATAAACACAATGAGTTGTGTTTTATTACTCTCACGTGTTTACATATCAAATTTACGATTATGCTGTATTAAATGCTTTTTCTCTGACCCTTTTTGGTTTATATTAAATAATATCTCCTGTGGCTGCGAGAGGAACCTTAAAAACTTGATTAATAACATTTTCACCAAAACTTGTTGAAACTGTTATTTATATTGAGGACTAATGATTTCTTCTCCAATAATGTGAGGATTTCTTATTTGTACAATCAACTTCGTTATTTTACTTCAAGCTTCAAGAGCAGCACCAGTTATAGTAATTCTCTTTACACTTCCTGCAGCTTCTTTCTTTTGGTCCTCTATTTGATGCGAAAAATAGATATAAACTTTTCCGTAGCATGCTTGCTGTTGTGGTCTCCATGCTGGTGAGTAATTCTGTGCGGTTGCGAGTCAGTTCTAGCCTTAGAGGAACGGAAGGTAGGTAGCAGGTGGTGTACTTCGCCTATCGGGTTCTACGGGGTGACACCGAGACACGCAATTGAGGGTTGATTCTCAGTGAGCTCGAGATGCCAAGCGGGATCGTCCTTTAGGTCGGATTAGTGACCGTCCCGGTATACGTGCCCAACAGGTTCCGCGGGACTGCATCGAGACACACTTTACAAGGGGTTACCTTAACGAGCTCAAATGCAGACGGGTCGCCTACTGGAACACGGGTCGTCTCGGCCAGAGTACGGAGACAGGGTCGTAAAAATAAGAACAAGAGATCAAGGTAGAATGAGGCAGATCCTCATGCTATGGAGATGTTGCTTCTCCCGTAGCTCAGACTTGACTGTCTTCTCTCTGGTCCGTGCGCCTTATATAGTTGCGACTGTCGCGCCTTCTGTTTTCTCTGGTTAGCATGGTGGCGCCATTTCTCTTCATTATCCTTAACGACTTGTATACAGAGCCTCCAACAGCCTAGCTTACCAACTGTGTGCATACCCTCTTACATACAATGATTTTCCGGCCTGGTCGGCCTTTGTCCAAAAAATTATGTGTGGTTGTTCACCACACTTGCAATAGCACCTCGTTTCAGCTTGGCTAAGTATCATGAAAATATTTCTGAGTGAGCTAATTGTTTCTTCCACACCAGTCGTGCGTACTGTTTTCTGCAAAACACGACGGTCCTCAAACCGAACCGCTCCCATCTGCTACTGTGCAATAACCATTAACAAACAAAACACGAACCTGTACTAGCGGC
The DNA here is from genome assembly GCA_030762935.1 of Hymenopus coronatus. Lineage (NCBI taxonomy): Eukaryota > Metazoa > Arthropoda > Insecta > Mantodea > Hymenopodidae > Hymenopus > Hymenopus coronatus. Next base: position 102,329,137 of record CM060882.1, on the reverse strand, counting down.
AACAGGCAACGTAGTAAAATCTGTTTCTTGGAGAACTGCTTGCAAGCCGAGAGTCATGCCTAGTTAAGGGACCAGTAAGACTTTGCAACAGCAAGGGTTGGTTTCCAATCGCAAACTCCCTAATCGCAAACTTTAAAGTCAGACCGACTTTGGAAGAAGAGTGGGCCAGGGCCATCATATTCTGAAAAATACTCCACTATTGCTCCACATGATAGCTCTCAAACCGAACCACTCTCTCCTGCCACTGGACAAAATCAATTAGCAAACCATTAAAAAACAAAAGGTGACCCTTTAGTCTATGTAGGCAATTCTGTTTCGTGTTTGTACGGGTCCAAACCAATGGATTACTACGCAACATGTTAAGGGACAAGCAAGGTAGAATTGTACAAAGGATTTCTAGATATTAACCGTCTATTGGTTAATGAGGGATAGATTGGTTTGGTTGATGAGAGATAGATTGGTTTGATTGATGAGGGATAGATTAGTTTGGTTGATGAGAGATAGATTGGTTTGATTGATGAGGGATAGATTGGTTTGGTTGATGAGAGATAGATTCGTTTGGTTGATGAGCGATAGATTGGTTTGGTTGATGAGCGATAGATTGGTTTGGTTGATGAGCGATAGATTGGTTTGGTTGATGGGTATATTGGTTTTATTGATGAGGGATAGATTGGTTTGGTTGATGAGGGATAGATTGGTTTGGTTGATGAGGGATAGATTGGTTTGGTTGATGAGAGATAGATTGGTTTGATTGATGAGGGATAGATTGGTTTGTTTGATGAGAGATAGATTGGTTTGGTTGATGAGGGATAGATTGGTTTGTTTGATGAGAGATAGATTGGTTTGATTGATGAGAAATAAATTGGCTTAGCAACTGCAAGGGTTTTCAGCCACACACCTCACAATCCCAAAGTCGTGCCACCTTTGGCAGAGGGTAGAGCAGGGTTAGCATGTTTGAAAAATATGATGCAGGACAGAAGTTGGAGAGGTGGAGTCAGACTGAAAAATTCAATGCTATAGCCAGGTCCATATACGGGACCCTGTAAACCACACCGTTGTTTTCTCGAATGCTTCATATGGATAAGCTAAACGCATTTCTGAAAAATCTTATATGTACCATTGACATGGCTTTCTCTGGCTGTTCTACAACAAACTTCTTACAAACGACTCTTCTTCGATCTACTTCATGTTAATCGAAATAGGCTAAAGTGATTGTTAAAAAATGTAAAAGCTGTCGCTCTGCGGTTATCATTTAATTCGTTACTTTGCATGGCCAGGAGGAAAACAAAGTAAAACATGGATAACTTCTGGAGACAGATATGTTTTAAAATTGAAATCAATAACAAGGAATATCTCGGAAACAGCTCTGCTACAAAAATCTGCAGAATATAAATTGTGTGTTTTGACGAGATCTACATTCTTTGTGTGTCAATTACGGTTTACCAGTTATTAAAAAATCATTGGTTATGAAGAAGATTTAATAGGAAATTCCCAGAAAATACAAGATATGCATTTTATTTGTCATGTAGCCATCTTCAATATGGAATATTTTAATCAAATTCGTTATAGCCATGTTTGAGAAATTATAAACTTACGAAAAATGTTCCAAGTAATGAGTAGTGGGTTAGAGACAGACAGACGCACTTACATAAAAATTCTGAAATTTTTATTTTGGATTTGTGAACAATTTATTTTGTATTCATGATATCTCAAAACGTGTATTTGAACTTACAGCTCAGTATGCAAGTTCTGTGTGGAATGTAATACTTTCTCTACTTATTGTAGATAATGAGTAGAGAAAATAAAAAGTAATGGGCTATTTATTGCAGTAGAAATTGCGCGAAAAAAAGTTTAAGGATAGATCCTATGAACTAAGCAACCGAAAATATTATGCAAAATTTACAGAAGTTAGAAAGTTATTGGTGGGCAAAGCAAGGTATATTGGTAAACGTGATAATTTTGTTGATCATTTTATTAGGAAATTACATCAACGACTCTTTATTTTCTTCTTTCGTATGCAAAGAAAGTACGTCCAGTACCGTGTAAATGGCTTCATCACCCATTCCAGATGAGTGCATATTTTTATAAACTCCTTATACAGTGTATTAAACTGAAAATGGTTAAGTGTCGATAGTATTTAGCGACTTCTACGCTTTAATCTACACATTCCATAGTGTGGCAATCCAGCGCCAGATTTAGATCTATATATGCAGATATATGATTGAGTGTGTTGGAATTTTGTGCAGAATGAATACATTTCCGAATAAATAAAAACTGCAGTCATATTTGTAGGTATACGTTATTTGAATTCATGAACTCTCCTGACATTTCGGCCAAAGCCATCTGGCTCTTTTTATTTATATTTTTTTATTTTTTAGGTTTCATTTGTACACCCTCCATTAATTTGTATGGTTATATAGGGCGGTTTGACCTGCGGAACAACTTGCTGATGGTATTTAAACTCTAAACTGCAGGCTTTAACGTTGTTTTTCCATAAACGTTTACAAAAAGCACATTAACATTCTAACCCACTTTGATACAACCTTTGCCTCAGTGAAATAAATTTTCCCCCACTCCCTTTCCTGCCCCGTTCTTTCATTAGCTGAAGTATATTAATACATGAACAATGATCGTGACTAACAAGCCCCATGCAATGCAAGAAATGCGATAAAACAATGCCTTGATTGGTGATATCGTTCTCAGAGGCTGGTTTAACCCGAAGTCTTCTCCTACCTGTTTTTAATAAGACTATATATGTATTTCAGATACATTAAGTCTGTCATATAATATACTTAATTTATATATCTCTCGTATTATATTAACAAAAAGGATTGTGACCAATAAGGAACTGGTTTACACTAAACAACAATCTCAGCTACCGAACCAGGTAGCTCAAGCGTTTCTTCTGGGAATGGCATTCGGGAGGTCATGCATGGGATTGGTTCTCCGCAGCCAACCTCTCTGACCTATGGGTTTTCCGGGTTTTTTTTCCCCGGGGCGAATGCCGGAGAGGATTCTTCATTCTCCAGAACTTCCTGTCCCTTCATTTCATCCCACCCGGTCTCTTTCAGGGTTGTGAGTTTTGACGAGAACTGCGGCAGATGCGCCATTTCATGGAGATGATAGCGCTCTGGAAATACAGCTTTCGGAGGCGGAATGGCGCTAGTGGTTGTCTTCGCACTGAGAATGTTTAATCGAACCTGAGTAGCGGACTCCTGCTTTGAAATGAACTACCTGTGAACTGTTAGAGACAGGACAGTTAAAAAGATCCAGGATTAATTATATAGAACAGGTTTTACCAGTCGTTATGGATAATAGGGAATGGTTTGGTGTAAAGCAAAATGTCCCATTTCCAGGCGGGAATCAAACACGGTAACTTAGGTTTTGGAAACCAGAATGCTAACCACTTAACCACCGAGGCAACCCCTCTTGCTAATTTTGCTTATAACTTCGTGTGTTTCAGTATTTGTTGGACTTGTATAGTAGATGCTGCAAATGTTCTTTCTCTTTGCATATTCATTGTAAGGAAATAGGCATAAAAATCTGATGTGTTCCATTCGCATTACTTTCTCTACATCTCTGTAACAAATTATCGCTAATAAGCTAAGTCGTCTACCTACTTCGTGCTAATCGGAATAGACGCAAGAGAAATTGTTTTATTACTTGCTTTCTTGTAAGTCGAAGGGAAATAAGAAAATACACTAGGTTAAGACGATAATCAAATCTTTTTAAACCTGGTTGCCATGTGATTGAAATTCGTTTCTATGCAGGGTATTTCAAGCACTTTAAATCTAAAACAAATAACAAGAATATCTCAGAAATGCTCAACTCCACGAAAAAAAGTATATGACATACATTGTGTGTTTTAACGAGATATACATTTTTTGTTTAGAAAGTCTTTGTCCATTTCTTACAGTTTACCAGTTACGCAAAATTCAGCATTCTTCATCTAGAATAAAAAGGTTTTCAGAGGATATTCCCAGAAAATTCAAGACATACGTTTTATTTTCCATGTAAATATGTTTAATATCCGTTATTTGAATTAAAATCGTTAGAGCCATTTTTGATAAAATCAACATTTTCGAACATTTTTCCATCAAAGGGTAATTTAGGGTTAGGGGCTTTTTCTCAAAATCTTCGTGTCGCATTCTGGGAATACACTAAACTTAAATACCGAATTTGGTATTTTACCGATTTTCGTTTTTGAATTATCGTGTTCGCAGACACACGGACATCACACGAACCTTTTTCTAAGACCCCTTATTTTGGTAACAGGGGACCATAAAGCTTGCATTTGCGGTGAAATCTCGATATCAAATTGTTGGGTGGAATTCAGCACCTTCTCTACTCTATGAACATAATACGCGTGGGGAAAGTAAACTTCTTAAAACATACAATGTTTATTAGACTTAAACGTAAAGTTATTTGACAAATCACTAAAGTATCACTATAATTAGGCATACAGATACGTAGGTGTTCCAATGAAAACAATTCAAGCCATGCATAGAGCACGCTCATCTGGCTTTTAGTAATAAACTGCAGTTATGGCTTTTGATCCCGTTCGATTAATTAAACGATTCTGGATTCTTTGTGAGAAAAATGTTGTAATTTTATGAGCATGCGGATTCGAAGTGTAACAGAAGTAGAAAAAAAAAGTCAGGCTATTTCAAAGTTAAGTGTTTTCTAGCTTTGATGTATCCAACTTCTAGGATTGCTTTTACTGCATTACTCTAATGTTAAATAGAAAAAATACCAAGTTGATCATTTGGGATGTTTGTGGCTAATCCAGTATTCACCGTTTGTTATCTTCGTCTGTTTATTTTCCCCTGAGATTTTAAATTATTTTATTTCAATTTTGTTCCCTGGTTCAGTCAGTATCCGACTGTGCTTTTGGTTTATATTGATTTTCGTTAACGCTGAAGAATGGTTCCTTTCCAAGAAGAAGCGTGTTTTCCATAAATGTATTAAATTAAATTGATGCACAGCAGCCCAGAAGGGGCTAAGGCCTACCGCACGGCCGCTGCGTCTCCCATCTCTGCCCACGACAGGCCTAATGGATGTGGGGAGCAGTTTTGGAGGTTGAGACGGGGTAAGCGCCTCGAATCCCTCCCAGCCAGTTAATGCAGTCCTCTCAACCTGGAGCCGCTTCTTCTCCATCAATTAGGTCCTCAATTGGCTCCCCAGGGACTTCACGAGGGTGAGTGCACCCCGGACTAGTTCTCTCAGCGGAGGAAAATTTCCCCACGTTGTTACCGGGAATCAAATCCAGGTCTCCCGCTTGGCAAGCAGCCGCACTACCACCGTGCTAAGGAGACGATCCCATAAATGTATAGGTTTGTTAAATTACCAAACCAAACATTGCAATATTCTCAGTCCTTAACTACTTGATGTTCTTCATTCGGAAAACCGTGTGTTGGAATTGTTTGCGAGTGTTAAGAGCCAGCTTGAAAAATGCAATGCCAGTGCCGGAGTTCGAACCAAGGAGTTACTCTGATCACTGGGCTATTATGGCAACGTGTATTAAATTCTCCAAATGATTCGCGTTTTTTTTCTCGGTAAACCACAAGTAGATCTCAAATTATTTTAAGATGTCATGCCTCAATGGCAATTTAAAAAATCCGTTTGTTTCCATGGACACAAGAATGATTGGAAAGAACAATCTACATTGAGTGACCCAATAGTGCGTTAACTATAAAGCTCGGACTTACAAGGTACCATGGCGACGCCTGTAATAAATATCCTCAGTGCGTCAGCAAAGGAACATAGTCTTCTGGTCCTTCAACCCTTCAACGGATATCAAGGAAATAATGGGAATAGGAATAAATGTGTATGAGGAAACAATAGCACCTGGCGACTCAGATATACCTGGTTGCTGTTTTCCATTAGTACAGTTACTTACTTTATATGTCGATCCCCTTGCTTATGCAAGGACGGAAGTGATACGCCACTTACGCTCGTCCGCCCCATAGGGGATGACTACCGCGATCTCGATGTAGGGTCTAGCTCCTGAAATTAAATTAAATGGAGTTTTATTTATGAACCCTCTAACTGCTATGGTTCTCACGTCCCATTCTATATTCGGCGTGAAATACCGCTTAATTTTGCTTAGAGGCCTCTATCAGGCTTGAGGTTCTTTTAAGTGCCGTAAATCTACGACACGGGACCATCGCCTTTACTTCCCTTCCAGAGGATTTTTACGCCCGAAAAAATCCATCGTCCTCCGACGAGTTTGTACCCGCCACCTTGGGTGTCTAGCTCCTGTGTACTAAGCTCTCCAGGCTAGTTGTCAAAGTACATTAAGACTCACAATATATCTTCTATATCACAAAATATATATTTTATGTGATTTGGGGAAAGCTATCCTGCCGAGCCCAACCCAATCTTAGAACTCCTTTTCGAGAGGGGCTCCGATGTTCGGCCCAGCATGCTTCTAGTAACAGAAGTACAATGGATGTTCATACTGAACGGAGGTCTGCAGCATTCGCACTGAAGCAAATGAAGAGGTGATGAAAGAAAATTTGGGAGATGTAATGGATGTCTTACTTTCGCCTGACGATTATAGAAACTCCATGAAAAAAACAATAGACCAGAAAGGCCGTCCGTGAAAATCATAACTACAACCTATTAAATATAAGTCTTAGACGTTATCGCAGCATCAATCACTTGGTATGTGAAAGAGAGAGACAGGATGCATTGTTAATTTTGTTTATTTCGTTAATACGTTATACACCTTCATATCTAGTGTCTTTAATGCTAAAATTTCATTTTGTAAATGTCTCAAGACTTCATACACATACATGAGCGCTGTGTTTCTTTTATAATTCAGCTAGTTTGCAGTAAATTAGATAACGTATTCACCATAACGGCTGAGGGTCTCAAAGATGGACACTTTCTTTGGTGGACCTCTCTCTGCTTCCCAATAGTCCTCGCTTCCCCGTAAGACTAGCGCCCTAGAAAAGATGCGCGATTAGTGGCAATTTTCATCTCACTTGTAGCGCGCTCTTCGTTAGGGATGAAGGTGTCTCATCTACTATTCCGCAATAAATTATTCAACATAATGTACCTGCCCCAGCCAACTAATTAAATACTAGAACTGTCGACCTCATTTTCTAAACGTTTTTAGCGCCGGCTAATGAAATTAAAATGACGCCATCTGACGGAGGTCAGAAGCGGCTCGTGGAGGGAAGTTCAGTGTCCTGGTCACATTTGAAATGTGAAGTGGATAAAACTCGTTTTTGGCGCTTTTAGAATTGCGAATATGGAGTTACTAGTGAAGACGCTCATTTGGATGTAAGGGGTGAATGACATTAAATCTAATTTCAATTTCTCCATAAGGGAAATATAATTTGAATTGTAAGCAGCGTTTAATCATTTATAAAGCCAGAAACTTTGAAAGAATCTCACTGCAGGGATTGTTACATTCAAACACGGCAACATTTTGCTGCCATCCTTACTTTTCAACTCAAGAAGAACCAAAGCTGTAACTTTCTCCTATGAGAATAATTTAATCCGTATCCTTAAAAACGCAATTTATTTAAAGGGAAAGGATATAAGAGACTCTAATTTTAAAATGGAATCACAAAATTACCCCTAGCATTACGTTTTTATTCTTATTCATGAACACTGAAACACGTACATAAAAGGTTTAAATAATTGCAAATAATATTTTCTATAATTAGGATTTAAGACATACAAACACAAAACTAATGTGTATAATATTTTTATGCAGGAAAATTGAACAGAAACAGAATAAAATTTAAGATATCGATAACAAATGCTTGTCATTCCTTATATTTTTCTTCCTTTTTAATTATTGAGGTATATAACACACTATTAATACTTATTATTTATATTTTCGAAGGTGATTTCTAAAGAAACTGGTGCTTACTATATTTCCCCCATAAAGTATCATTTCTATTAATGTATCGTAACATTAAGCACCAATTTTATTTTTAATTTTTCCACTAAATAGTTAAGTAGGGGAGTATTGCACTCTATTCAAAAACGATGTGATGTTTTCTACGTAAATATGTGTCGACCTCCCCTGAAAAAAAATAAAAATAAATAGAAAATGTTTTGTGTGTATGTGTGTGTATGTTTTTCAAATCGAAAAATTTATAGCCTGTTTTATTTATTGTACTCTTGACCGTGCAAAATGAAATGAATTTCAATCACATAGCAACCAGAAACCAGTTTAAAAAGATTTCACTGTTTTAGAGAAGTTTTTCCCTTATTTCCACTCTACTTAGAAGGAATTAAGTAATAAGACCATTTTGGTAATGTTTATGTCGATAGCATCTTTTAAAACTGATTGCCTTGTGATTGAAATTCGTTTCTTTGCATGGCCAGGTGCACTTTGAAACTGAAACCAATAACAAGGAATATCTCAAAAATGGTCAACTAAACGAGAAAATGTATGACATAACTGCTATGTTTTATCAGGATATACATTTTTTGTAGTTAATTTTTATGTATCTCTTATGGTTTAACATTTATGCATATTTCAGCTAAATTCATCCAGAATAAAGAACTCTTCAGAGGATATTTTCATAAAATTCAAGATATACATAGTATTGGTCATGTAAACATCTTTAATATATGGTAATTAAATCCAAAACGTTAGAATAATTTTTGAGAAAGTCAAAATTATCGAAAGTTTTCCATGTAAATTGTAGTTTGGGGTAGGAGGATTTTTCTCAAAGTCTTCCTGTCTCATCCTAGGAGAATACTTAACCTAAATTCCAAGTCTAGTATTTTACCGACGTTTCGTTTTTGAATTTTCGTGTTCATAGGCACACGCACACATATACATATATATTTTTTTCTAAAATGCCTTTTTTACTTTCTCTACGCGTACTATGTACATAGTGTATAGAGAAGGTATTGCATTCTACCCAAACATTTGAAAACGAGATTTCACCAGAAATGAATGTTTTGGGTACCCCTGAATCCAAAGAAATTTTTTTTAGAAAAACATCCGTGTGTGCGTGCGTGTGCTGTATGTGTATGTGTGTGTGGACACCATAGCTTAAAAACGAAAAGAAAGTTGAATACCAAACTTGGTATTTAAGTTTGGTATCTTCCATGGATGCGACACGGAAGATTTTTAAGAAAATTCCCTCAACCCCATCTACCCTTTACATGAAACTTTTTTCAAAAATTTTGATTTTCTCAAAAAATAGCTCTAACTATTTTCATTAAACATCGTATATTAAAGATATGTTCCTGACAAATAAAGTGTATATCTTGAATTTTCTGGGGTTAGCCTCTGAAGACTACTTTATTCTGGATACATTTTACGAAATTTTGCATAACTGCTAAACCGTAAGAGATGGACAAAAACTTACCACACATAAAATGTGTACCACTTTAAAACATACAATTTATATTATATACATTTTTTCGTGGAGTTGACCGTTTTTGAAATATTCTTTGTTGTTGGTTTTAACTTTAAATTATTTATATTTTCTCATACAGGAATTTGTCAACTCCTGTCCATACAAACAAAGGAACTTCAGTCACATAGCAACCAGCTTTTGACTATTGCTTTAACTTATGGCACTCCTTTATTTTTCTTCTACTTACAAGGAAGCAAGTAATAAGATATTTCTCGATAGCATGAACTTCTTAATTATAATTTGTTGCAGAGATGTACAGAAAGTCATGTGAATGAACACATCAGATTTTCCATACAGGGGACCCTAAAACGTGTTCCTATTTTCGGTGAAATATCGGTATCGAATTTTTGCTTGTAGCGCTTTATCTTCTCTACACATGTATCATGTACTATATGGAGAAAGTAAACATTTAGAATAATCTATCATACATGCGTAAGCGACAGGTGAAATTTAATGATGTTTTGGTAAGATAACAATAACATATAAAACTCAAGTAAAAATGAACGAAGATTCAAGGAACTGTTCCATCAACAAGAAGCAGCGCAGGTGTTCAATAGTAGCTTATAAGCTTACCACATACTGAATTGGGTTTAAATTCGATTTCCAATGGACAAACCGTGCCTTCTAGCCTTTTTACTCACAACTAGTGGGAATTCCCAGACAAATGTTTTCAGCTTGTATCTCTAGTTTCTCTAGGTGCTATCAAGTTACAGCGTCTCGCCATGATAGGCATTCACATAGCCATTCTTTGAAGAAGTACTTTATTTTTGTGTAGATAGAGGTTTTATGGGGTGGTATTCTGTACACGTTGTCTCACACTATGATTAGATACGTGTATAAAATGTGACGGCAGCAGTTTATGTTGGTACTAACAAATTTAGCACGATCCTCTGCCAGCAAGGCCAACTCTATTTTGGAACATAATTCTAACCACTGGATTGGCAGGGTAGTGTATCACCCGAAAAATATGAAGGATAAACATTATATCTTTACATCTGTGTTTTCATGCTACATTACCATTCTTTATGTTTACTTTGCGACAGTATATTAGCCCACTTGTATTTTATTAGTTTAATTATTAGTTTTGTATGAGTTTAATATAAGAAATATCTGCTTCAGTAGAACGCAGAACCTTAGGGTGTAGAAGCTTCTATTATGCCCGCCAAGATTATTTGCTTTGTAATGCTAGAGATACAATTGTCTTTGTAGAGCAAGATTTTAGAGCATCAGAGACATAAGTAACAGGCTGAATGTTAACGAAAGGTTTATCCCTAGAATCCGGGACTTTTTCATTATAAAGAGAGGTCACGTGGGTTGAAAACAAAGAACTTACCAAGTTAGACACGTGACAACGCTATTTTTCGCGCTTCTTTTGAGCCAATCAGGAAGGAGTGCAACATTGGAGGTTTCAGGTATTTAAGCGATGCGTGTACAAGAAATCAGGTTATTGTTATTACGAATTATTATTGTGAAAATTACTCTGACGGCATTCTTATCGTGAATGTTACGCTGGTTGCGAAGCTTAATTACTGCGACTGTGAATGTTACTCTTATTGTTACTCTTACTACGCTTCTGAAGGTGATAGTGACTAATGTTGCTGTTGCAACGTATTCTGTGTGATGACCGTCGACAACAATAACACAGCAATAGCGGATTATAGTACGAAGTACGATTATGTCATCGTTTTCAAGAATTTTTATGTCGGGAGTCGCTCGTAGGGTTAGTGCCTCAACCAGCAACAAAGAAGAATAAAAGTATTCATTTAGTTAAATTAAGTGAAATATCTCTTTTCTCGAGTCTACCCCATGTTACATACCTTAGTTATTCTTTTCACCCCTGAGGAGAGTCAACTGGTGTTCTACAGGGATAAGCATAGGCGGTGCTGTAAAGGACTTTCAGAGCTATGTACACGTTACTTATAGAGTATTTCACTGGTGCTAATCCTTGACCAACACAACAGTGACGTACTGGCGCCACACGAGAAATAGGGACAACTTTACTATTTCCGTTAATGGCAGCAATAACTTTAATCTTCATTAAGAGCTGAGATGTACATGTCGTAGATGTCCAGTTAACCCATGGAAATGATTATCCACCCCCTCTTCTAGAAGGCTGAGTTATGTTGAAACTAGGTTGAATCCTTTTCTGGCATAGAGGCATTATCTGAACTACCCTTTCTTCACATCAGTCGTAATACAGTTCATTCTTCTGTTTTGTGTTCCTGCATTGTTTCTCAGACCAGTTACATACAGATCTGATGGCGGCTGGATGGAGACAAAGGTGTTTAACTAAAGGTGGAAATCTAGTGGAATAGACCACTTTCTATGCAGGTTAGTGTACATTTTTTGACCTAGAGATGTGGAGAAGATTATTATCGTATTTCAAAATACAAGTTGGAAGATGACTTTGATCATGTTTAAATAGGACGAGTCTTTACAATGAATAGAACGAAACATGGTTCCATTTACATTACTTTCTCTATTTGTTCCAAATGCAAACTATTGTCATATAAGATTATTCGTTTATGCACTTCATGCTAATCGATATAAACTTTAGCAGAACTTGTCTTATAATTTGCTTCCTTTTAAGTGGAAGGGAAATACGGGTGCACAGTTTATCAGTTATACAAAATTAATTTGAAATAAAGAGACCTTCGGAGGGTATTCCCAGAATATTTAAGATATAAATCTTATTTTACATGTATATATGTTTAAAATACGGTATTTTAATAACAATCGTTACTGCCATTTTTAATATAATCGAAAATTCAAGAAATATTCCAAATTAGGTACAGGGATTTTCCAGTTGCATCCATGAAACATGCTAAACTTTAACAAGTTTGGAATATAATGGATTTTTAATTTTGGGTTATGTTGCTCACAGGCATACACATGCATACACGGACCATTTTTAAAAATGTTTATTTTGAAACCCGGTATCGCATTTTTTGATAAAATGCAATACCGTCTCTGTTTACATTGTTTACGTTGTACATAGGTGCTAGGGAAAGTAAAAGCATACTTCCTCTAGTTACTTAGAGTCGCCATTTTTATTACACAGTTTAAAAGAGTAATATTGAATTTAGATTGGAGGAATAGAATTTCTCTTGTAAAGATGTTATAATGGCAAGAAAGACCTAAGCAATTGTTTGCTAAAGTAAATTTTCGTCTCAGAGACCTGGAAATTGTCTTCAAAAAGCTTCACACCTCGAAGCTTTGTTTTCCTTGGACCGCAAGGTAGTGTTTATATTTGCCTTCATTAACTCTGAGACACGAAGAACAAAAGTGACAGCAGAAGTTCAAGACAGGCTTTTGCTCCTCTGTTCTTTTCTGTGTACAAGGAAGGGACTCTGTGCTAACTTTGTTAGGATACCTTACCAAAGGCAAACTAAAAGTACAGGCTTGCTCGAAAACGAATACTCTGTTACAAAGCCCTTTAACACAAACAGTTCTTAAAGAAGGCTACTAAATAGCTCTGATGAAAGGAATCTCTGATTTGAAGAGATATTTATATTTTCTTTTGAATACTAGTGTTTCATTGGAGAGCTCTATAAATAAAAAATAAATTAAAAAAAATTAAAAATTCTGATGTGTGATCCCTTTAGGAGACTTTCCCTAGCTATTTTTTAACAGATTATTCTTACAAAATCTAAACCTCATTTCAACTTCACATTTATCAAGATAAACAAAAGATAGTAAAATTACTCGTTACTTCTTTGTAAGTAGCAACTACAAGGGGAATATTAGAATACACGAAAAAAATATACTACACATAATTTGTGTATTTTAACGAGTTCTATACTTTTTGTGTTTCAAGTATTTGTCTATCTCTTACGGTTTACCAGTTATGCAAAATTCATCCAGAATGAAGAGGTATTCACGTGCCATTCCCAGAAAATTTAAGATAAACATTCTTTTTTACCGTGTAAATATGCTTAGTATACTTTATTTGAATCAAATTCGTTAGAGCAATTTTTGAGAAAATCGAAATTTTCTAAAGTTTGTGTATGTAAAGGGTAGTTTGTTAAAGGGATTTTGCTCAAAATCTTGTGTTCTATTCTATAAATATACTAAATTTAAATACCCAGTCGGTATTTTACCCATAATTCGTTTTTGAGTTGTGTTCATGGATACACACACGGACCTTTTTCTAACTTTTTTTTTGGATACTGGGGACCCAAAATGTGTATTTTCTGTGAAACATCGCTATCAAACTTTTGGGCGAAATGCAATATTTTCTCTACCGTTTATGCTCATTGTACGTACTTGCTAGAGAAAGTATACACCAGCAGGACCAGAAGAAATAAATCTGGAAGTGAGATAGAATGGGAGATTACTACTTAAGTTGCTGCTTTAATAGTTCTGGATTGCAATGGTAATTTGTGATACGTGGCTAGAACCTACTGTAAATTCCATTATAAAAAGGAGAATAATCGTCAAATTGTAGAGCTATTTGTGTATTAAATTCAACAAGTAAAATTTATACAGAATATTAAGAATACATTAAAGCCAATTACTAGGAGAGTTTTTCTAGAAAAACAAAATGGATTTAGAGAAGGAAGGTCTTACTCCAATAGTATATTTACAACAAGGCAAGTAATTAGAAAAAGAGACAATATAACTTACCTGCATACTTGATATTCATAGACCTGGAAATAGCATTTGACAATGTTGATAGGCGGAAACTATGGGAGATACTGGAGAAACGCGGATACCCTATACAATAAAATATATAAAAAGTCTATCAAGGTATATTTTGGGCGTTCAATAAATGCATTTCTTAAGGGAAATGCAAGCTGACCGGAGGGTCATACAATTATTACCATCTACTCTCTTTAGAATCTATATAGACGACATCTTACAAAGATGGAAGGAATATAGACCAGTTGGAATAAGGGGAATGAATTGGATTTTTAAGCGTAGACAATCTACAGAAGTACATGTTTCACCAGATATGAAAGGACTAGCATTTTAATATCTGTGTTCCTAAGACTAAAACGATGACATTTCAATATAACCACTCAATAAGAGTAAAAACATTTCGGATGAACATTTTAGGACAAATTCAACACTTCTGTATCTAGGATGCCAACTTTCATTTGATGATAGAAATGTTTATTAAAAATGAGTAAATATCAGTTAATGGGACGCTATAAGAAGAGTATTAAAAACAAATTGGGTGGATACTCAGCTCAAGTTTTATAAAGTAATGAGTGGCAGTATCAGTCTTATTGTTTGCTGGTGAGTATAGGGTAGTAGGGTAGAAAGATGATAATATATAGGCTAACAAAAATTAAATTTATAACATAATTCTTGAGATACACAAGGTTAGGTAACGTTAAAACCAAGGATTATGGCATATTTAATATATTTGCAGTACAGGATAAATTATAGAATACAGAAAAATTGGGAAGAACTTCTGCAGAGAACAGACAGCTCAAGGATTACAAAAGAGATACTTCATTGCAAACCTAGAGATGCAAGACATTCGGGAAGACCTAATTTAAGATGGATAGAAATCGGAATAGGTCGATTGGTTCCCTGTTAGGTAGCTGAAGAAGTATCTTCATTCATTGGCCCTCTCGTTCCCAGTTCCCATTCTACACTGTGAATAAAGAGTTAGGGACACTTGTGTATCTATGCCGCAACTTTTTTCTAATATATATACTCTATTTTACGGCACTTTAGCTCCTTGACCGTAATGGGTCTGTTTGGTTAGATTCCGCTGACTATGTGGTGGAATAATAGTATTTCAAGACTCATTCCCACACCTACCCCTTTCGTTTCGTACCAAGCGGATGGTGATAGGCTGCCACAGTTTAGTCAAATGACGGGATACAGGCAGACTAGCTTCTAGTCCAGCTGCTTCCACTATCCGTAGTGAAATGGCTGAGCTCAGTCAACCCTTGAGGACATATCCTTAGGTACATACAATATTAATTTTCTCCACGACAAGCAAATGGCGTGCCATTCATTCTAGCTGTTATCTGTGATTATATGCCAGTGCAGATGCTATTATAATCAATTTTAACCTTTATTGTTTTAGACTTAGGTGGAATATTGGATCGTGGTATTAAATTTCCAATTCTGTATTTACCTTTGCGACTGAGGATAACTACGAAAAGTTACAGTCAGAATGGTTCGGCCTATAGGATTTGAACCCAGGACACAAACTTGCACGTCATTCCCAACGCCACCATCCGGGATGATCATTCACAAATATGTTACCTGGCCAGTCGTTGCATTACGTAAGTTACAGATAGGAGTAAGAAGAAACATTACCTATGATTCATCTTTATTTAATCCGTTCCCTGTTTAGTTTTCTGCCCTAGTCACTCATATAAAACATAACTATTACACAAATATATACAGAATATATTATACTAATGTTGCTACCGATACTTGGTGGCTAGGTCATTATTTCCACGGTTCAAAGTCTAACTTTTCAGACTTCTAATTGCTAAAAGTCGGTGCGGTACCCTTAACTTATACTTTAAAATTTCATTACCAAACATCATTTCATTACATGAATTATCAACGCCCACCATCTATGGTGTCATGTGTATTAGTAATGGATGGGAAACAGTATTTAAAAAAAACTGATGTATTCATGTCACATGACTTTCTCTAGCTGTTTCACAAACAAATGTTCCTTATAAAAGATTAGTCTTATCTACTAATCTAGATAAATGTTGCCAAAATTGGTAATATCAGTTGTTTATTTGCAATTAGAAGAAAAGTAAGGGAATACACTAGGCTTAAGCGATAGTCAGATCATTTAAAAGCCGGTCGCTAAGTGAAGCAATTGAAATTCCGTTCTCTTTACTTGCTAGGAGTAAACAAATGAGATGAAAAGAAAGATATCTCCATAGATAAATGTTTAAGAACATTAAATATGAAACCAAAAACTTGGAATATCTCAAAAACATTTAACTCAAAAAAAAAAAAAAAGGCAAATGACATATTGTGTGTTTTAATGAGATATACATTTTTGTGTAGTAACTTTTTCCTTATATCTTACGGTTTACAAATGTTATAAAAAGTCATCCATAATGAAGAGGTCTTCAGAGGCTATTCCTAGAAAATTCAGATTCGTACATTCGTTTGTCATAAAAATATCTTTTAGATATTACATTTTAATAAAAATAGTTAGAGCCACTTTTGAGAAAATCAAAATTTCGAAAAATGTTGCATGTAAAGGGCAGTCGAGGGGAATTTTCTTGAAAATCTTCGTATCACATCCTTGGTAGATATTGAACTTAAATACCAAGTCTGGTATTTAGCCGACTTTTCGTTTTTCAGCTATTCTGTCCATAGGCAGAGACACACACGCGCGCGAGCGCGGGACATGTTTCTAAAAATGATTCTTTTGGGTTCAGGTTGAAAGCATTTTCGGTGAAATCTCGATATCGAATTTTTGGGTGGAATAACAATAGAGAAATAAAAAATATATTACTAAGTGTTTTTAGTTATATGCAGTACCTTTTATACTATATGTACTATGTACAAGTAGAAAAAGTAATGTGATAATGCCGCCCATGTGTGCGATCCCTCATGTTTGCTCTGGTATGCGGTGGGAGTAGCAATATGAATCATCGTAGCTGGGAGGCGTAAACAATAAGGAAAAGAATTTAACAAGAACCTTCGGGAACGCTACTCTGAATTCTTTCCGAAGCTTCGGTTTCTAGTACCTTCGGCAAATTTCCAGAAAGTTTTTGACGTCATCTTCTAGCTATGAAAGGAGTGCAGTGCAAGGAATTTATTGATGTAATTTGACTGAATCGTGAGTGATTGAAGTGGTATCGCGCAGTGGGGCGCGAGTCACGGACGGCGTGCAGCCGTAAAGTGCCTACGCGTCGAAACGTCGAGTGAACTATTTGCAGCAGTAAACAAAATTGTTTATTTGTATACAATGTTTGAGCCAATACAGATATTTATTACAGTGACAACAATTCGCTGCTCTCTACACTTACTTGCACTCTCTGGCATTCGTATTCAAGCTAATAGTCCTGTCATCCATTTTAGAATAATAATACTCTTGTAAATCACTTAAACGATAACCAATAAGTATAGAGCAAGAAAATTAATTGGCAACAGAATATAGTTTTAAAATGTTGACTATTAATTTTGCAAAGAGAATTTTATACTTTATGATAACAAAATTATGGTTGACATGAATTTCTTTACATTTCTGCAACAAATTATTATTAAACAGATTATTCTTTTATCTACTTCATGCTAATCGAGAAAAAAATCAATAGAATGGTCTTATTGCTTGCTTCCTTGTAAGTAGAAGGGAAATAAGGTAGTATAATAGACTAAGGAGATCGTCAAATGTTTTAAAAGCTATGTGGTTGAAGTTCTTTTGTTTCTATGGTGAGGAGCTGACAAATTCCCTTGTGAGAAAACTATTTTAAAACCGAAATCAATCAATATGAATATCTCAAAAACGGTTAACTCCATGAAAACAAATGTGTATGACATAAATTGTTTGTTTTAACGATATCTATATTTTTATTAGGTAAGTTTTCATCTCTCTCTCTCTCTCTCTCTCTCTCTCTCTCTCTCTCTTTTACAGTTTACCAGTAATGTAAAATTTCGCAAAATTCATTCAGAATAAATGTCTTCAGAGACTATTCCCAGTAAATTCAAAATATACGATATTTTATTCAGAATTGTTAGTCATTTTGAGAAAATAAAATTTTTCGAAACATTTTGCATGGGGTGGTGGGATTTTCTAGAAAACCCTCCAGCCGCATACCTAGAAGATGCTGAACTAAATACCTAGTTTGGTATTTAACGATCTTGTCTTTGAGCTATGCTGCTTACAGACACATACATGGAAACTTTTATAAAAATGCTTTTTTGGATTCAAGGTGTCTCAAAACATAGATTTCCGTGAAATCTCGGCATCGACTTTTTGGGTGCAATACACTATGTACGCCATGGGGGAGTGGTTAGACCGATCGCCTCCCATCCAGGTGGCCCGGGCTCGATCCTGAGCGCCCGCATGTGGGATTCGTGATGGATGAAGGGGAGTCTAGGCGGGTTTTCTCTGGGTCCCCCGGGTTTAACCGCCACTCATTCCACCAATTGCTCCATCACCACCTTTCTAGTAATAAATTTTGCTTAAACTTCATATCGTCCTATTTCACCCCTCGAAATAGCTTTTCCATTCTATGGTTTCGTGCCGTAGGTTCCCCCACAGGTTTCTGACCTGTAAGTGCTAAGGGGGTTCAGTCCTAGAACTACAGGGAGGGTAAGCCAATTACGAAACGGAACAAACTATACACTATGTACTAGCACGTGTAGAGAAAGCACTAATAGATTTACAAAATTCTCCTTTTATCGCTGGTCCAATTAAGTTGAAATGTGTAAGGGACAAAACAACATGTTGAATCAGGGAAAGTAGAGTGCAACTTTAAAGCGAACTCTGGTAATGAAAATACCGCCACATTTTCAGCCTGGTGTTGTGCAGAGCCAGTACCGCAGGCATAACTCACTTACCAACCCCACAGAGCATGTATGTCAGTGAAAGCAGGGCTTCCTGCTCTATTAATGCCAAGCTTCCAAACAACCCCTTCCCAGCACAAAATCTGGTTTGCCTAAGGCAATTACCTGGAGATAAACATTATCGGAAACTGGGAATCTGCTTTCTTCAAACACTGCAGTTACCAAGTTCGGCTCTAATGCACATTTACGTGCTACAGTATAAACAAACTACGCTTTTATTAGAAGCTTTATTTGTTTCTGTAAAATTCTGTTTACTTTACCCTCTTTATATCTCACATCTCTAGTACTGCCTAAAACTTAGCTTTATTATACCTAATTTCGATGTACCTTAGATTGCAAAAAGGTATTAATTTCCCTAAATATCAGATGTATTCTTCTTTATTTATTTTTTCGCGAGATGGCCACAACCACCCTGACTTTCTACACCATCCAAGCATTATAAACTCTCTAATTCTACATGCTTAAAATTTTTAAGAAACAGAACCAATAAGCGATATGGTTTTCGATCTTAAAAAAAATGTAGATGCTCCGGCCACAAGACTTTCTCTACATCTCAGCAACAAATTATTGTTAAAAAGCTATGCTTCTATTTACTTCATATTAATCGAGAAAAATTAGCATAAATAGTCTTATTTACTTGTTTCCTTGTAAGTAGAATCAAAATAAGGGAATACCATAGTATCATAAGTAATAGTCAGAAGCTGGTTGCTATGTGACTGAAGTTTTTGTTTATTTGGACAGGAGATGACAAATTTCTGTATGAGAAATGTATAAGTTATTTAAAGCTGAAACCAAGGAATACCTCAAAAGCAATCAACTCGCCGAGGAAAATGTATATGACATAAATTGGGTGTTTAATGAAATCTACATCTTTTCTGCCGTAAGATTTTGCCCATCAATTACGGTTTACCTGTTATACAGAATTCAGAAAAAATAATTCGAAATAAAGAGGTCTTCAGATGCTATTCCCTGAAAATCCAAGATATACATTTTATTTGTTATGTAAATATCTTAAATGTAAGATATTTTAATCAAAATCATTAGAGCCATTTTTGAGAAAACCAAAATTTGCGAATTTTTTCCATGTAAAAGGTATTTGGACATGGGGGATTTTCTTGAAAATCTTCTTGTCGCATCTTTGGAAAACACTGAACTTAAATATCAAGTTTGGAATTTAACGGACTTCTCGTTTTTGTGCTATGCTGTCCTCACACACACACACACACACACACACATACACACACAGAGACATACATAGACACACACTGTCAGACAAACACACACACGTACAATTTTATAAACATGCTTTTTTTTTGTGTTCAGGAGGCCCCAAAACAAGTATTTCCGGCCCGTTACTTAGTGAACAGAAAATAAGGGGCACATCTGGATCAGGTAGCAAGTGTGAATAATATGCCTAAATTAATCATTGCCTTTGCATCAATGCCTGGGTCTGGTCACGAGCATGATCGAAATGAAATGTGAAAATTTTACAAAAATGAGAGTTTTGCGAAGGGACACCAGTAATAACTGTAATAAAAGCGGAATAAATAATTATGATTTGTATAAAATATTGATTAATGTGTAGGAAATCAACGTCAGCTCTTAAATATCCCCCTGGACTCTTACAGATATTTCTTTTGAGAACATTACGCCTTTGTTGAGAGAGCTGCTAAGGCCGGAAGAAAGTTGTGAGAAGAGTTTTCGGAGCCACAGTTGGGTCAGCGAAACAGACGAGGGCACCTAATCATCTCCAAATAACTTTCTAGGTTTTTTCGAAGCAATCTAAGTATTAATATTGTTATATATCTTTACTCATTTATTTCACGAAAAGCTAATGAATATATAAGGAAAGTATTTTGTATCATAGCACTTAGTTGAAGGTTTAAGCTTGTTCAGGCCTCGTTAGTTTCCAATCAAAAAAATTGGATTCAGTTTGTTTTCCGTTTTTTTTTCTCTGCCAATATTCCTTTCATCTTTCAACTTATATTTGAGTATATTCTTTGGTATTGGATACTATTTCGGTCTTGGGATATATTCTTATTTATATACACCTAAGACCGAAATAGTCCCATAGCAAAGAATATACTCAATCATGAGTCGAAATGTGAAAGGATTATTGGCAGGCGAATATATATATATATATATATATATATATATATCCAATATATAGGGACCATGACAAGCCCTGCCTCCCGCCCCTCTGGCCTCTAAAGGCGTTTCGAAGGTTGTGTAGCATTGCAGTTAGCGCCCCGAATTCCAGATAATGAGGCCCACGCAACATGGAGCCCCTATTTTTCCCTCAGGTAGCTCAATTGGCCTTCCAGGGGTCTCACAAGGTTGTAACACCAGAACCAGGTCTCCCAATACACATACAGGTGCCAGGAATCGAACCCGGGCCTCCCCCTTTGTAGGTTACCACTGGCTAAGAAGATGGCCATACTATCAAAGGATTATGATTATAATCCAAAGTGTAAAGGCTATTTAGGAAAACCTATGAAAGATAGAAGGAATACATAATTTGCTTAGTCCATGAAGTAGTGAGACACGATTTTTTTAAATTTAAGTGTTACATCAACTGTCTCTGTGGTCGACTTGCCAGCGAGCTGACTTCTCTTTGATTCCCGGCTGGCGCTGAGAATTTTTCTGTAACCAGAACTACTTCCTACCCCACTCAGCTTCTGGAAGTATGAGTGTGTGTGTGTGTGTGTGTGTGTGTGTGTGTGAGTGAGTGTGTAATGCAATAAAGATGCTTAACTTACTGTCAATAACATACCGTTAATATAGAAATATTTCACATGTTAAAAGACCCCGACATGACCATCGCAGTTGAATAGGTTATACAAATGAGGCAATAAAAATAAATCAATAAAAGTGTCACATCTCTTATTATTTTGGGGGAAAAAGTTTAAATTGTATACAACATTTAATCTTTGAGCAAAACATTTATAATCAGACATCTATACACAGTTATTTTACTATGGAGAGCATTAGGATGGTATGTGGGTATAAAGGTATTACACTCCAACAAAAATTCGATACAGAGATTTCACCGGAAATACAGTTTAGGGTTCCTTGTAACCAAAAAGAAAAAGATTCTTAGAAAAAGAACTGCGTGTGTGTGCTTGTGTGTGTGAACACAATAACTCAAAAATCCAAATTTGGTATTAAGTTTAGTATTTACCAAGGATGTGACACGAAGATTTTGAGGAAAATCACCCCATCCCTAACTGCCCTTTACATGGAAAAATGTTCTAATATTTTTATTTTTTCTAAAGTGGCTCTAACAATTTTGATTAAAAGGCATTTACATGACAAATGCAATTCATATCTTGAATTTTCTAGGAATGGGCTCTGAAGACTTCATTCTGGATGAACTTTGCTGAATTTTGCATAACTACTAAACCATGAGAGATGGTGAAACACTTGCTATACAAAAAATTTAGATCTCGTTGAAACACGCATTTATGTCATACATTTTTTCATGAAGTTGACAATTTTTAGATAGTGGTTTTAGTTTTAAAATACTTCAAATTTTCTCAAAGCGGAATTTTTCAACTCCTGGCAATGCAAAAAAAAAACAGATTTTTACCACATGGCCACGAGATTTTAAAAATTTTGAGTATCGCTTTAGCCTAGTGTATTCCCTTATTTCCCTTCTACTTATAAGAAAGCAAGTATTAAGACCAGTTCTGCTAATGTTTATCTCGATTAGCATGAAGAAAATAGAAGAATATGCTTTTTAACAATGATTTGGTGCAAATATGTATAGAAAGTCATGTGAATGGAGCATATCAGACGTTTTTTAAATTGTTTACCTGGGAAGTTAGGCACATAGGCCATGGTATGTAGATATGGTTATAATATAATGTACAGATACTTATGTTGCATAAATATGTTAAAATTTTCAACTAATATGCTTTAAATTTATAGAAATTGGCCTTTCAACACAAACATTACATATTCAGCACGCTATTCCACATAACTGTGACATGCGATGTCAGGTTTAAGCAAATGTCAAACCTATCAGCTTAAGAACAAAAGCCCGACCTTCAAATACTTGCACCTCTCAAGTCAACACCTTTGGCATGAATGTATTTCACATTTAAATGCTCTGGTCACCTCTTAAAATGATTTTAGCTCCGCTGACCGAAAGCCAAGCTAATGAATCTGTCATTCACAAAGGCCAGCAGCTGTAATGTGACAAAGGAAAAGGCTTTTGCGGCTGTTTTGCACGGCACCAGTTGGTCCCTTTGAACTAAACAAATTGCGCGTTTTAGAGATTCTTAAACGGTGAGACTCTATTACATATGCCGCGCCTCTATATATGCCATATACATTACTTATTAATCCGTAACGTTTGTTCTTTATTGTATGAATTAGCAAATGCATTATGAAAGGTATACCCTTTGCGTTGGCAATAACCTCAATTTAATATTAACAGCACTTACCCAGGTACTCAAAGATTACCTTTGCTCATGAAAATCACAGTTAGAGTCAAAGCTCTCGAGTACCATGGGAATTTGTTTGTTGATTACTATACTAACCTAATCAACCCGGGCTTAGAGGCCCAGGTAGGCTTATATAATTCGTTCCTGTATTCCAAAAATAGCCATTTTTATCCGTTATACAGGGTGGGACCGAATGAGATGCGCGCGATAACGTGTGCGATTCCCATTTGGAAGATCCCGGGTTCAAATCCCCGAGGCGATCTAACTGCCCGAAGAGTTTTCATGGTTTTCCTGTTTTACTACGAGAATGTTGGATTGGATAATTTGATTATTCAATTTTTCTTATCATCCCTTTCATCGCTATATTTCATTTCTTCCTTCTTCACCCCCAAACTTGGGCTGGTCATTCAAGTGGTCATCGTTACGATGTTTCGGTGATTGGATTTGTATTTCTAATTTGTGAGTTCACCGCTATGCGCCATGGTGACGAGGGATCAGCTTGTCACCCACAGGTGGCACTGTAGGACGAAATCACTACTTGCGGACGCGAAATATCGGAATTTTACCAGAAACTTTCTTGTTTCTAGGTATTGGGCTCTTTTACTAAATAAATATTACATAGCTTCACTTCCCTTCCGAAGGAAGCCATGCTAAGGATTTCTGCGTCTGAAAAAATCCACCACCCTCCGCAGGTTTGAACCTATCTTGGGTTTTAGAGGATAGCATGGTAAACATTACACCAACATCAAATTAGCTGAACTAAATACTCCCCTTCCCAACCTTGGGAGTGAAAAATTTAAATTAACTCCAACAAAAAACAAATTTAAACAAACTAAACACAGCGGAGCATAGGAAAGGGATGCTGAAAAAAAAGAAAAAAAAAAAAAAAACAACCGTTGAGAAGCCTATAACAGCGCTGCCTCCTTAACACTAACACCCGAAATTTCACCAAAAATCATCAAATCTAAACCATCCACATTCCTGTGGTTGAGCCCTTATCAGAATAGGTACACAGCAACTACACTTAGGTTCCCCAAGAGTCTACCAGATCTCGGACGGATGGACAGACGGACGGAGGGCTCCTGTCAGCAGCAAACAAGCTGAACTGAGTACTCCTGCCTCTCGTTCTTGGGAGTGGTGAACTAAATCAACTCAAAAAAAAATTAAGCAAACAAAACACCAGCGAAGCAGTGGAAAAGAATGCTGCTCCTTAAAATAGCAACCATTAAGGAGCCTAATTCCTTAACATCAACACACGAAACTCCACCGAAATAACAAACCTCAACCATCCATCATGCCTGTGGTTAAATCATTATACCTGGGTAGGTACACAGCGACCTAAGCTCACACTAAGTCTACCAGATCTCGCACGCACGCACGCACGGAGGACCGTCTTGGTTATGCTATGACCCAAAGCTATTTGCTCCTTGACAGACTTCTAATCCAAAGCATTGGCTTGCAAGTCCTTGAGGATGAAGAAGATATTAGTTGGACATACTCGCACATAACAGAATTAATTAGATACTTTTGTTGTTGTTGTTTTGTACTGTAACTTCTTTTTACCTTGTAGGTCGATCAGACTATGAACGAATCCGTGAAATGATGTTCAGTTGAACTCTGGATCAATGGAAGTTTAAAGTTACTCGACATTCCTCTTCTCAGGATAAGGGAATACACACCATCCTGGTAATTGACCCTAATCCAGCTTCGAACTCGGCCCCTCTTGAGTGTGAAGCAGACACGCTACCCCCCTCGTCCCCCCTTTACAGAGGTTGACTCATAGAACAATTTGTTTGCGTTCAAAATGATTATTATAATATTCTCTATTATAATTGTAGATCAGTATTTAAATTAGTTTTGATTAATAATTGTTTCTCTGTCAATGCCATAGTCGGGATTTGAACAACTGATTTTCAGCATACGTACCGTTCTTTCTTTATGGACCTAATAATGCTCAAGGATATAAATGGGTGAAATTTCAAAATTCCAGTTAAGAACATATGTTTCTTGAAGTTTATACTCTAAATAAATTACCAAATCATTAGCATACATAATCCTTTTCATTGAAATATATCTAGCTTTAACTTATTAATTATTTACTTATTTATAATTTTAATGAAGATAAAAGATGACAAATTAAAATTTTATTAAGAAAACATTTTGGAAAATATTTCTTATTGACGTCTTAGTTTTGGTAAAAATGTTAACCTTATGAGAAATAGCATTCTTCATTAATTGTGTGTTAATAATTTAA
Organism: Hymenopus coronatus; assembly: GCA_030762935.1. Taxonomy (NCBI): domain Eukaryota; kingdom Metazoa; phylum Arthropoda; class Insecta; order Mantodea; family Hymenopodidae; genus Hymenopus; species Hymenopus coronatus. The sequence continues at coordinate 102,303,524 of CM060882.1, read as the reverse complement.
ATTAACGATCTACCAATGATAACCGCATATAATAATCACACAAAAAGTTTTATAGCCATATTTTTATTTGTTTCTCTTTCCTTATAAAGTTGAAAAAAGACTGTGTGAAAAATACTGAATGCATTATAATTAAGAACATAGAGAATATGAAGAAACATCTTTGAGATCCTAAAACGCGCTCTGGCTTTGTGCGCAGGCAAGAGACAGATTATGAAACTAGATAATGGTTTTTTAACAGTAGATCTATAAAAATGGAGTTTTTAAAGGATTTTCTCAATTTTAACCTATATGTGCCCTCATCTATTCAAAACAGGAGTGTGTATCGCTTTTCCTGCGATTTATTCTTTTCGTATAATGGTGAACAGCTGCAATATTATTTTCTCCATTGTTCAGTGAAAATACAAAAATACAAAACATTGAAAACTGGTAGTTAAAATATAAATATAACATGAATGAATAAATTATTTTATTTAAATGTGTATGTATACACATTGATTGTATAAATTGTACGGTCCACAGACCGTGTTTTTACAAAATACAGATTAATACAACAAAATTAAAAACAACAAAAATTAGACGAAGACGAAAAATACGAAAAGGACAAGAAAAACATGTTCAAATATAGAAATTGCTAAATTAACGATAAAATAACGGTAATACGATTGTGATACATAAAATTATTACGTTTTATATTAAACAAAGTACAGTTATGCAAAATAAAGAGGACGGAGGTAATGTTCACTGCATTCAAACATACCAAAAAAGCAATAACATCAATTTTTGAATAAAATATAAATGCATTTAAATCAGATCCATCAACAATAAGAAAAAATCTGATGTGTTCCATTCGCATGACTTTATCTACATCTGGTAACAAATTGTTGTTAAAAAGCTTATGCCTCTATTTACTTCATGCTAATCAAGAAAAAATTAGCAGAAATAGTTTTATTATTTGCTACCTTGTAAGTAGAAGCAAAATAAGGGAAATCATAGGTTTAACTGATAATCAAAAGCTGGTTGCTATGTGACTGAAGTTCCTTTGTTTGTGTGGATAGGATTTGACAAATTCCTGTAAGGGAAAAGTATAAGTTTTTCAAAGCTAAAACCAAAAACAACGAATACCTTAAAAACGATTACCTCCACGAAAAAAACAAATATAACATTACTTGTGTGGTTTAATGTGCTCTACATTTTCTGTGTAGTTAGTTTTTATCCATCTCTTTCGGTTTAGCAGATATGCAAACTTCCGTAAAATTCATCCAGAATAAAGTAGTCTTTAGAGGGTATTCCCAGAAAATTCAAGATATACACTTTATTTGACAGGTAAATATCTGTAATATACGGTATGTTAATCAAAATTGTTAGTAATTTTTTAGAAAATCAAAATTTTGGAAAAAAATCCAAATAAAGGTTAGTTGGTGGTGGGGGGATTTTCTTGAAAATCTTCGTGTCGCATCCTTGGAAGATACCAAACCCAAATACCAAATTTGGTTTTTAACCGAATTTTCGTTTTTGAGCTATGCTGTCCACAGACACACAGAAACACACACACACACGGACGTTTTTGTAAAAATGCTTTTTGGGTGGAATACAATACCTTCTCTATATACTATGTACATAGTTCGTATAGAGAAAGTAAAAATGACAACGCAGCATTTAAAATCTGATGTGTTCCATCACGTAACTGTCTTAAGCTGTTCCATACACAAACTGTTCTTATAGAAGATTATTCTTTTCTCTAACATTATAACTTGCTGCTTTGCAAGTAGAAGGGCAATAAGGGAGTACATTAAGCACGCCTGGTTAGTGTGGTGGTAGTAACGTGTCTGCCTCAAATTTAACAGGTCGCGTGTTCGAATCTCGTTTAGGGAAAGTTACTGGGATAAGGTTTTTTACGGGGATTTCCCTTATACTAAGAAGACGAATATCAATTAAGTTTAAGCTCTGTGGAGCTGTGATTATTTGAGCACCATTTCACAAGTTTCATTCATTGTCCAACATGACCAGATAGGTTAAAGGACGTTCAGTTAAAAAAATGAGTACATTGGACTAAAACAATATTCAAATCCTCAAAATCTGTCTGCTATGTGAAACAATTAAGTTTCGGTTTGTTTTGTAAGGTTCCGTTTGAGAAAATTTAGATTGTTTAAAACTGAAACCAATCACAAGGAATACCTAGAAAACGGTCTACTCTACAAGGAAAACGTACATTATGTAGTATATGAGACACATTATGTGTTTTAACGAGATCTATATTTTCTCTGAAGTAAGTTTTTATGTATCTCTTACGGTTTTAACCAGTATGCAATATTATCCAAAACCTATCCGAAATAAAGAGGTCTTCACAGGCTCTTCCCACGAAATTAAAAAATACATTTTATTTGTGATGTAAATATCTTTAATATACGGTATTATAATTAAAATCGTTAGAGCCATTTTTGAAAATAATACATGTTCAAACATTTTTCTGTGTAAAGGGTAGTTTGTGGTGAGGGGATTTTATTGAAAATGTTCGTGTCGCATCCTTGGAAGATACCAGTCATAATTACCAAATTAAGTTTTTAACGGTATTTTTGTATTTGAGCTGTGTTTTTCATTGACACACACTGAACTTTTTCTAAAAATGAATTTTTCGAACTCAGGAGGGTTCAAAGCACACATATATACGGTGAATGTCGACATCGAATTTTTGGGTACTACGTACATTGTGTGTACATACGTGCTAGAAAAAGTAATAACACCCTGCTGGTACCCTTAGCTTTGCTGTCATTCCTTTTTCCCATATTGTCAGCCTTCTCAAGTCTTAGATGTCCTGTCTTAATTGGAACTTACGTATCCCCTCTATGTCTTCTCTGTCTCCCAGTAACGACCCAACATGCCCTTAATTCTCCATTCGATCTGAAAAATGTTAGCGGTAAATACATTTTTCTTAAATCCCTCATACACCCACGCCCTGCCAAGATATGCACCCGTGATTCCTCCTCCTCGCAAATGGGACAGATTCTTTTACCATCTTCATCATAAACTTTTGACATCCGCTATGGTCCAAGTCTAAGCCGTGCGCGCCCCTTTTTAATGAGTTTGTTACCTGTCAACATTACAAAGACGATTTTAATATTTCTTAGTAAGCTCCTTTCCTGATCCACAATTCAAACGTAGCCCCTTCTAATGGTTTCCAGGTTTTGTTTAATTTTGATGTCCATGTCAAATTTCCTTTCATCTCAGCTGTTGGCGATACCAGACCACTGCTCCGTCTATTTCCCTGACCCGCCATCCCCATATGGTTTCCAAACTTTAGTTTAACGTTGTCCATGTCGAATTTCGCTTTTCTCTCAGCTGTTCACGATACTAGACTGCCTTAGAAATGTATCAACAATTATAACATTTAAGTTACAATAATCATTTTTGTGAAAAGGGATTGTTTTATAATGATCATCTGGTTTCAGGGAAAAATTGTGAATCTCTCTTCTAATTACTTTAAGTGACATTTATTTTTTATTTTCCGATATTAGTGTTTTGATTTCCTACTGAGTGTTTTCCAAAGGAGTTAATTTGGTGTAAAGAGGAACAAAAGAACCAGCAGAATTAGTTGCCAGCCAACCGCAAGAAATACGCCAGAGCTTTTAGACACAATTCAAGTGTCGCGCTGTTATGACAGACTACATCGTGCATACAGAAAACTTGACAAACAAAAATTCCTCAAAAAGAAATTTACAATATATTTCCAGAAAATATAGGAGACTATCAAAACATAGCATACAATCCTTCATTATATACTAAAGACCGTGTCTGTACAGGGTTTTACAGAAACGGCTATAGGAGATATAAACTCCCACATTTTGAAAAACTGAAGAAGATTTTGGCAGTTAACATAGCACAAATTAAATGGTTTCGTTATGATATGCATTTATGACACGGCATACATCCAGCTAATAGTTTATTTTTTGTCCTAGTAACGTTAACTGGTGCAGCCAATCCTGTCGCTGCAATAATCTTGTCTTAATTCAGGTAGGTCTGCAAGCACCGAAGGCAGAGTTTCCTACTGCCTGGTTGTGATAGCTACTTCTCAAATTCACCCACAGCACAGATTTTTACTTTCTCTAGACGTACTCTGTACAAAGTAGATAGAGAAGGTATTGAATTCCACCAGAAAATTCTATGCTAAGATCTTTATTACGGTTTTCCCGGATTGTAAGACCAATATTCGGTAGTTTTTTTGTTAAGAATGTTTTTATTTAGTTTCCTTGTTATGGTTCAAGGCGAAATTTTAGGTAATGTACGGTATGGCAAGGCGTATGCTTGGATAACCTGCCTGTTCTAGAGTCCGATGTGTGAGAGTTCGCAATAGGTGCCCTCCTTGGGGAGGACTGTTTGTGGGGAAGATGTAAACTCACACCTGGAGACGTTAGGGATGTCGCCCTCGACTATCCCAGATCTGGTGGCTCTCTGTGTACGACGCCTTACCCCATCCTCCCGAAGGTTCATTATGTGCTTGCGTGCCAAAATCCTCATCTACCCTCAAGCTATTCTAATCTATGAGATCATTATATCACATTAAAGTGTTACCGAAATGGATATGGACACACAGAGGAACTAGGGCATAATACTGCGAGTTAATAAGTTTTTACAATCATTGATTTTGTATTAGTTCAACTTTCACTGTGACTTCACTTGGTTCATCACTATCACTTCATATGCCATGAAGTAGTTCAATTTCACCCTGTCATTTCACCTTCTTCCACGACGTGACCACGTGATGGCATATGACAGATGCAGCCTCTACTTCCGACCCTTCACTCCTGGGGAATCGAATACAAGACCTCTTCATTCTGAATAACTTAAACATAAATTGGAGACCATAAAAAGAACAATACAACTGACAAAATTTGATGTGTTCCATTCACATGGCTTTCTCTACATATATGCAACTAATTATTGTTAAAAAGCTTATGCTTCTATTACTTCATTATAATTGAGAAAAATTATCAGAAATAATCTTATTACCTGCTTCCTTGTAAACAGAAGCTAAATAAGGGAGATCCATAGATTAAAGTGATAATCAAAAGCTATGTCACTCAATTTCTTTTTTTGTATGGACAGGAGTTGACCAATTCCTGTATGTTTCTTAAAGCTGAAACCAATAACAAGGAATATCTCAAAAACAATCATGTCCACGAAAAAATGTATATAACATAAGTTGTGTGTTTCATCGTCATTTAATTTTTTTTTTTTTTGTGCAGTAAGTTTTTGTCTATTTATTACGGTTTATCGGTTATGCAATATTCAATAAAGAATTATACACAATAAAGAGATATTTGGAGACTACTCACAGAAAATTCATGATATGCATTTTATTTGGCACGTAAATATCTTAAATATAAGAGATTTCAATCCAAATCGATAGAGCCCTTTTTGAGCAAATCAAAATCTTGAAAATTGTTCCATGTAAAGGGTAGTTGGGGTGGGGAGAGTTTATTGAAAATCTTCGTGTTGCATCCTTGGAAGATACAAAACTTAAGTATCAAGTTTGGTATTTAACGATCTTTTCGTTTTTGAGCTATGCTGCCCACAGACAGACACATACACACACACGCATACTACGCATCATTACTTGACAAACTGAAGGCAGAAAAACGGCCACATTTGCCGAAAAAGAAAATCCTGTTTCACCAAGACAACGCACCGTCTCACACCTCAGCGGTTGCAATGGCGAAAATCCACGAATTACGGTTTCAACTGCTTGAACATCCACCTTACTCACCAGATCTAGCCACAAGCGACTTCTTTTTGTTCCCTCAGCTGAAAATTGTGCTCGGAGGACAAAACGTTTCGTCAATTTGAGGCAATGACTTTCGTGAACAATTATTTTGCAGAGAAAAACGACGAGTAAATGTTTTGCAGAGAAAAACGCCTAGTACTAGTTGGACGGGTTACAGAGATGGGAGCATCGCTGGGAGAAGTGTGTAGAGTTACAAGGAGACTATGTTGAAAAAAAATTCTGAACAAATGTCATATCTTTATTGGGTTGGAAGCTTTTCAGACCACCCTCATACATAGGTATAGAGAAGGTATTGCTTTTCATTCAAGAATTCGAAACCGAGATTTCCCCGGAAATAGACGTCATAGAGTCCTCTGTATATTTAAAAATAAAAAGAAAACATTTTTAAAAACAGGTCCGTGTGTGTCCGTGCTCCAGTGTGACCATGTGTCTGTGTGTAAGTGAACACAATAGCTCATGGGAGCGACACGAAGATTTTGAGGAAGATCCGCCCTCCCCAAGCTACTCTTTATACAGAAAAATTTTCGAAAAGTTTATTTTTCTTAAAAATGGCTAAAGATTTTGACTAAAATACCGTGTGGTAAAGATATTTATGCAACAAATATAAGGTATATCTTGAATTTTCTGGGAATAGCCTCTGAAGACCTCTTTAATTTGAATGAATTTTGCATCGTAGTAAACTGTAAGAGGCAGACAAAAACTTGCAACGCAAAATGTGCAGATTCCATTAAAACTTACAATTTATATCATATACATTTCTTTTTTCGTAGAGTTGACCATTTTTAGGTATTCCTTGTATTTGATTTCAGTTTTAAAATAAACTTTTCACATATGGGAATTTGTCTACTACTGGCAAGGCAAAGAAGTAGATTCTATCCACATGGCAACCAGCTTTTAAAAGATTTAACTGTCGTTTTTGTCTAATGTAATCCATTATTTCCAATCCACCTACAGGAAAGCATTTCTGCTAATCTTTATCTCGATTAGCATGAAGTAGAGAGGAGAATAAGCTTTTTAACAGTAATTTGTTTCAAAAATATAGAGAATTTCATGTGATGGAACACATGAGATTTTTATGTTTTGTCCTCTCATATCTTGCCACTGCAATTTTTTGTTTCAGTTATTTGTTCGAGCTTTTAAATAGTTGGGAAGTTGTTATTTAGTTTAATCTCTCAAATTTCAAAGTCATTGCATAGCGACCCGCAGTTGAAACATTTGGCAACAGCTATCCTCTAATCTTTCCTTGTTCTTACAAGGAAATATGAAATAAGACAAATTAGAGTAGAGAAGGTCATTTAAGTGCAGAGTATGATACCTTTTCTTTTCTTTTGGTCATACAAAGACAAAAGAATTTCAAAAACATCTCATATCAACCAGTTCTTTAAAGGAATCTTATTTTAATCTCCTATATCACTGTACTTACCAGCAACTTTGTAATAAGTTCACTTCAAATTATCTCTATAACTTCAAATAGAAGCTTTTGTATGGATAGTTTGCTGAATAACTGATAGAGAAAAGCATGTGAATTCAACACCTGCCGTTTTACTTTCTCTACACCTACTATATACATAGTGTATAGAGAAGGTATTGTATTCCACCCAAAATTTCGATACCGAGATTTCACAGGAAATACCTGTTTTGGGATCTCCTGAATACGATTTTTTTTTGGAAAAAGGTCCGTGTATGTGCGTGCGTGTGTGTGTGTGTGTGTGTGTGTTTCTGTGTCTGTGGACAGCATAGCTCAAAAACGGAAAGTATTGGTATTTAAGTTTGTTAACTTCCAAGAAGGCGACACGAAGATTTTCAAGAAAATCCCCCACCCTAAACTGCCGCTTACATGGAAAAAATTCCAACATTTTGATTTTCTCAAAAATGTCCTCTTCCCTTATATTTAAGATACTTAGATGCCAAATACACATACATATACAGGTTGTTTCAGAAATACGTTTACAAACTTTTTTTTTTATGTAAAGAGTAGTTATCGGTGGGGGGGATTTTCTTGAAAAATCTTCGTGTACATCCTTGAAGATACCAAAATACCAAACCTAAATGCAGAGTTTGGTATTTAACCGATTTTTCGCTCTTTTTTTTTTTTTTTTTTTTTTTTAGCTGCTTTAAGAAAATTGTTTGCCACTTGACATTTTTTTTAAGGTGAACCCTTTTTTTTTATTTATTTACTTTCTTTTTTGTCATTAGGGACCAATTATATTAAGCTAATTTCTTTTTTTACTTATTATTTTGCAATTAGTCAATCAAGCATGCTTCCTAATGTAAATAACAATAATGCATCTAAGGTTTTTTTTTAAAGTGTTTATTTAATCGGTAAGGAAAGATTTGATGCAGGAATATTTCAAGTGTGTATTATTTTTTAGGAGCCATGGTTGGAAAGGCGCGGTCTGACGTTTCTGGATCAGTTTCCATCTCTTAGTGTTGAAAAATAGCCTGAGTTTGGTCAGGGTACAATCAGCGGGGTTGTCCATCGTCTGTAACCATGTAAAGGTGCCCATTAACAGCCAAATAAGGGAATTGTGCAATGTGGGATGTAGCTTCGGCAGATTCAGATGTAACATGTCGATTAGTGAAGGGTTCCAACCGCCAGGTATCCAATTGCGACATTTTCCCAAAACCCAAGTCCATATGGAACATTCGAGCAAGCGATGTGGAAGGGAATCCGTTGCATGGCAAATTGGGCAATTGCTGGAAATGGTCATCCGGTGACGATATAATTTGTCTGCCGTAGGAAGAACTTCATTGACCACTTCATATGTTATCGCTATCCATTACACAATGTGCTGAATGCTAAAACAGCTCCAAATACGTTTCCAAGGCAAATGAGGATATTTCTCTTGGACATGTGGGGTAACAGCAACAGGTCGCCGAAGAGAAGCATAAACATTTTTCACAGAACTAAAATCACCACGAGCGACCTTCTCCGGTGGTAACGCACTGAATGCATGGTACGTTGCATGAAACAGCTGGGGAATCTTGTCACGTTCTCCCTGAGTCCAAAATGATGCATACTGTTGTCATACGACATCCACAGGGTCACCTTTATCATCCAGGGCAGACAGAAGTAGTTTAAGGATCAATGCCTGGGGCTGTAGAGCCACATCCAGTAATCCCCAGCCGCCCTGGCCCTTAGGGAGACGCAGTTGGGTACGTGCAATGCGGTAGAGCTTCCCAGTCCAAATAAAATAACCCATTACCTGTTCAATTCTTTGGCAATGACGTTTCGTCGGAGGTAAAACATGAGCAAGGAACCAAATTCTGCTCAACGCAAAGCAGTTACAGAACCATATCCGCTGTACCAAATTCAACAACGGAGTTGTCTGATTATACATGACAGCACGTAAGACATTAATGCGAGAGGTCCAATTGTACTCCCTCATGTCTGCCACGTTGTCACTGAAGAAGATCGCCAAAATCTTTGTTCGCTGCACAACAGGAATACCTAAAGCTGAGGTATCGGGAGGCCGTATTCCAACCTTTAATATTTCAGACTTCCGCAAATTAAAGCTGATGCCAGTACTATTCTTATAGTACTGTAAACAATCCCTCAATCGAAGAACATCTTGGTGTGTGGTAACCATCACAGTAACATCATCTGCGTATGCTCGCACCGCAAGTCTCTGGCCATACACATCAATTCCAGTAAGAGTAGATTGCAGCCGTCGAAGCAACGGATCAACATAGGGCGAACAATATCATCGCCGTTAAAAATCCATTGCAGAGTACCTTGGAGGACGCAACACCATACAGGGCTCTAACTAGTTTTACAAGCTTTTGAGGCATGTTCAAAACCTCCAATCGTTTCCATAGCCCCTCGTGAACACTGTCGAAGGCTTTTTCGAGATCTAAGTTTATGATAGCAGCAGACTTCTCGTCCTGTGTACAATGCAATATACAGTCTCTCACAGCAGCCAACGTATGGTGAATGGTCGCTCCTTTATGTAATGCAACCTGGTACTCACTAATCATATGTGGGAGTATGTTTTGCATACGAGCACCAATGATTTTCATAAATAACTTGTAATCACAATTCAATAACGTGATTGGTCGAAAATCCTGTGGTGTCTGCGGCCGAGCACTCTTCGGAATCTGCACGATTATACCGTCCGCAAAATTAGGTGGTGCGCTCTCTTCATCCCACATTTCTTGGAACACTTTAAGCACTTCCTTCCGAACATATGGCCAGCAGTGGTTGTAAAATTCATATGGCAGGCCATCAGGTCCAGGGGATGCATGCATTTTGGATCCCTGAATCATTTCCAACTTCTCCGATGCCGCAATTGGCATTGAATCCTGCTGCAACTCCTCCGGGACAACGGGAACAAAGTCGGACATATACCTCTCTTAACGGTGTGGGAGTAATCTATGGGTCCTGACAATCGTTGTCTGTAGAAGTCTTGTACTGCTTGAAGAATTCCTGGCGTGGTGGAAACTCGTGCACCACCCACATCTATTTGTGTGATAATCTTCTGGCGACCATGTGTACGCTTCTTTGCCAGGTGGTAAAAGCTTTCGTTTTCCCCATGCACTATCTCCGCCGAATACACTCTAGCCAGATTCCCCTGTAGTTCTCGTGTTTTTCGAGCCTTGATGTGTTCTTTGACTCCTTTCACAAGTTGTTGTACATCTTCACCTTGCTGCTGGCGTTTGTGAAGCTCATGAAGTACTTGGAGATAAAAATCCATGGTTTCCCTTCTAACCATAGCGCGACGGCAAGCTGCAGCTCAAAAGAAGGATCGTAGCACAGGTTTAGCTTTACACACCCACCAAGAGGCTTTATTCGGTGTTAGTAGAAAGGATTCCCGCAGGCGGGACCAACAGTCCTGAAAATCGAATAACACTTCCTCGTCCGTAAGCAATGAGCAGTTAAGCTTCCAGTAACTTCTGCCTCTACTGCAGCTCGTAACCCGGCCTTGAATAGCATGAATGAGTGCATTATGGTCACTAAAGGATATGGGCACAATTTCCGTGCGATGAATGCGTGGTATCAGCTCAGCCGAAACATACATTCGGTCCAGCCTCGAAGCTGATTGTCCTCTCACGAAGGTAAATTGGACTTCGACGCCATACAGATGCTCCCAGGTGTCCTTCAGGCTTAGTTGTTCCACCAATTGCTGCAAAGTAACACACCCATTGAAGGCTCCTCGTTGAACTTTTGCCGCCAGCGTACAATTAAAATCACCCACAACCACAAAGGGTGCTCCGGATGGTATATGCGGCAGGAGGTCTTGCCGAAAAAAATCATTTCGTTGTTTTCTTTTATTATTACCAGCAGGGGCATAGATATTCACGAAGGTAACGTTATCAAATATAGCCGAAATAGCCCTACCGGAAGGATGGTACTCAAAGCTGTGTACATGTAGTCCTTGCCGGTAAACAATCGCTGTACCAGTACCCTCAGGACCAAGCTTAGTCTCGTAATCGAAGCCTTACAAGAAGTCCAGATTACAAATATTCACCTCTTGTAAGAAGCACAGATCCATATCGTTACTGATCAAGAAGTCCCGTGAAAGAGTTTGTTTAACCACCTGTCGCAAGCCGTTAACGTTAAGCGAAGCCCAGATTTGCAGACCTAGAGACATCCAAATGAAGAGTATTTGTATTGGAGACGCCGCCAGATAAGAATAGCGGTTATCACCACAGAACCAAAGCACATCAGTTGTCAGTTTCCAGGTACGCATCATCCTTAGTATGTCTAGACGAGCGTTGGAGATCCTCAAAACTATCTCTATCATCCGCTGCCGGCCGCTTACCAGACTAATGTCCTACACTTTTCCTCGCGTTTGAGTGGAACTGAACAATTGTGGTACATCCTGCGGTGACTGTCGCGCCGAGATAAATTCTCCCTCCAATCGCCGGTACTGACCTCGGAGCCGAGGGTCACGGCTAGACAGGGAAGAACAACCCTTCTGCCGCAAGTGCGTTATCTCACTCGCCGACAACTCCACCTCTTCATCACTGAAAACTTCCATAGCTTCGTCCTGAGAGTCGGCCGATATAGCAGCTACTGAAGGGGATTCCAACAGTTCCCGTGGCTCATCAATGGGTGTTGAGTGCTTATCCTCGTTTACATGTTCGGGTTTCTCAGCAACCAGTGGTGTCTCCTCCATTGTCGGAATGTTACTGTCGGCAACTGAAGATTGCTGTAAGACATTCACAGAAGTCGGTTCCACGGCAGAGTTGCCCGTCGTAATGGACGGTGGTTCTTGATCCCCAGCAGGAGAAGATGTGACAGCACCCACCGCCTCGCTGAAAGTGACCGGTCGATTCCTGGGGTTTATGGGAAGCCGCGTTGCACGAAGCGGACAAGCTGCTTTCAAATGCGTAGTGTCATGACACAGGTGACAAGCTTGTGGTTGGCCGATGTAACTAATGGCCACCAAATACGAATCGATTATCAAACTAGCTGGTATATTACGTTTCAACCCCATCTTCACTGCATGTACGCCTTTGTTGGACGGTAGAAGATACTGGGAACCCCATTTTTCTCGGCGTATGTCATACACTGTACCGTGTTTACTCAATTCCTGGGATAACACTGTGATTGGCACCTCGGAGGGCAAGTTAAACACTCGAACATTAACTGTTTGCTGGTCACAAGGTGTAATTTTCACGTTGGTGATTTCTCCGGAGGCATACGTAAAATTCTGCTCATCCTTATAACGAGCCAGAAGATTATCATACAATACCGCTGATATCAGTTTCACATAGATCGCTCTTTCTCTGGTATGAAGCTGGAGAGTACCCACTTGATCTGCTTGCAGCCCCAAGAAGTTTACTAGCCACTGGTGTATTTGTAATGCACTGGGTTTACTCGCTGATGTATCAAACTGAATTTTGATAGTATTCACACGTTTATAAACTGCCATGATTACCGTTGTAGTCTAAGAAAACAGGTATGAAAAGGATACCCAATTCAACCGGTGGTCGCGCTGACACTAGAACTGTAGCTATATGCAGCAGCACACAAAACAAAACAACTCTCGCTAGTACAAACCGGTTACACACACACAGCGGGCAGACAACCTCACGGTACGCCAGCCGCTGGCAGACTGTAAACTTCCGGTATGGGTTCCTTATACCACAAGAAAGAAAAAAGTTCATATGAACATATGACCTATAATCCTTTATTTTCTCGTTAGGAGGTGTTCAACTCAGTGGTACATTTATAACACACAAAATTGAGAATAAATGTTCGAAATGTCCTCCTCTTGCTTCTATGCATGCCTGTACTCCTCGAATCAAGGAACGTCGCACCTAGTCAAAAACTCCGGGATGGTATCGAATGGTTTCATAGGCTTCCATGACACGTCGATGAATCATTTCTCTATCCGGGATGGCTGCTCATAAACCCGTGATTTAAGATGTCCCCCAGAGGTAATAATCCACAGGATTGAGGTCGAGAGATCGTGCAGGCCATGGAACTGGTCCTCCTCTGCCTATCCATCGGTCATGATAGATACCAATCAGTGCATCTCGAACAATGTGACTAAAATGTGCAACGGTTCCTGTTTCAGCAACGCGACGATAAACAGCGACAAAGGTTGGATGACCCGGTCTAGAAACTCTATTTGACAGAGCCGTGCAGCCTCGCGTCCTTTACCATACATAAAAATCATGTCTGTCTGTTCATGAGCAATGGTGGAACGAAACACGTGCAGTTAAATCACTACATGTATACAATTGAAACCTTGAAGACAGACTAATTACAAATAACAAACGTAAACAGGTCTCCATGGCAACACTTCGCCATCTACCATATGTAGTACAATAGGTCAAAGCCTTCTATGAGTGCATAGAGAAATGAAGTTTTGAGGTTGGACCCCAAAGGTCATTGAACTCTCACTTTTACTGTGACAGGAATAACGCGAAAACCAAGAATAATGAGGTATGTGTTCATATGAACTTTTTTCCTTCTTTTGGTGTGAGGAACCCATACCTGAAGTTTGTAAAAGTATTTCTGAAACATCCTATATATATATCTTGAATTTGCTGGGAAGAGCCTCTAAAGCCCTTTATTCTGGACGATTTTAACTGAATTTTGCATAACTGGTAAACCGTAAGAGACAGACAAAAACTTACTGCACAAAAATGTATTTAACGATAAAACATACAATTTATGTCTTATACATTTTTATGGAGTAGATTGTTGTTGTTTTTTGTTTTGTTTTTTAGATATTCCTTGTTATTGGTTTCAGCTATAAAAAACTTATACTTTTCTCATACAGGAAGTGGTCAACTCCTGTCCATACATACAAATAAAGGAAGTTCAGTCATATAGCACCCAACTTTTGTCTATCACTTTAACCTATGGTATTCCCTTGTTTCGCCTCTACTTATAAGGAAGCAAGTAAAGCGAATATTTCTGCTAATTTTTTTTATTAGCATGAAGTAAATACAAGCGTAAGCTTTTTAATAATAAGTTGTTGCAGAGATGTAAAGAAACTCATGTGAATGAAGCACATCAGATTTTTTTATTCAGGAGGCCCCATAACCTATATTTCCGGTTAAATCTTGGTATCGAATTTTTGGGTGCAGTACAATACCTTCTCTATACACTATGTGCATAGTACGCAAAGAGAAAATTAAAGTCAATAAGACCGTCAAGGAGCCGTGCAGCAAAAAGAAACGTGTTGACAGTACGAATGCTTTCGCCTGTGTAAATCTCTGTTCCACCATTTCCACGTCAACTAACGTCACTTTTTGAGGGCTCGGTGGCTACAAACAAAAGTGAAAACTGACATGCAAGTAATAGGGAGGTTTAACTCTCTTCTGCACATTCACTTCTCAGCAATTGCAGAGATTCAGAAAGAGTAAGTTCACGCAAGCGTGAAGTTGTCAGTCTTGAGCAGAGCAAAGAGAAGTGACCTCATTTTTTTTATAGAATTGCTGACAGGAAAGGTTTCCAATACGGCCACAGATATCCTGTTTACGTAGAAATATATTTCACAAGGAGTATGTTTTAAAGTTTCATATCCTTCCCTGTTTTTAAGAAACGACATGTATAACATTCCTCTGTTTTTGTGACACTCGGTCCAGACTTGGAACGCAGTTTATTACCTTTCTTGGGACATGGAATTTTGTGATGCGTTAGTCCACATTCCTTTTCAACAGCAGATGGAAAGGGTCTAGACATCCTTAGCTTAGGAACTGATTCCATGCACTGATAAAATAGAAGTAAAGTAGTGGCATTAATTCTGGACACTGTTTAATTTAATTAACTTTCAGATTACCTTCATTAAACCCTTATTCAAGATTATTCGAACGTGATAAAATTATAGCCAGAAATGTTAGTACAATACATTACTGAACCTTTACAATAAATTGGGGCTTATTTGAATCGTAGTGGGCTAATGTGGTTCAAATTTTGAAAATATATTATGTTATAAACGTACTCATTTACAAATTTTGTATCTCAAGTTAAAATTAGATTTTTTTGTACGTGTATTAATGGAAGAGCTCAAACATTTGGAGAAATCGATTAATTTTGGGGATTGTGTCACTTCAACGCCATGAACATCATAATCTTAAATATTCTTATCATCATCAACATAAAATATAAATATTTATTATTCCCATATAATAGGGGGCTCAAAATTGGGGAAATCTCGTATATTTAAGATTATGGTGTTCGTGGTGATGTTGATAGTATTTAAATGTCAATCCTAAAATTACTAAATTTTCCTAAAGTTTTAGTTCCTTTATATAATATGATAGCAAATGATACCAACTTTCGCGTTAGATACATTACAAAATAAAATATGTGTGAATATATTTATAAAATAATATATTTTCAAAGGTTGGACCAAATTGGCACATTAAGGACCAAATAAGCTGAATTTTGTGGCAAGATTTTCAATAGTGTATTACCTAACACTTCCTGCCTAAAGTTTATTACATAAAAATAATTATGAATAAAAGTTTAATGCAATATTGTAATCCGATGGATAATTTAACCAAGAAGTATTCAGAATTAATGCCAGTATTGTACTTTAAATATAAACCACCCAAAATTAACTGTAAAAAACCTAGTTTACTATGCATGACATACTCTGTTCATTTTTTAGTTTTAGAAAAAAGCTTATTTTAATTATATGATAGATACATGCTAGTGTGTTTCATCCAAAAGTACCGGAATACCCACTACTGGGAATATACGTAATTTTGAGGCCCCTGAATAAAAGAAGAAAGTCCATGTGTATTTGCCAATTTTCAAATTAATTTTTCTGTGTCATTTTAAAGTGTTTTATCATGAAGTTCTTAAATCAAAAAAGTAAACTTTTTTAAATACTCTCACACGTGCTATATAAATTCTACTATTGTCTTTGAGTCATACTTTCTTTGGGTTTATTTGTTAGAAAGATTATGCCGGCTGAGATATAAAAATCTGATATACTCCATTTACGTGATTTTCTCTAGATCTCTGCAACTTATTATTGCTAAAAAGCTTGTGCTTCTATTTACTTCATTCTAGTCGAGAAATAATTAGCAGAATTAGTCTTATTACTTGCTTCCTTGTAAGTAGAAGCGATATAAGGGAAATACAATAGGTTAAAGTGATAGTCAAAAAATGATTGCTATGTGACTGAACTACCTTTGTTTGTATGTATGGACAGGAGTTAACAAAGTCCTGTAAAAGAAAAGTTTTTCAAAGCTGAAACTAAACACAAGGAATATCTCAAAAACGACCAACTCCACGAAAAATATATGTAACATAAATTGTGTGTTTTAAAGTTATCTACATTTTTTGTGTGGTAAGTTTCTGACCATCTCTTACGGTTTAGCAGTTATGCAGAATTCCGTAAAATTCATCCAGAATAAAGTAGTTTTGAGAGGCTATTTCCTGAAAATTCAAGATATACATTTTATTTGTCAGATAAGTAACTTTAATATACGACATTTTAATCAAAATCGTTAGAGCCATTTTTGAGAATATCCATATTTTCGAAAAATATTCCAGGTATAGGGTAGTTTGGGTTGGGGGGATTTTTCTCAAAATCTTCGTGTCACATCCCTGGAAGATACTAAACTTAAATACTAATTTTGGTAATTTAATTTGCAGACTTTTCGTTTTTGTGTTATCGTGTTCACAGACACACGCACACACGGACGGACACACACACCGGACCTTTTTCTATAAATCTTTTTTTTTATATAGGAGTCCCTGAAACATATATTTCCGGTAAAATCTCGCTATCGAATCTTTGGGTGGAGTACAATACCTTCTCTATACACTATGTACATAGTACATGTAGAGAAAGTAATATAGAATACCCTTTCTCTTTTCAACATATCTGTTTGTCTTTCTTTAAGCTCGAGATAAGCAAATTGAAATGGAATATATATTTTAGGGGTATTCATACAGATATTTTGATAAATGGTACCTTAATCTATCCATTTGTATGTGTTAGTTGCTTTTTTTCCCTTCTTCGTGTAACAGTTTATTACTCCATGATCAATATTAGATGGTAGATTAACGGATAATATGTGAACTCGGTGTTACTTTGTGGGGCCAGGTAAGCCTAAGCTGCGTTATTACTTTCAATATTCAAGTTTCAACTACTGGCATGGTCAGTGACCCCATGCTACCTAGTCCAATACGTCCCAAATTGAGGTATGAAGACGTGGAAGCAAATCGAATAGTCTATACTGAGAGGCGTTGTTCATTTTTCCGCAGATTTAGGCCATGAAAAATACATGAAGGTCACGCTTTTCTTAATTAGCAATAGAAATATCTGTAATTATACACCTAACAACTTTTGTATATTTATTACCAAGCTCATCAACTTTAAGGAGCATATACTTTGTTTAAACACTTTTTATACTCACAACTGAGTCCACTTCTTTTTACTTTCTCTAGACCCGTATGTTCAATGTAGAGAATAGTTCCGTGCGTGTGTGTGTGTGTGTGTGTGTGTGTGTGTGTGTGTCTGTGTGTGTCTGTGGACTGCATAGCTCAAAAACGAAAAAAACGGTTAAACACCAAACTTGGTATTTAAGTTTGGTATCTTCCAAGGAATGCGACACAAGATTTTCAAGGAAATCTCCCCAGCCCTAACTACCTTTTACATGGAAAAATTTTCGAAAATTTTTATTTTCTTAAAATTGGCTCTGACGACTTTGATTAAAATACCACATAATAAAGCAATTTCAATCAAAAATAAAATTTATATCTTGAATTTTCTGGGAATAGTTTCTAAAGATTTGTTTATTCTGGATAATTTTACTTAATTTGACATAGCTAGTAAACCGTAAGAGATAGACAAAAACTTACTATACAAAACAGGCAGATGGTGTTAAAATATAAATCTATGTCATACACATTTTTTTCGTGGAGCTTACCGTTTTCGAGATATTCCTTGTTATTAGTTTCAACTGTGAAGTACTTATACTTTTCTCAGATGGAAGTGTCCGTTTTTCTTTTGTTCTACTCCTGGCCAAGGAAAGAAGCGGTTTGCAATAGCAATTGCATAGCGACAGCTTTTAAAACATTTGTCTATCACTTTAGCCTAGTGTATTCCATTAGTTCCATTATACTTCTAAGGAACTAAGTAATAAAATTCTGCTAATGCTTATCTCAATTAGCTTGGTGTTTGAAGAAGAATTACCATTATAAGAAGTTTGTTTGTAGAGTAGTAGAGAAAGTCATGTGAGTGTAACACATCAGCTTCAATTCAATATTAGATTGCTTGCCCAAAACAACTTATTTCATGTCGAGGACGGATTGTTCGTTATTTTATTTACATGCCAAAGGCAAGCGAATTATTCCTATGCCCAGCTATCGTTTATATGAAACATTTTTCGAAACGATTTTGATTTTCTTAAAAATGGCTCTAACGATTTTGATTAAAATACTATAACTTTCTCTACACGTACTATGTAAATAATGTATAGAGAAGGTATTGTAATGCACCCAAAAATTCGATACCGATATTTCACCGGAAATACATGTTTTGGGTCCCCTTGAATCCAAAGAAAACATTTCTGGAAAAAAGTCCGTGTGTGTGTGTGTGCGCGTATGTGCGTGTGTGTCTGTGTCTGTCTGTCTGTGGACAGCATAGCTCAAAAACGAAGAGACCGTTAAATATCAAACTTGGTATTTAAGTTTGAGATCTTGCAAGGATAGGACAAAGTTTTTCAAGAAAATACCCCCACCCCCAACTACCCTTTACATACAACTTTTTTCAAAACATTTTGATTTCCTCAAAAATATCTTTAACGAATTTGATTAAAACATCGTATAGTGAAAATATTTACCTGACAAATAATATGTAACTCTTAAATTTTCTGGGAATGGCCTCTGAAGACTACTTTATTCTGGACGAATTTTACAGAATTTTGCATAGCTGTTAAACCATAAGACAGACAAAACTTACCACACAACAAATGTAGAGTACATTAAAACACACAATTTATGTTATACATATTCTTTTCGTGGAGTTGATCGTTTTTGAAATATTCCTTATTTTTGGTTTCAGCTTTAAAAAACTTAAAGTTTTCTCATACAGGAATTTGTCAAATCTTGTCCATACAAACAAAGGAACTTCAGTCACATTGCAACCAGCTTTTGAATATTACTTTAATCTATGGTACTCGCCTATTTCGCTCCTATTTACAAGGAAAAGCAATAAGACTATTTCTGCTAATTCTTTTTAGATTAGCACGAAATAAATAAAATCATTAACTTTTTAACAAACATGTTGCAGAGACGTAGAGAAAGCTATGTGAATGGAACACTTCAGATTTTTAAGATAATTTTATGACAAATGAAATGTATATTCTGAATTTTCTGGGAATAGCTCTTGAAGACCTCTTCATTTTGGATGACTTTTGTATTACTGGTAAACTGTAGGAGATAGACAAACAAAAGTGTGGATCTCCTTAAAACACAAAATTTATATCATATATGTATTTTATACATACGCAACGGTTTTTGAGATATTCCGCGTTATAAGTTTCAATTTTAAAATACTTAAACTTTCCTCTAACGGGAAGTAATCTTTCTTTTCGCGCTTTTTTGACTCCTGGCAGGCAAAGAGAACCTAATTTCAATTCTTTCATATAGCGAACGAGTTTCAGCACAGTTGTGTTTCTGTTGAACTAGCGCATTCTCTTACTTCCCTTCTACTTATAAAGAAGCAAAAAGGACCAAGTCTGCTAGTATTTATTTTGATTAGCATGATATAGTTAAAAGAATAATCTTTTATAGGAACAGTTTGTTTGCGGAATAGCTAGAGAAGGTTATGTAAATGAAAAACATTAGAGTTTTAAGCATACGCTTCACAAAGTGTCCAGTTCATATAATATGCCGGTGGCATGCAAATGTAAATCGTAACATGGGAGCTTGAATAATCACCCTTAGGGAAATTTTACGAAGGAGAAAAAGAACAAGTGAGCTGTAATAATGTATGCTTGTTCCAATATCAAACGTGTCACAAACATAAATAATAGCGTAGGATTTACTAACACCCCTTAAGGTAAAACAAACAATTTCACGACGGAGAAACAGAACCGAGAAATAATAATGTATGCTTGGGGAAGAAAAACTCAACGAAATGCTTCTGTGATAACATAGAGCGTTGCTAATGTTGTGACAAATATTTTTTAACAGAATCAGATGTGTTCCTTTATTAACAAATGTTAATAAGCTTAAACCTTCTATCTATTTCATACTAAAACATTAGCAGAAACGACCTTATTATGTAGTTCTTTGTACGTAGAAGGGAAATAAGGAGATATACTAGAATAAACCTATAGTCAAATGTTTTAAAAATTTGGTTGCTATAGGATGGAAATCCGTTTCTTTGCCTGGCCAGGAGCTGACAAGTTCCCGTATGAAAAATTTAAATAATTAAAACTAAAATCTATATCAAGGAATATCTCGAAAACGGTCAAGTCCACGAAAAAAAAAGTATATGACATAAACTGTGTGTTTTATCGAGATCTATGTCTTTTGTGTAATAAGTTCTTTTCTGTTTCTTACGGTTTACCGATAATGCAAAATTCAGCAAAATCATTCAGAATAAAGAGGTCCTCGGAAGATATTCCTAGAAAATTCAAGATATACATTTTATTTGACATATAAATATATTTAATATACGGTATTGTTAAAGCCATTTTTGAGAAAATAAAAAATTCTGAAAATTTTCCTTGTAAAGGATAATTTGGGGAAGGGGGATTTTTCTCAAAATCTTCGTGCTGAATCCCGTAAAGATAATAAACTTAAATACCTAGTTCGGTATTGTACCCACTTTTCCTTTCTGAATTATCGTGTTCACAGGCACACACACACCTACACATACGGACATTTTTCTAAAAATGCAGGGAGCCTGAAAACATCTATTTTGGGAGAAATATCGCTATCTAATTTTGGGAGCAATACAATACCTTTTCTATACACTGTGTACATAGTACGTGTAGAGATAGTAAACATAAAATTTGATGTGTTCCATTCACATGAATTTCTCTATATCTCTACAACAAATTAAAAGCTTAATCTTTTATTTACTTTAAAAATTAGCATAAACAGTCTTATGGCTTGTTTCCATGTAAATATAACGGAAATAAGGGAGTACCATAAGTTAAAGTGATAGTCAAAAGCTGATTGCTATGTGACTGAAGTTCCTTTGTTTGTATGGACAGGAGTTGACAAATTCCTGTATAAGAAAAGTTAAGTTTTTTGAACCTGAAAATAAAAACAAGAAACATCTCAAAAACGATCAACTCCAGGGAAAAAATGTATACAACATAAATTGTGTGTTTTAATGTGCTCTATATTTTTTGTGTGGTAAGTTTTTGTCCATCTTTTACGGTTTAGCAGTTATGCAAAATTCCGTAAAATTCACTCAGATTAAAGTAGTCTTCAGAAGCTATTCCCAGAAAATTCAAATATACATTTTATTCGTCAGGTAAATATCTTTAATATACGATACTTTAATCAAAATCTTTATAGCCATTTTTTAGAAAATAAAAATTTTCCAATTTTTTTCTCTTTAAACTCTTGGTGTTGCATCCCTGGAAGATACTAAACTTAAATACCAAGTTTCGTATTTTACTGACTTTTCATTTTTGAGTTATCGTGTTCATAGGCACACGGACATACGGACACACAAGGACCTTTTTCTGGAAATACTTTTTTTGGATACAGGGGACCCTAAAACATATGTTTCCGGTGAAATCTCGGTACCGAATTTTTGGTGGAGTGCAATACCTTCTCTATACACTATGTACATAGTATGTATAGAGAAAGTAAAAAGTGTATAACAAATAGTGTGATTTAATGATATCTATATTTTTGTCTACTTCTTACGGTTTACCAGTTATACAAGTGTCATCCGGAATGAAGTGGTCTTCAGAGGTTATTCAAGATATTGTCATAAAATATATTATATATTAATCATATGATGTTTTAATAAAAATTATTTCAACCATTTTTGAGAAGATCAAAATTTTCGAAAAAGGTTCCATGTAAATTGAAGTTGGGGTGAGGGTATTTTCTCGTGTCGCATCCTTGGTGATCTGAACTTAAATACAAATTTTGGTATTTAACAATTTTTTGTTTTTGAGCTATGTTGCCCACAGACGCACGCACGCGCGCACACCCACAGGACTTGTTTCTTATTTTATTTTATTCTGGGGGCCTCAAAATATATTTTTCTGTGAAATCTCAATATTAAATTTTTGGATGGAATACAATACCTTCTCTATCCAAAATGTACATTGTACATACGAACTAAAGAAAGGAAAACTTTTTTTTTTCTTCGGGGAACCCTAAAGCTTGAATTTCTGATGAACTCTCGGAATCGAACCACGTACTATGTAGAGAAAAGAAATACTTGAAGAAGTAAGTATAGAAATTAAACTAATACGATATACATGACCTCAAAACCGCTCACAAGCCTCTATAGTGTGATGGAAGTGTGTAAGCCTCATATGCAGGAGGTCCCGAGTTCTAATCTCAGTTACATTGAGTTCCCGGATAAGATTTTTTCGGAGTTTTTGCTTATCCGGGGAAGACAAATGTTGAGTAACTGTAGCTTATGTTGACTTTGGGTTCGGTTGAGTATAATTTTGTACATTTTATTGATCATCCGATATGATTTACCAGAACGACAAACTATAAAAAACAAAAACAAAACAAGAAATGCCGTGGTTATGGAGCTAAGACATAAGTGCTAAAAATATGATGTGCACCATTCACATGACTTTCTCCATATCCCTGCAACAAATAGTTCTTAAAAAGCTTATACTTCTATTTACTTTATGCTAATCAGAAAAAAATAGCAGAAATAGTCTAATTACTCGCTTCCTTGTCAGTAGGAGCGAAATAAGGGACAACTGTAGGTTAAACTGATAGTCAAAAGCTGGTTGCTATGTCAATGAAGTTTCCCTTGTCTATATGGATAGGAGTTGACAAGTTCCTATATGAGAAAAGTATACGTTTTTCATAGCAGAAATCAAAAATAAGGAATGTCAGAAAAACGATGAACTCCACGAAAAAATGTATAAACATAAATTGTGTGTTTTAATAGAAAATTCAAGATATACATTGTATTTGTCAGGTAAATATGTTTCATATACGAAATTTTAATCAAAATCGTTAGAGCCATTTTTGAGAAAATCAAAAATTTCGAAAAAAGTTCCATGTAAAGGGTAGTTGGGGGTGGGGGTATTTTTCTGAAAATCTTCGTGTCGCGTCCCTGAAAGATACTGAACTTAAATGCCAAGTTTGGTATTTTACCGACTTTTCGTTTTTGAGTTATCGTGTTCAAAGACGCACGGACACACGGACACAGACACACGGACCTTTTTGTGAAAATGCTTTTTTTGGATATTGGGGACCCTAAAACATATATTTCCGGCGAAATCTCGGTATGGAATTTTTTGGTGGAGTGCAATACTTTCTCTATACACTATGTATATAGTGCGTATGGAGAAGGTAAAGATAAATGATAAAAGACGTATCAAAACAGTCGAAACAATCTTTTAAGTTCTATATTAGAGGTGAGCCGTTGAGATAAAAACAGAGAAGAGAAAATAGAGAACAATGAGAACAGAACAGAACAGAAAAGTGTGTCCTGGGAGAAGTGACAATACTAGGAGAGATGTATTCAGCATGCACAAATAATGTCTCCTGATCGTCTGTCGTGGCAAGCATATTCTTATAATTGACTAGGAAGACGGGATATGGGCCCCTTCTGCACAAATAAGAGATTGAAACAACAGTTCTTGGAATACTTCAGTTTCGGAACGAAAAGAGTTGGAGGAAAAGAAGATAAAAGAAAGCTCTACTATTAACACAATATAACTACATATCGTTTTAAAAAAGCTTATTTATTCACCCATTGTGTGATGTCACCCTCCATGGTGTTCTATCATGCTAACCTCTAAAACCCAAAATTGCAGGTTCAAACCTAGCGGTAGGTGACGGATTTTTTTCAGACGCAAAAAAGGCTTCCTTCGGAAGGGAAGTGAAGTCGGTGGCCTCCTGTAATGTTTATTTGCACTAAAAGAACCCTACATACGGAAAGAAGAAGGTTGTTGGGAAATCATTTTCGCCATTTTACGTCCGCAGGTCGTGATTTTGTCCTGCAGTGCCATCTGTAGTTGTGCTGATCCCTCTTCACCTGGCAAATAGTGGCGAACTCTCGAACTAGAAATTCAAATCCCATCATGGAAACATCGTAAGGATGCCTTTTGCTCCACTTAGAAGATACAGGAACCACCATCCCCCATGGTATGAAAAAAGTGCTGACAAACACTATGTGATGCACTATTTTAAGATAATTACTGAAAACTTTGACGAATAAAGGTCGTCTGCTTAGCGCAATGGTAGCCTTGCTGCTTGCCAAACGGGAGACCTGGGTTCCATTCCCAGTATCGGCGTGTGGATTCCCCCCTCCCCTGGGAGACCTGGACCGGGGTGCACTCAGGCTCGTGAGATCCCTGAGGGGGGGGCAATTGAGGAGCTACTTAATGGAGAAGTAGCGGCTCCAGGTCGTGAAGACCGTATTAACTGGCCGGAGATATCGAAGCGCTGACGAGGCCGCGCCGTGGCCGAGTGGTTAGACCACTCACCTCTCACCTAGATGGCCCGGGTTCGATCCCAAGCGACCGCATTTGAGATGTGTGGTGGACAAAGCGGCACTGGGGCGGGTTTTCTCCGGGTTCTCCCGCCATCTCATTCCGCCGGTGTTCCATCTTCATTCGTGTATCACCAGTGTCACTGCCTGCGGTGCCATAAGTAGTTAAAGCGGGCGTTAAACACTAAAAAAAAAAAAAGCGCTGACCACGTCTTACCTCCCAATACTGCACCCCATCCATGACGTCTGTAATGGACCGAGATGGGGGATGCAGCGGCCGGGCGGTAGGCCAAGGCTCTTGGTGAGCTGTGCCACAGAAACATACAGTAACTAAACTTTTCAGTGACAGCAACGTTGATGCTTGTATTAAGAGTATTCTGTTGAGTGATCAACAATGGAATCTCAATCAGTAGGTTACAAGTTGAAATTTCTTCAACTAGAATCACTCCCTCCCACCGCCGTGTCTGGAAATAATTAAGTGGGAGTGAATGGTTCATTATAAAACCGAATAGAACCGATATAAAACTAGTTCAACTGGCAATAAGCACCAGTTGTTTCTCAAGACAGAGAGCCGATTTAAAGGTAGCCATACAAATGAAACGATTAAAAAGAAATTAAGTATCACCTTAACTCATTTCAGTATACTTTTCACTACACTTTGCAAAACTAAAGCGTCATACCACTGAATGCTTTATTTTGCTATGGAGATAATCAAGTTTCCAAAAATGGATTGGGTTTTAGTTGGAATTTTTAAACATGTTCAGGCCCAACTGTCATCAGTTGCGGACTGCCAACAAGAGAAAGCCATTACGCTGTGTTTATTTTAATGATCACTCCACTAGATAGCGTCATTACAAAATAAACTTTTTTTCCCCAATAATGCAATTTAAAGGAAGTTTCTAAAAATTGTATAGCTCTATTCTGCTGGTTCTTCTTTCTTTTCTTGTTTTCTGAGGCCGTTGGCCTCTTTAGAATGAATTATAGCCTCCACAAAGCTTTATTACGTCACATTTAATATATTCTTTTCGTTCTTTATTCTTACTTAAATATGATTTAGGATTATTGATAACATTTTGTTATAGCATTACATTATAATCTGTATTTAAAGCTATATAAGCATCCCTTTTCTCCTAAAAAAAAATGGCGTGTTATTTATGGACGCTCTTTAACTGCAGTGGTTCTCAGCGTCCCATTCTAAATTGGGCGTGAAAGACCGCTTAATTTTGCTCAGAGGCCTCTCTGTCAGGCTTGAGGTTCTTTCACGTGCCGTAAATCTACGACACGGGACCAACGGCTTTACTTCCCTTCCGAAGGAAGCCGTGCTAAGGATTTTTACACCCGAAAAAATCCATCGTCCTCCGCCGGGTTTCAACCCGCGACCTTGGGTATATGAAGTCAGCATGGTAACCATTACACCACGGAGGGCGACTCCCTTTTCTCCTTCACATTTATTTATTTTGTTCTTATTTTATTTTACTTTCTCCATTTCATACATTCCTTTCCGGGAGAGAAGCGAGAAAATTTCACGGAGTGTGATGTAGCCCATTATGAGCATAGCATACAAAGCAATTATAAATTCAGAACTAAATTATTGTGACACAGCGGTTTTTGCCCAACTTTCGGTGTCACACAGTCGGAGAAATAAACAACGATAAGCAGCGCTCTCGCCCATTGTAGGCACTGCGCTATGGAGATTAGTCAGAATGTTCTGGAGCTATCTCTTCCCCCTGATAACAGAAGGCTGCCATAACATTTCTAGAAATTTCTGCGGATATATCAGCTACATTAAAAACGAACGCTCTTGCATGATGGAATCAAAGAGTGAGTAGCGAGTGCGTCTTGAAAATTAACGAGCGTTCTTCAGTGAGTTCTGGAAGTGCAACGACTGCAGCTTCCGCAGGAGATTAAGAGAGTTTTTTTGTTTCATTTCAGCAAGTGAACTGTTCGGGTGAAGAGGCTACGTCAGGCGTATTTCATCATGCGGCGTCATAGCGGAAGAAAGTGAAGCAACAAGTGGAAATAGCGCTACTTCACAAAGAATGAAATGACAGTGATCTTAAGTGAAGTGACAGTTCTAAAAGCTAGACACTATTTTATAGCAGAAGTCACGAATGGGTTGCAATGCCTCATAATTACTTTCTCTACACGTACTATTCTTATAACAGCACCGAAGGTATTGAATTCCACCCAAAAATTCGTCGCGAAGACTTCACCGGAAATTTCTTTTGTATCTTCTAAGTGTGAGAGACAAAGGTTTTACCCCACTCCAGAAGCTTTTTTTGAAATGTTTTGCTTTTATCAAAAATTACTAATGGTTTTGTTTAAAATGCCAAATTATAATTATTATAATTATCATTATAATTATTATTGTTATTATTATTTTTATTATTATTATTTTTATTATTATTATTATTTTTATTATATTTATTATTATTACTATTGCTGTTGACACGACAAGTGCATGTATATCTTGAATTATCTGGGAATAGCCTCTGAAGGTCTCTTCATTCTGCATGACTCTGCATAGCTGGTAAACAGTAAGAAAGACACAGAAACTTACTGCACAAAAAATATGGATCTCGTTAAAACAGACAATTTTGTATATACATTTTCATAGAGTTAACTGTTTCCGAGTAAATCCATATTGTTGGTTTCAGTTTTAAGCCATTTAAAGTTTTCTCAGGCCGGAAGTTAGCTTTCATTTCATCTTTCTCTCTCTTTCTTTATTTCCGTAAAGTGAATTGAATATCAATAGTTCACATAGCGACCGGGGTTTTAAATTATTTGACTATTTATCCTAGTCCTTATTTTCCTTCTACTTAGAAGGACCTAATTCCAGCATTTCTGTTATTTTTTATTAAAAAACCACGATACCCATAAAAGGAATAATCTTAGTAACAATAGTTTGTAGAGAAATCATATGAATTGACGCAAAAGATACTTTAATTTTTTTTTTATTTTTGTTGGAGTCCGTTTGTTTAAATTTTTATTTCCCAGGACTATGAGGTATATTTGAAAAATACCGAGCCACTGACTCAAACATTTTCTCTGGGACTGGCATTTGGGAGGTTGAGAGATCGGTTACCCGCGGTCAACCTCTATGATCCATTGGTTTTCGGTTCTTTTTTTCTTCGGGTCACTAGGCGAATGCTGGAGACGACTCTTCATTCCCTCGAAATTCCTGCCCTTTCATTTTATCTTCATTTCATCCCAAACAGTCTCTTTTAGCGTGTACGTATGGACGAGGATTGCGGCAGAGGCACCAGTTCGTGGAGGTGATTGCGCTCTGGAAATATAACTTAGTTGTCCGCGTATTCAGGTGGTCAATCTCGGTCTGAGTCACGGGCTGCTGGCGCTCCCCGCGTCGGGATGAAGAACTGCCTCGACGGCTCTCTCCCTGTGATATTCTTCTCATCCTGCCCCCAGAGGTTTGACGTAGGATGAGCCCACGACTGCAGTGTGGAATAACCCTCCATAGCGTACACACACTCACATATTTGAGAAGTATACATCATGGAGAGAGAAATACATACACGAACAGCGCAGGAAACTGATGAAGAACTTATTTTGAAAATCGCAGATCCATCAGTCTGACTCGGAGTGTACCATCGGTACTTCAATGTGCGCATCTGCCCTCGTCAGACTACAATTCTGCTTCTAGTAGCGCGCTTGCGGCAACATTATTCAGTCTACGATCACTCATGAGCCGTTAGACGACGCTGGGTTCGAACTCCCGAAAACACTCAAGGGATGAGGGACAGCACTGATGTGATCAAAATCCCGAAACATGCAGACCTGCCGTATTTTCCAACCATTTACTTCATAACCGACACAAGAATAAATAAATCCACATCCAACCAAAAAATCCGATGTGCTCCATTCACATGACTTTCTCTCCATCTCGCTAACAAATTACTGTTGAAAAACATATTTTTCTATTCACTTCATGCTAATCGAAATACGTTTTAGCAGAATTTGTGTTATTACTTGCTTCTTTGTAAGTAGAAGGCAAATAAGCGAACACAATAGGCTTAAGCGATAGTCAATTTTTTTAAAACCGGCTGCTATGCGATTAAAATCCATTCCTTTGCATGACTAGGAATTGAAAAACGTCCGTCTAAGTTAAGTATTTTAAAACTGCAAGCAATACATGGAATATCTTGGAAAGAGTTAAAATCCACAACAAATATGCATATGACATAAATTGTATGTTTCAACGAGATCTATATTTTTGAGAAGTAAGTCTTTGACTACATCTTGCGGTTTACCATTTAAGTAATATTCATCCCGAGAGAAGAAGTCTTTAGAGCTATTCCATATATATACATTTTATTTGTCATGTAAATTTTTAATACACCGTATTTTAATCAAAATTGTTAGTGCTAATTTTAAGTAAAAAAAACTTCACCTTTTTCTAAAAATACTTCCTTTGGATACAGGGAACGTGTATATCCGGTGAAATCTTGGTAACGACTTTTTGGGTGGAGTACTATACCTTCTCTAAAAATCCGTGTATGTGTGTGATAAATACCAAACACTTACATGATACCATGATATTCGTATTTTTTTCGCTGTTTACCCTCCTCGTATGTGGAGGACTTACACGCCAGCGCCTGAGGTCAGATGCCTGTTGAGGACTCCAGATAAAAGAGAGTAGCCTGGAGGGGTGATTAGTTCGATGTTTGGTAAAAAGTGAGGAAGACATGACTGTGAAATGAATGAAAGGAAAGGTGATACAGAAGGTGGTATATTGAATGGCAGGGTAAACTGGAGAACCCGGAGACAATCCGGCAGATACCGTTTGGCCCACCACAACTTATGGGATGAACCGGGGACGTCTTGGTGAGAGGCGAGCGGTCTAACCTCTTGGTCACGACGCCACTACCGCCCGGCCGCAGCATCTCCGAAGGCGTCATGCATGGGTGTCAGTGCTGGAGTGTGAGACGTGATCAGCGCCTCGAGTCCCTCCCGGCCGGTTAATGCGGCCTTTTCGTTCAGGTGCCACCACTTCTCAATCAAGTAGCTCCTCAATTGACAACCCCAGGGAACTCACAAGGCTGAGTGCAGCCCGGACCAGGTCTCCCAGCGGGGGAAAGTTCCCCACGCCGGTACCTGCAAACTAGCCCAAGCCTCCAGCTTGGCAGGCAGCCGCGATACCATCACGCTATGGAGACGACTGCCACTTACAGTACCGTGATACAATGATACAGAAACCAAACCTTTACCTCTACCTCTGTTCTTTACTTGGAACATTAAAAAAAAATTTAAATTATGGCAAAGTTTATATCTTCAATTTTCTGAGAATAGTCTGTAAAGACCTCTTCACTTGGGAGAAATTGTATACAATATTGTGAAAATAATAGACGGCAGAGATCGTCATGAGAGTGTAACATTAATATATTTACAGCGCTGATTTGTTTCCCTTACAGTAGAATGCTGATGTTGCTTCTTCTCTGTTTTGAGGACAGTCATCACAGAGCAATTGGTTAACAGCCTCGGCCTCCATTACTAATCTATGCAAGTACTTCCTGAGACCCGTTTGTGCATCTTGAAACATCTCATGTGCTCCATTCATATAGCTGCTCCAAATACAAACTATTTTTACTATTCTTATCTACATCATGCTAACCGAGATAAACATTACCAGAAGTGGTTTTATTATTTGCTTCCTTGTAAGTAAAAGGGAAATAAAGGGAGTATATTATCCTAAAGCGATAGTCAATTTTTTTAAAAGCTGGTCGTCATGTGAAACAATTGAGGTTCGTTTCGCTTTGCATGACTTATGTAGTTTAAAACTCAAACCAATAATAAGCCATATCTAAAAAACGGTCAACTCTAAAAGAAAAACGATTATATGACTAAGTTATGCGTTTTAGTGAAATCTACAATTTTTGTGTATGAAGTTTGTGTCTATGTTTTACGGTCTAACCGCTAGACAAAATTCTCCAAACTCATACATAATAAACAGCATTTCAGAAGCTATTCCCAGAAAATTCAAGATATAAATTTTATTTGCGATGTAAATATCTTTAAAATACGGTATTTTAATCAAAATAAACAGAACCATTTTTGAGAAAAACAAAATGTTCAAAAGTTTTTCTATGTTAAGGTTAGTTTATCTTGGGAGATATTTTTGAAAAACTTCGTATCAGATCTTTGGAGCATAATAAACATAAATATCAAGTTCCGTTTTTAACGGTTCTTTCGGTTTTTAGCTATGATCTCCACAGACAGACACACACACACACACATTCACGGATCTTTTTCTCAGAAAAACATGACTTTCTCTGTATCTCTGTAACAAATTAGTTTTAAAAAGAGTATTCTTCTATCTACTTCATAATAATCGAGATAAACATTAGAAGAGATTGTCCTTATTACGTGGTTCCTTGTAAGTAGAATGGAAAAAACTTAATATTCCATTCACATGATGTCTTCTAGCTGCATGGTAAACAAACCGTTTATTCGAAACATTATCCTGTTATCTATATAATACTAATCAAGAAAAATATAAGCAGAATTATTTATATTAGTGGCTTCCTTGTAAGTAGAAGGGAAGTAAAATGAACAGGCTAAAGCAATAGTCACGTTCTTTAAAAGCCAGTCAGTCTTTATCTAAAAAATTGAGGTTCGGTAAATAAACGAGAAAAAAGATGTCTTACCACTTGGGAAAAGTTTAAGTCACTTAACATTGAAGCCATAATCCGGAATATCTCAAAAACGGTTAACTCTACAAAAAATTTACACGGCATAATAAGATATACATTTTTTGTGTAGTAAGTTTTTGTATATCTCTTACGGTTTAGGAGTTACATAAAAGCTATCCAGAATGAAGAGGTCTTCAGAGGCTAGTCTTAGAAAATTCAAGATATACATTTAGTTTGTCATAAAAATATCTCATACATAATGTATTTTAATCAAAATCGTTAGTCAGTTTTGAGAAAATAAATATTTTCGAAAAATGTCCTATGCAAAGAGTAGTTGGGGGTGGGGGATTTTCTCTAAAATCTTTGTCCTTGGAAGATACTCAGCTTAAATACCAAGTTTCGTATTTAATCGACTTTTTAGTTTATAACTATTCTGTAAACAGTCACACACGGACCTTTTTTTAAAGTGTTCTTTTTATTCAGGGGGTTCGGAAACTTGCATTTCCGGTGAAATCACGGTATTGCATTTTTAGTACATTACAATACCTTCTCTATACACTATGCCTATTGTGCGTGTAGAGAAAGTAACAATTTTTTTCGGGACTTCAACATATGCATTTCCGGTGAAATCTCGACATCAATTTCTAGGTGGAAGAAATAGTTTATTATGATTTTGAAGTTTTACATTGCAATCCGAATTGTGCTATATTTAGGATGTATTCCCACAACATCCGCGAATTGATTGGCGGTAGCAGTTTATCAAGGAAGTTTGATAACATTCGACCTAACTAGAACATGTTTATCTGTAACTGTTTTTTATTGCTGCGCAGTGATAAATCTCGTTCACTTTAACGAATAATAAGGATTTAGTAAGTCAGTTGATAACAAATAAATAGACAAACTCTCCAAAATGATGTTGTAATAGAATGCTGTAAAATTAAAAGCTACATAATTCGCATATATAGCCTTCGAAAGAATACTATAATATCCCTCTATTCTTGGGGTTTGTTTCTTCTTTCTCCTTTTACACCGCGTGTTCTTCAGAATTGGAATTGGTCAAAACTAGCATTAAAAACAAATACCTGTTGAAATATTATACCTAAGTTCAGTATACGCATTTAAAATAAGCTCAAATGCTTGTGTTTATACCTTGCTATATGAGCTGTTCCCGACGGTTTCTTTTCCAGACTCGACTCAAATTCTGTGGCCCCTTTGTGTAATTTACACGTGCAATATTGACCACTACTTCTAGAATTTGTTGTATACCACATGTCAAGAGGTATAAAATAAAGGCAGTAAAATCCTTTCATTTCATTTCTCCATTTGTAATATACAATTTACAAGGATTGTCAAAATGAACAAAACATGTATAAACTAATTATATTTATTTATACAATTTTACAATGAATACAGAGAGTACAAATATATAATATGCATTATATACAAATATTTTAGTTCAATCATTTATTTAAACTTTTAAACTCTTCAACAGCATATAATACATTTTTCAAAAGATATATTACTTTCTCTACACGTACTATGTACATGGTGTATAGAGAAGGTATTACATTCTACCCAAAAGTTCGATACCGAGATGTCACCGGAAATACACGTTTTGGGTCCCCCTGAATCCAAAAAAAGACCTTAAAATACCAAACCTTGTATTTAAGTTTGGTATCTTCCAAGGATGCGACACGAAGATCTGCAAGAAAATTCCACCACCCCCAACTACCCTTTACATGGAACTTTTCGAAAATGTTGATTTTCTCAAAAATTGCTCTCACAATTTTGATTAAAATATCGTATATTAAAGATATTTACCTGACAAATAATATGTATATCTTGAATTTTCTGGGAATAGCCACTGAAGCCTACTTTATTCCGCAGGAATTTTGCATTAGTGCTAAACTGTAAGAAATGGACAAAAAGTTACCACAAAAAAATCTAGAGCACATTAAAACACACAATTTATGTTATATGACTTTTTTCGAGGGGTTGATCGTTTTTGTGATATTCCTTGTTTTTGATTTCAGCTTTGAAAAACTTATACTTTTCTCATACAGGAATTTGTCAATTCGTGTCCATACAAAGAAAGGAACTTCAGTCACCTAGTAACCAGCTTTTGATTTCACTTTAACCTATGATACTCCCATACTTCGCTTTTTCTTACAAAGAAGCAGGTAATAAGACTATTTCTGATAATTTTTCTCGATTAGATTGAAATAAGCAGAAGAATAAGCTTACTAACAATAATTTATTATACAGAAGTAGAGAAAGTCATGTGAATGGAACACATCAGATATTTTTTAATAAAATTGCTTTAAGTTGAGTTGTTTCTTCTGTTAACTGTTTTATTTGTAATGGCAAATTATTGCACAATTCTTTGGTTTTATTTTCTATGCCTTTGTTACTTAAAGTTCTTCTTAATCTATTAATGAAATAATGTGCTTTTATTTTTGTATCTTGTTTGTGTACGTTTAGTTTTTTTACTTCTGATTTTCAGTATTCCTTATAGCATTATTAGCTATTTGATGTGACTGAATTTCAGTAAGGAATTCAAATGAGATTAGTGGCTCCATGCAGTGAAGGCAAATAACCAGCGAAATGGGGCCTTATTGTTCCATAAGGGAAATAAAAATATGGTTTTTTGCTATAGGATAGCCAGTGGTATCATGTACGCTGAAAGACATCCATAATGCAACATTCTATCTGAAAAACTGTTCGCTAGGCCTTGCCAGCGATCTGCAGAACTGGTATATCATTGGCAGACAGAACAACGGGTCATGGTAGATCTCAAACGGCTCACACGCTGGAAATGTTGTAACATGTGATCTTCAAACAAGTGTGTGAAAAATTGCAGCTGTTGAAGATATCGACGCTCTTGCGAAGTTAGTGCTGCATGAGCAGTTACTTTATCTTTATATCCTTTTATTGACGCATTACTCTCTCTACACGTACTATGTACATAGTGTATAGAGAAGGGCTTGTATTTCACCCAAAATTCGGTACCGATTTTTCACCAGAATATATGTTTAGAGGTCCCCTGAGTTGCGGCGGTTACGGTGTTACGGGTTTATGTCCTGGGTGCAGGTTTTGACTATTAGGAATGGTGTGGAGATGTGGTTGCCCTAGCTCAGGATTTTGTTAGTATGGAATCTCTTTTCAGGTGTGTAAGACACAAGTGATTTATTCATTTAGTTCGGTCTTTTTCCGCCGTTGAACGCACACGCATTCCTCCTAAATGTTCTACTGTGAAACTACGCGTTACCCGACCGCGACTATTATTACGTATTACTTTTTATGGAGTGATTTAGTCCGTACTCTGGTCTGTATTAAAATAATTATTTCCCTTACAACTAAAGGTAGCCTGAACGGATCAGCCACGGACCCTAAATATCACATATTTGCTCTGCGGATGTTCTACGCCAGATGCCAAACAGTGTCGCCTGCCCAGCGACGGCATTATTTTCTTTTTTCCTGTTATGTTCACCCTCGGGCAGTATAACCTCGGTTCATTGCCTTACCCTTAACGGTACTGTCCTACCGGGGTCCTTCGCCAGCTTGTGACAACTCGACTACTTAGACGTGTTTGAAATCTTTTTCCTTCTCCATTTTCAATGTACATTTGTCCACTCTTAGTATACTTTATATTATTAGCTATAATTTATATTTCCATTTTAAATAACTCAGCCCCGTGACAAGACATGCACTATCTCAGAGTCCAAAAACGCATTTTTTAGAAAAAGGTGCGTGCGTGTAGCTTAGGGCTGTGGACAGCTGGCTCAAAAAGATCATAGATAAAATTTAAAAACAGTGTCCTAAATATGTTATTTACACGTTGTCTTTATGGAAAACCTTCCTATAGGGCATATTGTTAAGAATTTTATCACGCGCAAAGTAAGTTACTATTAAGTCACGGTATAACAATTTGCTATGAGGCATTACTCTATATTAATTACATACCAGTTTCATGTATAGCAATAAATCTTACCTAAAATAAGATTTCAAGTGTGGTGGAAACAACACGAGCTGAGAGGTTAACTGTGCGATATCAAATTGCTTTATTGTGTGCTTTGGAAAACATCCTGGAAAATCCTTCATGTGCCGTGACTTCATACTACTCTGGAGCTCGTAGCCAGCTATCGTAAAACTAAAACCTTATCAGCCAGCATAAGACACTCATTGCCCAGGTAGCTACTTTTGTTTTCTCTTCCCCTTCAGCCATATTGTACATTACGTGACGCACTTTGTAATCCTTGCATTTTATTGACCAAAGCCATCAAATACTTATCAATTTTTTTTACCCTTTAAAGCACGCACTTGTTTCTTCTCAAGACTACCTTAAACGTACTGGAAGCAATTTGTGAAGAAAACTTGTGAAGCTGCGACAATTCTTGGAAATTGTTGAAAACATTGAATTTTGAATTTGGCAAAATAAATAAATAAACAAAAATAATGACCTTGTACAATCACCTTTAGTCGCCAGACCTCCTTGACAGATCACAGTACCGTGCCATTAGCTTTTGTGACTTGTGAACCCCTTTTTATGAATCAGAAAAACATGATAATAACTAGAATTAATATTCGAAGATAATAATTAATATGATTAAATTAATATTAAATACTATTTAAGTGAAACATATAGTTATAGGGTTAGAGGGGAAAACTAAAAGTTTATATTTCGTCAAGTATGCTGTGGAAAAAAAAAAGATAGAAATGCAGTAAATAAGGAGTTCTGCAAAGGACAGGAAATGGTCAGACCAACAATTTTCACGCCTCGCCAGGTGCAGGTGTGATCGACTGTTAATAACAGGGTTTTACCCGCATACATGGATATTGTATCAATGTCTGGGGCAGTACTTGGCAGAACAGTGCAGAGGTAAGACAGTGCAGTTTTTAAAATACGTTCACCACGCTACGGTAGCAACGTTTCTAAATGGAAACTAGTATTTTTATATTCGCGGAGTTTCGTCCAGAAATATAGATCTTAAAAATGTGTCTCTGCCCTGGCAACGGACTGCCGGTCTCAATAAGGATCAAAATAAACAGCGATTACTGGAAATTGTAAGTATTCACAATGTCTGTATGTGGAAAACCCAAATCGCAAAATAAACTTACATCTTACATGAACAGGATGTGAACCGCGCCCTGAGAAGTACGACGTTCGAGATCTCATGCTCCAGAGACCAGCAGAGGGAGGAAAGTGGGGTGAAGGTACGTGAAAGTAGACATTTATTCTCCAGACACACCCATCCCGATTCCGACCAGGCGGGCTCACTCGATATTATAGGTCCGTAATTCACGTGCTGCACTTCATTTACGGATTAGGCAAGATTCACCACAACTGGCATTGTAAATTATCGCAGCACACATATATGCAGATGAAAATCCTGGAGCAATAATGCAGGATCATTTTACTATCAATGTGTGGAGAGGAGTAGTTGGAGACACTATTAGGGCCATACATCTTACCTAACAGACAAAAAAGTGCACCTTTTAATAAAAGTACCTCTCTTTCATTAATTAAAATATCATTTAAACTTTAACCTGAAAATGATAACCAAGTTATTTTCAGTTTTTGACTCCATCAAATATTATAAACATCAATCAATTGAAGTTGTATTTGATTTGTATTAATTTCAACATCATTATGATTAATATTTTTGTATCACTGATTCCTATGCGATGAATTTGCCTTTGGAGAATGTTGCCGTGTAGAAGACACGGATTTGGTTAATGCATGACAGGGCACCAACCCAAATTCTACGTATCATACAACAGTAGTGCTATCAAACTTTTCATAGAAGATGGACTGGTCGAGGATGTTCAAGTAACATAACTTACTCATTCTATTGGATTTCTGAAAATGAAGACATTTAAAGACATTGGTGCATGCATACATTACCAGAGCGTGGAAGCAATGCACCTATGTAATCAACTCCGAGAATAGCCAGGTATAATCTCAGGAGTTCGTGATTATATGAGAAGAAGAGCTGAACCCTGCGTAAAACTGAATGGTACTCACACGGAGCATCTCCTGTGGTAGTATCGGCAGATATCCGCAGATAGATTGGTCAAAATCATCACAACTCCTGTTCCTGCTTATGGATGTTAACCCAAATAGAAGGTTGTACTATTAAGCGTTTGTGTGAATGAAATATTATGTCCTCTAGATTGATTGTTTGAAGAAGTACACTGTTTATTTTTTTTTTCCATTTTCTTTTCTTTTTCTATGTTTTTTTTTTTTTTTACGCCCACTTTACTACGTATGACACTGATGATACCGAGTCGAAAACCTCCGAACCGGCTGCGCAGTGTTTTTCCACTGGACGTGTGAACTTACGATTCCGCACTGCTGCTAAAAACAAAGTCACGCTTCTGACGCAATTTTTCTCTGCTCTGGAAGTGAAGTATTGAGTTGATAGTGATATGGTGTAGTTATTATTATTATTATTATTATTATTATTATTATTATTTTGTGCTGTATTTAGCCACAGTGTATTATAGCTGTGTGTATGTTTTCTATTGTTTTTATTTATGATTCAAGTGTGTTAACATAGTCAGCTCGAAAAGTGTAAGTACGATTTACAGAAATATTTCCAGGTGTAAAAGCTCCAGGGGCAATGTTTTTCGAGTGAACAGTTGACGCCCGTACGTATGTGAATAAATTTGTTCCATTTGTTTTAGAGAATTAACAAACAGGGGGAGTGTTTTTTTTTTCAACAAAACTCTGCAACAGCTCAAACGGCCAATCTTTAAATGAGAATAGTTGAAAGTGTGTTCCAGGACAGAATTATTCGTAGGTTTTGTGTGCCCTCGGTCCGCCGACCTAGCTCCCTGCGATTTTTGTCTCTGAGGTGACTTAAAACACAAAATGTACAAGACAAACACACACACACACACACACACACACACACACACACACACACACACACACACACACCCTGGAAGAGTTAGTACAAAATATCCGCCAGGAAATTCAAGATGGTTAGTTTCCTAAAGAGGCGCTATAAAGGTATAGACAACGACGGTGGCCAGTTTCAGCATCTCCTTTCATAAAAGCGGTAAGTAGTTTTAAAAATGTTGTATGGTTTCATCCGCGCCTTTCTGTGATAGCGATAGACGGCAACGAGCGCAGAGGACGCGGACAGGCAAAACGCCGTGCAGACGGTTCGTACTTTTTTGGCACACTCATTACATAGAATGAAGATGGAGTACTGGTGGAATGTGATGGTGGGGGAAACTGGAGAACCGGAGAAAACCCCGCTTTGTCCACCACAAATCCCACATGCGGTCGCTTGGTGAGAAATGAATGATCTAAACACTCGGCTATGGCGCGGCCTAACCCATTATCTGTCGTGTAGCATTGCATACTTATTGATGTGACAAAAATATGCTTCACTATTGGACGGGAGTTAACCGTATGTTTCTTCTACCAAAAGAAATATTTTAGGCTGAAAATTGTGTATACATGATACAATGGCAGACTATTCTCAGTGCTTTCTGAGATTAATTTCCAAACGAGGTAGATGAAGTATCAAACCAAGGGCATTAGCCAATATCGCTTATCGATTTTTTTGTGTTTTCTTTAGTCAGATAAGCCCCTGCTTAATGACGAAACTTATAACATGATTAATTAAATAGCAACAAACAAGGTGGCACAAGAAGAAAATGAGTACGCAACCGAAGCCATCTAGCAGTAAATGCTACTCTAATTTCCAAATCCTATAAAGAAATTTCTCTGTTTCTGCCTAACTCTAAATGTATCGATGATTTGTAAATAATTCTTACATCACCAATTAGAAGTTTTGAGTAACTATGAGTAGTGTGAAAAATATAAAAATAACATATGAACATAGCATGTTGACAAATGCATCCTTGATACATGACAACTCTGTTTCGTGTACACTCATTTTACGTAAAGTAGTGCGTGTACCCAGTAATGCAATGTGTTATTCCAGTACACGCACTCTGCCCTAAGGTAGGACATCTGTTTTACACACAATGTCTCCACCTGCTTCACTTCAGGTTCCCTAGAAGATAGAATGCTCTACAGAGCATTTCACGCTTAAAAGACATTACAGGTTAAATGGACTGCGTTGTTGTCAGATGTGTCAAGCAAGAGGAGCTGCTGGGAGTGCACATGGTTTGCTGATGATGCAGTATCAGACATTATTCTGTATCAGTCGTTTTCTTCTTTCCTATGTTAGGCGCAATTTGATGTTTCAACTATGAAGAAACGATTCTACTTACATATAAAATCAGTTTTTTCTCCTTCTTCTAACAGGCCATATCAAATTAGGGAAATACATGCTTATAGACTTCTTGATTAAAAAAAAGAAAATTTATTATACATATCCGTGTGTGTGTGTGTGTGTGTGTATGTGTATGTGTGTATGTGTGTGTGTCTGTCTGTGGGCAGCATCACTCAAAAACCAAAAGTCAGTCAAAAACCAAACTTGATATTTAAGTTCAATATCTTCCAAGGATGCGATAAGAAGATTTTCAAGAACCCCCCCCCCAACTACCCTTTACATGGAACAGTTTTCGAAAATTTTAATTTTCTCAAAAATGACTGACGATTTTGATTAAAATATGGTGTATTAAAGATATTTACCAGACAAATAATATGTATATGTTGAATTTTCTAGGAATAGCCTCTGAAGACTACTTTATTCCGGATGAATTTTACGGAATTTTGTATAACTGCTAAACCGTAAGAGATAGACAAAAATTTACTTCACAAAAAATGTAGATCACGATAAAACACAGAAGTTATGTCATATACATATTTTATAATAAGAACCTTAAATCTCCATCTTGAGTTATCTGAAGTCTATTTCTGAGCTTTGATATAAGATGCTTGAAATACTATAAACAGCTTCTTAACCGCTTTTCACGCTGCAGGATAGTGATCTGGGGGATTGTTTCTGCAGCCAAAACTGTAGATAAAATAATGTAACTTATCGTTTTGGCTCAAAATCATTGGCTCCTAAGTTCTTCTCACACTGCTTGAATATCTAAAAATATATTTATCACCCTCACTGTAATTTCCTTGCAAGCAGATTCTTAAATCATTCTGTCTTATCTACGTTTCGGAAGTTTTGATAATAGTTGTTGGCATCAGTCAACCGCAAAAATTCGAAACGGGAATAATATTTCGTGTTGCTCGAGAGGACTTTCTAAACGCACATTGCATCTCTCTCTGTCTCAAAGGCCGACAGTGTGAGAAGTGATAGTGATAGTTGGTGAAAGTAAGATCTGCAGTAGGGCTACGAAAAATAAGAGACTGTGATTTTGTAATTCTTTCCATTCCTTGTATTCTTTTTGAAAAAATAATATTTAACAATTATATTTCTTCATAAACAGCAGCCTTAATGAGGATGGATATCATCATTTTGTCTCATATTCATAAAATTTGGAGCTTGTTTCCAAAAGGTACCAAATCGAACATACACAGAGCAAGGAAAAGACAAAAATCAACAAACAAACAAAAATACCGATAATTACAACAGTTCTTGCCGAAAAACAATATTGGGCATACAACTTTTCAACTAGTTATGTATTTAATAATGTTATTTTATAGTCATTAGAAATTGAATTCTACTTTCTGTACACGCATTATGTACATAATGTAAAAGAAGGTATTTTAACGCACCCAAAAATTCGATACCGAGATTTCACCAGAAATAGTTTTGGGTCCCCTGAATCCAAAAAAAAACAACAGTTTTTAGAAAAAGATCCGTGCATGCGTGTGTGTGCCTATGTTGGTCTGTGTATGTGCGTGTGTGTGGACAGAATTGCTCAAAAGGTCGTGAAATTAAAAACTTGGTATTTTAAGTTTATTTTCCAAGGATGCGACACGAAGATTTAAAAAAAAAAAATCCTCAACCCCCCTAGTCTTTACATGGAATTTTTTTTCGAAAATAAAATTTATATCCTGAATTTTACGAGAATAGCCACTGAAGATATATTTATTCTGGATGTATTTTACGGAAGTTTGAATAACTGGTAAACCGTAAGAAATAGACAAAAATGTACCACACAAAAATTTACAGCTCGTCATAACACAACATTTATGTTATATATATATATATATATATATATATTTTTTTCGTGGAGTTGACGTTTTTGAGATGCTTCCTGTTGTTAGTTTCAGCTTTAAAATACTTATACTTTCTCACACGGGAATTTGTCAACACCTATCCACACAAACAAAAGTACTTCAATCACATAGCTTAGACTGTCAAATTAGCCTATGGTACTCCCCTATTCCCCTTCTACTTACAAAGAAGCAGATAATAAGACCCTTTCTACATTATTTTTTCTCGATTGGCATTAAGAAAGAGAAAAATAAACCTTTAACAATAATAATTGATTACCAAGATGTAGATATAGTCATATGAATGGAACACATATTTTTTAATATGATACCTTTAGCCAGTAGAATTGTTTTTACTTAATACCGTTTTACAGTCACCAACAGCAACAATGATAACAATAATATCTTTTGTAATATTTATTGTGTTTTAACTTTTAGAAGCAACGTTTAACTTTTTAAAATTTCAAAATTTATTTCCCCTACCATTCTAGACAATTCTTTGTGGAATGGGAAGCGATTGCTTTAATTTCCAATTATTATGTACTAAATATTTGTTAAATTTTGCTATTAACTCTCAAGAGAATTTGGTATTTTGCGACAAACTGTTTTTTTGAACCACCTCCACACATGGGAGGTGGTTCTTTGTGTGCGAAAAAATAAATGTATTAGATTCTGCAACAATTTAAATATAGGTAGTTACTGGTATTTAAAACGCAATTTTTGAAATGTTTGGATTAGGCATCTTTTGAAAACAGGATCCACAAATATCCTGTAGATATAAATAGTGGTATTAACTTGAGTTTTAGTTTTAGGGTTGTACTATTGAAAAACACACACACAACATCTTTACAATAACCATTTTTGATTTACGAAACCTCAAAGCGTAATCTACATGAAATTTCGATTATGAATTTTTGGATGAATATATAACTTCCAATAAATATTTAACTTCCTATATAACTTATCATAAACAACTGTAGCGAAACAAATTAATTACTCCAACTGATCAAAGTTCTATGGAAAATGATGGTTACCATTGCAATTAATATATTGCAAATACCATGTAGCTTCGTTATATAATTTTTTTAAAGAATACTTGTTACTTTTAAAGAATTATGAAAACTAAATTTTTTTTTTTTTTTTTTTTTTTTTACGTGAAACATGTTTGTTTTTATGTCTTCATCTAAATTATGTAACCAAGGGAACTACATAAAAATATATTTGATTTTCACTGTTACCTTGCGTCATTGACTGCATAACCGGGTACATTCTCTAGGTATTTAAAGGAGGAGGCCGTAGTATTGCCATCTACCGTCGCTAGATGACAGTACTACGACAATCTAGCGGC
The DNA here is from genome assembly GCA_030762935.1 of Hymenopus coronatus. Classification (NCBI taxonomy): domain Eukaryota; kingdom Metazoa; phylum Arthropoda; class Insecta; order Mantodea; family Hymenopodidae; genus Hymenopus; species Hymenopus coronatus. The sequence continues at coordinate 102,260,557 of CM060882.1, read as the reverse complement.
AAATAAACAAGCACGTACTCTATATGTTCGTCTCTCTTATTTAAAATAAGTTGTTTCTTCATTTTAAACGACAGAGAAAGGAAAGGACAGTTAATACGTGAAAGTATGTGAATGTTACTGTTACATTGCAGCATTGTCTCCATGGACTGGTGCCTTGCGTTAACGTTGAATGGGGAGGACAAATAGAGCACTACTACTGCCATTTAGCAGCAAATGACCGTGCTATCATTGACACCTGGCGGCTATTAACCGGATGCGTTTTCTAGACACACTTACTGCTATGGCGCTTTTTCAATTTCTAAAGTTGCGCAGTAAACAGACCCTTAGTCGGCAACATTACCACTGTGTAACAATATGAAGTTATGATTGTTTAGAATTCATCTGAAGTAAAGTACGAAAATCGAATAATCAGTCACTCGTACATTCAAAATTAATGGTCATTATCTATTTCAACCTTTCTCTTCGATCTCATCATCTATAAAAGTTTTCCTAGTGTCTGAGTGCACACATCTACCTTATTTGGAGTCCAGCCTTCATTTTGGTTAACGACTACTCTGTAGAACTTCACTTACATGCACCTCCAAGCTTTCTACACCTCAACTTCTCCAAAGTAAATTAAACTTGGCGCAAATTAAAGCAGTTTAACTTTAGCATTTAGTTAAACTAGACTTCATTTTCTCCACAAAGTAATGGCTAGCATAATTTCAACAACGACCCTCTTGGAGAACTTCAGATATATGTACTGAACTATCCTTTCTTGACTCAAATAAAATAGTAAGACTAATGCATTTTTTTCAAATTGTTTGCTGTATAGAATAAATATGATGTGTTTCATTCACATAATTTTCTCAACATCCTAGCAACAAATTATTGTTAAAAAGCTTACCCTTTTACCTACTCCATGCAATCGAGATAAACCATTAGATGAAATGGCTTTTTTACTTGCTTTCTTGTAATAAATGGAAAAAAGGAAACACACTAGGCTAAAATGATAGCGAATATTTTAGGAGCTGAAACCCGAGAAACGCATTTCTGTGCTTTACCGGGAGTTGACAAATCCCCGAATGAGAAAAATTAAACGAAAGCAATAATAAGGAATACATCAAACCTGTTGAATTCCACGAAAAAATATATATGACATAAATTGTGTTTTTTCAAAGAGAACTATATTTTGTATGTAGTAAAATTTTGTCCATCTCTTACGTTTTGCTAGTAATGCAAAATTCAGCACAATTAATCCAAAATAAAGAGATTTTCAGAGACTATTCCCATAAAATTCAAAATATACATTTTATTATAAAAAATCTTTAATGTACGGTAATTTAATTTAAATTGATGGGACTGTTTTTTGAGAAAATAAAAATTTTCGAAATTGTTTCTATGTAAAGGGCAGTTTTGGGGGATATTCTCAAAATCTTCATATCGCTTCCCTAAAATATGCTAAACTTAAATACCATGTTTGGTATTTTACGCCATTTCGTTTTTGAGTTATCGTGTTCACATACACACACACACACACACACACACACACACACACGCAAACAGATGCAGACATATATCAACCTTTTTCCAAAAATGCTTTTTGGATATAGGGGACCCTAAAGCGTGTATTTCCGGTGAAATCTCGGTATCGAATATTTGAGTGGAATGCAATACTTTCTCTACCATGTACCTACTATGTGGAGAAAGTAAAAATTATAACTGTGGTGTGTGTGTGTGTGTGTGTGTGTGTGTGTGTGTGTACACTTTGGATCAGTTGCACCAATTAGGACCCTCAAAATCTCATTGTGTTAAGAAGTTACATATAAATCGAGACTAATTGAGACAATTCTAAAACGTATCGTTTTCTGTATAAAATCAGTTTAAATTCCTATATATAAAAATATCTCCGAATATTCCGAGTTCCTCTACTGTCTGGTGTATAGGATATTAGTTTCTAAATCTAGATTCCAGATTAAAGTTCTGAATGAAAGATGGGAATTTTATTTATTTTGGCGCATTCCCTCTTCTCGTTTAAATTTAGGGTATGGATGAGAGAGTGGATGTGCGTGAATTTAATAGAAAATAACATTCTAACAGCTAAATGATGCTGACGGTCAAAATCGAAATAATAATAAAAATAATAATATTAAAATTCTAGATTATTATGTTTAGTGCGAACTACCATAGCATTTCACATAATTACACACATATTAAATATATCCCCTTTGAAACAGCGATAAACACTTTCAAAATATTCCGTGCAGTTCATTTGAATTTTGCAATATATTAAATAGTACCTATATCATAACACTTTAATTGGTCATCTTTCGCGTTCGTCGATTAATGAAAAATGTATAAGGTTATTAGGTCTGCGTTTTAATCATTCGATCATAGTGTGATGCTTCTCTTTGTTCAACAATAGAATCTGCATTGAAAATATATCTGTAAAATACATGTCGAGACAACAGAAAACAGATGGAAAGTCTTGTTTGTTGTATTCACAAGAGTTTCTCTACCTTTATCGCAAAAACAACTTTTATTACAAAAGTTTAATCTTTCATCTTCATCGTGCTAATCGAGATAAAACAATTGAAATTTGGTTCTCCTTGCTTGCTAGAAGTAAATAAAAGAGGTAAAAATAAAGATGACATCTGGTCTGAGAAAATGCAAGAGATACATTTCGTTTGTCATAAAAATAAAGATTGTTAGTCAGTTTGAGAAAATCAAACATTTTGAAACTTTTTCCATGTAAAGTATATTGGGATGGGGAGATTTTCCTGAAAAGCTTTGTGTCGAATCCTTGAAAGACACTGAACTTAAATACCAAGTTATATATTTAACCGAATTTTCGTATTTAAGTTATACTGTCCAAAGCCCCTCAATACACAAACACTGAACTATTTCTAATCTTTTTTTTTTTTTTTTTTTTTTTTTTTGGATTCAGAGGATTCTAAAACACGTATTTCCAGTGAAATGACACTATCAAATTTTGGGTTGGAATGCAATATCTTCTTTATCTACTATGTACATTGCAATTCGTGATGGAGAAGGTAAAATTTGTTTGTTAGAATAATTGAAAGAGATGACATGAAACTAAGAAATGACGGGCAAAGACATTTGTGCGGTTAATATACATTCTGATGTTATATAAAATATTTTATCCTATCCTATAGATTTCATGTATACATTTCATGTATCATAGGAAAGAACAAAAATGAGTATTTTATTGTGAAATAAAGTGAATATTTTATTTCACTATAAATTATTTTAACTCCTTTATCAGCTCCCCATTCATTAAATAATGAAAATTCCGTATCACATATGTCCTACTACTTGCCGAGTAACAAATTAAGTACAATTTTTATTAACATAATCTAAAACCTCTTCGGGAATATCCATTTTTATTCATTTATTGGTTTATTTGGTTTGCTTTGAACTACCAGAATTGAAACCCTTTATTCCGGCGGCATCACGCAGCAAGGAACTAACACGACTAAAATTAAATTCCTCGTAATTACGATTATAAACATATTAATATTAGTAATTATAAGAATATTTCAGTTAGTATTGGGATAGTATATTTCACGCGCTTACGCGCTTGTGTACTAAGCGACCCAGTCACAAATAATACTCTTTTTACGCCACTTATAACATAATTAACTATTTTTATTTTTAAACGTAGACTTTAGTTTCTAATAATATCATGAAACCATCAAATATAACCAGATATTCTATCACTAATTATTGAAACTAGTAGATATATCTAATTTGAAGTTCCTCTTCCCGTAGTTTACCTACTGCGAGGGCAAATATTTTGTTTAAAGTCAAACAACGGGTAGTTATTAAATAATATGATTTTTTAACGTACTTTAACCAGGTTGGCCATATTGGATGATGAATAAAATTGTGAAATGATGCTCAATTGATCTCGGGGCCCATGGAGTTTAAAGTTGCTTGACATTCCTTTTCTCAGGATAAGGGAAAACCCCGAAAAAAACCTTTTCCGGGTAACTCACCCTAAGCGAGATTCCAACTCACGTGAATGTGAGGCAGACATGTTACCACCACATTACCCAAGCGGGCAATATGATTTGTTGTTTTCAAAATGTCCTGACTTAACATTAATAGATCTTTGCATTCGAGGAACTCATTCCTTAAAGCAATAATGGAGCTCTTCCTGGGGCCCTTCAGAAGCCAGCTCATAATGTTTCACTGCCTCATCTGATGACGAAAATGTGATTCCACGCATGTTATGTTTAATTTTGGAAACAAAAAACAATCGTAAGGTGCATGGGTAAGGACTATATGGTGGAAGGTTACCTTCAGAGAATCCAGATGCTGAGTTTCGGTTATGCTGTATACGACGATGCATTGTCATGATGTAATTTTTTTTCACAACAATTTTCAAAATGTTGTGGTAAATAGACATGTGTAGCAATTGGAAGTAACGGTAGGTCTATATGCTATTGCTTAGTAACAATAAAGCCCCTCTGATGTTACACATTCATATTACTTTCTCTAGCTATTCCACAACACACCTCGTATTAAAAAGATTAACCTTTTATCCACCTCATGCTAGTCAAGATAAACATAAGCAGAATTAGTATTTTACTTCAATCTTTGTAACTAGAAGGGAAATAAGAAAATGCACAGACTAAAGCGAAAGTCAAGTCCTTTAAAAGCCGGTCGTTATGTGAAACAATTTAAATTCTATTCTCTTTTCTTGTCAGGAGTAGACAAACGAGAAACGAGAAGAAATATGTTTTCTATTTCGAGAAAAGTGTAAGTGCCTTAAAATTGTTACAAGTAATTCGGAATGTCTCGAAAACGGTTCTCTTTACAAAAAAAGGTATAGAACATTATTTGTGTGTTTTAATAATACCTACATTTTTGTGTAGTAAGCTTTTGTCTATCTCTTATGGTTTGCAAGTTATACAAAAGTCTTCCAGAATGAAGAGGTCTTCAGAGGCTATTCCCAGAAAATTCAACACATGTATTTCATTTGTCATAAAAATATCTTAAACATAAAGTCATTTAATCAATATCGTGGGAGCCACTTTTGAGAAAATAAAAATTTTCGAAAAATATTCCATGTAATAGATATTTAGTAGTGGGTGATTTTCTTGAAAATCTTCGTGTTGCATCCTTGTAAGATACTAAACTTGAATAACAAGTTTGATATTTAACCGACTGTTCGTTTTTGAGCTATGCTCAAAATATACGCGGACATGTTTCTAAACATACTTATTTTAAGAATTAGGGAGTCTCAAAAAATGTATATATCTCGGTATCGAATTTTTGGGTGCATTACAATGCCTTCTCTATACATCTTGTTATTTATCATTTTTGATTTCAAGTGCGTAAATTTCCTCAAACGAGAAGTCATCTTTCGTTTCATCTCTCATCCTTTTATTGCTGGTTTACCGTACTTAAGTTGTTTCACAGATGTGACTATCGCTTTAGCCTAGTGTATTCTCATATTTGCCTTCTACATACAAGGAAGAAAGTAATAAGACAAAATTTTATCTCGATTAGCATGATTTAGATAAAGGAATAATGTTGCGTAAGAATAGTTTGGAACAGCTAAAGAAAATCATGTGAAAGGAGCACATCAGATTTTTCTCATTGATAAGTAGTTTTCAAAGCGCTTCCTAAAGGAACGTTTATGCACTCTGTGTATTTATCCTCAATATTGGCAAGGTTTATAAAATGTCCCACTAGTTTGCAATGACCTTATAGTACACGCTTCTCTGTATATTGTTCAAACATAATATATTAGAAATGAGCACTGTGCTCTCATTAGTGAACTGTCAAAGCGACCTGTGAAAATATGTAATATTGTAAAAGGATAATTAATTTCATATCGACGACTAGAATCCCTTTGGGCCTTCGGCATGAATATCATTATAAAGGATTTAATTTAATAAAGGGAGTTGGATGAAAAGATTGAACCTGGTGCAGAAAATGTCGGCTGGACGTATCTAACACAACCAACTGTTCCTGGAGTTTACTGAAGTTTTGTGGAATCAAACTACGTTCGCCGATGCTTCTTTTGAAAGCATACAATAAACGACATCATAATTTAAAAGAATAGTGGCGCAGTTACAGTATTTTGCAGAACATGATGGCCTTGCACCACTAACTTTAAAATTTGCTGTTGGGAGTTTGCGGTTGAAAACCAACCCTTGCTGTTGCCAACTCTTCCACTTACTGAGTCGAGTTTCTCAGCTTGCAAGCAGTGTCTTCAAGGAATAAATGTTACCACGTTGCCTCTCACGCCTAGGTTCGTCTTTAGTTTGCTATTGGTTACTGTCCAGTGGTAGAGGGAGCGGTCCCGTTTGAGGGCTATCATGTTTTAGAAAAAATTATATGTAGGCGTTAAAATGGCAATTAGCTGTCAATATGCTATTTTCAGTTAAAGATCACTTTATGTTTTATTCCAAAAGCAAGTCCATTTTATATCTCACCTTTAACTGCATGTGCTTATCAGCGGTATTTCCCTGTGAAACATATTTCATTGGCAATGGTGTTAACTCGTACATTATTTACTGTCGCTGGTTTCATTAACTTAAACCTTCTTCATAGATCTTGCATACCTTCGCGCTCACATTTATATTTCCAGACTCTGGAGAGGAGTAGGAAATAATCAGAACAGGAGAAAAATCCCAACATTGCAGCCGAGAATTGAACCCGGGATCCCTAGCATAGCCGTATATTAAAATATTTACGTGACAATAAAATGTATATCTTGAATTTTCTAGAAATAGCCTCTGAATCCTCTTTATTATAGATGACATTTGCATAACTGTAAACCGTAAGGGATAGCCAAAAAAACTTACTACAAAAGATGAAGATCTCCTTAAAACACAATTTATGTCATATGCATTTTTTCGTGGAATTGAGAGATATCGCTTGTTATTGTTTCAGTTTTAAAATTCTTAAACTTTTCTCATACGGAAATTTATCAGCTCCTGGTCATCCAAAGAAACGAATTTCAACATATAGCAACAGCTTTTTAAAGATTTAATTATCGCTTTAGTGTAGTGTATTCTCTTATTTCCCATTTATTTATATGGTAGTAATACGACCATTTCTGCTCGCTTCTGTTAATCTTGACTACCACGATGTAAAGAGAAGCATCAGCTTTTGTAAGAACAATCTGTTGCAAAATAGCTAGATAAAGCCACTGAATGGACACATTCCATTTTTTCTTGATTTAACTACACGATATTCCTATAATACAGATTGCTCTTTATTTCAACATGTCTCAGATATACAGGGTTTATCCTCATTATGCTTCGGAACCGGTTGCGGTTTGGTTGCACTCTGATAAGTAGTCATGTACACATAGGATTTTACCTGGGACCTCCCCCTGTCCGTTGTAATTGTTGTCTACGCATGTAAAGTGTTTCATCTACCACTGTACACATTTATTTTATTCAGGTTATTTAAACTTTGGTATTTTATACTCATTTGTTATGGGACAAGAATATAACTTTAGAAACCAATTTACACATACAAAAATTAATAATTAGAAGTACGTTAAGTTATGGAGCAGCAACTTTGACACTGAATAGGAAATTAAATTTAAAATTATTGTCTACCGAAATGGTTTCAGGAGATCTACTAGACACTTTAAATTAGAAAAAACATCTCTAACAAAGTGATAAAGACAGATTATGAAAGTTCGAAATTCTGTTTTAGATTTTATAAAATATAACAGCTAAATTGGTATGGCATGTCCGTAGAATGCCCGAGTAAGATTACCAAAGAAGGATAAACCTTGAATAATGGATACAGAAACATAATTTTTACATTGTAAACTTGTTTATAAATACATATTTATAACCTGTAATAAAACTTATATTTATTACAATTTTATACTTGCTTCTGTGTATATCCATCTGTATCTATACCACAAATTTAGTAGCACCCGGGATATTTGCATCTCCCCTCTCCGCTCGTTTGTACACAACGTACCACTATACTACACAAGTCCTGTCCAAATCACTATCAATAGCGCAAAATGAGGCTATGGAAAATATAACAGAATAGAGCTATTAGTGTATACTTAAAGATTTATTTACTAATATTTTATCACTTATTGTCTAGTCTTTATTGTTTAAAGGCTCACTGAAACTCTTCACACACATGACACATCTGTTATAATCAGTACCTTGTCCCTCATTTTGCAATGTAGAGTTTTGTGAATAAAACAGAAATTTCGTAAAATGTTTACGTACAATGTAGTCAGTGACAGTTGATAATACGTTCTCAGATCAAGAAAATATTCGTTTTTATTTCTAAACTCACTGAATTCCTTTGTTTCTTATGTATTTTCGACGTTTTAAATGTCTAATATTAATTTTGAGACAAACTCTAGATGACATTCACGTTTGTTACTTTATTTGGATGACCTGCGCGATGGAAAATGTATGTAATTTACCCTATCACAGAAAGCTTTTACATTTGCACTGAGTTTGAGTCCTATTTTAGTAAATAAAATATTAAAACTATTAGCAGAGTAGGTATCCATGTCATATGCGCTGCATTCACCTCCGGTAACTAGCTATGGTGCTAGATAAACAACTATGTTCTATTTATAGTACTGAAGATTCCCTCTATATTGTGTATTGCCTGGATCATCAACACATTTATCAAATTCCCCAATATGTAATTTGTCTTGTAAAAATTATTCTATAGGAGATTTAAGGGTGCAACTTACTTTTAGCCCGTCTGGGTAGTGTGGTGGGAGCTTGTCTGCCTCACATTCAAAAGGTCGCGAATACGAATCTCGCTAAGGGTGAGTTACCCGATAAGGCTTTTTCGGGGTTTTCCCTTATCCTGAGAAGACGAATGTCGAGTAACTTCAAGTTCCATGGACCCCAAGATCATTTGAGCGTAATTTCACCCATCTCATTCATCGTCCGACATGATCAATCAGGTTAAAGGACGTTAAAGTAAAAAAAAAAATAATTTTAAAATTATCCAATTATACTCAATTATATCCTATTTAAGAACGTTCAAATTTAACCTCTTTGTTTGGGCAATAAGAACACTTTTTTTTTTTGGTAGTGCTTAACGCCCGCTTTTATTACTATGGTACCGCAGGCGATGACACTGATGATACATGGAATGAAGATGGAGCACCGGTGGAATGCGGTGACGGGGGAAAACAAAGTAACCGGAGAAAACCCGTCCATGTGCTGCTTTGTGCGTCAAAGTCCCACATGCTGGCGCCCGGGATCGAATTCGGGCCGCTTTGCTGAGAGAGACAACAGGCGCGGCGTACTATTTTCAGGTACCTGGAGTGCTTAAATGATATTCTCCCCAGCACGGTGGTAGCGGGAGACCCAGGTTCGATACCCAGTGTGGGGATTTTTCCCCTTTTGGGAAACGTTGTCTTGGTTGCAGTCAGCCTCGTGAGGTCCCCGAAGAACCAATTTAGGAACTATTTCAGGGAAAAGTAGCACCTCCAGATTGCGTGTACCACATTAACTGATCGGGAAGGACTGGGGGGGGTGCTAACCACGATACACCCTCCAGTCCTGCACCCTACTCATTACACCTGCAATAGATAGAGGCGCAGGTTGCAGCGGTGGCGCGGTAGGCTCTTGCCCGACTTCGGGCTGTTCCTCACGGGCTTTACTTTACAGTCCTCATATAATCACTAACATTGGCGAAACTACTTAGAAAATTAACTTTTACAGCAAGTGCTCTAAATACTCAACTTCAAAACACAATCTCATATTTTTACTTTCTTTACACGTACATACCTTGTACATAGTGTATAGAGAAGATATTGCGTTCCATCCAAAAATTCGACGCCGAGATTTCACCGGAAATAGACGTTTTGTGTCCTCTATATAAAAAAAGCACTTTAAAAAGGGCAGTGTTTGTCCGTGGTCCGTGTGTCAGTGAACACGATAACGCAAAAACGAAAAGTCGGTAAAATACCAAACTTAGTACTTAAGTTTAGCATCTTTCAGCGATGCGACAGGAATGTTTGAGTAAAATACCCCACCCCAAACTATTCTTTACATGGAAAAGAATTCGAACATTTTTATTTTCCCAAAAATGGCTCGCACAATTTAGATTAAAATACTGTATATTAAATATATTTATATAGCAAATAAAATGCATATCCTGAATTTTCTGGGAATAGACTCTAAAGATCTCTTTATTTTGAATGAAATTAGCTAAATTTTGCGTAACTGGTAAACCATAAGAGATAGACAAAACTTACTACACAAAAAAGTAGATAATGTTAAAACGCAAAATTTATGTCATATGACATTTTTCGTGGAATTGACCACTTCTGAGATATTCCTTGTTTAAACTTTTCTCACACGGAAAGTTGTAAACTCCTAGCCCTGCATAGAAACGGATTTCAGCCACATGACAACCGGATTTCAAAAGATTTGACTATCGTTTTAACCTAGCGTATTTCCTTATTTTCCTCCTACTTACAAGGAAGCAAGTAATTAACACAATTTCTGCTAATGTTTATCTCGATTATCATACATTAGAAGAATATGCTTTTTAACAATAATATGTTACAACGATGTGGAGAAAGTCATGTGCATGGAACATCATATTTTTATGTTGCGGATGTATACAGGATACTTTCACTGATATTATCTGAAGAAAATAGTTGATATTTTAATAATTACACTTAAGCGGATCCATAAAATTTTACGTACCATAAATATCAACATTAAATCTGTAGCTAAACAAATTAATTAAAATAATTAAATAGTTTATAAATTAAATTATTAGTAAGCATTACTAAACAAATTAATTTAAATATATCAAGATTTATACTAATCATAAATGTATCATAAAATGTACCTGATATAAAATGGCAACCTGGATTCATAGGAGATTTATCTGGTAATAAATTACATACTAATGTAATAAAACAAGGATATTTTATTACATTACATTTAACAAATTTTACATTTGTTTTACAATTTTAAATTTACATTTAACAAATGTTAAAGGATTTAATTTGAAGGGGTAGATAGGTACCTTATAAAGACTTTTCACCTTCAAATTAAATCCTTTAACAATTATTTCTCCGGCCCTTCACTTTCATATTAATCACAAGATGTGGTTTCAGTCCATTTTTCTATTTTTTTAAAGAATGTGTAAAGAATAAATAAATCTCTTGTAATCAATTTTCCATCAACGGCCATCACGTCGTTGGCATCAGCCTCTCTTTGTCGCCCTCTGTGGTGTAGGGTGTTATCAGGCAAGCCTCTAACACCCAAGATTGGAAGTAAACCTAGCTGAGAGTGATGCACTTTTCCGAATCTAAAAATCATGGCTTCTTACGGAAGGGAAGTAAAACAGTAGGTATTTTTTTTTTGCATGTTTTTTGCATTTTTTTTTTTTTTTTTGCCCGCTACCTTGAAAGAAAAGTCCCTGGTTTAAATTTGCCGTATTTTACGTCTAAGAATCGTGATTTCGTGATGTCATGATGAGTTGATTGATATTCTACGATCAAGAAACCAATGTAAAAGTGGCACAATATACTTGATGTGGCATGATGGAAGTTGAATTGGATAAATTTTTGTTTTGTTAACAACTTTAAAAAAGATTAGGAGTTTATGGTGATAATTCTGAACATAAATTTCAATTTAATGGAACTTAGATTGATTTTATTGTGTAAATTATCTGAATATGTAAAATAAAATAATTTTTAAAAAGTCTCTGAGCAGAACATTTGTCATAGAATTATAAAACCCATTTTTAGAGGTCAAAACTTGATGAGGAATAAGGACAATTAAATCAAAATAAATATGTCGCTATTTATGGAACAAAGTTACGACCAATTCTAGGAATCTATAATCATTCAAACCAGCATTCAATAAGTTGTTCTTACCTGGATTACACACAGGCCAGTTTTGGGTTACTCACATCACTCCAATCTGCCTGTCAGTGATGCAAGTCACTGCTGGTTTGCCTTCTTTTTAACGTAACTATTTGAGTGTAGATAAGTACAACTGTCCAAAAATTCCTATGTCTTATGATTAAATTTGTAGGCGAGTAGCAATTTTTGAAAATAGGATTCTCCTTGCTTCTGCACTTGGGAACAAAATGCCTCGCGTTTAAATATCTGTTTCATAATTACGAGTGTTAATCTGTTTTCTTTTTGCGTTTACGAACATCCATTGCTAAGACAGTGTAACTGTTTGAGAAACTTGAGCAAACTATCTTAGAAAATATGAGTATCAATTTTTTTTTAATATTTTGATGCACTTATGACTGACTATATACAGTCTATAAGCGATACTATACAAGTGATTTAAGATCAACAATTTAAAATACACAAATAACTATTTTATTGCTCTTGTAAGTAGGTAAAGCACGGCGTTGAATTTCAAATTCAACTTTCTAAATTTTATTTTTCTTCTTTTTTACTGTTTTATAGTAATAACATAGTAATAATATCCCATCTTAAAATTTAAGATGTTAAATTGTTGTGTAATAAAATTTTTCAAATAATATTTCAATAATTCAGCTGAAAGTAATTAGATAAATCTAATGAAGCAGTATTTAAATACTAAAACGTAATAAATTATGAATAAATAAAAAAAATTCAAAACTGTTTGACTGAGCTCATTAAAATTTTGTATGTACTGTATGTTTTATAATCCAAGTATATCTAAAGTAAAAACGTTAAAGGAATCATAAGAAAAGTGTGGATTTCTGATTTTTGGATTTTATATACATATTACCTTAAAAGTAACTTGTGGTTCATGCAAAGTTAAGTGAATCTAATGGAGTATTTGAATAATAAAACGTAATAAATTATGAATAAATAAAAAAAATTAATATTTTAAAAGTGGTTTGACAGAACTCATTAAAATGTATGTTTTATATTGTAAGTATATCGATGGTATAAACGTTAAAGGATTCATAAGAAAAGTGTGGATTTTGGGATTGCCTTAAAAGTAATTCGTGGTTCAGGCAAAGAGAACAGTGATATTAGCTTACCCTGAAGTTGCTTGCTGGTCAACCTCGGGCCAGCTCTGTCGTCTGCGACAGAACATGAGTGGCTGGTGTACTCTAGGACTGCGGGGTGTAGGTGGCGGTGCTATCTGCTGCTGCTGTCCACCGCTCTTCCTGAAGGATCCCATGCGACGCGGAGGACCTGCACCGGAACCAGGCAGGGTCAGTGCAGGAGGTGGACAATCTAGAGTACGACGGCGCGCGGACAGAGACCGACTGTGAGGAGGGGTTACTGTTCCTGGTGGAGGAACCACTTTGGGGAACCCGTAGCCACCGTGCTGGTGTTGCGGATTGGGACTGGTAGGGGGAACCAACACACTACCGGTAGAAGCACTGCGCGCTCCGCTTCCGCCAGGGGAAGGCGGAGGAATTTCCGTGCTTCCCTCAGCGGATGTATCTCTACTCAGGGAAAATCGTTTTGGACTCAGATTTAAATTGGCAACACTGTTGGTAACGTACTGTTGTAGCGAATTAAAGAAGCTCATCTTCACTTGTTTTATGTGCTCACTTTTCTTTAAAATAAGATGAAATAAGGTCACCGTTTACACAGCAGAACTCATTTCCACACGCAACACAATCAGTTTAATGAGCTGTCCTTTATAGTTTATTTACACTGTTTTCAATATATCCATTCCAATATACGCGAGAATCTTTCATAAATGCTGCGACTTGTTCTTGCCATTTAAAGATCCATTCTTGGAGATTACATCTATCTTCTATTTTAGATTATTCTGGATCTGAAAGAAAAGAAAAACGAAATTAAACAACATAAATACAAATATACACAGGTTAAACTATATAGCATTATGACAATGCCAACATTCCTATAAATTTGAGTTTTGAGACTGTGCGAACAAAAACCAAAATAAATAAAAACAAAATGCAAAGTGAAACTATATGATTATGACAATATTAGTAGACCTATAAATATGAGTTTTATCTTGATTTAGATTGTTTATTGTTCATGTTAGATTTTAAGATTAATCTATATGTGAATTTATGTTTTGAAGAGCCTTAACAGAGAAAAATAAAAGCCGAATACAGGTAGCAGAAATGCGCTTTCTGCTAAGAGGGAGTAATCTAACTAGAGCATATCAGAAACATGAAATTAAACACACTTCCGAACCATTTATTATACAATACAAATAACAAATATACCTAATTTCATAAACGGAATATAATCTAAGATTTGGTAGCTTGTTACAAAATGTAGACCAATGCCAATAAAAATACGGGATCGCGTAAACTCCCATGCAAAAAATATATCCTACCATATTCTAGCTTGGATGAGCGCCAAAAGAGCAGCAAATGACTCGCGACCAAAGGGATCTACCTCCAACATGCAATACAGCATAGCACTGAGGGCAAGCTATCGTAATGGCTAAATCAACAATGGGCAATAAGTGTGCCAGGACACAAGTTTTGCAATTTGGCATTTGCCCAGCGTCATCTCCCCATTTTTGCTCACAGTTTTGTGATTGAGTACCCGCGTGTACTCTGGCTCAGATGAGGTTCCAACTTTGGTAACCATACTCCGACTCCTCCAAGCTGATAACAATTCTGTACGGGTTTGACTTGAAAAACAGAGACATAAGAATTAGCCAAGAACGATGATTTAATCGTTGTGAAATGTACGTGTGGCTCGCACATTATCTCTACGAAAGAGTTTTGTTACGATAGACACACAAGAATATAATAAACCAGTTTCATTATTTGGCATTTCAGAGGAAATGGTGAAGGATTATTTGCATGCCACGTTTAACTGGATAACAGCTAAGACACTTACACAGTATATGACAGCTTTTATCAGCGAAATGCAGGTACATTTTTATAGTATTTAACGTTCCGCTTTTACTACAAATGGCACCGCAGGCGATGACACAGATGATTTATGGAATGAAGATGAAGCACCGGTAAAATGAGATGGCGGGGGAAACTGGAGAACCCGGAGAAAACCCACCCCTGCACCGCTTTGCTACCACAAATCCCACATGCCCGTCTAGGTGAGAAGTGTATGGTCTAACCACTCCCACGGTGCGGCCAATGCAGGTAAGGTTTATGTTATTACCGTTATCGAGCGGGAATAACCAAGTCGATATTAAGAAAGCGATAGTCTAGCATTAAAATAGTGCCCTTCCTCAGTTACGCCACAGTTTAGGGGAGATAAAACACTATGCTAGTCTAGAAGCTAGAATTATTGGTCAGGAGAAAGAAATGGTCACGTTTAGAGAAGGTGGACAAAGATTTTATCAGTACTATCATAAACAGCACCATTGTACTATGGGTCACACTTTATACACACGAATATACAACATCTAGTAACTATTTAAACTTTAAAGTTATTATCAACACTAAAACTGAACAAAATATATATCTATTTTTAATTTTACAACTTAAAATCAAATTTAAAACAAATAAAAATCTAGAATATAAAAAATCTGATGTGTTCCATTCACAGAAATTTCTCTATCTCTCGTAATAAATTATTCTTAATAAGCTTATTCTTCTGATTTATGCTAATGGAGAGAAACATAGGCAGAAATAGTCTAATTACTTTAGTTCCTAATAAATAGAAGAAAGAAATATACTGGTCTAAAGTGATAGTAAAATATTTTAAAACCTTCTTTCTAAGTGGTTGAAATTCGTTTTCTTTGCATGACTAGGAGAGGACAAATTCCCGTATGGGAAAAAGTTTAATTATTTTAAAATAGAAACCAACAACAACGAATATCTCGGAAATGGTTAATTCCATAAAAAATTATATATAACATTAATTGTGTGTTTTAAGGAGCTCTACATTTTAGTAGTAACTTTGTCTACCTCTTACGGTTTAGCAGTAATGCAAAGGTCTTTCAGAATGAAGAAATTTTCAGAGATTATTCTCGGAAAATTCAAAAATATATTTTATTTGTCATGCAAGTATCCATAATATTGTAATCCGCTTACCCTCCCCATTCATGTAGGATTGACCTCCCCTAGGACTTACAAGCCAATGTCTAGGGGTCAGAGGGCTGTCGGGGAGCCAACGGCACGAAACCGCAGAATGGAGAACCTGTTACGAGGGTCAGCCCGTAGCCAGGCCTGAACATGAAGTGAATTATATGAAATGTAAGCGATATTGATGATTGGAAAGGTGATGAGGGAGCAATTGGTGGAACGAGTGGCGGGGGAACCCAGAGAAAACCCGCCCAGACTCCGTTTCGTCCACCATGGATCCCAAATGCGGGCGCTTGGGATGGAACCTGGGCCGCCTAGAGGGGAGGCGAGGGGTCTAACAACTCACCAACGGCGCCGGCTTATCTATATTATACGGTATTTTAATCAAAACCGTTGGAGGCATTTTAGGACAAACACAACGTTAATATAAAATGTCATGTAAAGGAAATTTGGGGTAGGTGGATGTTCTTGAAAATGTTCGTGTCGCATCCTTGGAAGATGCTGAACTTAAATATCAAGTCTAGTATTTAACTGACCTTTCGTTTTTGAGTTATCCAGTTCATAGGCACATGAACACACACTGATTTTTTTATTATTATTTTTATTTAGAATGCTGTAAAACGTGTATTCCCGTGACATCTTGGATCTAATTTTTTTGTGAAATGCCACACGTTCTCTACCTATATACTAAAAGGAGATAGTAAGAATTACGGTACAACTGAAATAAAGTAAAACAATCTATTCTAAAACAAACATATTACTGGAACGCCAGTTACTATATTACTGTTAGCCAGTTGCTTCCTATTCTACACTATAAATTACTTCACTGGTATACAGCCTAATAAAATACACTACCAAAATAATTGCTGAATATATATCTACTAAAAAAGCAAAAGTATTGGCCGAAGCAGCGAAAGGGTGGATGCAACAAATAACGGAATCTCGTCAGGTGCCCTTTCAGGCACAGTGGTTTCAAATGAAATCACACAAATATTCATTTATTTCCTTGCTATCTGCACAGTAGTTTCAAACAAAACCACTAGGAAGACTCAGCAACGTGTCTCTATATGTAAGTATTTTTTTTAAACTTTCAGAATCCACATTTGAATATACCTTTTATTCTTGCTGTGTTGGTTCGTTTTGAAATAGTGCGCTCGCATCGATACAATGACCACTCTTTATTAACTGCATTTTTCTTTCGCTATACACACAGTGTTATGGATATAGATACAGCATTTTCATAAATGAAACCTACCATAATATGTAACCTCTTAGAAAAATAGAAAAAGACCCTTAACACACCTAACTGTTTTTCACAAACCAATCACAATTTATCTGACGTTTTTTGCATGCTCGACAGCATCGAGAAATGAATAACGTTTGCCATTTTAGACTATCCATTCACTTTTCACGTATTTATGCCTCAATATGTGACCTGCGCGTAGGCGGGTCATTGATCTTACAGGAAAGTAATCGAAATCAGTGTGATACAAAATTCCTAACGCGAGGTCTGCCCACTGTGCATTACGCTATCCGTCCCGCGTTAATAAAAATAAGCTACCAGAGCTGCCTAGTAGCAGTAACTGAATTAAATTTGTTTGACATTTTCTAAGTATAGAAACTTACATTCGTAGCACACAATAATAAAATTAAAATGCAATCAATGCAATCAATGTTTCATGTAAGAATCAATTTATTTTATACATTTTTAGGTTAGTATGATAATATTCGAGTAAACGTGTTCCGAGAGGGTAAAAAAGCATGTGGCTTGAAGAATAGAAAACTAAGAATATAAAGCAGAAAATAATTTACCTTCATGCCTTAATAGGAGCGCATTCTTGAGAAGACAAAGAAAATTTGGCTAAAGGATCCAAATGCTTCGGTTTCAATGCCATAAAAGTGTCTTGAAGCTTGAGTTTCAGTTATTCGTTCAATTTTTGTCACTGGAGCTGTTTAATATCCGTCACGTTATCACGTAAACGTCTATGCGCATATTTTTTGAAGCCCTTAGCAGCCGTAAAGTATATATTTAATTCTCTCTATATTATTTCACATTCAAAATATACCCCAAAACGCAGCTTTTAACCAATTTTCCAAATATTCGTATAATTTCAAAAATTGTGTATTAAATACGATATATGGATGTTTTCATATATCTGAAACAAATTGACGAGAGAAAACGCGTTATAATACATTAAAATCATTTCATAATTTTGAAAATTAGATCAGTTAGTGTACTCAAATTAATCCGTTTTTTTTCAGAATATTATTGTCTTAATAAGGTTTAAACAATGAGGTTATGAAATTAATAATAATAATAATAATAATAATAATAAGTAATGAGTAGCTAAATAGTAAAATAATGCTTTAATAAAATTGCTTAAAATGTAAAGAATTGTTGGGTTTGCCTCTGGAAAGTTCTATTGGGAAATGACTGGAGTGAAAGCGAATGTGAGTGTATTTCGAATGTATATTTCTCTAAAGCAACGGAAGCTATGCTTTCGGTGTAATTTCCTTTTAAATTAGTTATTAATGAACTCCACCAGAAAGCTTAGGTCTGCTGTGAATAATTGGCTGCAGAGGGAAAGAGAAAAGATAGATTTAAGAATCCCTGCTTTAGGTCACGAGTGCAGCTGCGTAAACATAAAGGGAAAGCTATAGTATTTTGGTTTACGATGATATGCAGGTTAAATTGAACCTTAGCGGTTTCAGAACGTCTATTGGTTTAGGTTAAGGTTAATATAGGAGTACACCTACCACTTACACCTACATAATTTGGTGTCTACCACTCCCGAGGAGTAAGGGATAAAGTGAGTGGTGAGGAAAATTCCTAACAACTCCAGGCTCAAAGATCCCACTGCTGGAGCTGCCCAGAGAAGAAAGTAAAATATTAGTTTTGGGAATTAACGATAAGAATTTATTTCCTTTGAAGTTTTAAAAGTAAGACTAAATTTTGGATTACATAACCAATGTTTTATTTTTAAACCATTAAAACTTTTAATAGTGCCCTCTACTGTCCACGGGGAGTTCTATTCTTTAAACAAAGATCCGCGCCATGTGCCCGGTACTCCATAGTATACCTGCAATATGAGAAGGAAACGAAATAAAGGAGAAATTATAGAAAATAAATTGTAGTAAATGAGAAACCACCCCCAAAATTATCTACCGAGTCCGGAAAGCACGAACAACTTATAGTGGTCAGAGTGAGTAGTTGCCGAGGATAGAGACCGATGCCTCCCGAAAGCGAGTCGCACATGAGTCACTCCACGTCAAACAGAATTCTGACCTCATTATCAAATGTTATACCAGGTGGCCCAACAGGGCCGTATTTCGCATGTGTAGATAGTCCTTCGTGTGTCATATAATTGCAGAACTCCTCGAGGTAAATCCAGGCATACGCTAGTCAGCGGTATTGTCAGAACGAAACTCGCTTCTCCTCTTGTATATCAGCGAAAACCGTGAATGTACCCAAAAGGAATGAGAGGCGGTTCCCAGGCTTGTAGTAGACTCTATGATGACATACAAGGTAAACACAGAGAAAGTTAACATGTTTTCCAATTCAGTTACAGAGCCTCTATTTTTTTAGAGAATAAAGTCACAAGTAATTAAAGTCTATTTTACTCAATATACGTCAGTAACTGGTTTTGCAGTTGTGTAATACGCTGTTCTTATTTATTAGTAGCAGTAGTCGTTGTTATAGTAGTACAGTTAAAGAAGTTTGATAGATATGTTCAGTTTTGAAATAAAAATTAAATAAGAAATTGTTATGATATGAATTGACATGTCGATATTGCAGCAAATATAGCACTTAGTCACAAATAAAGTCTTTAAATCATTGCTGTCAACTGTCTTGACAGTTTATGGCTGTACGCCATCTATAGCTCGCGCTCCGCTGAGCCAACACTCCAGTTACTCAAAGACTCAGTACAATTCACAACACAACCACTTACTGCAATTCTTCCTCCTTTTATAGCGAGAAGATGACGTCACAATTTTTCTGGAAACTTGTCGAAGGTAGTAGAAACCGAAACTTAGAGAAACATATCGAATATCAGAAGTTTCGCGTTCTGAGGGATCCAATTGCGTCGCGCCGTTGTTTACCACCGAACTGCGGTACATAAACACAGTATATAGAAAGTTCATATCGTACTCCGTCAGAAATGTGGACTAGTTCAGTTTTGAAAAAGTGCTCCTCAAATGTTCATTGAAGTGTTCAAACATTAGTACGATAATATTCTGTAGAAGCATTTATTATGTAATTGACATTCACAAATATACTGTTTAAACTTTCGTTTCGTAATCGGCTTACCTTCCCTGTATTTGTAGAATTTACAAGCCAATGTCTAAGGGTCAGAGGCTGTTGGGGAACCAATGGCACGAAACCACCGATTGGACCTGTTACGAAGAGTGGGTCCGTAGCCAGATATGAAAATGAAGTGGATATGAAATGTAAGCGAAATTGATGATTGGAATGGTGATGCTTGATGAAACGTACGGCGGAGGAAACCGGTGAACCGGAGAAAACCCGCCCAGACGCCGCTTTGTCCAACACATGCGGGCGCTTGGAATCACACCCGGGCCGCCTAGATGGGAGGCGAGAGGTGTAACCACTATGGGATTTAAAAGGATTTAAAGCTCTATAGCAATAATATAAAATTTCAAAATTTAGGTGTTGAGGCCAATGCCCGTACAATATTTCTCAAAATTAGCATATTAAAATTGAAGCATACTCGGTATTCTTATTCTCTCTCCTCTTTCTCTCTTACGGAATCATGTTATCGGTATAATTGCTTACTTCTTAATTTCAGTATCGCGTACTTAAGTTCCACTTAATAACGTTTCAAGCTTTAGCAAAAGTGATATAGACAGTTAATTATGTATGGAAACGAAGCTTATAATTGGAAAACTGTAAACGAGGTCGTCCATGTTATATAAACGACGAGGTAAAGAAAAATATAAATTATGAGGCTGCCATAGACCATGAAACTGCATTCAACGGAATATCGGCAGTCGGTTGCAGCTGATGCAGCGAATGAGATAATACAGAAAGTTAGTTAACTAGACTGGTGGGAGAATTTATATCAAAGTTTATACTCGAGCTTTCCATTCAGCTGATCAGAATGATGCTCCTGGTAATCACTACCATTTTGGCTTCGTAAGCTGTTGTATATTGATATCGAATACTGATTCACAGTATTAGATTAAACTTTTAATGAAGTAGTACTATTGGCAGAACAAAATAGGTTTTCCAAATGAATATTTGGTCCTGACAGGACACGTACACTTAAGTGTATAAAAAGCGGCCCTTACCCTTATATCGCATTGAAGTTTATCCCTCTATAAGGTATCCAACTTCAGCTAATTAACCTTTAACTCTACCCCGCCGGTATCAGCTCCCTATGTTACTGATCAAAAACAATTTTCAGACACATACACGAACTAATGTTATCAATTTGAAATAAAAAGGTCATTGGATACCACCTCTGTTAAGGAAGTTTCGCTATAGACTCGTGTGAGCGTGTTGTTCAACTGGACAACAAGCTAGGACATTTACATTAGAGCCTTCATCAGTGACATCGAGACGAAGGTTAAAGCTATGACCGCTATCGAACTTCACAAACCAAACAATATTAAGGTGACATATCTGTGAGGTGTCAAAAATCCATAGGATATGAGATACATATTTTATTGAAATTTATACCATTTATTACATGCAGTTACAGAATATTTTGCCTTGTATCAAAATTGTAGCTGCATTAATTAAATAACAATATTTTAATGTCTGAATTCCTTCTTCTTGTACAAATTAATATTGTGCACTTTAAAAACTATACGCATACTAATTACAGTTTCACAATAAATTAACTTAGAAATAGATCTATCATATTATATTATATGTCTATATAAACCGTGATTATTCTGGAAATTTGTTTATATTTCATATTCTCCAAAACTCCTGATTTTCAAAATGTAATAATTTATCTATCAAAATTTAAGCATTGTTTCGGAAAAATGTATGACCATTTTCTTTAACATACTTTTGAAAGGCAGTATAACATTGATAACAATTAGTAAAAATTTCCATGTGTGGAGTATTTTGAGTACCTATGGAAAAGTGCTGGAACAAAGTTTACTAGAAAATAACAATTACATGAGACTGTGTTATTAATACGCGTGTGACTGCACATCTTTTGTTAATTTGTAGTTAAAGAGCGCCAAGCGTGATAAAGAATATATTTTCTTAAAGTCTAGAAATTAAATCGATTTATTATGAAACAACATAATTATCTAATTTTTCACAGTTTCGGTCAAATTTCACGGATAAGATAGTGAGGCATGAAAATAAAGCTAAAAGTTGTTACTCTTCAGCATTTTGAGATAAAGTACTCTGCGAATCCAGTGGATAGAATTATGTTGGAGAAACAAAGAAGATGGCTGGGAAAGGAGGTAGTTTGTCGATACCAACATAAGCAGTTGTATTTCATTCCAGCCCACATGTTGTACACGTCATTATACACTGTTATAAAAATTATAAAGATAAACATCTGATGTGTTCCATTCACTAGACTTTTTCTATTTTTAACAAGTTGTTATAAACCTTTATTCTTTTATTTACCTCAGCTAATCGACAAGAGTCTTATTATTTGCTTCCTTGCAAGTACAAAGGAATACATTGTGCTGAAGCGATATCAAATCTTCTAAAATTTGGTCGCTAAAACATGGCCAGAAGCAAACAGAAAAACGAATGACGGCTTTCCATTTGACAAAATTTTAAGAATAATTGCAAAATTTACACCAAAAACCAGGAATATCTTGGAAATCATTACCTCTACAAAACCGAACCTGACATAAATTGTGTACTTTAACGAGATCTACATCTTTTATGTAATAGCATTTCGTCTATCTCCTACGGTTTACCAGTTATACAAACGTCTTCAAGAATGAAGAAGACTTCAGAGGCTCTTCCCAGAAAATTCAAAATATACATTTAATTTTTCATGAAAATAACAGACATATTTTAAGCAAAATCGTTAGAGTCATTTTTCAGAAGAGCAAAATTTTCGAAACATGTTCCATGTAAAGCATAATTTGAGGTTGGGTAATATTGTTTTTTAAAAAATACTCTTTTTGCATCCTTGCAAGACGGTGAACTACTATATCAAGTTTTCTATTTAATCGAATTTTCGTTTTTACTTTATGCACATAGTACATAATGTGAAAATGCCATCCATGTGTGCGACCTCTCATTTTCGTTATGGTATGCGACGGGAGTTGGAATTTGAGTCATCACAGCTGGGACACGTAAACAACACGAAACAGGATGTAACAGGAACTTTCAAGAACCCCACTCAATTTTTCTCCAGGCTTTGGTTTCTACTACCTTCGAAAAGTTTCCAGAAGGTGTACGAGTCATTTTCTCCCTATAAAAAGGAGGACGAACTGTAGTGAGCTGTTGTGTTGTGTATTGTACTAAACTGTGAGTAACTGGAGTACTAGTAAGTAGTGGTGCGGCTCGCTGAATAGATCATTTGTAACAGTGAACTCGACATGGAAAAGTGGATGGAAAACTGGAATGAAAAATGGGAAAAAACGGAATAAAAATTGAGAACCTGATAAGGGAACTTTCCAATAAAATCGACGAAAAACTGGCCTTCGTTAAAAGGACGTGGTAGAACATGGGGAAAAAGCGGACGATCTCGGATAAAAGATGGAAGATCTTAGCGGAATAATGAAGAGACCACGACATACGCTTTAATACCCTGGAAGGAAGAGCCGATGTAAACCCAAGCAATTGCACGCTATGCTGCAGAGGATGTTCGACGGGAAGCTTAAGAAGTTGAAGATGGAGACACCAAATCGCGACACAACATCCACGCGCGTCAAGCCACCTAAATACGGCGACAGCATTCCGTCGAAGTCACCCACAATCGATGGTCAGCCGCGCAACTGACAGCATGCCTTCAGGGACGGCTGGAAAATGTGCTGAATGCGATCCCGACATTGCCGAAGTCTGGAGAGATCCGAGAGGCCCTCAAGAATCGCTTCGGGAACCATAGCTTGGCTGCGGCCTACCGCAGGCTGCAATATCCAGGCGAGACAATGCAAGAGTTCGTCTACACCTTCGTCGACGGGGAACGTGATCCGAGATTCGGCAGCAGCTGATTATAATGCGACCCATGAGGCGTTAGCCAGCACTTACAATGGAGGCGGTCAAGACCACGACTGCGCCATCTCCAAGACAAGCAGGATTCACTACGACAGGGGGAGAAGAGCAACTCGGAGACGACCTTTAGGTGGTGCGTGCTGGGGGTGTGGCGAACCAGGTCACTTAGCGAGGGGCTGTTGTCCACACCAAGATGACGAGCAGCCGAGAAACGTGTAAGGACATAGCAACCAGTTTTTTATTATCGCTTTAGCCTATGGTACTCCCATATTTCTCTTCTACTTAAATGAAAAAAAAAAAATAATAAAGACCATTTCTGCAATTTTTATTTTCGATTAGAATGAAGTAATTTGAAGAATAAGGTTTTTAACAATAATTTGTAGCAGAGATATAGAGAAGTCATGTGATTGGAACACACTGATTTTTTTTGACATTTATATGCCTTAAGTAGAAATGTAGCATCCGTTCGTAGGTTGAGCATCACCGGAAATATTGCTTTGAATTGTTTTAATAACACCAAAAGTTATGTTCATAAAAAGATCAAGTGTGCTTGAACTTTGGTGTTTGTGAACAGTGTAATTCAAAAGCGAAAAGTTACATGGTATCTGCAAAAATTTTAGTTAAATATGTGTAACATAAGCATGTATGACTAGCATGTTTAACATATTTCTTAAAACTGAATATTTACATCTTTTAAATGTAATGCACAAACTTTTTTATTTTTAAATAATCCATAAATTGTTAATTTTTGCTGTCTTTACTTCGTACATAGTACATAAATAGAGACGATTTTGCATTCCACTTAATAATTCGATACCAAAATTTCACTAGAAATGTGAGCTCTCCTGAAACCAAGAAAAGTATTTTTGAAAAAATGTTCGTGTGTATGTGTCTGTGAGCAACATAACCCAAAAGTCATTTAATACCATACTTTTTATTTAAGTTCAGCATCTTCCAAGGATGTAACACCAATATTTTAAAGAAAGTGTCCCCACCCTCTCCCCCCAGCGCAAACTACCAATCATATGGTACATTTTTGAAACATTTTATTTTCTCAAAAATGGCTCTAAAATTTTTGATTAAAATGCAATATATTAAATATATTTAATTAACAAATAATATATATAGAATTTCCTGAAATAACCTCTGAAGTCCTCTTTATTTCGTATGACTCTTGCAGAACTAGTAAACCGTAAGAGCTAGACAAAATCTTACTACAAAAAAAAAAAAAAAAAAAAAAAATGTAGATCCCGTAAAAACCACAATTAATGTCAAACATAGTTTTGTTATACAGAGATATTGTTAGATTTCTATTTTCCAATTATTTTCTCAAATGAGAAATTTTTATAATTAAATATCTTGTTCAAGCAAAGAGAACGGAATTTCACATCACATAGGGCAGAATTTTAAAAAAATACTTTCGCATTAGCTTAATGCATTTCCTATTTCCTTTGCACACGGAAATAACATCGTAATAAAATATTTTCTACTAATGCTTATCTCAACTAGCGTGAAATAGATATAAGAATAATCTTTTGAAAGAATAGTTTGATGAAGCATAGGTAGAGAAAGTTTTGTGAATGTAGCATGTCAGATTTGTTTTATATCCCCCCCTCCCAATATACTCTTAGTTTACAAAACACGAGCTGTAATAGAAATACTTCAGTATTCATTTGATCATGCTACACAATTTCAAGTAAAAGTGTGTTTCTTTTAGAATAAAATGGTAAAAGAATTACCTTTTAAACTGAATTGTAAGATATATATATGTATAAACACATATTGATGAAACACATGTAAAAAAATATCCGCGAATTGTTAGCCCCGGATTTGTACTAGTGGTTTTCTACGTTCCTTCAGCATTATAACGAAATAAACATGTCTAATCAGACCTACGGTGTTTCCCAAACATGTTGAAATGTAGTTCACGTTTAGACCTGAGGGAATTTTTGTTAATTAGCTGGAAAGAGAGAACTGTAAACAAAATGATTTTTCATACGGTTTGCATTGAACAGTTGAATTAAATATCCCTGAATTTCTGCGAGCTGTTAGGTAGTCCTTTTTTACCTTTGTAGTGCACGTTTTCTGAAATTTGGGTTATTAAAGTTACGCTCGAACAATTTCTCTTTGTCTGATTTAATGCCTGATCGGCGGTGTTTCTGCACAACTAGAACCAAAAGTTGTTGCACAACTGGTTTTCCTATCCTTTGTTACATCGTAGTCCAAAAACTACAAAGCAAAAAAATAGGATTATAAAATGTTTGCGACTACTGTTTCGTTTTGTAATTGGCTTACCCTCGCCGTAATTGTACGACTGACACCCCCCCCCAAACTTATAGGCCAATGCCTAGGGTCGGAATTTTGTCGGGGTGCCTACGCACGAAACCACAGAAAGGAGAACCTGTTACGAGGGGTCGGCCCATAGCCAGGAATGAACACGAGGAAGTGGATGATACAGATTTAAGCGAAAGTTGTGTTTCTAAAGGTGATGGAGCATTTGGTGGAATGAGTGGCGGGGGAAACCGGAGGACCCAGAGAAAACCCGCCAAGAGGCCGCTTCGTCCACCATGAATCCCACATACGGGCGCTTGGGGTCAAACGCGGGCCGCCTCGATGGTCTAAGCATTCACCCTCGGCGCTACTTTATTACCTCTGTACTGGCTTCAAAGATTTCATATTTTTATACGCAAATTATACATGAAAATATGATGAGCTTTATTGTCGCCCTCCGCGGTGTAGTGATTACCATGGTAGCTTCTAATACTCAAGGATGTGGGTTCAAATCCAGCGAAGGGTAATTTTTTTTTTCGGACGTAAATCTCCGCATAGTTTCCTTCGAAAGGAAAGTAGAGCCTTTGGTTACCTTGCAAGAAAGGGCTCCTGGGCTAAATTCACCTAATTTCGCGATTTCATAGTATAGTGCCATCTACGGGCAATGAGTTTAACCCTTGGTACTATGTGTGCAAAGTGGTGAGTGAGCAAAATTCCCTGATCAAGAAACCACTATAAAGAGGCCTAGTATATGCCCACAAAGCTTGATGGAACTTAAACTGAACTGTTTTCTTTTGGTCTTATTGTCTTATTTAAGAGTGATTAAGAATAAGAATTGCAATTAGTGCGTCTAGGCTGTATATCCAAATTATTAACAATAAATTGGGTACTATACTTACATATTCAAAAGTGACAATTGTTGTGGAAGAATAAAATATAATTTTTCAAGCTCTAGACAAGGTTTTATGCTGGCGCAAATTCTCTGTAATGTGAAATGTACAGTGATCGCGTAAGGCGACCTTTCGTATTAGCTAGATAGAATAATATTTTTTGGGGAATGAAATCTTATTGTGATCCTGCCCGTTAGATAACACTGTTCAATCAACAATGGATTAAATAGTGGAAGGTGGACTATATTTCAAGCTTAGAAGTAGGGAAACTTGGGGTGTAATATAATAAATCTTCCTTCTGATGGTACGTAACGGATGGGGCCAACACTTTGTCCCAGTTCGCTTCGCTTTTTTTTTTTTTCTTTTTTTTTTTCTTCTATTTTTTAACGGTACCGGAGTCTGATTAGGAGGTCTGAGGTTCATGGTGATGGAGTATCAGGGTTTAGTAGTAGGTAAGAGCAACCCATCGAGAGCTCGTTTTTCGACGCAGCACAGACAGGTTGCACTTTCCTTGCACGGTACTATAACCTTTAATCTCTGTGATATCAGATACACACCAACCTAAAATATGTGCACACTAGAACATAGTAATGTCCTTGGTTATGACTCTAGTTTGTTAATTCAAATTATTTTACAAGCCTTTCTTCCAAATCCTTCCTCTGCAAATTCTAGTTGATGTGTTGGTCTAAATCACTAAAAACTATGTTGGCTTTATTAGCACGGAACAAAATCATGAAAGTAACAGCTTTACAAATAAACAACAATCGTTTGTTAATTGAAATTATTTTACAAGCCTTTCTTCCAAATTCTTCTCCGCAAATTCTAGTCGATGTGTTGGTCTAAATCACTAAAAACTATGTTGGCTTTATTAGCACGGAACAAAATCATGAAAGTAACAGCTTTACAAATAAACAACAATCGACTCTGAATTGAATATGTAGTTCTATGGCTTTGCAGCATAGGAGTTGAATGTAACATTGCCGTAATGCAACTTTTGCAGGTCTGTTCTATGCTCTAAATTCAGCAGCTCTTACCCAAGTATTCCAGGGAATTGGTTGTTCTATAAGCACAACTAACCAAGCTTTTGCACTCTTAAAAACATTGAAAATACGCCTGGAAATACTTATTGTTAGACACCCTTGCAGCGTAACTTGCAAAAATGAAATTCTGAATTGCGAACTGCTGATCCCTGCACTTTCTAGGGGACAATAACTACTACTGTCATCAGGTCATACAAAAGCAGTTCATCTTGTACTCTGCGCTTATTACTGAAGTTCTAATGCCAAGGTAATGCGCGCCTGTGGTCGACCAAATTAATATACTGCTTGTATACGTTTGCCTGTTCTGGGGGAGCGTAGGACTGGGTTGGAGGGTGAAGAAGTGGATTGTACACAGAGCACAAATAGTAATAGACATCGAATTTCTGATTATCTGTAGCGGCATTTATAGGGTGTGTCTTCTGATATCCGCTGGCCCCTCCGCCACTCTAATTGGGGAAGGAGGAGGGATTGTAGCTTACTCTTGTAGTACACGTTACCTAATCTCGCTTCCAATTGAGTAAGGTGGCTATACCTACTAGCGAATGAGTTGACAAACCCAGCATAGGTATGCTCTATTGGTTCGATATAGAACACTCACCTGTAAGGTGACAGTATCAGCCAATAAAATAAAAACATGACGTAATAAAGTACCCTACAAACGGTAAGGAATGCGGTGTACGGAACAGAACAGTGCCAGATTCTTTTTGTGCCTTTTGTACAATCGGTTTTGCATTTTCCCGTGGTATATTGTACTTGAATGGCACTAATGAAAATCATACTAAGATTCGAGTTCCCGTCAAACGTTCACATTTTCAGCAAAATCACAAGGTCAGGCGTATTTTTTATGTCTTTGAGTGTACCAGAAACAATGGGTCCTTGGTGTGCAGAAGCCATGACAAACGCCGATTTGGGTCAAAAGCTTCAGGTTATATGAACAGTGAACCCTCTCACAAACAATAGCTTAGATAACAATTAAGATTTGCAATACAGAAAGGCAAACTTTCAGTATTATGGGGACATTTCCAGAGTCATCTTCACCTGAGGAAATGTTTTATTTAACCTAATATAATGTCATTTAATTATTTATAGAAAATACTTCTATCTATATTTATTTGTTTGTTACAAATCTTTACATAAATAATGAAAACCCTGATTTCTAGCACCTTTCTTGAATGACACAAGTCTGTATAATACTGCGGACTAGCATATAAAATACTACATTTCTATCAGTAAAGGAAAGGTATGTATAATGACAATATGAATGAATGAATAAGTGTATTTATTAACATAGCAATATCATACATAGGATTTGAAGAGTCGCACGGGTCCACAGACCGTACGTGCCTTTGTAATACACATTACAAGCAATATTAAAACAACAACCACAACAAAGAATTAAAAGAGTAAACACGAAAATAAAAAGACAAAGGAAATACACCGTCAAAAGCAATATTAAATAACAATAAAAATTAAGAGTGAATCCGAAAATAAAGATACAAAGATATTCAAATATAGCAATTTAAATTTACAGCACAGAGTAAACCTTCATAAATGCACCCTCTTATAATAGATAATTACACTTAAAAGACATATATACACATAATATATACAACCCTAGCATAACAGTGACCTAAGTATGATATAATATACATGTATGTAGAACATTGTAGTCACTTTTGTTTAGTTGATCTTATCCCCCCCCCCTTCTCTATTGGCAGCCTCCTCAGATCTCAGCTGTCTTGCCTTAAGTATAAATTTACCTAGCCCGTCCATGTTTTCCGTGCCTGCCAGTAGCGTCCAACATGCTTCTATCCCTACATTCGCAGTGGTAAAAAATCGCGGCAAATATTTTTCCCGCCATTCCTCCGTACCCCTACATCTTGCCAAGATGTGAGTCCACGACTCTTCCTCCTCGCAAATGGGACATATTCTTATACCATTCTCGTCAGAAGTTTTCCTGCTCCTCCATGCTCCTAGTCTAATCCACGCGAGCCCCTCTCTAATGAGTTTGGTACCTGTTTTGATGTATTGCTCCATACCCCACTCCGATTTCAGCCCAGACTGTACTTCTAATGACACCTTCTCTGTGCATTGCGCAATTATTTGCTGTCTGTCAATATCACAGAGACGTTTCTTAATTTTTCTCCAAATACTTCGCCTGTTTTCCTGCCCCGCCATCCAAATGTCTCCCATCCCAATGGTTTCCAACCCTTTCTTTAATTTTGATGCCCACGTCAAATTACCTTCCATTCGCAACTGTTCACGGTAGCAGACTGCCCTAATTAGAGATTGGTTTCCGTGAACAATTCTCATCCAATATTTAACTGCTCTGATTTTGCACTCTATCGTTTCACTATGTACCCCGAACTCCCTCATTATTCCGCAGTTTGCCGTACCCCTCCCTACACCCAGAATTCCTTTCAAAAATTGGGTCCTCACTTGATCCAGATTCCCTGTTTGTTCCCACCCCCATATTTCTCCTCCGTATGTCATCGTGGATCTAACTGTCGCTCCGTATACAGTTTCCATTAAGGTTATGGAGATATTCGGAATTCTGCAGCGTATCCGGAGAGCTTCCGCCGCTTTCACCCTTGCCTTGTGTTTCGTAATGTCAATGTGTTTTGTCCATTTTCCGTTCATTGTAAATGTGAGTCCTAAGTACACAAAGGATTTAACATTGTCCAGTATCTGTCCTGCATATGTCCAAGTCTCCTCCCTGCTATAAACACAACCCTTTTTGAAAGTCATTGCCTTAGTCTTATTCACATTAACTGTAAGTAGCCATTCATCGCAATAATTCTTAAGTTTGTCCAGTCCTCGTTGCAATCCGTTTACTGTCGTAGAGCACAATACTAAATCGTCTGCGTATAAAAGTGTTGGGATCTGCAAATCCGCTACTACTGGTGCTTGAATATTCTCTGCTATCATTGTATCAGTAATATCATCCATAAAGAGATTAAATAGCAAGGGAGATAAAATACAACCCTGCCTCACTCCCCTATAGCTTCGGCAGCTCTCGGACACACTGTTTCTGTCGTACTTTACACAGAATTGGACATTTTGATACATTGCCTGCAATGCTCTAACCATTTTACCTGATAACCCCTTTCTGCCTAGTTTGTACCATAATGCATTTCGATTGATAGAGTCAAATGCCTTCTTAAAGTCCACAAAAGCACAATGAAGCTTTCCCCGCTTAACTAACAGTTGCTTCGCCCTTAAAGTGTCTAATATAAACGCGGCATCTATGGTACTGTGTCCTTCTCTGAAACCCATTTGAAATTTTGAAAGTTTGCCAAATTTAGATTCCCAGTCCTTTATCCGGTTATATAACACTCTACAATACATTTTCTCCATAATTGGCAACAGAGTAACCCCCCTATAGTTATCCGGATTTCCAATAGTTCCCTTCCCTTTATAAATGGGATGAATAATGGTATTTCCCCAAGAGGTAGGGTAATTCCCCTCAATAAACAATCTGTTACATATCTGGAGCATACTCCTACCAAACTCATTAACATTGGCTGCGGCTTTAAAAACTTCCGGGGGTAGCCCATCCAACCCTGGAGCTTTGCCTCCCTTCAGACTCCTTAGCGCCTGTGTATTTCTCGTGCTGATATTTCCTCGTCCAGTATTGGGATCTCAAAATTTCCCAAAATTTGCACTTCCTTTATAAAAATTCCTTCCCTTTCACCTTTCCCGAATATTCCCATAAAATGCATTGCCCATTTTCTGGGAGAAATTTCGTTGGGCGCCTGACGGTTGCCTCTTAAATGTTTTACTACTTGCCACATCTCAGCGTTATCCCCCCGTGTTAAAATATTACTAATTTTCTGAGTAATTTTGTCTTGCCACGTAGTTCTCTTTTCCCGTAAGAGCTGTTTGTACTCCCTTCGCTTTTTTGTAAACATTTTCCTAATGTCATCTCCCCCCTCCCTTCTGAATTTTGACAGAGCCTCCTCTGCTTGTTTCTTTACAGTTCTGCATTGCTGGTCATTCCAACCATTGAATCGTTTTACCTTACCATGCATTTGGACTTTCATTGTCCCCGCAGCCGTTGCTATTATATGAGTTAGTTCCTCCGCTGTGTCTGCGTTCCTTTCCCCTAATCTTCTTTCTAATTTATCAACAAATACTTCTTTTTCTATCGGTTTCCATATAAATTTACTAATGAATCTCCCTTCGTCCCCCTGCCCCTCTTCAGGTGCATGCGCCACCATGGCCGTCTCTATATTCAGTTCCAGGACAACCGGACAGTGATGTGACTCGATACGATCCCCCACCCAAAAATTTCTAATTCTGCCAATTAAACCCTGACTTATTAAAATAAAATCTATTACACTACCCCCATTTTCATTTATGAAAGTGAGTTCTCCCTCTCGATCCTCACCGTACTTGCCATTCATTATTTCTAAAGAGAAGGCATCGCAGAAAGCAAGTAATTGTCTGCCCTCCCCATTAATAAAACTATCCTAATAATGACAATATAGAAAATAGTTATAACACACAATAAACCATAAATTGATCATGCAAATGTAATTTTCATTATACAGATCTTTCCTGTAATGTTTTAAGTGTTTTATTTAAATAAAAGCTGCAAATTAGGATATTCTTTTTATAAACTGAACAAAAATATGTTGGAAGCTACTGCTGTTAAAATACTTACGTTGAAACAAACACGTTAAGTCAGATAGTTTAGTTTTGCAATTATGTTCATCCAAAGTAAATTTATTAACATTTTGTGTACATACTTCAGCAAATGTTGTGGCAAATTTGGAGAATATTGAGTTCAGAAAATATTGGAGAAAATAAGGTGTTTAGGGTAATCAATAGCTTTTAAAATACACAAAACGTTAATCCTCCTAGACCTTTATATTTCATGTTTTGAGAAGTAATGTCGGTATACGTTTTATACCAGAAAATGATCGTGTTTTGAAAAATCCTATCTAACGAGTGTACCTACTCTGTTATTTGTGCTCACTTGTATAGTCTTGTTTAACGTTAACACATCGTTTGGAAACCTAGCCGCCCCATGGCCGAGTAGTTAGACTATTCGCCTCTCGCTTAGGTGGCCCGGATTCAATCCCAAGCGACCGCATGTGGGATTTGTGGTGGACAAAGCGGCGCAGGGGCGCGTTTAGTCCGGTTACCCCTGCCATCGCATTCCATATATTATCAGTGTCACCGCATACGGAAATAAATACAGTAAAAACTGCGTACACACCATGAAAATCAACTAGAAACTGGTTTTTCGGGATATTGTTTTACAAATTTAAAGTAACTGAATATTGTTTATCCAATTTTACAAACCGTTTTACATTTAATTAATGAATACTTACTAACTTAATTTTCAGACACGTTATCATATGCGCCAATTTTTATTACTTTCTCTACACGAACTATGTACATAGTGTATAGAGAAGGTATTGCATTCCACCAAAAAATTCGATACCGAGATTTCACCGGAAATATATGTTTTAGGGTCCCCTGTATCCAAAAATGTATTTTCACAAAATGGACCATGTGTGTACGTTTGTCAGCGTATCCGTGTGTCCGCGTGTCCGTGAACACGATAACTCAAAAACGAAAAGTCTGTAAAATACCAAACTTGGTACTTAAGTTTAGTATCCTCCAGGGATACGACACGAAGATTTTGAAAAAAATCCCCCCACCACAAACTACCTTTTACATGGAATTTTTTTCGGAAATTTTGATTTTCTAAAATATTGCTCAAACAATTTTGATTAAAATATCGTATATTAAAGATATTTACCTGACAAAATGTATATTTTGAATGTTCTGGGAATAGCCTCTAAAGACTACTTTATTCTGGGTCAATTTTACGGAATTTGGCATTACTGCTAAACCGTAAGAGATGGACAAAAACTTAACGACAACAAATTTAGAGCACTTTAAAACACACAATTTATGTTTTGTACATTTTTTTATCGTGGAGTTGATTGTTTTTGAGATATTCCTTGTGTTTGGTTTCAGCTAAGGAAAATGTATACTTTTCTCATACAGGAATTTGTCAACTCCTTCCCATACGGACAAAGGAATTTCAGTCACATAGCAACCAGCTTTTGACTATCACTTTTAATCTATGGTACTCCCTTATTTTGCTTCTACATTCAAGTAAGCAAGTAATATGATTATTTCTGCTAGATTTTTTTTCTCGATTAGCATTAACTAATACAAGCATAAGTTTTTAAACAATAGTTTGTTGCAGACATGTAGAGAAAGTCATGTGAATGGAACACATAAGATTTTTTTAGGACTAACCCAAATATACAGATACTTTCAAGAAAATCTCCCCCATCACAAACTACAGTTTACATGAATTTTTGTAATATTTTTTTTTCAAAAACGACAAACGATTTCGATTAAAATCCGTATATTAATACTATTTACACCACTAAGAAAATGTATATTTTAAATTTTTGGGAAATAGCCTCTGAAGAATAGCCGAGTTTTGCAGAATTTTGCATAACAGTTAAACCATAAGAGATAGACAAAAGCTTAAGATATAAAAAATATAGATGTCAAAGCACATAATTTATGCCATATACGTTTGTTTGTAGATTTGACTGTTTTCTAAATGTTTCTCGTTATTGGTTTCAGTTTTAAATTACCCACTTTTCTCAAATGGGAGCATGCAAAGCGAACCGAACCTCAGTTGTTCCACATGGCGATCAGCTTTTAAAAGATTTGACTATCGCTTTAGCATAATATACTCCCAAATTTACAATGAGGCAAATAATACGACAAATTCTGGTAATGTTTATTCTGATTAATATGATGTAGATTAAAGAATAGTCTTTTGTAACGATAATTTGCATATGGAACAGCTACAGAAAGTTATTTGGCTAGAACACATCAAATTTTTATAATACATACTTAATACTTCCTCTGTAGATGGTGTATCTGCTCGAGATGTAAACAGATGAATAATGTAGGGAATCACTTAAGTAAGAGGTTCAACTGCGGTGATTCTCGAGCAATGAATATTTATTTGGTATCAGATTAAGGTTAGTATTCCCCTTACTAAGATATCTTACTTACAAATTAGGTTAACTTAACGAAATATATACCCCACAAGTGGAAACTGATTGTTACAGATTCTTGTTGAAGCAGTGAATACGCACTCCGTTATAATTTAGAGCAGCTTTAAACCAATATAAATATACAGTGTCTACTACCAAGTGGAGGTTTAAAATTCATGAGCTAAGGAGAAGCTTAACGACGAAAGACGCAACAGAAATACTATTTGTTGGGTACATTGGATAGATGTAAAGGAGTTTCTGGCTGTCATTTAAATTCCAAATTTAATTTTAATTTATGAAAAGCAATTTAACATAATGAAAAAACTTTAACACAATATATGGCAATATTTTTAAAAGTAACTTATCTGTATATATTAGAGCTCGGTTTTGGGTTTTGAAGCGTACACAGTTACGAACACACAGAACAGTCAGAGGTATATTGTGAGGAGGGGTTTGTACTGGTTTGTTTGATTACAGTGACTTTCAAATGGGACGAGGTTCCTCCTTGAGCACTGCCAGGCCGGCAGCCAATCGGAGTGCTGCTGTTTTGACATACTGCATTCCGCTTAACTGGGGAGTAACGCGATAAGTGATTCCGTCTCTCATAAATACTACTTGCGTTAAGGCAAAATATTCAAATTATCAAAAAATAATTCACGAGCAATGTTCGTAGCAGAACCGTAAAAACCACAGATTTTTAGCTCAAATAGTTTTCATAATATACATGAATAAACACTATGTTACCAGACAGATTTGCATGCTCAGTGTGCGAGTGAGAGAGAAATATGAAAAGAGTGGGCGTAGCGACCTCGCAACGCAGAGTATGATAACGAATATCATCTGCTGCAGAGTAGAATTTTTCCCATTTGAAAAATATTACAGTCACTTGTTCGTGACTATGAGTATGTGTTTGCCGTACATCTGTCGTTCTACGGCCAAAAATAAACAACTTGCAAACGCTGAGACACTACACAAACGCAATAGCAATATTTGCCTTCGTGCAATACATGTCAAATAATTTCATTGTTTTTGTTTTACTTATGCAACAGCTTAAAATTGACTTTGAAATGGGCTAACATAGTACGTCAGTATTTCCAGTAGTATTTAATGATATCTAAAATTCTTGCCAATTTATTTACGTAAGCCTTCCTGACAAAGTTTTGGTACTTTTAATTTTTTGGAAAATATTGTTAGCGCTTAAGTAAATTTAAGTTTATCCACTGTTTAGTGAAACATCCATACTTTCGAAATAATACGGAAACATCTTATGTGTTTCTTCATTCGCTAAATCTCTGTAACAAATTATTGTTAAAAGCTTAGTCTTCTACCTACTT
Organism: Hymenopus coronatus; assembly: GCA_030762935.1. NCBI lineage: Eukaryota > Metazoa > Arthropoda > Insecta > Mantodea > Hymenopodidae > Hymenopus > Hymenopus coronatus. Next base: position 102,223,879 of record CM060882.1, on the reverse strand, counting down.
CATGCTAACTGAGATCTACTGTCAGATTGTTAGACTTGCCAGTTATGCATACTTCAGAATAGAGAGGTCTTTGGAGGCTTTTCCTATAAAATTCAAAATATACATCTTATTTGCCATATAAATATCTGTAACATAGTATTTGAATCAAAATCGTTAGAGGCGTTTTTGAGAAAATAAAAATTTTCGAAATATTTTCCATCTAAAGGATATTTGGGGGTAGGGGTTTTCTTGAAAATCTTCGTATCGCATCCTTGGTAGATAAGTTAAATATCAAGTTTGGTATTTAACGAACTTTTCGTTTTGGCTCACACACATACACGCACGCACACACATGAAAATTTTCCAAATAATCCTTCTATGGATCCAGGGGTCTCAAAACCGGCATTTCCGATAAAATGAACATATCGAATTTTTGTGTGGAATAAAATACTTCCTCTAAACACTATGACTATAGTACACATAAATAAAGTAAAAATACGTTGAGTAACACTAAGTCAAAATGACGTTTGAAGTTAAATACACGCGTATTTTTGCAATGATACTGTTTGACACTTTAGCAGATCAGAAAGAAATCAGCAAAAAAATTAGGTTCACAAAGTGGAAATGGGTTGGTCACGTACCATGAAGGGCAAGTGTTAATATTACAAGAATGGCTCGAGAAGACACGGCGCAATCGTAAACAGAGTTGGGGGAAGAGCTTAAATGACATAAAGAAGTTGGGAGAAACAAACTTCGATGGCGAGTCTTCATTAAGGGCATGTGCTCTTCCGAAGACAGAACAGGATATTTCACTACTACTAAGCACATTTACGAGGGCGAACAAACGCCCGTATTTCTTGCTTGAAATGTTACCAAACAGAAAATATACTTTGCCTAAATTGATCTTAAAGATACTAGTTAAAATTATTTAAACCCGCCTGGGTGGTGTGGTGGTAGCGTGTCTACCTCACATTCAACAGGTTGCGAGTTCGAATCTCGTCTAGGGTGAGTTACCAGAAAAGAAAATTTTTTTTTTTCCTTATCCTGAGAAAACGAATCTCAAGTAACTTTAAGCTCCATGGACCCCGAGATCATTTGAGCATCATTTCACCAATGTCTTACGTCATCGGATAAGGCCAACGACGTTAAAGGACGTTAAGCTATGAATATATATATATATATATATATATTTATCCAAGAAAAGCCGACATACAAAGATAAATAAACATAAAACCACTAGATGTGTTATTTAGTTATTTCACTTTTATGTAACTGCATACACACTTGGGAAATACTTATTTGATGCATTTTACATATACGTATATATAGAACACATGTATAAATATACAGGATCGACTATGTGCATACGCTCAGAGAAAACGATCAAGAAGTTTCCGCGGTAACGCGCAGATAGCATTCTAGAGGCACTGTTCGATTCTTGGGGCCGACCATCGGTTTTTTTGTAGTTTTCCCTCATTGGCAAGGAAACTGTTTGGGTGTTCTGTTTTGCACCACGAAGTACAGTTCCTCATTTATATTATCCTGCATGCCCCTTTCAGGTAACTTAAGCTGTGCATTGTCGGTCAGAATGGGAGCAAATGAAGAGTTCTCAGTCCTACCAGATGGCAGCCTTCTCCGTGCTGCCTCAGTTGGACAGAGATCTTCCCGGTTCCTTCGAGGTTGATATGGGCAGCTTGGAATCGTAAATGACCTCTGCGCATGTCTGTAGACCGATTTACTTGTAGCCTACAGTCTCCTGCGGTTCCTTCATCTCCATCTGTTCCTCATGGCGCTAGAAAGGTCAAAGGATGCGCGTTGGGTGGAGGTGTAGGGGACCTTTACTTTCCCTGATCATGTTACGTAAACACATCAGAATACATTTTCGAAAGTTTTGAGTTCATCAAAAATGTCTTAATGATAAAATATTAAAAATATTCACATAACAAATAAAATGCATGTCTTGAATTTTCTGGAAATAGCATCTGAAGTCCTCCTCATTCTGAATAATTTTTGGACATCTGGTAAACCGTAAGATACATTCATAAACTTACGGCACAACAAATTTAGATTTTGTCAAAACACAATTTATGCCCTTTAAATTATCCAGAATGAAGAGGGCCTAAGGAGCTATTCCCCTAGAAATCAATTTTGTTTTTCATGCAAATATACTTATTATACATTTTAACCAAAACCGTTAACGGCATGTTTGATTAGAATCAGAACTTTTGAAATTTTTTCCACTTAAAGGGTAATTTGGAGTGGGTGATAGATTGAACATTTTTTGTCACATCCTAGAAAGACACCGAATTTAAATTTCAAGTGTGGTATTTAACCGACTACTCGTTTGTGAGTTATAATCTTCATATACACCACAAACGGATATTCTTCTAAAAAGATGTTTTTGTTCAAGAGAACTAAACAGGTTTATTTCCAGTGGAGTACAATAGTCTTACACAAATCAGAGGACGACCGAAATCAGTCGGACTGCTGGCAGGAGAATAAAATGAAGGAAAGCAAACGGAAGCACGATCTAGCTTTTGAACACATTTTCTTGGCAGAAACAATTTATGTAGGTGCTTTAACTTTTCCATTTTATTTTAAGTTAGCTTTCTCTTCATTGAAGTTTACTGTATTTAACATATAAGTATATGCAATATTCCAATATTTATAACTTTCAAAGGCATCCCGCTTTTGTTTCTTACTAAATGGATCATAACAACAAAGCGAATAGCACTTCTCGAACTGCACTCTTTCCTAGCGAATATGTAGAGAGCACTCGAGAAAGAGCACAAGGCATGTAATAGCATAAAAAAATGTTTATGCTCTCGTTTATGTGCGACAAATGGGTCAAATAGTTTTTGAAAGCGCAACCAATGATCTTGAAAATAAATACAGGGGATAAAACTTGACTGCTTTTGCAAAGATTTCACCCCATGTTTGCACATGAATCAGCTCACTAACAGAGCAACTTATGTAGAAAGATTTCAAATTTGTTTGAAAGTGATGAAAAACGAAGTTAATTTATATGAATACCCCGCTCAAACAAAAAAACAAAAAAAAAAAAAAAAATAGAACTTCCAACAAACCGCTATGCTTATGAAGTGAATCCTTTGAATTTTTTACATAAGAGTTTTAACTAATCTTTGTCGAAAGATTTTAAATTTGGTTGAAAACGATGTAAAATGATACTTTAGGTAAAAACCTGTAAAAAATTGAGAATTTTACACGAACCACAGTTGGATATGTGTGGTTGATAATTTGGATTTAGTATACAAAGTTTTAAGTACATTGAGTCTATAAATTTCAAATTTACTTAAAAGTGGTGAGAAATATGGACAGAGTATATGTATTTTTTAAAAAAAAATACAAATTTGGGATGAATCGCTTGAATGAACCAAGTTGAAACTTGCATTGAATCGGAAAGACATCTATGAAATGAGTTACACTGAAATCCGTAAATATAATCCGATATGTAACATTGATTTTGATACACATACAATTAGTTTAAAATTCGGAACTCTTGGCATAACCATAAGAAGAATCTAAATGTCGAGTACTACTTCAAAAATGTGTTTGCCGCTGCGCATAAAAAGTGTATGAAAAGTGGCTCTCAATATTAATAAGTCAAATTTAGCCCCGCGTTTTCCCAGTTTGAACTACTTCTATATCTCGATCATAATTCTAACTATTGGATTGGCAAGGTATTTTACCTCCCTCAAATTATAGTCCAACCGCCAAATTATAACTAGTTCTGCAGGTTATAAGTAATGGAATGCCATCAAGGCAATGCTTCGTTGAATTTTCTCGGTTTTCAGTCTTCGATGGCCCCAATAATTTTAACCTTTGACCTCATGGCATGATGAAAGCTGTTATATACTTATCTTCCCGTTTAACAAGAGAGACAAATAAATATTCACATCTTCTTCTACAAAGACGAATTGTGCTTTACTGTTTTTTCTTATGTAGCGAAACTTTTTAATAGAAAAGTATCAAACATTTTTAAGCGATTATAACATCAGTCATTGGTTGGATTTTGTGTACCTGAATTATTTTTCAGCCAGTTCACAAAATCAACTGATATGGAGTCTAAGTTAGTTTGGATCGGTTTGCGAGTTGTGCGTTAGGTAAAAAGGAACAAAAACCTACCCTCCAAAAATAACCAAATTTGCGCATAATTCGATTTAAATTTAATACTGTTAATCTAATATTGAGGTAATAATCTTCTCCTTCGATATAAACTCTTAAAAATATTATGATTTTATCCCATTCCGAATTTTACATTAAAATTCTCCCAGGATTTGGTTACCTTGACATAGAAACCTTAGAGAGGGAAAATACTAATGTGATGTTTAAGATAATGAGGTAACTTTCATGCACAACGATGTATGAAATTGAAAATTATGAAGATTAAGTATCTCGGAAATACTCAATGCCAAAAACTTAATCAACAATTTGTGTGTTTAACAAGATATATATTTTTGTTTGTCATTTATTTACTTTTTGACAAGTTTTAAAAACGTATCCAGAATGCCATATTTAGGAGAAAAATAAAACAGATGTTTTTTATCTATCATGGAAGTATCTAAAACGTAGTCTAATAATTTAACCAAAATCGTTAGGAGCTAAGTTAGAGAAAATGAAAATAACACGTAAGATGTTCCGTATAAGGGATAGTTTTGGGGTGAAGATATTTTATTGCAAATATTTGGGTTTTATGCTCGGAAAATACTGAATCTATACGCCAAATATTGAATATGAAGAGCAGGATTTCGTTTATTAGTTATTGTATTCATTCAAGCACTACACACATGCACGCATATATATGTACTATTTGTAATAATTCTATTCAGGGAGCTTCAAATCATATATTTCCTGAATGTCATCATCTCTTTTTTGGGTCCATTACAAAATCCTCTCTGCGATAGAGAAAAATTCTTTATACCGGGTGGTATAAATTGGGAAATTGGCTAAGTGACCTTCGTTTTAACTCTCTTGCTTATCAACGGATACATTGGGCGGGTCGTCCGTACTGAGAGGATTAAAACGAATGTCGATTTCACCAGATCTCCACCTGTCGTTTTTAACTTGAAATATTCCCGTTGAGTTTTGAAACTCTTTTAACGAACGAAGGCAAATCTTCACACGTAAAATATAGGCAGTTGGGTGACTCGGTATAAAGAATTTGAAAATATAATATTTATTTGAACTGTTGCAGGTGTGGATTTGAAATTTGTAACCGTGCAGATATTTTTAACATTTGAAATTTGGCTTAAAATTACAATTAAACTTCTTTAACGCTTATATATTGTTATGCTAAGTTAATAATGTGAATGAGACTTGACACTCAGCCACTCATATTGTTATTAAGGTTGTTGCTTAAATATTGCATAAAGACTAAAACTACTATGCAACTTTATTTTAAAGTCTAATTCAATATATTTTTCACTATCCTTAACTTTTTCCTTATCTCTTGAAAATTTTGTTTTAAGCTATTTTCTTCTCTGATTATATGTAGACTTCCAATACATAACGTAAGAAGTGATTACTAACCAAAATACATATTTATTCGAATTGCCTTTAGTTTCATTCACACCATCATCTGTTTAATAATAATAATAATAATAATAATAATAATACTTTATATCCAAACACGTTATTTTCATAAGGTTTCAAAGCAATTGGCAGCTAGCATTTTGTGAACTTTTAAAATAGTATTCATATTAACAATTTGTCGAAGTCCGAGTTTCATCTGCAAGATGAAATAAACCATTGAGTAAACGTCTACATTGCTGGTGCAATTTCAGAAGAAGATATAAGGTGCTAAGCTGTCTCTGACGGGAATTGGAAGTAGGAACTATCAATTGACAGATATTTAGCACCGCGCTGCGGCAATATGGAAAGCTTCTAGAAGTAGAGCAAAAAGAAGTCATAAAGCGTAAAGAGGGGGGCAAGAAAACAAGAAAGAAAGAAAATAACATGGAGCACGAAAAAGTGTAAGGAAAAGAACCTTCCCTTTCCTTTTCTTCCTTTGCTTTGCTAACTTTCTTTCCTTGCTAAGCCGTTTTGTTCAACACTTTTAGAAGTTGCTGTCTGTATTTTTGAAAACCTGCAGAAAAAAATGAAAATGCTACAGACTAAGAGAGATGCAGGGAAGGACCAGCCAGGGAACAAAAACGAAAGCAGACATATGGAAATTACAGACCTACATATTTTACTCTCTCTACTGTCCATCGATATGTATCAAATAGAAGAACTGCATTTCACCAAAGATTTCTTCGAAAATACACATTTTGAAACTGTATGGATTAAAAAATCTGATGTATTCCATTCTCATAACTTTTACGCTGTTCCTCAAACTTTTCTTACAAAATATTATTCATTTAATTACATCAGGCTAATCAAGATAAACATTATTAGAAACGATCTTATTACCTGCTTTTTGAAGCAGAAGAGAGATAACGTAGTACACTAGTTCAAATCCTTTAAAAGCCGGCCGCTTTGTGAAACAAGTTCCCAGGACTAAACAAAAGATAGACGACAAGAAAGATGACCTCCCGTTTGAGCAAGTTTAAGTAGCTAAATTGAAACCAATAAAACCAATGGAAATCTCGGAAACGGTTAACTCTACAAAAGATCAATACATTTATTGTGTGCTTTCACAAAATCTATATTTCTTATAGGAAGTGCTTATCTAGCTCTTACCAGCTATACAAACGATGTAGAAAAACTCATCCAGAGTGAAGAACTTTTTATAGTAAGTGCTTGTCTAGCCCTTACGGTTTACCAGTTACACAATCGATGTAAAAAATTCATCCAGAGTGAAGAACTCCTCAGAGGTCGTTATCAGAAAATGTAAGATATTCATTTCGTTTGCCATGAAAATATTTTAAACCTATGACATTTTAATAAAAATTTTTAGTATCGTTCTCAAGAATATCATGTAAAGGATAGCTTAGGGTAGGGGATTTTCTTGAAAATCTTCGTATCGCTTCCTAGGAAGATATGAACTTTAATACCAAGTTTTGTATTTAACCAAATTTTCATTTGTGGGCTATGCAACCCACTGACACACCATGTTTCTTAAAATATTTTATGGGTTGGGAGAGTTTCAGGACCTCTTAAAAGATATTTCCGTGAAATCTCGGTATCGAATTTTGGGTGGAATACAACACCTTCACTATCTACTCTGTACATTATACATACGTGCTAAAGAAAATAAAGGAAGCATTTCTATAAATTACAGTGCGTGGTTTGTGTGTGTGTGTGGGAGGGGTGTTTGTTGAGAGATAATTGGGGCACCGATTATTGTATGACATCACATTGAGGAATATGTAATATCAAATAAATAGGTATATACAATACATAGATATATAACATATAAATGAAAGTTACAATTGACGTCTGGACTTTAAGAGAATATGTATTTCACTCATCAGTTGCTTTATTTAAATTCCTTGAACCACCATAATTGTAGTTTTTATTACTCCATACTACTCCACATCTCTGATTTTAAATTCGTATTCTGAAACTTCACTTTCATAGTATTTCCTGAATATAAAGAAATAGAATATGTAATCACATAAAACTCCAGGCTATAGTGATGATCCACATTAACTTCAGATGACGAAGAAACATTCCACAGATGCCCCAAAGAACTAAATAAAATAATTAAAGACAGAAATGTCAATCTGAAAAACGAATGAAATGGTCTTCTTAAAACACTGGCCAATTAGATAAAAATATTGAATAAACACACAATTGAACAAGTCAAAAAAAAAATTTTTTTGTCTGCCATTTGTCATATCATGGAGAAATTGGTCATAAAAGAAAGGTTTAATGTATTTGTGGCACTATTCAAAGACATTTTAAATACAAAACAGGAAAGTATACACAAGCAACTTTTACAAATCAGTGCCCCTTAGGACTGATTTATATTGAAGTACAATTGAAGTATTAACATCAAGGAGCAAGAGGGTTACAGGCTGGTGAAATGCGGTGTTTGAGATCAGTAATGGGTGTGATAAGCGACAGGATCCGAAATAGTAAATCAGAACCAGATTAAACAAAATTTAGAATATGGGCAGTAAAAATAATTGGCTATAGCCTATTTTACAAATGGAATATAATACGAGAGTTGAATGAAAAGTACTACCTCCACCTCCTCAACAGATGGCAGCATTGGTATGCGGCAGGTACTGGCTTGTTCCGTAGTCTCTTCTCTATAGCTGCAGTTGGCGGGAAGCCTTGGCATTGAACGGTTGTGTTGTTACAGAGTAAAGTATGGAACCCCGCGCAGACGGTCGGTCAATGCGATATAAGCAACGGGCAGTCATTGAATTCTTGACGGCAGAAGGTGTCGCCCCAAAGGAGCTTCATAAGAGAATGAAAGCAGTTTGTGTTGATGTGAGTACTGTGCGTCGTTGGGCTAGTAAGTTTAAAGATGTTGAGGAGGGAACAACTGACTTGCGTGATAAAGATTTGGACGCCCTATGACAACAACCATCGAGTTTTACAAGCGAAATGTTGAATAGATTGATTCAGAACGATAGTCGTATGAATCTATCATCATTTTACTTGTGAAGCTCATTTGATAGAAGAGATTGAAATCATTAAGCGTGAAGTAGGAGTATTTGGGTATGGTGACAGATATTTCAAATTGATTACCGCGCCACGATTCGGTCAAGTTATAATTATTTTTATTACCAGTTTTTGCTTTCTCCAAGCCGTATGCACAATGTGGACAGAGAAGGTATTGTAAAAATTCGATATCGAGATTTCACAGGAAATACGTGTTTTGAGATCCCTAATCCAAAAACAGCATTTTAGAAACATATCCGTGTGTGTGCCTATGGGCAGTATAGCTCAAAAATGAAAAGTCGGTATTTAAGCTCAGTTCGAGGATGGGACATGAAAATTTTCAATAAAATCCCCCCATCCCAACTACTCTTTGCATAAGATATTTTTCGAACATTTTGATTTTCTCAAAAATGGCCTTAACTGGTTTTATTAAAAAGGCATATGTTTAAGATATCTTCCTGAAAAGCGAAATGTATATCTTGAATTTTCCGGGCCTAGCCCCTGAAGACTTCTTTATTCTTGACAACTTTTGTATAACTAGTAAATCATAAGCAATAGACAAAAACTTACTACACAAAAATGCAGAACTTTTAAGGTACCGAAACATATCTCAAACGGGAGGCATCTTTTTTCGTCTCTCTTTTGTTTATTCTTAGCAAGCAAAGATAACCAAATTTCAGTTATTTCACTGAGCGACTAAAAGATATGACTAACACTTTAGCCTAATTTCCATTTTTCCCTTCTGCTTACAAAGAAGCAAGTAATAAGACCAATTCTGGGAACGTTTATGTTGATGAGTATGACGTAAATAAAATAAAAATCGTTTGCATGGAAAGTTTGTTTGTGGAACAGCCAGAAAAACTCATGTGAATGCAACACACAAGATTTTTTTTCTGATGACAATGCCACTCATTGCACTTTTTCACCTATCAACTTTTGAAGGTGTAATTGCTGTCATATCTCGCCCTCGACAGAAAACTACATAAGATTTGCTAAATTTACTCTCGCTCATAATCACTGCACCCAGATATCTCAAGAGAAATACGGCAGAGCGAAGAGAATTATAAATGTAACTGATCATAGCCGAATTCACTTCCATCGTTACCATCAAATTCATTTGACTCTGACCATTCTGGCACGCTTTGTCACTAGCCTAATAGATGCGCTTCACATTGCGAGAATTGTTGCGACAATTTCATCTCTCCGGAAACTCCTTTAATTACTGTTTAATTACACTAAACTTAATAGTGCAACAATGTAAATACACGCTATTTATCATTTAGGCATCAACGTAATACACCACCTTACACATGAACTACTGTTGTCACACACTCAGAACATGACAAACAGATTTTCGAATCTAAAATTAAAAATGAACCACCGAGTTACAACTCATAATATAACAACTCGGCTATGACCACGGCCAACTGTTCAGACTGGTTAGACCACTCGCCTCTCACCTAGATGGCCCGGATTCAATCCCAAGTGACTGCATGTGAGATTTGTGGTGGACAAAGCGGCACTGGGGCGCGTTTTCTCCGGCTTCCCCGCCATCGCATTCCACCGGTGCTCCATCTTCATTCATGTATCATCAATGTCACCGCCTGCGGTGCCATAAGTAGTTAAAGCGGGCGTTAAACACTACAAAAACAATTGTTCACATTATTCAGTTTCGTAACTTTTAAACTAACAACATTCCTCAATTCCTTTGCTGTCCAACCAGCCTTAGTAGCCCAAGCGCAAATTTCAAGTCGAAGGAGTTACTCGAAACTGCCGAAAAGAATCTTCTGGAGCAAAAATTAGCCAAATTGCAGAGAAGTGGCACAATGGACTTAAGTGTTTGATTCTGAGGAACGTCGGAACAACTGTCGTGCCTAGTTAAAGGCAGACGAGCTGAGACGTGTTACACTACCAAAACATTGACTCTGGGCTTGTCAACCCAACTTTCGTCCTTACGCCCGCTTACGCATTGTTGAAGTGGATTTTCATCTAACCAATACGGGAAGGTGAAGTGGCCAACATCACGCATCTCCCAGCCGGAAAGTGGATCATTGTGGCCGGTACTGCAACCTAACACCTCTTCGCAATGCTGAATTTATCAACATAAAATCCTTACATCTTTAGGAGGTACCAAATTCAGGCGCATTTTGTAGCCGGGAGCAAGAACTCCACACTAACCCACAGCTAGAGAACGCATTTAAAATACATTTGGTGTAAACTATACATCACAGCATTATAATGAAATATACCCTAAAACGACATTAATTAGTCGAGGACAAAGTTTAATGAAATGTAACGGTAAAATGTTATAATTTCGTCTCGCCAACAATGTGTAATTTGTGTATGCAGAAAGAAAAAGGCGGGACATTAGGGGAAATGACGCCGCATCTCACGAAAGTATAACAGTTTTGATAGCAACAAATTCGAAAAGGGATGCTGAATTAATTTATAATGTAGACAGATGGCATATTATTGCGTAAGGCTTAATAATAAAAAAAGACATGTAAATATTCTGTTAAGCAATTTAAATGGAAAAGAAGTTCAGATTTTTACTCTCTCTACATGTATTATGTACATAGTGAATAGAGAAGGTGTTGTATTGTACCCAAAAATTTGATACCGAGATTTCATCGGAAATATATGTTTTGAGACCCCCCTGAATCCAAAAAAGCATTTTTAGTGCTTGCGTGTCTGTAGACAGCATAGTTCAAAAACTAAAAGACCGTTAATTGCTAAACTTAGTATTTCAGTTTATCACCGTCCAAGGAAGCAACACGACGATTTTCTGAAAATCCTCCAACCCAAACTACCCTTTGCATGGAAAAATTTCTGAAAATTTTGTTTTCTCAAAAATGGTTGTAACGATTTTTATCAAAATTATTGAAACAAATATAAAATTTATATTTTGAATGTTCTGAGAATAACCTCTGAATAGCACTTTATTCTGCTTTATTTCTGTTGAATTTTGCATAACAGTTAGACCATAAAGCATAGACAAAAACTTACTGCACAAAAATGTAGACGTCGTTAAAACACACAGTTTATGTGTTGTAGAGTTAATGTTTCCAACATACTTGTTATTAGTTTCAATTTTAAATACTTAAACTCTTCTCCGACAGGAAGTGTTCGTTTTTCTTTTGTTCTACTCGCGGCCAAATAAAAACGCCAATTTAATAACAATTGCAACACTATATCTTTTAAAACATTTGACTATCGCTTTAGCATAGCGTATTTCTTAGTTCAATTCAGCTTATAAGGAAGTAAGTTAGAAGCGGTCAAATCCCATGCCACTCTCGCTCATTACTCGCAAGCTGCACCACTTCTCCAGTGTGGCATGAAAACCTCGTGTATGGAGAATTAGTGTTCACGAGCGAGGTGATTCGAGTATTCTCGTAACTACAGGCGAAGTAGGTTGACGAATGATCCGTAGTATAAACTAATTACGTAATAAGTAATAACTATGCACCAGATCTTTAGGTTTTAAACCATTTTTCCCTTATAGCAAGTTAGATAGTTTCAAAGTAATACTATGTTTCAAACCGTTCGGGTGCTAATATGTGAATCTTATTAAAAATCTTATGTGTACCATTCACATTACTTTCTCTACATCTCTGTAACAAATTATTCTTAAAAAGCTTATACTTCTATTTACGTCATGCTAATCAGTAAAAAATTAGCAGGAATAGCCATATTACTTGCTTCATTGAAAGTAGGAACAAAATAAGGGAGTACCATAGCTTAAAGTGATAATCAAAAGCTGGTTGCTATGTCATTGAAGTTCCTTTGTTTGTATGGACAGCAATTGACAAATTCCTGTATGAGAAAAATATAAGTTTTTCATAGCAGAAACCAAAAATAAGGGATGTCTCAAAAACGACGAACTCCACGAAAAAAATGTATATAACATAAATTGTGTGTTTTAACGTGCTCTACATTTTTGTATAGTAAGTTTTTGTCCATCTCTTACGGTTTAGCAGTTATTCAAAATTCAGTAAAACTCATCCAGAATAAACTACTCTTCAGAGGCTATTCCCAGAAAATTCAAGATATACATTTTGTCAGGTAAATATCTTTAATATACGAAATTTTAACCAAAATCGTTAGAGCCATTTTTGAGAAAATCAAAATTTTCAAAAAAGTTCCATGTAAAGGGTAGTTGGGGGTGGGGTTTCTCAAAATCTTCGTGTCGCAACCCTGGAAGATACTAAACTTAAATACCAAGTTTGGTATTATACCTACTTTTCGTTTTTCAGTTATGTTCACACACACAAGGACCTTTTTCCGAAAATCTTTTTTAGATAAAGGGGATCCTAAAACATATATTTCCGGTGAAATCTCGGTATCGAATTTTTGGGTAGAGTGCAATACCTTCTCTATACACTATGTACATAGTGCGTATACAGAAAGTAAAAAGGAAACCTGAAACTCGTTAAATTTATTTTTTTGAACCTCGGTAGAAAATGTATAAAATTTTTCTTAAGAATTCGTTTAGTTTTGTCTTGAGTGTGCATGTGGGGTTAGCCAGGGAAATGATTTATCACGATTCTTATCTTGGTGTAGAAATTGCGTGTATGAAATATACGCCAACGTCATCTTACGATTTTGAAAGATCTTGTTCTGCCTATAGGAATATATTAAAAAACAACAGAAAATTTAGAAATCTGAAGGTTGTGTACAGCAACAGTGCTGAGAGGTGAAGTTTATTTTATGAAAGTGCTATATATTAAACACACATGCTGATTTTTTTAGTTATTAGTGTTCTAGCACGATTATACTATATAATAAATTGCCTTAAATTACAGTACATATTAATAGCATCCTTCCGTGAAGTAACATAGCTTCCATGTTTTTATCTGTATTATGTTATAAAAGTCGTTTGTTGTTGACTTCCTTAAATAGGTCAGAAAAAGCATCCAAAACCCAGAAAAAGCATCCAAAACCCTACAAAGACAATGAACATTGCTAAAAATCTGATGAGCTCCATTCACATGACTTTCTCTACATCTCTGAAGCAAATTATAGTTAAAAAGCTTATCCTTCTATTTACTTAATGCTGATTGAGAAACAATTAGCAGAAATAGTGTTATCACTTGCTTCTTTGTAAGTAGAAGCAAAATAAGAGGGTACCATAGGTTAAAGTGATAGTCAAAAACTGGTTACTATGTGACTGAAGTTCCTTTGTTTGTATGGAAAAAGTTGACAAATTCCTGTATGAGAAAATTATGTTTTCCAAGCTGAAACCAAAACAAGGAATATCTAAAAAACGATGAACTCCAGGAAAAAATGTATATAACAATTTGTGTGTTTTAAAGGGCTCTATATTTTTTGTGTGGTAAGTTTTTGTCCATCTCTTACGGTTTAGCAGTTATGCAAAATTCCATAAAATTGATCCAAAGTGAAGTAGTCTTCAGAGGCTATTCCCAGAAAATTCAAGATATACATTTTATTTTTCAGATAAATGTCTTGAGTATACAATATTTTAATCAAAATCGTTATAGCCATTTTTAAGAAAATCAAAATTTTAGAAAAAATTCCACTTAATGTGTAGTTGGGGGTGGGGATTTTCTTGAAAAGCTCCGTGTGGCATCCTTGGAAGATACAAATCTTAAATACCAAGTTTAGTATTTAACAGTCTCTTCGTTTTTGTGCTTTGCTGTTCACAGACAGACACACGCACACACACACTGACCTTTTTCTGAAAATACTTTTTTTTGAATTGAGGGTTGCCAAAACATATATTTCCGGTGAAATCTCGGTATCGAATTTTTGGTTGCAATACTATATCTTCTCTATACATTATGTACCTAGTACGTATCGAGTACTACAGTTTACTACCATATAAAGAAATTATTGTATAATATAATTATTTAGTTGCGCTGGTAGCCAGTGCATATTCTGCTGGATACCAGTAGTATAGGATTAGTTTTTCATTTATTTTAATAATCTAGAGCACAGTTTTATGGGTAAATAGCTGGTTACCAGTTATTTGTGTTACTGGATTCCAGTAATTAATAATAGATGATTTAGTGTTAGTGAAAGTTGTTTTATGATCGGAACTTATTTTATTTCAGTTTATATTATCGAGTTATTGGTATATAAGTATTATCTATAAGATAATAACAATAATTTAAAAGTGGGAAATAAATTACAAAGTTTGCAATATACGTCCTGGTATAGGGAACAAGATGCCAGGATGTTGTATTACAGATTTTATTTATTTTATGTTTTATTTTTAGTACGTGTAGAGAAAGTAAAAAGCTAGGAAAATAGTTTAAAAATGTAAAGAGGCTAACAGAAGATAGTAAAATTTGAAAACTGCATTTATAAATAAGCTAAAAATCCAGCCTCTAGTATTAACTCAAGATGTCATCGCTAACAGTACATATATCCAAACGCGTTTACAGTAAACGATTTGAATCAACGATATTAATCGTTAATGACATAGCTATACTTTGTTTTGCTATGTATAAACATGTTCAGATTACAACGGAAAGGAAATTACTTCTTGCAACAAACATCCTAGGAGTCATGACATATATGCACACTTATTTTAATAAAAGTGGAGACCACGTACACATATTTGCAGATTCTGTGATACCACATTTCGTTATTAACCCCCAATCCCTAGCGAAGGTTATTTAAATACCATCCTTATCCTGGTAAACTATTGAAACCCTAAATCACTTAAACAGATGAAATAGTACAGGACTGATTATGCAAGTTTCTGCGCATTACATCGATGTCTTGCTATTAATGAGACCTACGATCATCCAGACTCTCGTACGCTCGTTGGTCAACCTCTCTCCTGCCAGCTACGCGTTCAGCTGCATCTACTGGCTACAAGAGGCGCGTTAGCGACAACGAAAAACTAGCGAAATTGCAAGCAGACTTGACTGGTTTTAGAAACTAAGTACATTCTGCTAATCTTATCTCGATTAGAATGGTGTAGAAAGAAGAATAATCTTTCATAAGAAGTCTCGTTTGTAGAACAGTTAAAGAAAGACATGTGAGTGTAACACATAAGAGTTTTAAGGTTAGGGAATGCTGGGTCATGTAAGGGAAGCCAGCGATGATATGATGTTTCTTCGTGTGAACTGTATGTGACGAAGTATGTCAACTTATGTATGCACATAACAATACTTTCTTCTCGCATGTGCAATGAAGAATCATAAGAGCAATGGTTTCAGTGGTTAGTGTACGTAAAATGCGCCATCCGTGTGAATAATTATATGAGCTACAAAAGTAAATATAGTTTATTCTTGAAAAGAGGAAATCGTATGTTATCGTTTGTGTTACACAAGCATTCCTTAGCAACGTCTCTGAGACTTATCGACTGAGGTTAAAGAAGATCTTGTCGGAGGGGATTAAAGAGAGTACAGTGTTTCTCTGACTGCAGAGCATCGGAAAATAAATACAAATTTGGCACAACAACTAAGAAATACGTCTCAATTATTCGCTAAAATGTGTTGAATTACGCAATCTTATATTTCCGGCAAACTACAAAATATAGTGATTAAAATCTTTAAACTGCCGCGAGTGGATTAGCGCATGCCGGCATGAAACTGAAATTTTGCTGGATGTTATTTGGAAATGAATAATTTAGGTACAACCTTATCTTATTCATTCTCCAAAACATATACTGCATTAATTGATTTAAAGAAAAAAACAATACGAAAGTAAAAGGATGATTTAAAGTATGTATTATCTTTGAATATATAAGATAGATCTGATGTGTTCCATTCACATGACTTTTTCTACATCTCTGCGTTAAATTATTTTTGCAAAACTAATAATTTTATTCACTTTATGCTAATCGAGAAAAAAAATAGCAGAAATAGTCTTATTACTTGCTTCCAAGCAAGTATAAGTGAAAAAAGGGAGTAACACAGGTTCAAGTGACTGTTAAAAGCTAGTTGCTATGTGACAAGTTCCTTTGTATGGACAGGAGTTCGACAAATTCCTGTTTGAAAAAAGTATAAGTTTTTTAAAGCTGAAACCAAAAACAAGGAATATCTCAAAAAAGATCAACTCTACGAAAAAATGTACATTACAACACACAATTTATGTAACGTGCTCTACTTTCTTATGTGGTAAGTTTTTGTTTATCTATCAAGGTTTAGCGGTTGTGTAATAAGGTAGTCTTCAGAGGCTAATCCCAGAAAATTCAAGATATACGTTTTATTTGCCATTCAATTATGTTTAATATATGATATTTTAATCAAAATAGAGCCATTTTTGAGAAAATCATAACTTTTGAAAAAAGTTCTATGTATAGGTGGTTTATGTTAAGGGCATTTTCTTCAAAATCTTCGTGCCGCATTTCTGGAAGATACTTAACTTAAATACCAAGTTTGGTATTTTAACGACTTTTCGTTTTTGAGTTATCGTGTTTACAGATACACGGACACACAGACCCACAGACCTTTTTCTGAAAATGCTCTTTATGGATACAGGGGATCCTAAAACATATATTTCTGGTGAAATCTCAGTATCGAATTTTTAAGTGGAGTGCAATACCTTCTCTATGCACTATGTACATAGTAGGAGTACAGAAAGTAAAAATGTATAGGATTTTCCAATATGACTGCTGGCTCAATAGTTTCTGAGAATAAGTTTCATCTTTCTATTCAGGTATGATGTCCAACCTATACAGACGTACCTATTGATATAGCCATTCAGACCGGAAGCATTGTGTTAAGAGAATAGGTATTGTCAGATAACGTTTCAATTGTTATTGATACGCTCCGTCTTGGTTTGACGAAACGTATGGTACAAATGGAAGCTCTTGCAGATTACATACCAAGGTAACATGGTAACCATCTTCTGCTGATATTATGAGCTGACAGGAATTTTAAGCCTTGCTTTTAATAAATATTTTTTCTTTCGCTATACGTTCTATGCATATTGTGTATTGTATTCCACTCAAAAATTATATATTAAGATTTCACTGGAAATGTGTTTTGAGGCCCTCCGAGTCCCCCCCCCAAAAAAAAAGGTCCGTGCATAGTGTCTGTGGACAGCATAATTCAAAACTAAAAGACTGCTAAATACCAAACTTGAATATACATAATTATGTCATACTTATTTTTTTTCGCGGATTTGATGATTTCCTAGATATTCTTGTTATTAGTTTCATTTTTAAAACATGTAAAGTTTCCTTATACCGGAATTTGTCAACTCATGGCCATGCAACAAATAGATTTCAATTTCATAGCAACCAGCCTTTAAAACATCTAACTATAGCTTTAGTCTACTGTACTTCCTTATTTTCCTTAGGTACTTAAAAGGAAGCAGATAATAAGAAAATGTCTGCTGTTTATCTCGATTAGCAGAAGTAAAGAGAAAAATAAGGTTTTTAAGAATAATTTGTTACACATATGAAGAGAAAGTCATGCGAATGGAACATAACCTTTTGAGGGGCTTTTAAGTTTGAGGAGCTCTCGATTGTACAATGTAGAGAATGTAAAGTATTAAATAGGCACATCAAGATACGCTTACACACACAACATCGGTAGGAGCCCGCGGCCAAGGCCTGACCGAACTTCCGGGGTCTACAGATGACTTTCAAAGACATCCTTCCGCCGAGAGCTGTATATCCAAAATACAATCACCACCAAGGGAGGGCACCACTACCGCAGTCCTCACCGACCTTACAACCCTGAAAGAGACCGGTTGGATTAAATGGAGATGAAATGAAGAGACAGGAAGTTCGGCGGTACGAAGAAACTTCCCCAGCAATTGACTAGTGACCCAGGAAGCGCCTCAAAAAACCATGGGTCAGAGAGGTCGGCCAGGAGAATTGATCCCACGACTCTCACGACGAATGCCAGTCTCAGACGAAATGCCTGAGCTACCTGGCTCTATAAATAAAATTTATTGTAATCTATTATTCAACTTATATATAACTGAGGAAAATAAAAACAAAAATCTGATGTGCTTCATTCACATGATGTCCTCTAGCAGTTCGGTAAACCAAACCTTTTATTCAAAAGATTAACATGTTATCTACATCATGCCAACCAAGATAAACATAACTAGAATTAGTCTTATTACTACCTCTCTTGAAAGTAGAAGGGAAATAAGAGAATGCTCAGGCTAAAACGATAGTCTCGTTCTTTAAAACCCGGTCGTTATGTGGAACAATTGAAATTCCAATCTCTTTGCTCGCCAGGAATAAACAAACCAGAGTCGAGAAGAAAGATTGGTTAAAATTGAAACCAATAATCCGGAATATCTCTAAAACGGTTAACTCAACAACAAATTTTGTATGACATAAATTTTGTGTTTTAATGAGATGTACATTTTTGTGTAATAAGTTTTTGTATATCTCTTACGGTTTGTCAGTTATACAAAAGCCATTCAGAATGAAGAGCTCTTCAGGGATTATTCTGAGAAAATTGAAGGTATGCGTTTCCTTTTCCATATAGATATCTTAAAAATAACGCATTTTAATCAAAATCGTCAAAGCCAGTTTTGAGAAAATATAAATTTTCGAAAAATGTTCCATGTAATGGGTAGTTTGAGGTGGTGGAATTTTCTTGAAAATCTTCTTGGAGCATTCTAGGAACATACTGAACTTGAACACCAAGTTTAGTATTTAACGGTCTTAACTTTTTTGAACTACGTTGAATACAGGCACCCACACACGGATCTTTTTCTAAAAATGCTTTTTTTTATTTAGGGGGGACCCAAAATGTGTATTTCCTGTGAAATCTCAGTATCGAATGTTTGGGTGCGTAACAATACCTTCTCTACACACTATGTATATAGTACGTGTAGAAAAAGTAAAAACGTTTAACACCACAAGTTTTCAATTTGTGGATACTTGCACTATTAAGTGGATTCTATATGTTTCAAGAAATCGCAAAAAGAACAGATAACTTGGGTGTCCTTGATGTAATAAACTGAGAGAAGCAGAGCACACACTCTATACACTTGCCAAAACCTCTTATCAGAGAAGTAATTGCTTCCTGCTTGTGGCAAGGCGCCCTCAGAATCCCGTCTCCGGTTGATTAGTCCGCGTTAACATGAGTCCTTTGAAAGCCAAGACACGGAAAGGGACCTCCTTGCAGTCTAGAGCAGATGAAACGTGTCAACTTACATGACATGCCATTCCCTTCCCACAATGAAGCAGGTTTGTAACCCTTGGGAGGCTTCACAAGGACACATTGTTGCTTATACTCAGAGTTAATCTTCATGATCATTTCTAACTTCTCCAATACGTCTATTGATGCTCAGCACGTATTACAATATACCTAGCAGATAGAGAAAGTATTGTGTTCCACCCAAAATTTCGATACCGAGATCTTACCGGAATCGCATGTTTTATAATCCTGTGAATCTAAAAAAGCATTTTTAGAAAAAGGTTTTGTGTGTGTGCGTGTGTTGTGGACAGCATAACTCAGAAACAAAAAGTGGGTTACATAACCAACTTGGTATTTTAAGTTGAGTATGCATCGAAGCATGCAACACGAAGATTTTCAGGAAAATCCCCGCACCCACAACTATCCTTTACATAACACATTTTTTCACAAATTTTGATTTTATCAAAAATGGCTATCAGTTTTAATTAAAATACCATATGTTTAAAAAAAAGTTATGGCAAGCGAAATGTATATCCTGAATTTTCTGGGAATAGTCTCTGAAGATCTCTTCATTCTGGATAAATTTTGTATAACTTCTGTATAACTGGTAAACCGCAAGAGAGACAAAGGCTTATACATATAATGTAGATATCGTTAAAACACAGGTATGCCATATATATTTTTCGTAGAGTTAAGGTTTCCGAAGACATTCTCCGTGTTATTTCTTTCAATTTTAAACTACTCAACATCTTTGAAATGGAAGGTCGCTTTCTCTCTTTCTTTTGTTTGTTTACATCAAAAGAAAACGGAGTTTCAATTGTTTTTTTATTTTACTATCCCTTTACCCTAGTGCATTTTCTTATTTACCTATTACTTACCAATAAGTAAGTAATTAGACCAATTCTGCTAATGTTTACTTCGATTAGCGTGATGTAGTTAAAAAATAATATTTTGTAAGAAAAATTTGTTTGCGGAACAGCTACGGAAAGTCAGGTAATGAAACATCAGATTTTTAAGGTTACCACAATGTCTGCGAGTTGTTTACATTTTATACGTAACCAATTACCTCAGGAGTGCCCAAATGCTTTCTTTGAAATTGCGAGTTTCAACTGATAATTGTCACAATATTTTTACATGTTTACCTCTGAAAATTGACCAAATTTCTTGAAAATGTTGATATTTGGATATCATTAAATTAATATTCCGTGGTTTCTGTAGATTAATATGCCGAGATATTTTCAGCCATTTTCAACTTTAACACTTGTCACACGACCTTTTAAATGGAACTTTTAATTGTAACAAATGACACCAAATATTAAGAGGCGAGTTGCATGTGAATTTTCCAAATGCTACTTGTGGTGCCCATTTCAACCATTTAGTTTGATTTTTCTACCAGAGAACCTTAATATCATAATAAATATAATTTTTATAATTAATTTTATAAATAACTAAAATTAATTATGTATTTGCATTAACAAAATTAATTAATTCGCAAAAATTATGATAAAGTATGAACGAATAATTTATCATACTTTTCCATCCAGTAATATTTAATCAATTTGAAACGCATTCGATAATTTTAAGTAATATTTATATAATAAAAAATATGATGTTTTGTTCGAAAATGTTGAAAAATGAGCTTTTTTGATAAGAGTAGTTAAAAAAGCATTTGTTCTTCAAAAACTTTTTGACGCATTTATCTCAGAATTTCAGAATTAGTCACATAAAACATTTGAGGTATGTGGTAAAAATGAACGTAATTGCTTAAGAAACATTACATTTGAAATGTGTCTGAGAAATTTGGTTACAATTGGGACATTTTGGATAGCTTTGTTTATTTTTTATAGTTTTATTTTAAATATTACTTGGATTTTTCCGATACACCATAGCTTTCTTGATATCAAATTTTTAAAGCCACAATTACAATTTAGATGAGACCGCAAGCTAAATTTCTTTTATTCAGCATTTTAACTCTTCAAAGTGCCCGTTGTACCATAGTAAATGCTTGAAACATTTGGGACACTCTCGGAAACTATGGTCTAAATATATGTTTACTCATAAAAATATTCAATAGCTTAACTGATGTTAATATAGTCTATAATTTACGTCGAAGAACCTAAAAATATGTTAAAACATTTTCAGTTTTATTGTATTGCGCTAATCAATGTTTATTGTTGTTTCACACAATCCGTGTGTAGGACAGGAGTTGGATAGGTAGAGTCAGACTGAAAAATTCAAAGCCGCATACATGCGTTTGCATTTTCCCCAAGACTGCGGGGTGGGAGTGCTGAGAGGGTAAAATGGAGTGGGAAGGCCTCGCGATAACGAATGGCTATGTCAGTTGCACCAAACTAATAACAAATTTAGGAATCACTCACGGTCCTTACGTGCCCAAATATTCATTATTTTTGTTATTTAAAATGTATATTTCTAAAGAGAAGAAATAAGAATGAAATTTTAAATGCTTTATTGAGCATTTAATGCTTATGCTTGGATTTCAAATACATTCATTTCTCGTTCTAATGTGTAAATAAGTGGAATGCAAACAATGACCTCTACCGGGACCAGCATCAGTAATTATTAGAAGAACAATTTAAAGAGGATCTGCATCAGCATGAATAGTTTATCCACATCTTTTAGCCAGAATTGCTCATACAGGACCTGCAATAGATGTAACTATTTTCTCCTACATTAAGTGCGAAGATGTGAATTCAAAATGTATGTAGTTTGTGCTGAAAGACATTGTTTATCTCATAGAAAAGTTACGACCGTGCAGAAAACAATATGTGCTGCATTGTGGAAAAACTGTTAAGAGGAGAAAACCAATTAATATATATATATATATATATATATATATATATTATCATAACAATATTCTTATAACATCCTATATAGGAGAAAAAATCATTGTGAGTTGATACCATCAGGATTTTCAGCTGTTAAATAGCATGACGCTACGCTTTGATAATACTTGAATCTAAATATGCGCTGATAGATTCGGTAGTCCCCTGATATTCCCCTCCCCTATGTCTGTACTAAGCTTTAGTAAGATTAAATTTGAACCTGGTACGCATGGGAAATCATAACAGCCGTCACCAGTCATAACTTCACAAAACTTTAAACTTAGCTATCTAAATTCTGATGCTGAGGTGTTTGACGAAACGACTTTCGCTGCTTAGCATAATTTAATTTCATAGCAATTCCTCAGAAGATTCATAAATAAATCTTTTTCTGTCTATTTACTTTTAAAGACGATATATCAATGCTGAAGTAAACATACATTTCAACACACATCGCGCGCGCGATCACATTCATATTATATACGCTTTAAGTGTGGTTTGACCGAAACAAAAGAACCCGTGTATAACATCAGAAGAATACTTTACAGTTTTAAAATTCAAACTATAAATCAGAATGTCTCCATTCACATGACCTTCTCTCCTTACTTTGCAACAAACTATTCTTTAAAAAACTTCTCTTCTATCTCTCATGTTAATTAAAATAAACATTACTAGAAATAATCGTATTAGTTGTTTTATTGTAAGTACATTCAAATAAGAAAATAAACTGTGCTAAAGTGATACTAAAATGCCAATCGCTGTATGATGACATTAAATTTCGGTTCTCTTTGGAAAGTTCTCTTCCCACTTCAGAAAAGTATAAGTATTGTAAAATTTAAACCAACAAAATTGAATGTTTCGGAAATAATTAGCTCCAAAAAATGCATTTGACATAAGATGTGTGTTTTAACCAGAACTACACTTTTTGTCTATCTCTTACGGTTTACAAGTTATGCAAAAGTGGCCCAGAACATTAAAGACGTATATTTTATTAACCACAAAAATATCTTACACATATAATAATAACTATAACTCCTTGGCACGACAGCTCACAAGGAACCTTGGCCTACCACCTGGCCGCTGCGTCCCCCATCTCAGTCTATGACAGACGTCATGTGTGGGGTGCAGTATTGAAGGATGAAATGTGGTCAGCGCCTCGATCCCCCCGGCCAGTTAATGCGGTCCTCACGACCTGGAGCCGGTACTTCTCCATCAAGTAGCTTCTCAATTGGTCCCCCCAGGGACCACGCGAGGCTGAGAGCACCCCGGACCAGGTCTCCCAGCGGGGGGAAAATCCCCACGCCGGTACCGGGAATCGAACCCAGGTCTCCCACTTGGATCTTACACATATATTTTAAAACAAATTGTTAAGGTCATTTTTTAAATAATCAAAATATTCGAAAACATTTCTGTGGAGGGGAGGGATTTTCTTGAAAATCTTTGTGATGCATCTTTGGAAGATGCTGATCTTAAATGTGAAGTTGGGAATTTAGTCAATTTTCGATTTTGAGTTAAGCTATTCACAGATACATGGACATTGCAACCGGTGAAACTGACTACTCAGGGATCTTTTTCTAATTTTCTTTAGAACGTCTCTTTACAGTGAAATCCAACATTTTTAGTGGGATACAAAACTTTCTCTACCTACTATGGACGCGGTAGCGAAAGTAAAAGGGAAGGAAATATTCTTTAATATAATAAATTTTTAATACATTACAACTTTGCAACTTCGTGAAAATCTCAAGAAAATTGATTTCAGAAAATTCTGTTTCCAAAAATATTCAACACTTATTTTCACTTTTAATAGTTTTGATAGTGACCCTTAATATGCTGCAAATAATAATAATAATAATAATAATAATAATAATAATAGTGGATTTAAATTATAAACATTTAAAAGTATATTTTAAATATCTATTTCGCAGCACTTTTGTCTATTCTAATGTCTACGAATTTTTGTATACATTTTGACAATTAAAATAAAATAAACTGTGTTTGTAATTTAAATGCTATGAGAGGCTTCCGAGTTTTAAAAATACAAACTCGGAGAATACCTTTCAGACTAGCACAAGAAACTTACTATGGACAGATAAGCAGTATGGCTATTTAAAAGTGACATTCATTTTTACTTTCTCTACCGAGTACAAAGTATGTACTTACATAGTAGGTAGAGAAGTCAATGTTTACACCTAAATTTTGATACCCAGATTGAATCGCTCAAAAATATTTTTAGAAAAACATCTGTGTATCTGGGTGTGTGCCTGTTTGGCTGTCTGTGTCTGTGAATGGGGGAGGGGCAGCGTAACTAAAAAACTACGCACTTAAGTTATTACCTTCCAAGGATGAGACACTAAGACTTTAAGGAAAATCTCCTCAAATCAAACTGTCCTTTACATGGAAAATTTTTCTAAATGTTCTACTTTCTCAAAAAAGAAAAGTTCTACTTTCTCAAAAAAGAAAAGTTCTAATTTCTCCCAAAAAAGTTCTAATTTCTCCCAAAAAGTTCTAATTTCTCCCAAAAAAGTTCTAATTTCTCCCAAAAAAGTTCTAATTTCTCCAAAAAAAGTTCTAATTTCTCCAAAAAAAGTTCTAATTTCTCCAAAAAAAGTTCTAATTTCTCCAAAAAAAGTTCTAATTTCTCCAAAAAAAGTTCTAATTTCTCCAAAAAAAGTTCTAATTTCTCCAAAAAAAGTTCTAATTTCTCCAAAAAAAGTTCTAATTTCTCCAAAAAAAAGTTCTAATTTCTCCAAAAAAAAGTTCTAATTTATCCAAAAACAGTCTAATTTCCCCCCAAAAATTCTAATTTCTCCCAAAAAATTCTAATTTCTCCCAAAAAATTCTAATTTCTCGCAAAAAAAAATCTAATTTCTCCCCCAAAAAATCTAATTTCTCCCAAAAAAAGTTATAATTTTTCCAATTTTGATTAAAACACCATGTATTAACATTATTAACATGGAAAAAAATATGTTTTAAATTAACCAGAAATGACCTCTGAATATATCTTCATTCTGGATAGCTTTTGCATAACTGCTAAACTGTAAGACAGAAAAAGTTTAATATGCAAGAACATAGATATTGGTAAAACACGACTGATTGCATAATATACGCATACTGCACACACACAGCTACCTATTTCCAAAATATTCCTTGTTAGTAGTTTTAAAATGTTCATTACTTATATTTTTCTTAATGGGATGAAAGGATTCAATTTTTTATTCTTGTCATGCAAAGAGAAGGCAATTTTAATTGCATCACATAGCGACCAGCTTTAAAAAGATTTGGCTATCGCTTTAGCGTAGTCAAGTCCCTAGTTTCTCTTCTACTTGGAAGGAACTAAATAATAGAACCATGTCTGCTAATGTGTGTCACGATCAGCACGAAGTAAAGGAAACAGTAACCTTTATGAGATATGTTTGTTGTAGAATAGGTAGAGAAATTCTTCTGAATGGAACACACCAGGATACACATTTTGTGTCAGCAACTTTTATTTTCAAAACTAAAATAAATATGTACAATAAATTTAAAATATTAAATTTTTAAGAAAGCACACTCAGAATAAGTTTTCAGCAAATTATCCGTAAAGTTTGGAAATGCTCTACCTTTTTATGTTGAGTTTTGTTATCTTACTCTTATTGTTTTCCAATTGAGTATAATGTTCTAAGAGAATGAAGAGGTTTCTATGGACTGTTAAACGAAAACTATGGTAAACCATTTTATCTCAAAGTACTGATAGAACTTAAACGCAAACTCGTTAGCGCAAAAAGTAGTTTGTATTGGGCAAAATATACTGAATATATTATCTTGAAAATATTTGAGCTTAGCTACATTATTTGGTACTCATCTGCCTTTCGTTTTTGAGTTTCTCTATTCATAGACACTCAATCTTAGCAAAAATAGAATTGTCTTTCTTGCCTCAGGGGACCTCAAAATGAGTATTATATATGACATCTAGATATCAATGCCATCCTAACATAAGAAAATAGTACGATAGATTAAATACAAAAGTTGCCACTACTTATGCAACTTCAAGGTTCACATAGTTGGGTATTTAACTGAAGTCATAAAGTTGCCCTGTCTCTTTTTAAAAGTCGGCACTATAACGAACTGTCCTCCACCTGTTCGTATCGATCATACGTCAACCAGAGAGCCACGCCCCTCACTCTATTCGTGCTCATCACTGTTGGTTCATGTTTGGAAAACTAGGTGAATAGTCTTTGGGCGCACAATAATGCACACTCTCTTGACATTTCAGGGCTGTTATGGTTTTCATATTTGCACAAGATCAGCAAGTTTTGAAAAAAAAAAAAAATATGTTTAAATTGAAATAAAGTATTGGCTACTATATATACTGTAACACTCGAAATAAAATAAATATTTTAGAATGAGCTAAAAATATCACTAATAGACTATTAAAGGAACTCCAAAAATAAATATTTTACGTTTCGCGATACTGAAATATTTTAATTTCTTTACTCTGTGCCAAAGTTTGTTCAAATCTGATATAGACTGCCTCCTTGGTCGAGTGGTCAGCAAGCTGACTTCTCATCCGGGGGTCTCGGGTTCAATTCCCGCCTGGGGCGGGGATTTTGCTTTAACCAGAAGTATTCCCTATCCCCACGGAGTCTAGAAGTATGAATGTGAGAGGTAATATGCCTGTGTTTAGTAATATAAACATTATTAGCCTAATGATCTAAAACCTACAGTAATACGAGTTGTTTTGCTAGTCACTGTCCCTGATATGAACATTGAAGTTAAAGATGGCTATACAAATGAAACAATTAAAAGAAAATTTAATACACATTTTTGAAACAAATAATTGAATTTTTTTTCGTAGTCGGCTTACCCTCCCCATATTTTAGGACTAACATCCCCCTTGGACTTACAAGCGGATGCCTGGGGGCTAGAAGCCAGTCGTGGCGTCAACTGCACGAAACCACATAATGGAGAACCTAGAACGAATGGTCGGTCCGTAGCCAGGCATTAGATTGAGGAACTGGATGATATCAAATGCAAGCAAAATGGATCGTAGGACAGATGATGATGGAGCAATTGGTTGAATGAGTGGCGGGGAAACCGGAGGATCCGGAGAAAACACGATCAGCTTCGTCCACCGCAAATTCACATACGGGCGCTAGGGATCGAATCTAGCCGATTAAATGGGAGATGAGCGGTCTAACAGCTTGGCCAAAGCACCACCCTAATTTAAACTAATAATAAAATAAAAATATCTGATGCTACCTAGCCTAACAAAAGCTCTTTCTTCTATGTACGAGGGTCAGCTGATAAGTCCCAAGCCTCACACAGATATGGCGCTACTAGGCCAGTTAGACGGTAGCATCGTGTAATTTAACTCTAAACCAGCTTGTATCCATAATTAGGGTCAACAGCCTGTTTAAACTTAGAATGCCAGCATTTTAAACAAGGCAACAGAGTTTTCACATAAATGGAGCATTTTAAAAAACGAGCAGTGATTAAATTCTCCATTTGAAAGGTTTAACCTCTAAAGAAATGAAGGATGAAATGGACAGTACATTGAAAGACTCTGCCCCTTCATATTCAATGATTAAAAGGTGGGTTTCAAAGTTTAAAATGGGACGTACGAGCCTCACTCTGGACGTCCTGTAGAAGTGACAACTCCAGAGATCATTGAAAAAATTCATCGTTTAATACTGGAAGACCGCAGATTAAAGTTGTTTGAGATAGCAGAGGCTGTAGACATGTCAAAAGAACGTGCAAATAATATTTTAAGTAATGTTTTGGGCTTTGACAAGGTCTGTGCAAGGTGGGTGCCGCGTTTTTTGACACCTGATCAAAAAGAAAAGAAAAACTGTTTCTGTTAAGAATATGGAGCTCTACTGTAAAGGTCTCAGTTTTGAGACGGCTCATTACCATGGATGAAACTTGGATGCATCATTACACTCCAGAAAGTAAATCAGAGTCAAAACAGTGGATTGCGCCAGGTGAAGCAACTCCAAAAAAGGTAAAATCAATTTTGTCAGTTAACAAGGTTATGGCGTGTGTTTTCTGGGATGCACAGGGAATTATTTTTATTGATTATTTGGAAGCGGGTGAAAGTTTCACTGGTGACTACTACGCAAGTTTACTGGAACGTTTGAGTGATGAGGTGAAAAGAAAAGACCTCATTTGGCAAAAAAAAAAAAATCTTGTTTCATATCGACAATGCTCCGGGCCATCGTTCAGTCATTGAAATGGGAAAAATGTGCGAATTAGAGTTCAAATTGTTTGACCATCCCCCCTATTCGCCAGATTTAGCACCCAGTCACTACCACCTCAAAATATTTCTTGAAGGACGAAGATTTCACAGCAACGAGGAGGTCATTGATACGGTAAACAGCTATTTTGAGGACCTTGATATATCGCACTACAGAGATGGTTTAATTACATTAGAACACTAATATGACAAATGTGTTAGCCTTTCTAGAGATTATATTGAGAAATAAAACAATTTGTTTTAAATTCTATTTTCATTGAGAGGCCCGGGACCTATCAGCCAACACTCGTACTTCATGTAAATCGTGATAAACATTGCCAGAAATGGTTTTTACATGTTTATTTGCAGGAACAAGAGGATAAGGGAACAGGATAGGCTAAAATGATGCTCAACTCTTTCTAGAAAGGGTCTCTGTGTGATGTAAAATACCATTATCCTTGCATGACAAGGATGAAAAATAATAAATATACATTTGCAATTTGAGAAACTTATAAGTATTGGAAAATTTACACAAATAACAAGGAATACCCTGGAAATGGTTAGTTCCACAAACACTGGAACTAACATTTATGCCTAAACGATATCTTTTTTTTTTTTTTTTTTTTTTTTTGTGCAGTAGGATTTCATCTCCTAAGATTTACCATTTATGGAAAGGTTATCCTTGCATGACCAGGATAAAAAATGAATATAGCTTTGCCACTTTTTAGAAAATCAAGGTCACCCAGAGTAAGGACTTCAGCTTCCCTTCAGAGTAATATGCATATTATTTATCATATCTTTAATAAATGAGTTTTAAAATCTTGGGAGTTATTTTTGGTAAATAAGTATATTTCAAAAACCTTCCACGTAAAGGTGTTTAAGGGTATTTTTCCTGTATAGGGTAGCATATATTTGGCTATAAAGTTTTCTAAATCGAAATATATCGTAAGCACGTACGATTCAAAGTATGGAGAATCAGTGTTAAAATATTTGGTAAAGCTTTAAAAATGAATTTCATACAATAAGATTGTTGCATCAAGATGTGGTATCAGTTTACAATTTGATGGAGCTTATAATAAAACTAATGTATTACATTTTTAAAAGTGTTTAGTTAAGGTTATTGACGGCTAAAGTGAAGATTTTGGTAGGAAAACATGAAATAAGTAGTAGCAAACCCTATAGTCAACTCTTACAAAGGAAATATAGCATGCCTAAATAAGATTACAGTCCTTATATATGTAGCTGAAGATGTGGAAAAATAAAACAACTGACTAGATACAGAATAATTAAAACCAGAAGAAAACATAATATAATGAATAATACCATTTTAAATCCTGTGGATTCTCGTACTAATCTCAAAAGGAGTTCAACTGCATATTGAAATAAGAACAGGAAGAAGAAAAAAGAACGACAAGATTTAGTACTTGCTACTTTATTACGGAGGACACTTATTGAGATAAACTTTGTTTACTCAAATATAGCTGGTGCAAGAAGCGTTTATTTTTCATACACATTTTCCTTAATTTCCGGTATCATTCACAAGAAATTGAATAAGTGGGCCAACTGCCCCTAATTTGGCGTGAGATATATTCCTTGTGCTTTAAAATGTTGCAACGGGGTTATTTCAAGTAGAGAAGTAATAAGCATACCTACATTTTACCCCTCTCAATGAGTGGGACCAGGCTCACCGACTCTGCCATAAGCAAGACGGGTAAAACGAAGATCGTTCAGCCGGTT
Source organism: Hymenopus coronatus (assembly GCA_030762935.1). Taxonomy (NCBI): domain Eukaryota; kingdom Metazoa; phylum Arthropoda; class Insecta; order Mantodea; family Hymenopodidae; genus Hymenopus; species Hymenopus coronatus. The sequence goes on along the minus strand of CM060882.1, from coordinate 102,193,451 downwards.
CTCCACTTACCAGTCAATTTGAAATAGCCTTGAGCGATACATACTTTTTAACGTTCGAAGGAATATATGCAAAAGTCAAATAGGGGACAACTAGGCCACCTGGTGCATTAATAGTGAGGTAATTCTTTAATAATTTTCTCCTTGATTGTTTCCTCCCCCTCCCAGGTGATTACAACACAACCACAGGTTAGTGTTAGTTGAGTGTTTAAAACATGTATAATTGAACTGCAAGTTTTGAGATTAGTGTGTTTATTATTTAAAACACGTTGTAGTTTAACAGGCTTACGAGTGCAACTCAGTGTTGTCTCTATCTGTGGACCTTGTTGGTCATACCGAATGTGATACATGAATATAATTTTCAGCTCTAAATTCGGCACATACAAAAACTGCCATAAAATCACCATGGATTAGGCAGTCGTACATAACCAGATGACACGTACCTGGCCCACACCAAGAGTGATGCCGGTTGTTAGCGAAGGTTCCAATCTCGTGGTGTAGGCGTGGTTTGATAGGCACGCCGGCGCGGGACAGGTCACCTTAGTAATGGAAAACGTAGCATGTGGGTGTGGCGCATGACAACCGTTGTTCCTTCGCTGCCTAATCCCAAAACTTTAAATAGAAGAGTTTGAAGGCTGCGACATCAGTTTCGGACAAGTCAAAGTGTAAGCTAATCGACTGCTATCTTCGTTTGGTGTCGTTTTGAAACGGCCTGTATATTACATCTTATTTTATATATACAATAAATTGTAATTTTCGAGAGTTTTTACATATATGAATGTGTTCATTCGAATTGTGTATAAATCGTTTTAGCGCATTTTTAGAAAATGGTCCGCGCGTATATGTGTGTGTTCCCATATGTCCATGAACACGATAATTCATAAGCGACAAATCGGCATAATAATAATCCAAAGTTATGTTTAGGTTTAGTATCTTCCAGGGAATCCACACGAAGATTTTTAGGAAAATAATTCGACCCCAAACTATCCTTTACAGGGAAAAGATGTCGAAAATATTTATTTTCTCAAAAATGGCTCTAAAGGTTTTGATTAAAATATCATAAATTAAAGGTATTTACAAAAGTTATATCCTCAATTTGCTGGGAATAGTTTCTGAAAACGGCTTTATTCTGGATGAATTTTGCTAAAACTTACATAACTAGTAAACCATAAATTACTAAACTTGCTAAACAAAAATACAATATATATATATATATATATATATATATATATATATATATATATATATAGATTTCGTTAAAACACACAATGTATGTCATATACATATCCTTTTGGGAAATTGTCTATTTTTCAAATATTCCTTGTTATTGGTTTCAGTTTAAAAGTTCTTAAACTTTTCAATTTGTCAATTGCTGGCAACTCAAAGAAATGAATTTCATCCACACGATACCCTGCTTTTAAAATATTTCAGTGTCGCTTTAGTCTTATGTATTCCCTTATTCCTCTTCTTTTAAGAAAGCAAGTAATAAGACTATGTCATTAAAATGATTAAGAACCTACAGTCAACGAGTTGTTTCTATAAGTAAAAGCCCCCGACATGACCTTAGATGTTAAAGGGTCTATATAAATGAAACAACACAAAATACAATTTCTGCTAATGTTGATCTGGATTAGCATGAAGTAAATAGATTAATAAGCTGTTTAACAATAATTTGTAAATAATTTAGATAAGGTCTTGCTCTCATAATAAATTTAATGAAGAGCGTCAACTCAAGGTAAATATACATAAAATATTGAATAGGCTTAAAATAAAAAAAAAAAATTATGAAAGAAGTATGTGACACTAGAATTCGTGCTGCTAAGCATTCTGCATAACAACACATGAAAGCTCCGAAATGGTACAGTTCGGAAGTACATACAGGACAATAACAGACAGCTTACGATCCTGAAAAACATTATCGGCACTACCAGGAAAGTCACAAACACACTTGTTTTCCCTTTCCTCCATTTTCTCTGCATTTCTTTTACTTTCTTACATATTTACCGTTTTCTTTTTACTTAAACATGCACACAGATTTATAACACATGCCCGAGGCTCTAAAAGTAGGCGTCACCAACTGATTGCACCTTGAGTAAAGCAAAGGGAGCAAATTGTGTCAATGGTCCTGCCTGTGCTACTGTGCATTGCGGAACTAACTGCCCGGAAAGCAAGAATAGACAATTCCTTCAATGTGTTGCAGTATGCAATGTTTAGCGCTTCAAATTCATAACCCATCTTCAATAGGTTTATTCACCTACAGTAGATTCAGGTTAGTAGCACGATTAATTTATGAAGTATATTGTATTAGTATTTATACTTCGGAGCTCTTATATATTTCCATAGGTTTGTTGTTAGTCGATAGTCGTAACATCAACCATTGCAAAAAATAACGACAATTAGTATGCTACCATAATAAAATAACACAATCTTTGTCTTGGTTAATACACCAACAATGTAAGAATCAATTTGTAACGAAAAACGTTCACTTTTAGCAGTGAATATGAACAGGCATTTTTGTAATTTGAGACAAACATCTTATCCTTGGTAAATCTCATTTTCATTTGCATGGTCTAACGTAATGACGCTGCAAATTGAATTTCCGAGTGCAAAACTTAGTCGCATTCTAAAACGTACTCTGTGGTTTTCTATAAATAATAAAGATACCTCATAGGAAGCATAAGCATAGTAGGCAATGACTTGTGTATTGGATTATTCCCGACATAATAAACTGACAAACGACACAATATACAAGGAAGAGCGACAATTCCTGTGTTACGTGTTCCTGTGCATGCACGGAGCAAGCCTGTTTGCATCGGCACAAAGTCAAGCGGGTTGTTGACGCTTGCTGTGAACTTTCTGAAGAAATAAACTACCAGTCATCTTCAGGTTTTAACTGAAGAAGAAACAGCATATAGAGTTAAGTTCTGCATAAGAGAATCTTAATAAAATTGAATTTATAGCACATTATACAGATATCAATAGAGAGAACAGATGGAGTATCGTTTGAGGGATTGCAAGTTAAAATCGCTTCGTCAAAGATAAGGTGTGGGAAGCGTCGGTACACTCACTGTCAGTTCGCGATCAATAAAGCTAGCAACTTGGCTACTTTGTTTGCTGTTTAATCCAAGTACGTATCTAATTACCAAAAAACGTTTTTGCCGAAAGCATCAAAGGTGCGGCATTCCCAAATACAGTGTTTTGTAGTGGAAGGTGGATCGCGGCTCTTACTTTCAATGGAGAGAAGCTTTTCTCTGCTTAACAAAATGTCGTTGCAATTCCACCCTAAATTATTTAAATTAGTTTATTGTATTACACTAACGTGATACAAGAAATTGAGGCATTACCACATAGATTATCTCCACAAGTAGTTTGCGCATAAATATTAAAAATATGCACGTCCATTAATGTGTGTTTCGAGTTGTACTTTTGTAATGTCACAGGCTGTATGAATTATAGATGAACATATAAATAGCACTTACATGTTTTTGTGTAAATTTTAAATGCACAGGGTGCTATGGGTATATATACATATTTTCATATATGGTGTCTTAATATATATCCACTTGTGTGTTAGTTGTTTTTTCCTCTTTGTCTAACAGTTCTTCTACATACCAGTCACAGATTTATACTTATACTTGACAAGATCTTGACTGCGTCGTGAAATGAACAACGCATGTCAGTATAGATTACCCGGTTTTTTTTCACGTTTCCACACCTCAATATGTCATTCCTCCATGTAGTGTGACATCACCGGCCTTACAGAAAACATTCAAGCGTAATTCTGATACAACATTCATTATAGCGAGATCTGTCCGATGAGGGTTATGTCTTCCAGCACGCAGGCTCAGAAATACTTGGAGCTGCTAACTAATCTGAAAACATACTGCCTTTAATAAGTGAAATTATAAGTCCGCAAATCAAACAAATATTGAGGTAATATTGTTCGTTATACCGTCCTCTGCTACAGAATAGTTGTTCCTTCTAGACGACTAGCCTTTAGCAAAAATACAGTGAACTTACCTACCCTTGATAAACAGAAAAATAGTTTGTTACAATCACAAACAGTTCTGTTTCGTTCTTATTACATTTCGAGAATACATAGCGTATAGTGGACTGCAAAGCGTAATACTTTAAGGGATTATACCATTGACAGTGTTTTAACGAAAGATGCTTTGTTGTTAATCAAAATAACAGCAATTCAGAAGAATATGAGGGAGAAATCGGGAATAAAAGAAATATAATAAAATTAGGTTAAAGTGTAGTGCAAGAATTTAACGAAGTTGAGAGTGAATAGATGTGACTGAATGACGTCACTGGAAGTGCGATTTTAGCTTTGTAGTGATTGTATTACTGCATCGCAGAAATATGAGAATAACGTACACGAATTATAACTGCCATTCCTGCTTCTGTGTAAGAATGCTCCAATAAAGTGAGTAAGTGACTCGCATGTAACCTCATTTAAAATTCATTCGTCAAGAACTGGCACGCGGCCTCAATACAAACATCTAAACTTACATCCCTTACAGCATTGCTTTCCCTTGAATTCCAACACTTAATTCTGCCATTATAATAGAATACTCTCAATTCTGAGGCATATTGCTACTCTAAAGAGTAAATGAGCAAATTGGTGCTCTTCACCGAGCAGCCTCCTGTATGATATAAAGTGTAATCGTGACACATTTAATTCTGGACTGCCTATGTTTTGTTTTGTTGTTCAAAAACCGGTTCTTAGAGCACGTGCTCTTTGGGTCTACAAGTAACTAACTATCTGTGGAGTGAACATCAGTCTACTTATCACACGGTATTTATGTTACATTTGTTTTATTGTTAACACTTTTACTTTGTCTACACGTACCATGTACATAGAGTAGTAATGTAATGCACCCAAATATTCGATACCGAGATTTCACCGGAAATACATGTTTTGAGTCCCCCTGAGTCCAAAAAAAAGCCTTTTTAGAAACATGTCCGTGTGTGTGAGTCTGCGGAGAGCATAGCTCAAAAACGAAAAGACCGTTAAAAACCAAAAGTGGTATTTAGGTTTGGTATCTTCCAAGGATGCGACACGAAGATTTTCAAGAATTCCCCCCAAACACATAAATACCCTTTACATAAAACTTTTTTCGAAAATTTTGATTTTTTCAAAAATGACTTAACGATTTTGATTAAAATATCGTATATTAAATGTATATATCTGACAAATAAAATGTATATCTTGGATTTTCTGGAAATAGCCTCTGAAAACTACTTTATTTTGGATGAATTTTAAGGAATTTTGCACAACTGCTAGACCGTAAAAGATGGAGAAGAACTTAACACACAGAAGATGTATTAAAACATTATGTTATATACATTTTTGTGGATTTTATCGTTTTTAAGATATTCCTTTGTTTTTAGTTTCAGCTTTGAAAATATACACTTTTCTCATACAGGAATTTGTCAACTCGTGTCCACACAAATAAAGGAAATTCATTCACATAGCAACCAGCTTTTGACTGCCACTTTAACCTATCCCTTATTTTGCTTGTACTTACAAGGAAGCAAGGTATTTCTGCTAATGTTTTCTCAATTAGCATTAAGTAAATAATACTTTTTAATAATAATTTGTTGCAGAGATGTGGAGAAATCTTGTGAATAGAACACATCCGATTTGTTTTTACATTCAATGGTGTCAATTGTGATTATCTCACACTCAAACTGTACAAAATCACTTTTTTTTTCTTTAATTGCTTCCTTTAACATCTAAAGTCACATCGGGGACTTTCCACTTGAAACAACAGGTCTGTAGGTTCTTTTACGTAGTTTAAATCATTTTGTTTTACTCAAACACGCACACATTCACATACAAACTTCCAGACCCTGTGGGGGATAGGGAATAATTCTGGTTAGAAAAAAATTCCCCGCCCCAGCCGGGAATCGAACCCGGGACCCTCGGGTGAGAAGTCAGCTCGCTGACCACTCAACCACGGAGGCAATCAAATTCATGTGTTCCCTCAACGTCAAAACGCTTAATGTTTGAAGAGTACCACAGTATTTTAACAAAGCATAGTAACTTTGTAATGTGCTCCGTTTATAATTTGAAGAAGTAGTGGTGTCTAATAATTAAAAAGTTATATCATATCAAAACATCTACACAAAATAAAATCTGAATTAGTTCTACTTGACCTCAAGTAAAACGTTTCATGCAAACTATTCACACCGACATATAGAAGAACTCATGTTGCATGCAACCATATAACCAATCAAAGACTGACTGATAGCTGCTTCCTCACGCGATCCAGAACCTTGGCCAACCTTGCACCAATTTCATCAACAATGAATATATGTATGATCTGACAAAATGCTAAATGGTTTCTTTCAGCTCTATCGCATTCCCAATAGTTAAGTGCTCACTTGTGGAATACATTTCCAGGTAATTACATTTAGAACCAAGATAATTGGCTAACGTGTTCATTTAAATCCAATAAACGAGTCAAGATGGAAGAATAATATCTTGATCACGAACTTTGCGGTCCAATGTTTAATTTCTCCAAAATAATGACACACCATCACTTTCCAAAACGATAAGTTAAACTACAATAATCATATTTAGAAACTAATATTGTACATTTAGTCACAAAACCATTAAATATGACAGGGTATTGTTACTAATCTCTGAATTTGGAATTATGTATTCAATTTTAGCTATAACTTCACTAATGTAATCTAATTCAAATTTTTCTGCAACTTCACTTAGTTCCTTGACTAATATGATCAATTTTAATTTTCTATTCACTTCATTTTCTTCGTGACATAGTCGAACATTGAAATACGCGCGAGGAGCTCGCTCTTTGGATGATTCATTTGCTGGGGAATAGAACACAGGACTTCTCTAATATCTTGAGTTAAAATCATCACAACTATTATCACAAATTTACTTGTAGAATCGCAATTAATGGACCATCAGTAAAGCATTCAATACCTTGCTAACCTGCTCATTCTCAAGAACAGTCGCTGGTGTACATATGGAATATTCCACAGAGTTTCAGAATGTTCCATATTTGGGGAGAAGGGAAAACTCAAAAAAAAAGTATGGTTATATATGTATAGTGTTTATGTTGTTACATCGGGTGAGACGTTACTTACTTTTACCAGCCGAAATCAAATCTTTTCACCATTTTTGGGCTTTGGTTGTCAAGCATTTTGCCATCAGTATGTCATTTTTCTATTAAATTCATATGCACATTTACTATCCAATAGCAAAAATAGCTTGTTTTATTTTAATATATTGCACTCGGTTATAAGTCGTTATTGTTTAACATTGAAACACGTTTTACCATGACGATGAAATCCCCGATCAAGAAATTGTAGTTTTGATTATATGTGTCATGTGAGCCATCAATTTTTAATTATCATACAAAGCAAACGAGAAACGCTGTCCTCTGCTTCCGGTTGGTACCTTTTGCTGTCTTTGTCCAGAGAAATATGTTCAGCTTTTGAAGCTCTGAAGTTTGGAAACCACTCATATAAATAAAATGGCAACTTTGAATTTAAGCCTGTTATATGCGAAATAACTATTGTGCTGATTTTACGCTCACACAAGATATTTCATAAATACAATATTATAAATATATGTAAGCCATTCTACACTGTACATGAGAGATCGCTCAATTTTGCTCAGTAGTCTTTTTATCAGGCTCAAGGTTCTTTTAAGTGCTGTAAATCTACGACACGGGACCAATGACTTTACTTTCGAAGAAAGCCATGCCATGCCATGCCAAGAACTTTTACGTCCGAAAAAATCCTTCGCACTCCCCCGGGTTTGAAACTACGATCTTGGAACCAGAGACTAACATGTGTATTCAGGTAGAATAGGAACTCCAATTTCTTCTCTTTTTCTTCCAAAATAGAATACAGATTTTCATGCATAATTTGTATACCCGTCATAATACGTTTTTGGTTTTATCGGAGGTATGAACTAGAAAAACAGCTCGTTGAATGTAGCTTATTTAATGCTGGCTTTTAATAATTTATATTTTGTTACATTCTCACATTCACTGCCAGGGCTCCGGATTTTAAAGTCAGAACGGTGGCCACTCGACATAGAGACAATCTGAAAATGGATGTGGGAGACAACATCACGTCACAAAATATGCATCGCCAGCTTCACTATCTGACCCTTCGATTTCTTCTTCTATTTCTCACGTACCACGCATATTTATGACTATTATTTTCATATTCGTCGCTGCGGCGCCATTTTTTATGCTTCCTTAACCTCAATTTGGATCCCTAAACGATGGAAAATGAACAGCAAAGCTTCAACTCCGTTTACAAGCCTCAGCAATGATTATTCTACATGGTAGAACAGCTGTTTCATCAAAACGTGGTTTTAACTGCTTTTAAGGGAACGAATGGGTTTGAATTTAACTCCTGGAGTTTTAAAGCTAGGAAGCTATTTTTTGTACGCATATGATACATGATCATGTATAAACCTAATCTGAATACTGTAGTGTTAATAGCGTTTTAGTTTTTAATGCTTTTGTGTTTAAAAACCGTGTTTTCAAAAGTTATCTCCTTTTACAATCTTGATACATTAAGGCCGAAAATTTTACTGATTGTTCCAGAAGCAGCGACTAATAAAGTTAGGCATCAGGTTTTATATTTTCTTCCTGCAAAGAATAAAATAAAAAATAGTGTACGTATGATATAAGATTTGTGTTTTTCATTCCCATGTGAATATTATTTACTCTCTCTACTTAGTACATAGTACTTAGTACATAGGATGAGAAAATTTTGCACTTCATCCAAAAATTCGATACTGAAATTTCAACGTAAATACACGTTTTAGATCCCAGCATAAAGAATTGTATGTTTAGAAACAGTCCCATATGTGTGTGTGTGAGAGAGTGAGAGAGAGAGAGAGTGAGAACTCGATAACTCAAAAGAGAGTAGTAGAAGTTTAGTATCTTCCAAGGATTCGACGCGAAGATTTGGAGATAAATCCCCCCCACTCAAAAATACGTTTTATATGGGAAAATTACATTTTTTTTTTATTTTTTCAAAATACACAGATTTTAATTAAAATGTCGTTTCTTAAAGATATTTATATGATTAATAAAATATTTATCTTAAATTTTCTGGGAATAGTCTCTGAAGAATTGTTGATTCAGGATGATTTGCATAACTGTTAAACTACAAGAGAGACAAAATCTTGTATCACAAAAAAAGCATTTGTCGTAGAAATGTACAATTTATATCGTAGGAGTTTTCTTTGTGGAGTTGATCTTTCCGAGAAATTCGTCATTATTTGATTACACTTTTAAAATACTTTTACACTTTTTTTAATTTGGAAATTTCTCTTCCTGTTCATGCAGAGAAATGAATTTCAATCACACAGTAACAAGCTTTAACCTTTTGTACTCCCTTCTTTGTTGCGAGATTTTTGGGTGAGGGATTGTAAAACATGAATAACACATCTCCGATGGAGGTAAAGGAATTTTGCCAACTAACCTTTCAGGACTTTGGATAGGAGCATGGCTTTCCTGGAATTTGAATCTCAGGTTTTGTGTATGGAAACACACTGAAAACCTCTTGTTTCCGGATATCTACCTTTTTATCCAAGTTTATCACACGAATTACAATACTTCTCCCCTTCCGGCTTCCTATTAATCTAACTTATACACATTCCCTTAGTTAATTCCAGATCAAACAAGGTTATCTAAGTTTCTATCGGAATACATTGTTAATTTAAACCACAAGACTTTTAGCTAGTTTTCTTATATCAATATTCTCCTATTCTCTGAGAATGCTGATAGAAAAATAATTAGTCTCATACACCCTATTTTTACAAAGTTTTGAACACCACAGTCTTTAACTTGTAGTTACGTCTTTACGTATCGCATATTATTCCACAAACAAGTTCACATCTTTACAGATCGCGAAGTATTTCAGGCGGGATTACCCTTATCATATTCACACGCTTTCCGTGCGGCTCTGCCCCTAAACAAAACTCCTAAGCTTCACCTATTTTCTAAGCTATGAGCCGATCTTACCTCAATGTTATTATTTTCACCATCATTATTGATTCTCGCTTTCCACTCTTTGGGTTTTTAGAGATATGTACTTAGAAGTATATCGGAAGGACATTAGTTTGACCTCATATTCTGACTTTACAAATGTGAGCAGAGTTCAACTTACATTTGCGATTTTCTGTTCACCATTTTACTTTCTCTACACGTACTATGTAAATAGTGTATATAGAAGGTATTGCACTCCACCCAAAGATTCGATAGCGAGATTCACCGGAAATATATATTTTAGGCTCCCCTGTATCCAAAAATAGTATTTTCAGAAAACGGTCCATGTATGCATGTCCGTGTGTCTGTGAACACGATAACTCATAAACGAAAAGTCGGTAAAATACCAAACTTGGTGCTTAAGTGTGGTATCTTCCAGGGATGCGACACGGATTTTGACAAAACTACCACCCCAAACTACCCCTTACATGGAACGTTTTTCAGAAATTTTGATTTTCTCAAAAATGGTTCTAATGAGTTTTATTAAAATATCGTGTATTAAAGATATCTACGTGACAAAATGTATATTTTAAATTTTCTCAGAATAGCCTCTGAAGACTACTTTATTCTGGATCAATTTTAAGGAAATTTGCATAACTGCTAAACCGTAAGAGATGGACGAAAACTTACCACACAAAAAATGTAGAGCACGATAAAACACAAAATTTATGACATATACCTTTTTTTTTTTCATGGAGTTGATTGGTTTTAAGATGTTCCTTGTTATTGCTTTCAACTTTACAAAACATACTTTTCTCATACAGGAATTTGTCAACTCTTGTCCATACAAACAAAATAACCTCAGCCGCATAGCAACCAGATTTTGACTATCACTTTAAATTATGGTACTCCCTTATTTCGCTTCTGCTTACAAGGAAGCACTAATAAGACTATTTCTGCTATTTCTACTTTCTACACGTACTATGTACATGAATGAATGAATGAATTCATGTACATAGTACGTGTAGAAAGTAGAAATAGCAGAAATAGTCTTATTAGTGCTTCCTTGTAAGCAGAAGCGAAATAAGGGGCGGCGGAAGCTCTCCGGATACTTTACAGAATTCCGAATATCTCCATAACCTTAATGGAAACTTATACGGAGCGACAGTTAGATCCACGATGACATACGGAGGAGAAATATGGGGGTGGGAACAAACAGGGAATCTGGGTCAAGTGAGGATCCAATTTTTGAAAGGAATTCTGGGTGTAGGGAGGGGTACGGCAAACTGCGGAATAATGAGGGAATTCGGGGTACATAGTGAAACGATAGTGCAAAATCAGAGCAGTTAAATATTGGATGAGAATCGTTCACGGAAACCAATCTCTAATTAGGGCAGTTTGCTACCGTGAACAGTTGCGAATGGAAGGTAATTTGACGTGGGCATCAAAATTAAAGAAAGGGTTGGAAACCATTGGGATGGGAGACATTTGTATAGCGGGGCAGGAAAACAGGCGAAGTATTTGGAGAAAAATTAAGAAACATCTCTGTGATATTGACAGACAGCAAATAATTGCGCAATGCACAGAGAAGGTGTCATTAGAAGTACAGTCTGGGCTGAAATCGGAGTGGGGTATGGAGCAATACATCAAAACAGGTACCAAACTCATTAGAGAGGGGCTCGCGTGGATTAGACTAGGAGCATGGAGGAGCACGAAAATTTCTGACGAGAATGGTATAAGAATCTGTCTCATTTGCGAGGAGGAAGAGTCGTGGACTCACATCTTGGCAAGATGTAGGGGTACGGAGGAATGGCGGGAAAAATATTTGCCGCGATTTTTTACCACTGCGAATGTAGGGATAGAAGCATGTTGGACGCTACTGGCAGGCACGGAAAACATGGACGGGCTAGGTAAATTTATACTTAAGGCAAGACAGCTGAGATCTGAGGAGGCTGCCAATAGAGAAGGGGGGGGGGCGGATATCATCAACTAAACAAAAGTGACTACAATGTTCTACATACATGTATATTATATCATACTTAGGTCACTGTTGTGCTAGGGTTGTATATATTATGTGTATATATGTCTTTTAAGTGTAATTATCTATTATAAGAGGGTGCATTTATGAAGGTGTACTCTGTGCTGTAAATTTAAATTGATATATTTGAATATCTTTGTATCTTTATTTTCGGATTCACTCTTAATTTTTATTGTTGTTTAATATTGCTTTTGACTTATTTTCGTGTTTACTCTTTTAATTCTTTGTTGTGGTTGTTGTTTTAATATTGCTTGTAATGTGTATTACAAAAGCACGTACGGTCTGTGGACCCGTGCGACTGTTGAAATTCTATGTATGATATTGCTACTATGTACATAGTGTACATAGTGTATTGCACTCCACCCAAAAATTCGATACTGAGATTTCACCGAAAGTATATGTTTAGGGCCCCGTTTATCCAAAAAAAAAAAACTATTTTCAGAAAAAGGTCCATGTGTGTAAGTGTCTGTGAACACGATAACTCAAAAACGAAAAGTCGCTAAAATACCAAACTTGGTATTTCAGCTTAGTATCTTGCAGGGATGCGACACGAAGATCAGGAGAAAAATCCCCCCACCCAAACTACCCGTTACATGACATTTTTTTCGAAAATGTTGATTTTCTTAAAAATGGTTCTAACGATTTTGATTAAAATATCGTATATTAAAGATATTTACCTGACAAATAAAATGTATATTTTGAAATTTACGACATTTTGCACAACTGCTAAACCGTAAGAAATGGTCAAAAACTTACCACACAAAAAATATAGAGCACATTAAAACACATAACTTATGTTGTATACATTTTTTTCGTGGAGTTGATCGTTTTTAGATATTCCTTGCTTTTGTCTTCAGCATTGAAAAACTTAACTTTTCTCATACAGGAATTTGTCAACTCCAGTCCCTACATACAAAGGAACTTCATTCACATGGTAACTAGCTTTTGACTATCACTTTAACCTGTGCTACTACCTTATTCTGCTTCTACTTACAAGGAAGCAAGAATTAAGACTATTTCTGCTAATTTTTTCTTGGTTAGCATGATGTAAATAGAAGCATAAGCTTTTTAATCATAATTTGTTGCAGAGATGTAGAGAAAGTCATGCGAATGGAACACATCAGATTTTTATCATAATGTGCTCTGAAGTTTTAGTTCCTTTTGTTCTAGAAATTCCGACCGTAATTTGCACTAGTTAAACCTTACTTAGAGCTAGCAGCTACAAAATTAGCTTTCTCACAGTAATTCTGTATATAATATAATCTCTATACATATGACTAAATATTACTTTAATTCGATATCTTTTTTCTTTCTACAGCTTTATATTACGTTCATTTACATGCTTATTATTTCCGTGCGTTTATTATTTTTTATTTATTCTATTCACTACCTATCTCACATGAATTCCACGCTTTCTGCATCTATTGGTTTCTATTATTAATATATTATTTTCTCTCGTAATGAGCAGCATAGTTACGTTCAATTTTTTAGGAAGAAAATAATAAGACCATTCCACGCAATACGCTATGGTCGAGTTGTTAGACCACTCGCCTCTCAAACAGACGGTCAGGGTTTGATACCACGTGACCGCATGTGAGATATGTGGTGAACAAAGCGGCTCAGGGGCGGGTTTTCTCCGGTTTCTCCGGTTTCCCCCGCATCACATTCCACCGGTGCTCCATATTCATTCCATGTATCACCAGTGTCATTGCCTGCGGTGCCTTAAGTAGCAGACGTTAAACACTATCAAAAAACATGCAAAACATCAGAAATCCAATTTTAGTTTTATATTCATGGTTTTATAACCACCGGTGAAACTCTTCAACCTCTGTGCATTAAAATTGAAAGAGGAGATAACTTGTATTGCAGATAAATGCTTAAAAAAGAAATGAAATAAAATGAATCGGAAAAATACATTCATTCTTTACATGTAGAGGACATTTAAAGACATGGAATTTTAAAATTGCCTAGTTTATCAAAGTTACAACTGGCATACGGTCATTACCTAAATACAAAAGCAAGGTTGATAAACTTGATTTTTGAAAAAAAAGAAACAAATAAAACAAAAGCAAAAGAAACCAATTTTTTTTATAGAAAATGACAAACTGACACAATTTCCATCTACATTGTTGTTGGCTCTAATAAGAGTGAGGCATAATCCTGGTCAAATAAAAATCCCAATTCCTTCGCACCTCTTAATTTGGAAGTTAGCTTGCTAACCACTAGATGGGAGACAGTCAAGGACTTCTTTATAAGCACGTTTATTTTATAACTCCTAAACGTTCGTATTCAAGTGCAAGGACTTTGTAAATGATTTTAATAATTTAGACATTTATGAAACTAAATATAGGGTACTTTATATATCGGTCACAAACACTTGTGCTTTCAATGATGAATGAATTATCAAAATCAGTTGAGTTGTTCTTTGTATTACCCTAATACACACACCATCACATCTACAAATACTACTACTACTACTACTACTACTACTACTACTACTACTACTACTACTACTACTACTACTACTACTACTAATAATAATAATAATAATAATAATAATAATAATAACAAGTATATTAAAATGTAATCTTAATATGGATAGAATAAGCCTGTGCATTACTTTAATGCTTGATGTTTTTATAAGTACATTTTACTTTCTCTAGCACGTATGCACAATGCACATAGTTGGTAGAGAAGGTACTGTAGTGCACTCAAAAATTGGATGTCGATATTTCCCCGGAAATACATCTTAAGGTCTCCTGAGTCAGAAAAAAGCATTTTTACAGAAAGGTCCGTGTGTGTGTGGGGGGGGGGCAGCATAGCTCAAAAAGGAAAAGGCCGTTAAACTCCAAACTTGGTATTTTTCTTTAATATCTTCCAACAATGCTACACAAAGATTTTCAGGTAAATCCTCCCACCACAAACCACCTTTTATATGAAAAATGTTAGTTATTTTTGAGAAAAACAAAATTTCAAACGATTTTGATTAAAATATCGCATATTAAAAATATTTACATGAAAAATAAAATGTATTTTTTTAATTTTCTGGGAATAGCCTCTAAAGACATCTTTATTCGGAATGCATTTTGCGGAATTTTGCATAACTGCTGAACCTTAAGAGATAGTCAAAAACTTACTACACAAAATATGTAGAGCTCATTAAAACACACAATTTATGTTGCATGCATTTTTTCTTGGAGTTGACTGTTTTTAAGATATTCCTTGTAATTAATTTCAGTTTTGGAATATTTTTCAACATCAAAGAATTGGATTTCTATATCATAGCAATCACATTTTAAAGCACTTGACTGTCGATTTATCCTTGTCTATCCCCTTATTTCCCTTCCACCAATAAGGAACTGAGTAATAAAACAGTTTCTGTTAATATTTATCTCGATTAGCATGAAGTAGATAGAAGAATTAATTTATTACAATAATTTGTTATAGTGATGTAGAAGAAAGTCATGCGAATGGAACGCATCAGGTTTTTCAGGTTTACTGCATCATTTATAATTTTGGCTTTTGTACTTCAGTTTAAACGCGCTTTTTACTTTCTCTATACGCACTATGTACATAGTGTATAGAGAATGTATTGCACTCCACCAAAAAATACAATACCGAGATTTCACCGGAAATATATGTTTTAGGGTCCCCTGTATCCAAAAAAAAAAAAAGTATTTTCAGAAACAGGTCCGCGCGCGCGCGTGTCCGTGTGTCCGTGAACACGATAACTCAAAAACGAAAGGTCGGTAAAGTACCAAACTTGGTATTTAAGTTTAGTATCTTCCAGGGATGCGACACGAAGATTTTGAGAAATATCCCCCCACCCCAAACTACCCTTTACATGGAACTTTTTTCGAAAATTTAGATTTTCTAAAAAATGGCTCTAACGATTTTGATTAAAATATCGTACATTAAAGCTATTTACCTGACAAATAAAATGTATATTTTGAATTTTCTGGGAATAGCCTCTGAAGACTACTTTATTCTCGATGACTTTTTCATAACTACTAAACCGTAAGAGATGGGCAAAAACTTAACCCACAAAAAATGTAGAGCACGTTAAAATACACAATTTATGTTATATACCTATTTTTCGTGGAGTTGATCGTTTTTGAGATATTCCTTTTTCTTGGTTTCAGCTTTGAAAAACTTATACTTTTCTCATACAGGAATTTGTCAACTCCTGTTCATACAAACAAAGGAACATCAGTCACACAGCAACCAGCTTTTGGTTTTCACTTTAGCCTATGGCACTCCTTTATTTCGCTTCTACTTACAATAAAGCAAGAAATAAGACAATGTCTGCTAATTTTTCTCGATTGACATGAAATAAATAATAGATAAGCTTATTAACAATAATAATTTACAGAGATATAGAGAAAGTCATGTGAATGGAACACATAAGATTTTTTAAATATATTTCACCGATTTTGTGTTACCTAAAGGCATGGTTGATTTGATAAAAGTGGAGGTTACATCCATTAGCAACAAGAGCAATAAGTATGAATGACAGGAGTAGGGATGAAACGCTGTTTTTAGGTCAGGCCGTTGCACTGGTCTGCAGAAGCGTGCTATAAAACGGATGGAAGTTAGTCGTGTAATGTTATCACCGTCAACATCCTAGTATCTGGACTGATGTCTCTGGTTAGGGAAGTGTGAAGTTTTCTCAGTGGAGGAACTTGATGCTAGTTCTTCGCTGGACAAGCAAACAACTCAGTTACTGTGACCACCAACTTCTCTCCGAGAAGAATGGGTCGTCCGGATCTATGGAGCACTAGTTTATGGCCTGGGATACTGAAAAACTTCTTGAGCTAGCGCTGGTGTCTTGTTTCGGCTAATAAATACGTGTTACTTGCTTTAAGCAGATAGCAAGAAGTGTTAATTATGTTGAAAGTTCTGAAATACTGGCAGAAATTTAGATGAGCATAACTTACTAAAACAGCACTATGAACAGCGTAGCTCAGAAGGAAATATCGTTAAATACCAGCATTTATATTTATTTAATTTCCAAAATATTAGCCCTATTACTTTCTCTACAAGTAATATGTACATTGTATAGAGAAGGTATTGTATTGCATGCAAAACTTTGATACCGAAATTTAACAGGAAATACGAGGTATGTCCAGAAAATTTGTTCCGTTTGGTAATAAAATTAAATTGTGTACAGCTACAGAATAATTGTTTATTGCACAAAATTCTACAACTCTTAAACTACTTTTCCACATAAGTGCCAAAAGTTGGCAGGCATTTGTCACAGCGTGGCACAAGTTTACCGCCTGTGTCTTCAACAAGTTGGAAACATTTTCTTTCAGCTCTTCGTCATTGTTGAAGTGTTGACCGCCAAGGAAAGACTTGAGATGTAAGAACAGATGAAAGTCGCTAGGAGCGAGGTCAGGGCTGTACGGAGGATGGTCAAACACGTCCCAGCCAAATCCCTGTAGGAGGTTTTTCGTCACATTTGCAGTGTGTGGTCGTACGTTGTCGTGCACTTCACTACATCCTTCATTGAACTGTCGGACCCTTCTTCTCAAAATTGAATCACTCATCGCATTTTGTCCGTAAACTTCGCAAATTTGCCGATAAATTTCAATTGGTTTTACTTTCCTAGCATTCAGAAAACGAATCACGGATTTGATTTCACAAGCGGCGGGATTTTCAATCAACATCGACATTGTAAACAAGCACAACAAAGCGTATGTGGCTGACAGCGATCTCAAAATGGCGCACGTTTCTTCTCCTTGATAAAGAGCGTCTACCGCGCATGTGCGGAACTGCGATCGCAGCGCTGTAGCGGAGATAAATTGAAACGGAACTTACTTTCTGGACGCACCTCGTATATGTTTTGAGACCTCCTGAACCCATAAAAAGCATTTTTTGAAAAAATGTCCGTGTGTCTGTCAGTCAGTCAAGAGAGAGAGAGAGAGAGAGAGAGAGAGTGTGTGTGTGTATCTTTGGGCACCATAGCACAAAAACCAAAAGTCTTGGTATTTAAGTTCAGTATCTTCCAAGGATGCGACACGAAGATTTTTAACAAAATTTCTCCACCCACAACTACCATTTATATTGAAACATTTTTGAAAATGTATTTTCTCAAAAATGGTTGTAACGCTTTTGTTTAAATGCCGTACATTAGAGATATTTACATGACAAATAAAATGTATTTCTTGAATTTTCTAGGGGTAGCCTCGAAAGACATCTTTATTCTGGATAAATTTTGAGAATTTTACAACACTGGTAAACCGTAAGAGATAGACAAAGACTTACGTAATAGAAAATGTAGCGCACGTTAAAACACACATTTTATGTTATATACATTTTTGTAGCTATAAAATACTTAGATATACTTTTCTCATACGGGAATATGTCAAGTCCTGTCCGTAGAAATATGGGAACTTCAATCACATAGCAATAGCTTTTGACTATCACTTTAACCTATGGTACTCCCTTATTTCCCTTCTACTTACAAGGAAGCAAGTAATAAGACCATTTCTGCTATATTTTTTTGATTAGCATGAAGTAAATAGAAGAATAAGCCTTTTAACAATAATTTGTTGTAGAGAAAGTCACGTGAATGCAACACATCAGATTTTTTTACAATTGTATATTAGGAATAGTGTTGTAAACAATGTCTACTTTTACCTAATAACAGTTAATATTACATATAAACACCACAACAAAGGACTCAACATTAATGTAAATAGACAAACTATAAAAATAGGTACATATGCATTGCAAATATAAAATATTTACATAAGCGTGTTAAATATTTAAATATATAGGAAAATGTAGGTAACTATTTATAATGAATTAAATATATTATTGACAAATGTTTTAAATTCTGAGTAGCGACACTGTTTTCTAATATTGTGGAGTAATGGTGGAGTGAAAGATTTATTACAGAAGTCTAAGAGCATTATTAATATGAGTCGTTTCCTTTCCTGTAATGGACACAAAAGACTAAGTAATTAGCATTCTGTATTGGATGTGAACAGGCATATCTTGACTGTTTTGACTCACTATTTGAAATCATTCAAGATGCGATCCAAATTTCCGGTCAAGGTATGAATTGTATCAGTGTAAATGTCCGCTCAAAATGGTTTACATCTACTCTATCTTGAATTTCGGCAAAGAACATCTGTTTTTGTAAAATTACTATTAACACTTTCTTGCCATATTCAGTTCCAAGTGTTCAGCATGTATTTTCTTAAGGCGCTCTTTTCCAACGACATTGAGCATTTTGTATATTCGCATTCTGTAGCTACATTAGAGGCTGCTTTTGCTAGCATTCAGTATTTTCCAAGATGCGATTGAAGATTTTCAAGAAAATTCCTCTACGTGAAACTAAACTTTACATGGAATATTTTTCGAAAACTGTTATTTTCTCAAAAATGGCTTTAACGATTTTGTTTAAAATATCCTAGGTTTTAATATTTCTTTACGCTAAATTAAATGTATATCTTAATTATTCTGGGAATAGACACTGAAGCCCCCTTCATCGTGAATGATTTCTGCATAACTAGTAAATCATAAGGGACAAAAAGTATCTGAATACACAAAATCTAGATCTCATTAAAATAGATACTTTAGGTCAAACACGTTTTTTTGTGTGGAGTTAACCGTTTCCGAGATTTCCTAGTTATTGGTTTCAATTTTAGAATATACAATTCTAAAATGGTAAATTGTTATTCATTTTTCTTTCTCCTGGTCAAGAAAAGAGAACAGCAAGTCATTATTCATTTCAAAGTGACCAGATTTTGAAAGACGTTCTATTGTTTCGGTCAAGTGTACTCCCTTATTCCCTCCCAACTACAAGAAAGCATGACATAAAAGTATTTCCGGGAATGTTTAACCAATATACGTGAAGCAGATAGTAAAATAAGATTTTGAAAAGCCATGCGAATGTAACACATCAGATTTTCTACTTCCCTTAGTAAAAGCAAAACAAAATAAAAACCATTTGTATATGCGTGTGTTTCCATGAACACAAACTGAAAAATCTGATGTGTTCCATTCACATGACTTTCCCTACATCTCGGTAACAAATTATTGTCAAAAAGTTTTCTCTACTTCATGCTAACCGAGATAAACATTAGCAGAAATACTTTCTTTTAAGCAGAAGGGAAATAATAGAATATACTAGGGTAAAACTATAATCAAATCTTTTAAAAGTTGCTTGCCATGCAGATAAAATCCGTTTCTTTGCATTATCAGGAGTTGGAAGAATTCGCGTATGTGAAAAGTTTAAGTATTTTAAAACTGAAATCAATAACAAGGAATATCTCAAAAATGGACAAATCTACGAAAAAAATGTATACGACATAAATTGTGTGTTCGAGATCTACATTTTTTGTGAAGTAATTTTTTGGTTATCTCTTAGGGTTTACTAGTTATGCAAAATCCAGCAAAATTGATCCAGAATAAAAAGGTCTTCAGAGGCTATTCACAGAACATTTAAATGCAAATGGCTTTAATATAGGTATTTTAATCAAAATTGTTAGTAATTTTTAGAAAATCCAAATTTTCGAAAACTTTTCCATATAAAGGGTATTTAGTTGGTGTGATTTTTTTCAAAAATATTCGTGTGGTATCCTTGTAAGATATTAAAATTAAATATCAAATTTGGTGTTTTACCGACCTTTTTTTGGGGCTATCGTGTTCCGAGACACACGACATGAATTTTCTCCAAAAATTATTTTTGGATACAAGGGAACCTAAAATGTATATTTCCGGTGAAAACTCAGTATAACATTTTTCGGTGGAATTTCTCTATACACTATGTGCATAGTACCATCAGGGAAAGTAAAAATGAAAAGTTTGTTAAATATCAAACTTGTATTAAAGTTCAGCGTCTTCCAATAATGCAAAACGAATAATTCAACAAACTCTCACACACTAGTGCAATTCTTTGCTTTGACTGATGTCGTAGTTGTGTTTTTCTATTTTCTCGAAAATTGCCCTAATTATTTTGATTAGCATATCACGTAAAGTTTGCTTGAAATATCGCGCAAGGGTCTCTACTGTGTGAAATACTTTTGTATTGATAAACCCTAAAATACTGAAAAATCTCAAAATATATGCAAGGAGTGTAGATCCCTTTACATAAATCAATTCATGTACCTCTTTTTTTTTTTTTTTTTTTTTTTTTTTTTTTTTTTTGTGGTACACCTTTCTCAATTGCAAATCAATATTTTTTTCATTCCGTTTTCTTTCCATTATGTGTGCATGCAAAGAGAACAAAAATTCAAAGCCATTATATAGCGACCAGTCTTTGTAAAGCTTCGGCTATCGCTTCAATGTAGTAACGACACGAAGTGTTAAACTCCATCCAAAATTTCGATACAGAATTTCAACCAAAATGCACATACTTACTTTTTGTACCATTTGCATTGTATAGCAATGAGTAGTAGGTAGTGTATTACACTAAATAATTCGATATAGAGATTTCACAAGAACTGCAATTTTTGAATCTCCTGAAAAAAGCATATTTAAAAAATCTGATGTGCTCCATTCACATGACTTAGGTTGGGAGGGATTTTTGTGGTGGGGGAGTTTTCTCAAAATGTTCGTGTCGCATCCCTGAAAGATACTACACTTATATACCAAGTTTGGTAGTTTACCAACTTTTCGTTTTGAGCTAAAGCGTTCACGGGTACACGGACACACACATGCGCGGGCGGACCTTTTTCTAAAAATGCTTATTTTGTATACGGGGGACCCTAAAATGTGCATTTCCGGTGAAATCTCGGTATCGAGTTTTGGGAGGAAAACAATACCTTCTCTATGCGCTATGTACATTGTACTGTAGAGAAAGTAAAAATATTTATAAAACAAGCCTGAAAGTATAGGAAATTCTCCAGAATGCTTCTCTCGGTATTGTGCAGCTTTCTGTTCCGTTTGGGCAGGGGTATTGTCACCATTCTTAAAAGAAATAATGTAAACAACATTTGATCGTTATTTAAGGAAAAAGTTATGATAAACCACTTTGCACTTAAGTTTCCAAATTACCTCTCCGAAACCGAGTAGGCGGCTGGGATTTCAAATTACGCGCCCATCCTGTTTGATCCATTTTTCGTTGGTCACTAGGCAAATGCAAGAGCGATTTCTTCATTCCCCGAACTTTCTCACTTCTTATCATCTTGTTTTCATTCCAATCGATGTCTTTCAGGGTTTATCAGCGAAGACATTGACGGTGTCCTTCCGCGGTGATGGGTTGGAAATACAGCTATCGGCGGTAGAGTGGCGCTGAAGTCGTCTGTGGGACTTCAAGGTTGAATAAGAGCCAGCGCGCGGACTCCTAGCGCTCTCCTGTCGAGTTGCAGAACTGCTTGAACTATATTAGGGACAGGCCACGGTGACTCTACACCCACGGTAGGGTTTCAGCCGCTCGTGAAAATATTCCTTTATCATCCTCTTAGGGTCTGACACAGAATCCCATTGTGGCTATAGCAAAGAACCGCATCCAGAATGTTTCTATACACCAACCTCTCCGAACATTTACGTACCCCTGTACGAGGTTTGTGAAGCCAGCAATAGAGTATTTTATTCTTATTTTAAAATTTATGATTTCCAAAATTGTTCGAAACTGAAAAACATGTAGACGCTTAAGAAACATACATACACCTACTGTCTTTTATGAGCATAGATGAAAAAAAGGTAAAAATCCATTCTTCTTTCTAAGTCCGAGCAACGCCGGGCATTTCAACTAATGACAAATATAACTTCATTCTCCCTTAACATGGGCTACTTTATTCTTTGAGCATAATGTCTAGTGAATGGAGGAGCAGCATACTTTCATTCCACAAAAATATTCCAAACTGCTGATAGGTAACATTACAAGTTAATTGGTCAAGTACTCGCAATTATTTCTTTAATTTAGGTGCACAAATAAATTATAAAATGAAACTAGAAATAGACAAAACGTTTTTTTCTTTCGTCTCTATGCCACAGGTTAAAGAACTCATACAAATGTAACTATCGTTCAGTTTAACGATACAGGTAATTGATTCTTCTTCCTTCCTGTAGAAACCCAAATTACTTCACACTAATATAGCCTTTCCTTTTATATCAAAGTAGTGAAAGTCTTTCACGGAGGCGGCAACCAAAACACCCCTTCATTTCTACGAGTTGGGAAAACGCTTTTGCGATATAGGAGAATGGATTGCATTTTATGAGGTCAGTGTATTTGTGGTATTGCGCATGCTATGTTTATAATGAAAGGCAAGCTATTCCTTAAGAAGCGGCTTAACGTAGTTCTGAAAATGAAGAAACCACTTTGAATAATAAGCAATATTACGTAAGGGGAAAATAAAGAAATTGGAAAGGAAAGGAAAAGAGAAAGAAGAAACCATTGGTATTTTCCCGGTTTACCTTAGTGAAAGTATACATCTATGCTGTTGAGGAATGTAATACTTAGACTTAATGTCAACTTCTTCGTAAAGAGCTTTTCTTATGTAACAAAAGAAAAGAGTACAATGGCACAAGGGAATCTGATAACTACGTTACATCACTAACTTGGATGCAAGAAGAGCGAAGTAAAATCTCAGATGGGATTAAAAGAAAGAAAATAATCCTTACAGAGGAACAAAAGAAACATCTCAAACAGATTTGCACACGCTTTCAAAAACTAACTTTGGAAATCCGAATTCACATATCCTATTAGTTATGCGTGCATTCAGTAAATTTATCTTTAGTGTTGCACCCGCAGATCTGATATAAAATAGTAGAACAAATATCTAACGCATAAATTGAACATTCAATTGTTCTTTCTTTTTCTGCATATCTTTTCGGATGTTGAAAACCTGAACTTCATTATGAACTTTCACAAATGGCAAGGTAGTTTTGTAAACGAAACTAACGGCACAGACGCTCGTAAAACTAAAGGACAAAAGTTCAACTAGGTGCTTTAAGGGTGATAAATAGTGAAGCATGGATTCCGAAGTTCAGCTAAAATGATAGGAGCAAATCGAGCAAGAATGGAAACAAACTTCAGCAAAACCAACATATTGAACAATAGAAAAGGTACAAATAGTGGTATATTAATATTATCTAAAAGAATATCTTAATCTTCTGAGGATATCATACTAAAAATGCATCGAAATTTTAGCATTCCACAAAAAATATCACTTTTGAACTTTCTATATATAGGGAGCATACTAAAGACATTAAAAAAACTCATTTGACTAAAACTCCACGATTAACTTTAAATTTATCACAAATGCAGAAACGTAATATGTTAATGACTGATAATGTATCATCTTTGATCGTAGTAACTTTAAAATTTATAAGATTTTTGTTACGATAGTAAAATACTACTTGTACCAAAAATATTATGTGCATGTAATACATTTATTTTAACCCCATCTTAAAACAAAATTTTTATGCAACTTTTATCGGTATTAATATTAATTACAATATTAGATAAATAATTTTGTGTTGTTTGCGTTTTTATATTTTAACCACCTTAGTTATGGAAAATAATTAAAACCCATATGTGTTCCATTCACATATCTTCTCTAGCTGTTCCACAAAAAACTTTCCCTATAAAAGATTATTTTATCTACATCACGCTGAAGAGATAAACACTAGCAGAATTGGTCTTATTTCTTGCTTCCTTGTAACTAGAAGGGTAATAAGTGAATAAAGCGATGGACAAATCTTTTAAAAACTATCGTTGTGTGAACCATTACAATTTGGTTCTCTTTTGCATTCCCGGGAGTAAAACAAACAGATGAAACGAAAGTTTTCTTCCCGCTTGAGAATAACTTAATAGTTTAAAATTAAAACTAATAACAAGGAATATCTCGGAAACGGTTAACTCTACAAAAAGAAGGAATATGACATAAAAAGTGTATTTTAATGAAACCCTAAGTTTTGTATAGTAAGCTTTTATCTGTCTCTCTCGGTTTACAAGATGTACAAAAGTTTTCTAGAATGAAGATGTTTTCGGAGGCTATTCCGAAGACAGGGTTTAGTTTATCATGAAGAATATATCACATTTTGATCAAAATCATTAGTCATTTTTGAGAAAATTAATTTTTTCGTAAAATGTTCCATGTATGGGATAGCTGGGGGTGAGGGAGTTTTTTGAAAACATTCATGTCGCATCTTTGGAAGATGCTGGACTTAAATAACAAGCTTGGTATTTAACCGGCTTTTCATTTTTGAGATATGCTACCCACAGACACGCGCACATGTTTTTAAAAATGCTTTCTTTGGGTTCAGGGATCTCAAAACATGTGTTTTCGGTGAACTCAGTATCGAATTTTTGGATGGAATACAATACCTTCTCTATCCACTATTTACATTGTACGTACCTGGTAGATAAAGTAAAAATTATAATACTCAATATGTTTTATTAACTCAGTAGCAGCTTTAAATACTTATTTTTGCAGCTCTTCTGAAAATATAAAGGATTAAAATAAAAACTAGGCCAGGAAATTTTCGAACTGCAAAACTGCAGAGGAAGAAAGAAACAGACAAGTCTGTAATGTTAATAATGGAATTAACTTTCTGCAGGATCATTGAACGTTTATGCTGAATTTCAAATATCCGAATATTGAGAAAACTACTCTGTACTACGGAATTGAAATCAATAGTCATTGTATTTAAATTATTTAGCTATTTCTTTTCTCTAAGCAAGTTATGTTATAAACCTGTGTTCATATATTAAATTAATCTTATCATTTTTATTCAAATTTCCAATGTTAGTAATATTTTATTTTACCAAACTTTACCAATGCATTATTTTCACATAGAAAATTACTTCAGAAGTTAATAAATTCTATGTTTCATTATACATTTCCAAACTGCAAATGTGCCCTCAGAGCAATATAAATAGTATTTATATCGTGTGACCATATATGAGTGTTTTGAACCTGAAATTTATTTTTATTAGGTATATGGTTATGTGGTCGTCTCCTTAGCGCGGTGGTAGCGCAGCTGCCTACCAAGCGGGAGACCTGGGTTCGATCCCCAGTACCGGCGTGGGGATTTTTCCCCCGCTGGGAGACCTGGACCGGGGTGCACTCAGCCTCGTGAGGTCCCTGGGGGGCCAATTGAGGAGCTACTGATGGAGAAGTAGCGGCTCCAGGTCGTGAGGACCGCATTAACCGGCCGGGAGGGGCTCGAGGCGCTGACCACGTCTCACCCTCCAATACTGCACGGCCGGGCGGTACGCCAAGGTTCCCCGTGAGCTGTCGTGCCATGGAGCTATATGGTTATGTTAGTGCAAGAACAATAACAGGCCGGGTATTCAGGCTTCTTAATTTAGAGGTTACGATTTCGATGATTTAATAAGCCTCCTTCTCGCAGTCTAGAAGTATGAATAGCGTTTAATTAGGAACGTGTTTCTTAGAAAAATGGTTGAACCTCCTGATTCCCGGTTCCGAGACTATTAAATTAAATGAATTATAAAAATAAAAATGTGTACAGCTATCAATCAGCTATTCAACTATACTAGGGTCATCCAGAAATTAACACACGACTTGGAAGAACTAAATATTAATGAAAGATATGAACATATAATTTTATTTACAAATTTATAGTATACAGAGTCCGATATAAGTCAGTTAACGACTGCACGGGTCACGATTGCCACATCATTACTTGGAATTTACCCGAAATTGCAGTGGAATTTGTTTTATGGATGGCAGGAATGGTTTGTTATTGTTATCAACAAGTGATAATCGCGGACTTGACGTCATTTGTGCTTTCATTATTTGTGTGAAAAGTGAACATTATGAATAGAAAATCAACTACAGATTTGCTATACAGATGTGGTGGAAATTTGATCGTAATTATGAAGATACAAGACAATTTTGTCGTAAAGTTTCCGCATTCACAACGACCATGCATCTACAAATTAAATCAAAGGGTGGAAGTGACAGATTCTGTACCTTACTTACAACCAGTGGCCGCCCAAAAGCAGTAACTTCTGAAGACAATTGCTCTTTGTACACTCACACATTCGATCACCAAAGAAATCTGCAAAAAGAGTTTCTGGGGAACTACAAATTTCTGACAGAAATGTAGAGAATATTAAAAGCTTACATTTGAGCCTTATAAGCCTACATTACTACATGACTTAAACGAGGATGATCCTCATAGAATAAATAAATAAAATGTTATTTATGGACGCTGTTTAACTGCTGTGGTTCTCAGCGTCCCATTCTATACCGGGCGTGAAAGACCGCTTATTTTGCTCAGAAGTCTCTGTCAGACTTGAGGTTCTTTTACGTGCAGTAAATCTATGACACGGGAACCAAGGCTTTAATTCCCTTCCGAAGGAAACCATGCTAAGGAGTTTTACGCCCGAAAAAATCCATCGTCCTCCGCCGGGTTTGATCTCGCGACCTTGGGTATATGAAGTTAACATGGTAGCCATTACACCACGGAGGGCGACTGCTGATAGAAGACATGAATTCTGTGAGTGGGATGTGATCCACAGTGAAAGTGATCCTAACTTTTACAAAACAACTGCATGGCCTGATGAAGCAAGTTTTAAGTTAATGGCAAAGGAAACAAAAAC
The DNA here is from genome assembly GCA_030762935.1 of Hymenopus coronatus. Lineage (NCBI taxonomy): Eukaryota > Metazoa > Arthropoda > Insecta > Mantodea > Hymenopodidae > Hymenopus > Hymenopus coronatus. The sequence goes on along the minus strand of CM060882.1, from coordinate 102,165,892 downwards.
AATTTCGTGTATTGGTCTTTTGAAAATCCACGATTTGTTATTAAGGAGGAGTTAAATGTTCTGGAGTTACGGTTTGGGCTGCAATTTGCAGCAAAGATTGATAGGCCCCTATCTTTTCGACGAGACCGTGACTGCGGAAAGGTATCTTGAAAATGAAAAGAAGCTATTATGAAACTAAACAATACCCCTCTATTTGAAGCTGTACGAAACAACCTCATTTGGCTGCAAGACGGTGCTCCATCGCATTGTGGATTAGGCGTCAGTGTATTTATGGATAACAATTTTCAAGAGTGGATAGGAAGGCGGGATCATCGGACCTCACGGTGTGTGGTTTTTCAATGTGGGGAATATTGAAGGACAAAGTAGAGCATTTAAGGGATTTGATTGGACATTTTCGGTAGTGGTGAGATGTGTGACAAGATATGTAAATGAATATTTAAACGTTGTTCAATTAAGTAGGAGATAAATATGAATTTTATTGCTCTAACAACGCTGCATTTTCGGTTAACAGACATACCGGGTCCTGTATTGCTCTATTTCGCAACGCAATCTCCATTCTGTCAAGGCTTTAATGTAAAATGGTACCAGATTTTCAATGGCACCAGCTGTTATACTTTTCTACCGCCAAAGAATTTATTCACTTTTTTTCCTTTCTTTTATTTTTGGATGTACAGTTTATAGGTAAATAAACCAAGTGTAGTGTGATAATGCAATGGACGAGCCTTCAGTGAGGAAATGGCACATAATTTACGAGTAATAAAGGAAGAACCAGTGTGCACAACAGAGACCGGAGTGGAAGTTCCTCAGTGCTTACGGAGGAGTTGAAAGAAATGTTGATCACGAATTCGGAAAAACCGATGTTTCGTTTTGTGCATTATACATAACTTTTTGGCGAGAATAGAGATTTCCCAACTGATGAAGACCTTAAAGTGACAGTGACATCTTGGCTCAGATCTTTAGCGGTGGAAGAGCATACCATCGTGACACTAAATACCTTAATAGCAATGGCGATTATGTTGAAAAATATAAAAGGTACTGTAACTTTGTAAATAAAATGTTGTGTTGAATTGAGAGAGTTATTGTTCTCGATATCTACCTAAAGTGTTGTTTTACGAATAAGAACTTCGGGAGTTTAGAGAGGTCCTGCGTGCAACGTCTCAGTAAGAGAAGCGAAAGAGGCGGCCTCGAGTATGTTTCATTACGCCGCTATGTTGCGAGGGAAAGATGAAAAAGTAACAGTGAAGTACCATAGAGAGAGAAATGATTAGTGCCGGAAGAAAACTTATTGGATGCAAATTGTACACTCAACATGCTATAAGATTTCCGGGTACCTAGTAAAGTTGTGTGTAACAATGTGCCTTAGTCTTAGAAAATGAAGCAAGGATTAAGAACCCTTCAAGACCATTTACTAAAATTAAAATATCTATTATGCTTTTATGTTAGCGTCTCAAATATTTGAAATTTTAAGCAAAATACCTACCGTTTTATAAATATTTTTAATAAGGGGATGCTTTTTTTAAGGTTAAGCATTTTTCATTTTGAAGGGGCGTTTTCCTATCCTTGTAGCTCGCTCTCTCTCTCTCTCTCTCTCTCTCTCTCTCTCTCTCTCTCTCTGATATAGAAATACGCACCACGGAAACAAAAATGAACGACTCCGTACAGAAATACTTCTTAAAAGGTTTTGAGACCCCGAAAAGTTATTTCCTCTCATGACTCCATTTAGATTTTGTCTTCCTGTACTTGCCATAATATGCAAAAGAAAAAATAAAAGTAATCCATAATTTATATTTGTTTTACAAATTTTGTGTAAAGTGTAGACATAATTCACATTAAAACGTATTCAACCAGTGGGAGATTTTTTGTCCTCTATGCAATACATCATTCTGAAGCATCCATAATAAAACATACAGCGTTATAAATCTACCAGTCACTACTAATGCCATATATTATAACACGAGGAATGATTTGTGTTTCCAAAATGACCAGGGAGTAATCAATTAGATGTAATAAAAATGGATTTTAGTACTTAAAGCAATTCAGTAAAACTAATTCAACAGAAATAAGGATAATATGCGTCTACGTTATGGATAAAACTTCAATGATATTCCTCACGGACGTTATAAAAAGGAAAATGATACAATATTTATATAATAATTATATACATAACCAATAAGAATCCCTCGATCACAAACTATTGTATTTATAATGTTATTGCATGCGCTCTTTATTTTATAGCTAAACAGACGGCAAATTTATACAGGAAATTATACTTCAGGAATGCTTGTATTGGGAAGATAATAAGACTATGTTATTCTACGAGATATTAAGTATAGTTTTATCTGTAGTGGGCTCAAGGAGTTTTGGTTTTATGGTACATATGAGTCAAATTTTGGAGTAAATTAATCTAGAGAGTATTGAAGGTTAACTTCGGTTTTTTCACAAATAAATATTGTGACACGCGCCAATAGCTTGCGCCAATGAATTGTTGCTGGCAGCTTCCTTTCCGTGTTCCTTGGACACTTGCGCCATCGACAAGCGCACTATATCAAAGCCATGCAATGTCACACCTGTGTGTAATTTTGTGGCAACTGAAAGCACTTTGCATGTGCAATAATGACCCATACTTATGGAAATTTGTGCCACCTATTTGAGAGGTACATAAGCGGAGCTGGAAGTCTTGTGGTGCCGGGCTGGACAGTTCTATGACAGTTTACCATTCCACTGGAACTCCCTCGTTCGCTCTCTTGGGGATTATAACCCCAGAACACATCGCTTCAGGCATTACCGGCTTCAACGCATAGCATGCGGGAATATCCGGTAACAATGGAGCAATTCCAACAGCAGTTACGGCTGAGCTCCTACAGAATCCTTCCAAGCCTTTGTTGGACTTCAAAATTTAGATAAACATCCAAAAATAAATACAAAATGTTTTAAATAATCTCACACCGGGGGTGCATAAGGGCCATTGCACATAACTGGCAACCGTTGAGAAGCATATCTGCCACCTGCCATTACACCTCAACCTCATTCTCACCTGCCACCCTAAAAACACCAGACTTCTATAAGAACGTGTATAAGCCCTACTAAGGACAAGTGCATGACTAACATAGCTTTCGGCCGCCCTCAAGCTACCATCGCACGACTTCTATTTTAATTTGGAGCGAAAGCTGTGTACGAGCGTCGAAGCGACGAAAGATAACTTTTTTATTTATTTTCTTTTAGCTTAACGTCCTTTAGCCTGGTTGGTCGTATTGGACGATGAATGAAATTAGTAAAATGATAATTAAATGATCTCGCGGTCCATGGAGCTTAAAGTTACTGGACATTCGTCTTCTGAGGAAAATGGTAAATCCCCCCCCCAAAAAATAAAATAAACACTTATCGCCACATTACCAAGGTGGGTAATAAACTCCAGCTCCAGCATTGAAATAAAAGAAACTTATTGTAAGCAAAATCTGTGTAACATTTCGCACAGCAAAGAAACTTATACTCAGTATTCTCCTCTTGCGTCTAGACAGGCATGTACTAGTCCAAGCATGGGATGTCAGATACTCCCATTCGGTGTCGTATGATTTTGCAGACTTACATTAAAAGTTTCTTCATTTAACCTGTTTTCTACATATACCAATGGTTTAAGGTGCCCTAAAAGATGAAATTCAAAGGATTGATGCAGGCCATGGAACTGGGACCACTCTACCTATCCATTTGTAATGCTAGACACCAACCAGTGCAGCACGAGACTAAAATGAGCTAGAGTACTATGATTAAATCACATGTTTCTTCTTATTTCAGGGTCACATTTCCGAATAAGACTGGAAGAGTGCTCTGAATGAAATTCCTGTGGATAGTACTTGTAAGGCGTTTTGGGGAATGTATTACGTTGGACCCAAAAAGCTGTTGAAGGTGACTTTCATTAAAACACTGATAAAGCGAAAAATAAGCGTTTTAGAATATAAGTTTATATGATGGTTTCGATGTCAGGAATCCACCCCCAAGTGCTGTAAAAATATTTTTGAATCATCCTGCATTGTGGTTACGACGTTGCCAGGTAAATGTGAGTTGATTATTCAGCTCATATAAACAGGGTTAACCAGTAGTGAACACCGATAATTCGTTAATAGTAGTAGCAGTAGTATCCTTAACGAAAATAACATATTCCAACATATATACAATCCATTCTATACTTTCGATAATGTAGACCATTAGTTCAAATTTGCACGTCATTTAATGGAGCTGCTTGTTACTCTCTCTACCACTACGTAATAGTAGAGACAATTTATTGTATTCCACCCAAAAAATGTCGATGGAAATTTCACCAGAAGTATATTTTCTGCTAAAAAAATTGAAAAAGTTGTTGTGTATGTGTGTGAGTATCCAAGTGCGAATGTCCACGTGTTTGTCTGTAAACAACATTACTGAAGAAAGAAAACTCCGTAAGTACTAAAACTGGTATTTAAGTTCAGAATCTTTCAAGGATGAGACAAAGCTATCCTCAAGAACATCCTCCACACCAAAATATCCTTTACGCGGGAACTTTCTGGTGAATTTTTATGTTACAAAAATAGCTAGTGATTTTTATTAAATGTCCTAGTTCTAAGGTACTTCCAACGGAAATATAATGTATATCTTAATTTTTCGGGAATATCTTCTAAGATCCTCTTCATTCTGGATGACTTTTGCCTAACTTGCAAATGAGAGACATAGATCTATATACACAATATGCCATAAATTGCAATTTTTATTTTATTTATTTTTTTGCGGAGTTAACTGTATTTGAGGTATTCCTAATTATAACTTCAATTTTTTAATACGTAAAACTTTTCTCAAATGGAAAGTCGTTATTGGTTTTTCTGTTACCTAGTTAAACAAGCAGAACATTTCAAAACCATCAAATACTGACCGGCTTTTAAAATATTTTCCTACCCTTTGGCTTATTGTATTTCCTTATGACTCTTATACAAATATATATTATATAACAAAACCATTTCTACTAATGTTTATGCTGATACGTGTGAAATAGATAAAAGCTCTGTAAAATAGTTTTGGTTATATCGGACGATAAATGCAACTGGTCAAATGATATCTGGATACATTGAGCTTAAAGTTATTTGACATTCGTCTTCTCGGGATAAATACAATAAATAAATGAATAAGATCCCAACATGCTACCCCGGCACCTAGACAACTATACCGGGGCATATATACAACTTTTAAATTTACAAGCATTACAGGGTTTATCTATTATATAAGTTGTTCAGATAATTAAGTAATCTAAAAACTACACTTTCAAATTAGAGTCAGTGATTAAGGATCTAGAATATAAAAAAAGAAAAATTACGGTGTAAATGAATTAAAATATAATTTAGTAATACAAGAAAGTATTCTAAAACAAAAATGTTAGTGGAAAACCAACAACATTGCAACTGATATCCAGATGCTTTCTATCTTATACCCACTATAAATTACATCACTGGTGAAAGGTGCTGATATCCACCACTAACTAAGTTGTATATTTACTACAAAATTATTCTACGTATTAATAATGTAAGGGAATGTTGGTTTTCCCTCATCCCCGAAAAATAACTTATCCGGGTAAATCACCATAAGTGAGAGTCGAACTCGCGACCTCTTGTGTGTGAGCTGACTGCCGAGGTAGGCTTAAGAATGGGTTGTTACAACATAGTTGGAGAAAGTTAATGTGAATGCAGCACATCAGATTGGTTTCTTGTTTTCTTTATTTCTTTCTTCCTTCCCCGGTTTGACAGAAATGCCTGCTATGGTTCAGGAATTGTCTTCCTTCGACTAAAGCTTCACTCCCTTGCCGAAAATATTTCTCGTACATAATCCAGGAGCCGCCGCAGATTTCTCAACGATTTTATCAGCACTCCACAAACCTTCACGTACTCCTCCTCTTCAAAGAATTCCTGGATCTTTCTTAATGATTCCAATATCAGGTTATTGAACGACACTCATTGATGAAAACGATTTTTACTTCGCGAATGATCACTCGATCAGTGATGTTTTTGATATCTTATCACGCTTATTGCCTAATCAATATCAATATACCAACAACACTAATAAAAAATCTGATGTGCTACACTCACATGACTTTCTCTAGCTGTTCTACAAACTTTATACATAAAATTCTTCTTCTTTCTGCACCTTGCTAATTGTGGTACTCATTAGCACAATGTTCTTATTATTTAGTTCCAAATAAGTAGGAAGAAAGTAAGGGAATACACTAGGCTAAACCAATAGTCAAATGTTTTAAAAGCTGTCGTTATGCGATTGTCATCACAAATCGCTTCTTTTCTTGGCCAGGAGTAGAACAAAAGAAGAACGGACACTCCCGTCTAGGAAAAGTAAAAGTGCTTCACAACTGAAACTAATAACAATGAATACCTCGAAAACGGTAAGCTCCACGAGAAAAATGTATATGACATAACTTGTGTATTTTAACAAGACCTAAATTTTTTGTGTTGTAAGCTTTTGTCTATCTCTTACAATATACTATTAAGCAAAATGCATCCAGAATAAACAGGTCTTCAGAAGTTATTCCCAGAAAATTCAAGATATACATTTTATTTGTTAGGTAAATATCTTTAATATATGATATTTTAATCAAAATCGTTAGATCCATTTTAAGAAAATCAAAATTTTCGAAAAAAGTTCGATGTAAAGGGTAGTTTGCGGTGGGGAGATTTTTCTCAAAATCTTCGTGTCGCATCCCTGAAAAATACTAAACTTAAATACCAAGTTTGGTATTTTAGCTACTTTTCGTTTTTGAGCAATCGTGTTCATAGACACACGGACACACACGGACCTTTTTCTGAAAATGTTTTTTTTTTTGGATACAGGGGGTCCTAAAACATGTATTTCCGGTGAAATCTCGGTATCGAATTTTTGGGTGGAATACAACACTTCTCTATCCCTATGTACATTGTACATATGGGGCTAGAGAAAGTAAAAATCTGATTGTGTTCCATTTACATGACGTTCTCTACACCTCTACAATAAATTGTTAAAAAGCTTATTCTTCTACTTACTAAATGCTAGTAGAGACAAATTAGCAGAACGAGTCATATTACTTGCTTCCTTGTAAGCAGAAGGGAATTGAGGAAGTATCATAGGTTAAATCGATAGTCAAATATTTTAAAAGCTGATGCTATGTGATTGAAGTATCTTTGTATATACAGAAGTTGACAAATTCTCGTATGAGAAAACTATAAGTATTTTAAAGCTGAAACTAACAACAAGGAATATCTCAAAAAGCTACATTTTGGTTAAGTAAGTCTTGCCCATCTCTTACGCCTTACAAGTTATACACAGTTCCGCAAAATTCATCTAGAATGAACATGTCTTTAGAGGATGTTTCCAGAAAATTGAAAGTATACATTTTATTTATCATATAAATATCTTAAATATAAGAGATTTTAATCAAAATCATTAGTACCATTTTTGAGCAAATCAAATTTTCGAGATTTTGTCAATGAACAGAGTAGTTGGGAGTGGGAATTTTCTTGAAAATCTTCGTTTAGCATCCTTGGAAGATACCGAACTTAAATACCAAGTTTGGTATTCAACGGTCATTTCGTTTTTGAATTATACTCACAAATATATACACACACACACGCACACCGACATTTTTCTTAAAATGCCTTTTTTTTTTTTTTTTTTTTTTTATTTGATTCAGGGTGACCCAAAACATGTTATTTCCGGTGAAATCTCCGTATCAAACTTTTGGGTGGAATACAATACCTTCTCTATACACTACGTACATAGTACGTGTAGAGAAAGTAAAAATCTAATGTGTTACACTCACATGACTTCCTCTAGTAGTTCTACAAAAAAACTTCTTAAAAAGGATTATTATTCTTTCTATCCAAGCTAAGCTAGATAAACTAAACATTATCAAAATGTTCTTGTTACTTGGTTCCTTATAAATAAAGGGGAACTAAGGGAATACACTAGGCTAAAGCTATAGTCAAGTGTTTTATAAGCTGACGTTATGGGGATTGTTAATGCAAAGCGCTTCTTTGCTTGGCCAGGAGTAGAACAAATAAAAAACGGACACTTCCTGACTGAGAAAAGTATAAGTTATTTACAATTGAAACCAATAATAAGGAATATTTTAGAGATGGTTGCCTCCAAAACAAAACTGTAAAGGACATAAGTTGTGTGCTTTGACAAGATCTACATTTTTTTGTGTAATAAGTTTTTGTCTATCTCTTGCGGTTCAGCAGCTAAGCAAAATTCGGCAAAATTCATCCAGAATAAAGATGTCTTCAGAGGCTATTCCCAGAAAATTTAAGATATATATTTTATTTGGTATATAAATATCTTTAATACACAGTATTTTAATCAAAATCGTTAGTACTTTTTGAGAAATTCAATATTTTCAAACATTTTTCCATGTAAAGAGTAGTTTGTGATGCGGGGTTTTCTTGAAAATCTTCATGTCGCATCCTTGGAAATACTAAAACTAGATACAAAGTTTGGTATTACAGCTCTTTTCGCTTTTGAGCTATGCTGTCCAGAGACGCACACACATACGGACCTTTTTCTACAAATGCAAAACATATATTTCCGATGAAGTATCGACATCGAATTTTGGGTGGGATACAATACCCTCCTTATCCACAATGTACATTGCACATGCGGGCTAGAGAAAGTAATAAAGGAGCATTATAAATAAATAATATGTAGGCTCTTAAGAACAATTGGTTGCACGTGATAGGAATCACTAACCTAAGCGTGTGGATAGAACCGCTTCATGTTCAGTTTCCGCTCTATGATCGAACACCCGGAATGCCTCCTGGTGATTGATAACCTTTTTTGTCTGCGAGTTTTTTTCCCTTCTTTGCGAATGTACCAACAACTGTCAAGCACAACGTTTCAGTGGCGGCTAAGGCAACTATTGTTATGGCCAGAGAGGGAGCCGGGTGATCGTTTTCTGTGAGGTTCACTTACCTTGTACTGGTCTGTGTGTGTTGAAGGGGAGAGGGTGAGTCACGGTGCCAACATAGGCATATGCCTGCCTGCTACTGGTTGTATCAAAAGAATGCGTACATTATACTGTACTTAACGACTGTTAATGTGTTTATTCCATTATTGAATGCTACATTTTACATATAGGTAAAGTGAATACTCCATACTCAATGCATTGCAGTGAACAATAAGGTACATGCGGAGATTGTCAAAAATGAACGTTCTACGTTTCTCATTTTAACAAAAGGTATATCGTAAGAAACTCCTTTCCACATAGTAAGACGTTACAGGTGCATATGAATATGTACATTATCTGAGTCCTGATATATTTCTAACACTTTTTGATCTGGAAGAATCAGTTTATTTTTGTAGCAAGACATCTGGCAGAATATACATGATTGAAAAAGCAGTAGCTTTTTTTCTAACACATTTTGAAGTTTATCGTTCAATTTTTTATTGTTTTAAGTTTATGACACATAGTGGAAGAAGAATGTGTAAAAAATAAGGAAGTCAAAGACGGAGAAACTAGGAAAGAAATGAACAATGAACTTCAAAATATGTTAAAAAAATAATAATGGTTTTTTAATAATGTGTGCCTTAAGTTTTTCAAGCGTGTACCTATATTGTTGATATAGCTAACTGCTACTGGTATTTACGTAACAGTAATTTTCCACATTATTACATATACCCACAAATTAAACTGGTGTTGATTCATGTTTCTGCATCATGAAAATGGACGGAGTGCTCGTGTAGCTGAATTTCAGCTTCGTGTGAGTTCAATTTCACCACAACTGTAGCTATCTAGAATTTTGAACACTAATGTATGAAAAAATTGTAATATTTTCGTCGGGAGATCTTAGTAAACAACCTTTATCTTTGTAATTTGTATTCTTTTCATGTTATATTACAATGCTGCCTAACTAGATGCGGGCCGCCCCGCGACCGAATGGTTAGACCACTCGCCTCTCACCAAGGCGGTGCGGATTGGATTCCAGTTGACTGTATGTGAGATTTGTGTTAGACAAAGCGGCACAGGGACGGTTTTTCTCCGTGTTATCCGGCGTTTCTCATTGCTCCATCTTCAACATCATCGCTTGCGGTCCCATGTGTGACAAAAGCGGGCTTTAAACGGTATAAAAAAAAAAAACTACATGCTGTAATTCTGTGTTTACGTTGAGAATTACGCCATTTGATCCTACACTGATAGTAAATCTGCTGGTTTGGCTCACTCTTGTCAACTGAAAGAAAAGCATAAGTTACGTAGTGCAGCTTGAAGACGGGTTTTACATGTAATAAAAAGCGCAGTCTACCGAATCTAAATTGAAAATGCAATATGTTAGTTTCCCGCTGCCAAATTGGTAAATAAGCAATTGTATAGTCTGTGTTATAACTAGAAAATCAGCCACACATCGTAAAATAGTGATAGGTATTCATATTCAGCCCAGAATATCCGATGGTGATCCAGGAAATAATACTCGTTGGTACATTCCTGCTTCGCAGATTATTGCCGGGCAGCCATCCACGATCCAATAGTTTCTTCGGTTTCCTCTGAACGTTCTGTAAGTTCAGATGAAAGTTGTTATTGCGACTCCTCAAGTTGCTGAAAATGAACTCCATAAGGATTATTCCTCATCGTAATCATGTTATTACGTCTGCAGAATGCCATCCAGGATAACTTCTTTCTCGTAACAAGATCCGGTGAGAAATCTGTGTTAAATGTTTATCAATTAATGAAAAATGGGTTAACAAATATGTGTGACGAAACTGTACCAGGATATCCATTGGTCATCACAGATAGTTTTAAGAAACAAGTGAACAAAAAAAATTCCAAGACAGACGTGAAACCCTAGATGAAGCTTTCAAAAATATTTCTCGTGGTTAAAATTGTGTCCGGATAACTTGAATCAATTGACTCGCGGCATCTGACTACAATACGGTAATTCTAAATCTCGTGCACAGATATGACAAATGTTTATTAAAAATAAAACGCCAAACTAAAAGTATTACAAAATAAGCGCACGTCATAAATATCATTATCAATACTTCACATTCAAAACTAGACATAACTAATATAATGAAGTGAACAATCTAATGCTTTAGAGGTTTTCATGAAACAAATTTTGAATATCAGTATACAGAAACAATTCTATTGTGCCATTCCTAAATTATATAATTTATAAAGTTACGCATATTTAGGAGACGGCATTTGTAGGTTACTCTGTACAATTCAAAAATAAATAGTGATTTAAATCCTAAATCATGTACAAAACAAATAACATAGCTTATAGGTTAGGCAACGATAGGCGTACACCTCGCTCCCTCTTTTACTGCGACCTACAGAACACTATTGTGCAACCTCCCAAGAAGAAGAGATAACAGCAGGAGGCTACAGGCTTCAGTCAGATAGGTCACGGAAACGCGCATTTTTAGCCTCAAAGATTACACTGGTGGAGCTGTCAAGAGAGAGCGATCAGTTACCCGTTCACCACACAGCTGGCTGGTGTCCTTGGGGAGTACCTTTTCCTTTGTTCTAGCATACGCGACGTCTGTCCAACGAACATAGTATCAATCTGGGGACTCAGGTGGTTAGACGCTGGCCTTCTGAACTGAAGGTCGAGGTTTCAAACCCGGCTCAGATTGATGGTTTTCAAGTGTGCTTAAAAGCAACAGCTCCATGTCAGATTTACTGGTATGTTGAACTTCTGCGGGAAAAAAATGCCAGCGCACCGGCGGCGCTGATATGATCCTGGCAGTTGAAAGTATCGTTAACAAAGAAAAAAAAAAAATAACAACGAACCTAGTGGTCCTCCATGGGCTCTGAGTAACATGCTAGTCGGGGGTTCTAGCCCGGTGGAGGTGCATACATTTTTTTCTGGTGTAAAAAGTCTTAGCACGACTTCCTTTGGAAGGAAAATAAAAACGTTGGTCCTGTTACGTAGATTTAGGGCTTACAAAATACACCTCAACACTGATAAAGAAGTCTCAAAGCAAAACTAAGTGGCCTTTCACGACCAAAATAAAACTCAATTTAATTTTTGTCGCGGACTTACGAGCAATGAGAAGGAAACGGTATGAAGGAGGAATGATAGAATACGAAATCGTGAAAGATGAAAAATCATTGCAGCATTCACCTATCGACCCAGAGAAAACTAAAAGAAACAGACAAGTTCTGAGTGGGCGTACATTGGGATCGGAATCAGGATGATTAGCCTATTTCCTCATTTACACTATCGATATCACCTCTATTATTTTTTTAACAAATATAAGTAACCTATCCTACATTTAAATCAAAGATTTAATTTGAATGCGAGTCACCCCGTTACCTTGGCGCCACCTCACTCGAGGTTACTTGTTCAAAACGTTATACGTTTGAAATGTAAACAACAGCGCATAGATTAGCGAAATCAACTTCAGGATAGCTTCTATGACTATAAATAAACCTTAATACTAACATTTCGCAATGACTTTGAACATGTTGCAGGTTTTCCCTTTAGCTCCTCCGTCAGTTTCTAAAAGCAGCTTTCAGGTTTCCTCTGGCATTAAAACTGGACATGTGATGGATATTTTATAATTAGTACTGTCAACGCTTTGGTGTAGAACAGCCTGAAGCTGGTGTGCATGCTCTTGGCTAGTTGATTTTAGGGGGCCCAGTAACGAGCCCGGGCATATCCCTAATAAGCCAGTAGCTCAGGACTGAAGTGCTGCCACTCTCCCGTTGAGAAAGAGGATTACTCATGATCCTACGATATACAGATCCAGTTAATTATAATTTCAGGGTATATCCAGTGCTTCTAGCCAAAGAATGGACTATTTACTTTCCGCAATAAATTAGAGGCAGGGTAAGCCAACAGAATCTCTACTCCTCTGATGCCTCTTTATAAACAACATCCCAGAATCACTGCCCTTTATGCTTCAATAGGGTCATTATCTCAAAGCAAGGGGAGGTTAACCCTGATAGTTTAGTTGTACAATAATTTGCTAATAATTATTAAACACAATAAACCACAGAAAACCCAACTATAAGCGATAAGTAAGTCATGAGCGTATAGAAACAGCTTTTCACTTCAAGAAGCTGTTACGGAAAACAAGGAAGGTTTCATAGCTTAAACTTTCATTGCTACCCGTACTATTACACTTTATAACATATTTTGCGGCTTAAAGTACTTCTTGGGTATTAATGACATTAATAAAACATGTTAAAAAAAAGCAACAGTATATTAATGCATAATAAAAATTGTAAAAAAAAAAATTCTTTTTGATAGGTAGAGTCATTCTGAAAAATTCAATCCCATAGCCGGGATTTGAACCACGGATCTTCCGGTCTCTAGCCGGATCTCTTTCAAATTCCGGCTATGGCATTGAATTTTTCAGCCTGACTCTACCTATCCAACTCCTGTCCTACACAAGGCTTGTGTGAAAATTCTTCTTCTTTTTCCACATGACTTAGACAAATAGCCCACTCCAGTGTCCATCTTTTATGGGCTCGGCCAACGTCTGTTATTCTTCTAGGATTGTATTGGAAGGATGTTTTTGGTATCCTTTCATTACTCATCATTATTAGGCGTTCAATCATTTCTTGTTGTTTGTTTTATTTTTAACTTCTAACCAACTTATACAGTCATAGGGTAGTGTGAGCTGAGCAGTGGAAGGGGTAGATTGGCAAATAAGGGAAAGATTATGGAAAGGGCATTGAAATTTTGGTATAAAATATTGAAGGAAGGAATTTGTTAGAACAGTGTTTAGTATAACAAGAGAAAAGTTTAAAGAACAAGGGATGGGTAGACTATCTCAGGAATAACTTGGAAAGTAGTGGGCTGGGGGAGATGCGGAGAAGAAGAGAAAATAGTGTGAATAATTTCTGGAAATTGACAAGGAAGAGATTTAAGGATATAGAAATACAAAAACTGTTTAGTAAGATAGCTGAAAAAGAGATCTATAGTTTTTTTATATATCAAGAAAGACTCCTTGGAAAAGGAAAATATATATGTGTGACAAATATAGAGGAGCGAGAAGTTATTGCATGGCTGAAAGCAGGAATATGGAGGTTAAAAGGTATAAGGAAGGGTATTCCAAAAAGCCAATGTTCTGTATGTGGCGGAAATGAAGACATGACTTATATTATTTAAGTATAAAGGAACTGAAGTTTAGAGGGAGAGTATATGAATAAGAAAAATAGAAATGTAGTTGAAATATTTCAAAAGTAGAGTAAGAAGATTAAATAGTTCTTATATAGTGAAAAATATGGACAGTAAATAGGGTCAAAATTGGTGCATCAAACTAGAACTAAGAAGCTATTGTATGACCGAAAATGAGCCAGGGCTGAACACCGGTCATATTCATTTGTATAGAGCTTAGCATAAATAACCAAATACATAAATAAAATATAGGCATATACGTACATACAGAACTAATTTATATATATAGTATATATATATTATATATATATATTATAACACATGACATGACATATATACAGAATACAAGCAGCAGATATTTTATTTTAGCGGAATGTGAAAGAATGCATCCGACTGGATAGAATACTTTGTAGTTCATAGCTGTACCCTGAAGATCCCGGGCGCTGTTTTCGGCGAACGTTGGTAAGGAAACATCTGAACCACGGTCTACAAGCCCGACCAACATCCAATGCAGTTGTAAGGCAGGGTTGCACATCTTATAAATATCAAAAGGAAATTCGCATTGATTTTTCGTTCTTATCTTGCTTTTAAAGTTTTATAACTCACAAAGAGAGGAAGCATAATATTGAGTACTGGGCTTCTCAAGCTTTTATTTGCCTTTATAAGAGTTCCTGTTAATAATTTGCGTGAAAGTGAAAATGCTCCCAACAATCAGGTGTGACTTTCGTTTTTTGATTATTTGTTCGGTGCTATAGCAACATATGCTAAATATTGCAAAGTCAACCTGTTGTTGCTGTGTTGTAATATTGTGGAAAATAAAATAGTCATCTAAAGAATGCAAATCAAATTAAATTTTAGATACGACAATAATACAATGTTTAGTTGTTTGACAACAAAAAGCGTTGGTGATTACGTTTATCTGAAAGGGAAGCTACAGCGAAGTAATTGTTTTGAGTGCTCGTGGGGAGTTCGTGTAAACTGAAAGATAGCGTGCGTAGGCGGATTTTAATGTGAACGCGGAGGAATATATTTTCTCAGTATAGAGCGAATTCATTACTCTTAGTTTAGAGCGGACCTCTTGTCTTCTACGGTCCTTTTGAGTGCCTCCTTCAATTCACCACTTCTTAGGCCCTCTGACCTGGAGTGTGAACTGCGAATATTTATATATTTTTATACACCCTTTACTTCTTAGGGTGAGAAAAAGGTCTGAAATTCTTACTCCCTAATATGGCAGTTTCATCAACAGTAACAACAAGTTTGTGAAAATACTTATCAATTTCGCAGCATATAAGTTGTAGTTGCGCGGACATTCCAGTAAATAACCACTTTCCTACAAGCATTCAAATGATATTAAAATTGCTCATGTTATCTTCTATCCCCTCAAAATGATATAACTTGCCAAAGCACTAAAGGTTCATGTCAACATCAATCCATTAAGTTGTAATTTTCTTTTGAACTTTAACGATACGTATACAATATACTGAAACTACTTTTGGCATCTCAAAAAATATGCTAAAGAACGTTTTAGGCCCATGTATTCATGCCATAAGGAACACAAACCCTGGTGTAAAGCGATTCGACTATCCTCATCAATCATTTGGTAGACAGTTTTGATATCAGCATTTCCTGTAGGGTGTCACAGTATTATTTGAAACATATCAGTTTTGGAGATATTTATCTGCAAAGCATTCAGAGACAGCACCAATGAAGTCTCTGTAGTATTTTATAAAAGATGACATTAATAATTGATTTAATCTTTAGCCCTTTTTTGTGTGTGTGTTTTAAATAGCATTTTCTTAGACGGAAAAAAGTCTGATTAATGACATTTACAAGGTTTTCATTACCGGCTATTGTTTGTTTTTAAAACACCTTTTACAAATTATTCTTACGAAAATATTAGTTTTATATCTGTTGATGTTAATCCCGTTAAAGCTCTTGAGAAACAGTTTTACTATATATTTCGTTGAAGGCGTGTATAAGGTAGATAGAGGAAACAGAATTGTTAATCAGATGTTTAAAAACCAGGTTAGTATATGTTGAGCTAGAAATTCCCTGTTCTTTTTATGGTGTCGCAAGAAACAAATGAAGCAGTAACAGCAGTTAAAACTAACTAAATAATGAAAATTAAAACTAGTGGGATGATTTTTATTGCTCAACATTTTCAGTATACACTTTGAAATATACAATAATTGTATGGAACTCATGGCGGTACATACTTTTCCTGTCCTTGGATACTTACAGTAAGACTTTTATAAACTAATGAACATGTAATGGTGATATCTCGGAAATGTTTAATTCTACATAATATTGAAGAAATTGCGTATTTTGAAATATATCTGTTTTTGTATAGTGCCCTTTTATCTATACTTTAATACTTTACAAGTTATATAACATTACACAACATTCCTTCATTAGGAAAAGGTCTTCATGGGCTACTCCAAAATATTCAAGATATGCATTCTGTCATACAAAATAAAAATCTTTACAGTAATTTTCGAGCAGATATAAAATGTTGAAAAATATTCCATGTAAAGAGTACTTTTTGAAAACCGTCATGTCGCATCCTTATATGTGGTGGCGAAAGCAAGTATACATTTTAGACATATAAAGCACGGGTTTAATAAATTCCTAGGACAGCTTATTCTGAACGTTTTATAATTGATTAGCACAACCGATTATTCCGGTCGTGTTGTGCCTTTACTTTGAAATTCTGTTTTTGTCATTTTCTCTAACTTTGCTTGCAAACTTGGAGCACAACAAAAGCAATACAAACATGCTAAAGGAAAATGGAACGGAAAATGTTAGGAGTTGATGGAGAGAGAGAATTAGGAACGACATAATTAGAGGACGAACGCAAATACCAAACGCAGCACAGACCAGGAATTACTGAAAATGGAGATGGGCGGGCACATCATGAGACAAGACACAAATCAATGGTCCCACAGGCTAACGATATCGGAACCGAGTAGAACGAAGAGGAGTGGGACATGAACAGCATGATTGGGCGATCTCAAGAAAATAGATGGACTACCACAGCGACAGACAGAAGGAGATGGCAGCATCAGATCAAAACGGCTACATGGAACACAACAAGTACATAAGTGCATCAGCCAGATAACCAGTGTTAATCAGTAGGGAAAAAAAATAATATCTAAAGACTCAAGTGTTTAAGTGCATACAATGGACCAAAAAATGTGCTAAATTAACTCAATGACTTACTTTATAATAGGGAATGCAAATTACCTGAGCGGTTAAGATCAAAAGAAGGATCCTTCCTGGAATGGCCAACCAGGACTGCCAAACAAAGCCATCTCTCCAAGGAGAGAGGCCCGTGCCCCCAAGGGACACTATGGGCTAATACTAATACTACCTTTCATTTTCTCAGTCTCAACCTCTCTTTTCATCCCTCACTACGATTCTCAACCTCTTATTCGCTCTCCCTCTTTCTTCTACCCCACACTGTAATTTCTAGTCCTGCATTTCCCAGTCTACCTTCCTATCATGCATGTGTCATTCGATGATTTTAAAAAACGAAGCTAAAGCTCAGACTGTTTGCAGTATAAGTGTAGATACTTGTGTTTGTAATTAAAACAGTGTAATGAATAACATTACATTATTAACTGCTCATTTCGGATTAACTGTTTTATTTATTAATAATAGTACATTTTCAGGTAGGTTAGTAGTGCCTCTAAGTGGGCATGGCACACACGAGAATATACCTATTTATTTTCCCTGAAACCGCGGATCGGAAGGCATAACTCTTGACTAATCTAGGGATGACATGCTATCCTCTGGTTCTCGAGGTTGCGGGAGAAAGGACGATGGATTTTTTTGGGCGTAAAAATCCTTAGCATGGCTTCATTTGCAAGGGAAGTAAAGCCGTTGGTCCCGCGTAGTCGATTTGTGGCATGCAAAAGAACCTCTAGTCCGTTAGAGAGACTTTGGAGCAAAGTTAAGTGATCTTTCACGCCAGATATTGAATTGTATGCCAAGAACAGTACTATAAAAGAGCGTCCATAAAAAGAAAACTCAATTGAATGTATTTAGTAACCCCGAATGAGCGTGCATCACTATAACAACATTGTATTGGAACCGAGTTTGAAAGTTTTCTGCAAGGCTAATGCACCCGCGCTGCCTAGTCCAGAAAATCACGTATTGAGTTTTTGAAAGTGGATATTAAATTTTGGGATATTAAATTATATTTTTATTTATATGGTATAGCTAGTAAATAAAAAGCAAGTGCATATTTTCAAGAAACTATGTTTTAATAAATAGATGGGCGAAATATTTGCCTACATATCATCTAATTTACTTACATAATGTATATTATATACTTTCTATACTGACAAGCGTTGCTCATTTCGCTCTGCAATTAAGACCATACAAAGCACATCAGGTAGTTAATGATATGATTGGTTTGTGCGAAAACTGATTGGAAGAGAAAAAAACCTGATGCGTTCCATTCACATGACTTACTCTATATTTCTACAACAAATTATTGTTAAAAGGCTTAATCTTCTATTTACTTCAAACTAATCGAGAAAAAATGGCAGAAATGGTATTATTACTTGCTTCCCTGTAAGAAAAAGGCAAACAAGGGAATAACACAGGTTAAAGTGTCAGTCAAAAGCTGGTTGCTATGTAATTGAAGTTCTTTTGTTTGTATGGACAGGACTTGGCGAATTCCTGTATGAGAAAAGCATTTTACAGCTGAAACCAATAACAAGGGATATCTCAAAAACGATCAACTCCACGAAAAAATGCATATAACATCGATTGTGTGTTTTTACGAGCTCTACATTTTCTATTCAGTAATTTTTATCTATATCTTACGACTTACCAGTTATGCAAAATTCATCCATAATAAAGATGTTTTGAGAGGATGTTCCCAGAAAATTCAAGATATGCATTTTATTTGTCTTTTTTTTTTTTGTTTTGAGAAAATAAAAATTTTCGAATTTTTTTCCATGTAAAGGTTAGTTGGAAGTGGTTGAATTTCCTTGAAAATCTTCCTGTTGTATTCGTGAAAGACACTGAACTTAAATACCAAGTTTGGTATTTAACGGACTTTTTATTTTTGAGCTATGCACGGACATTTCTCAGTATATATATTTCCGGTGAAATCTCGGTATCGAATTTTGGATACATTACAGTACTTTCTCTGTACAATATGAACATAGTACGTGTAGAGAAACTAAAAACTAACGCACACATTAAGGTACTATTTATCAAAATGTATGTAACTACATATATACCTGACACTCTGCATAGGTAAAAGTTAAACGAGTACACAATTTGTGCCTACCCGGGTTGCGTGCCTATTTAACATTCACAACACCAAGCTTAATTCTCAGTTGAAGCGAATCACCTGGTAAAGCTTTATTTCAGAGTTTTCCCTTATCTGCCTAAAATGAATCGGTTAATCCTAGGCTCATTAGATTACCTAGTTAGATGAAGGACATTAAGCTTACAGAAAAGCTGATGTGTTCCATTCACGCGACTTTCTCCACAAATTATTGTAAACA
The DNA here is from genome assembly GCA_030762935.1 of Hymenopus coronatus. NCBI lineage: Eukaryota > Metazoa > Arthropoda > Insecta > Mantodea > Hymenopodidae > Hymenopus > Hymenopus coronatus. The sequence continues at coordinate 102,146,244 of CM060882.1, read as the reverse complement.
AGCTTATTCTTCTATGTAATTCATGATAATAGAGGTAAACATTAGCAGAAATAGTTTTACTACTTGATTCCTAATTAAGTAGGAGGAAAATAAGGGAATACGCTAGACTAAACTTACAGTCAAATGTTTTAAAATGTGGTTGCTATGGGATTGAAACCCATTTCGTAGCGTGACCAGGAGCTGACAAGTTCCCCTATGAGAAAAGTTTAAATATTTTAAAACTGAACACAATAACAAAGAATATCTCGAAAACTTCAACTCCACAAAAATATGTACATCACATAAATTGATTCTTCTAATGAGATATACATTTTTTGTGTAATAAGATAGGTCTATCTCTTACGGTTTATTAGTTATGAGAAATTAAAAAAAAAAGTCGTCCTGAATAAGGAGACCTTCAGAGGATATTCCCAGAAAATTCAAGATATGCGTTTTATTGGACAGATAAATATCTTAAATATAGGAGATTTTAGAGCCGTTTTTGAGAAAATAAACATTTTGAAACCTTTTCTTTGGGGGTGGGGGATTTTCTTGAAAATATTCATGTAGTATCCTTCGAAGATACTTATATCAAGTTTGGTATTTAACGGACGTTTCGTTTTTGAGGCTATGCAGCCTACAGATAGTCATACACACGGCCATTTTTTCTAAAAATACTTTCCTTTTTGGATTCAGGGGGTCCCAAATAATGTATTACCGGTGAAATCTCAGTATCGGATCGTTGGGCGCAAAGTATGCTTTCTCTATTCACTACATATATGGTACGTTATAGAAAGTAAAAGATAAGTAAAAAACAGAACATAATTATATGTTCTTCATAGCTGATATTCGATTGCAGCTCCACCTCCTCTTTCCCTTTCCAACCTGAAAACCACATATATCTATACGAAAATGATGAAATGTTTTCAATATTTATCAAAATTCCAATTTGGACCGAGATAATAGCTACAGAGGATTGCCAGGATAACCATATTGCCAGTCAAGAGGTCCTTACTCTTCAATGAATCTCTGGATAAATTCTAATTATACAGGCATGAAAAATGAGAAATCTATAGAAGCATATACAGCACATTCTATTGCAATTAGCTCAGTCGTTCTTGAATTGAACTGTGTCTTTCATGGATGCTCTTTAATTACTTGGATACTCAGTATCCCATCCTATATTGTAAGAGACCGCTTAAGTTTCCTCAGAGGTCTCTTATCAGGCATGAGGTTCTTTTATATATTGTAAATCTAGACACGTGACAGATGGTTAAACTTGCCTTCCGATGGAAACCATTCTAAAGATTTTATGCCCGAAAAATTCCACCGTACTCGGCTAGATTTGAACCCATGACTTTGGAAACCAGTAGCTAGACCATGGAGGACAATAATCAGTCGTTTTTGAATGGTAAAGTAACATATTACTCACTTTTTTTCTGTGGTCGGTTCACTCTCTTAATATTAAGGACAATACATTTTAGGACTTACAAGTGGGTGCCTAGGGGTCAGAAGCCTGTCGGGGAGCCACCGGCACGAAACCACAGAATGGAGAACCTGGATCGAGTGGTCGGATCTTAGCCAGACATGGACGTGCGGAAGTGGATGACATGAAAAGCAAGCGAAAGGATTATAGGAAAGGTGATGATGGAGCAATTGGTGGAATGAATGACGGGTGAAACTAGAGAAAACCCGCCCAGACGAACTTCATCCACCACAAATCCCACATGCGAGCGCTTGGGATTGAACCCGGGCCGCCTAGGTGGAGGTGAGTGGTCTAACCACTCTGCCACGGTGCCGTCTACTTAATATTAAAGTAAAAAGAAAAGTTAACAGTGTTTTTTTGTTTTTTGTTGCTTTTTGTTTTTGTTTAAATTATCAGAACAGAAATCAGTTAGTGTTATAAACCTCAAGCGCACCGCGCACCAACAGACGTGTGTAATAGAAAGTTATCATTTTGGCCGAGTAGAAGGCAGACGCATGACCTGCTGTGAGTTGGGCTATTCAGTGAAGTAATCGTGCAAAGAAGCATATACCTGACATTGGAAAAGTTAAACGATATTTTTTTTTTTTTTTTTTTAAATATAAGTTCCAGATTATTGACAGGACTCCAGCCGTATGAGTCTTTTTCTTTTCCCTCTTTTTCTCCCTTTATCCAGTTTCCTACGTTTCCTTTGTTGACCTATTTGTTTACCATTTTCTTACACATTTACAAACACACCCATGCCCAAGGAGGAACTCAAACCCACGATTCACTACGCATAAAAGCTTAGGCACTTTAGCGAGCGCGGAGACGTTCATATTCTAAAGACTTTAACATGCCAGTAAACGGTAACTCCTTAAAATCAATTACTTGTCAAAATGCAAAAAAAATATCTTAAAGATTGTATTAACGCTTTATTATGTTCATGCATAAAATTACTATGTTCTGTAAACTTCAATTCATGCTCTGTATCACTCACTCCTTCACTCAATCTTAAGTTTTTTTACAGTTCACTCCGGAAAACATCTTAAGACATACCATGAATAAAATCTGAAACTTGAACTAACTTATACCGCATATTTCTAATTTTGGCTCGCCAGGAAGTACACAGGCGCCACCGAAAAGGTCTTTAAAGTTCTAAAACAAGCTTCTGCCTTGTGGTTTCTATGAGCCATGGCAAATTCACTGCGCTTGGTGTTTGCAGCAAAATCTAATAAGATCAAACCCCAGGCTACACGAGCAATAACCGCAAGTTCAAGCAATAAACTTGCCTAATAACTCTCGCTTTAATAAGCATGAAACAAAACAAACGTTGCTATATCAAATTAGAGATATTAAAGCCGGACTTCTCCATGAAAAAATAATCTTATTTTCAGATATAAGGATTTTAAAGGTTGTGGTTTAAGCATACTTGGAAATCTAGGCGTATAATAAAACTATAAATTTACAGTTAAATAAGTAACTGATATTTGCATTCTTAATAGGTTCCATAGGAGTAAAATTGTTTTAAAATGTATGTATCAGGAAAAAAAATATAAAATACAATAGTATTAACGTTAATAATAGATATAACTTTTAAGTTTGTAATAAGAGATGTGATAAAGGTTTTACGTAGTGTAACATACTCGACAGTTTTAATGTGATCACAATAAATGATCAAAGGTTTTATCACAGAAAGACCTTACAAATGCTTATACAATTAATACGATGATCCGAAACATTCATGATTGTAAAATCTCTTCGCAGTTAAAGACTACAAAGCACAAAAAGCATAAGCAGAGTCTTATGAGGTTAGATTAGCTCTAATTTTGTTCAAATCTGGACATCTATTTCCAACACGTGCTTCACTTGGTCATGGTGTAGATGGAGTACTCTGGACGCGCGTTTCAACAGCCTTCGTTGTCATCCTCTTGCAGGTTAGCAGACGTTAGCTCTAATTGCCTAATCTATTAGGAATGGAACGTAAGATTGCGTAAGAAAATAAAAAAATATAATTTTGGTTGAATATGTAGTAGTGGGGCTACTAAAGAATCAGCGGGTCAAAATATTATATGATTTATTCGATACATTTACTATGAAATAGGAATTTGTTTTTTATTTTAATATTTAATAGAACTTCTAAGCGGCTACTCACATCTTGGTAGCAAAGTGTGATAAACATTTTTAAATGTCTGTTATCTGTTGTTCACTATTGACCTTTGAGTATTTCTATTCTTGATGCTTACTGCATTACATATACCTATAAATAAACTAAATCATACGTCATGCAAGAGACAAATCTTTTGGATGTAGCATATTGTGTTTTAAAAATAAAAAAAAAAAAAAAATCTGTGTTCCATTCGCACGACTTTCTCTATGTATCAAAACAAAATTATTGTTAAAAAGCTTATGCTTCTATTTACTTCATGCTAATCGAGAAAAAATTAGCAGAAATAATCTTATTACTTGCTTCCATGCAAGTAGAAGGGAGATAAGGGAGTAGCATAGGCTACAGTATTAATCAAAAGCTGGTTGCTATGTGACTGAAGTTCCTTTGTTTGTATGGACAGGAGTTGACACATTCCTGTATGAAAAAGTATGTTTTTTAAAGTTGAAACAAATAACAAGGAATATCTAAAAAACAATCTAATCCACGAAAAAAATTTATATAATATAAATTGCGTGTTTTAAAGACTTCTATATTTTCTGTTGGTTAAGTTTTTATCTATCGCTTACGCTTTGCAGTTATACAAAATTAAGTAAAATTCATCCAGAATAAAGTAGTCTTCAGAAGCTATTCCCAGAAAATTTAAGAGATACATTTTATTTATCATATTTTAATCTAAACCGTTAGAGAAATTTTTGAGAAAATAAAAAATTTCTAAAGTTATTCCATGTAAAGGATAGCTTAGGGTAGAGGGATTTTACTCAAAATGTTCATGTTGAATCCCTAGAGGATACTAAATTTAAATACCAAGTTTGGTATTATACCGTCTTTCCGTTATCATGTTCATGGAAACACGAACACCACACCACATACACACACGGACCTTTTTCTGAAAACACTTTTTTTGGATACAGGGACCCTAAAACGTCTATTTCCGGTGAAATCTCGGTATCGAATTTTTGGGTGGAATGAAATACCTTTTCTATACACGATGTACAAAGGGACATGTAGAGAAAGTATAAACTATAGCATCTATTTCTAATAATTTTAATCTTGCCTAAATGTTACGCATATAAGTTTATTATTGAAGAGCTTATATTATTTTGTTGTCAACTATACTAGTGGGCAAAGACATACTGGTTTCAGCATTCAAATTTAAATTGTTGCTTTAGAAGCTGCACAAGAAGTATTTAAGTTTGCAATGCACTTGTTTATAAAATTGTAAACAAAGTAAAACTATTACTGCTAGTGCAGGAAGTTTCTTTATGCGCTGTGTATCTCAGGATTAATCGTTTCAGATGGGAATATAAGTAAACTTCACAATCAGAGAGCAGTGTTAAAAATTTCTACGTATTTCCGAGTTCCTAATAAATTTCCCTGTTACTTAAACGGTGGTCAACAAAAACGAGGAAACTACTGAGCTTATCTTGCAGAGAGCCAGTATTTATTGCCACAACTGAATAGCTGCATTTTGCCCTCCATCTTGCAGCCATGAAGTAAGCCACCAACGAACCTATCTTCAGTCGTTGCCACAGATCAGCAGTTTTCTCATTACTCTAGCTTACGATGGGTTTCCGCGTGAAAGACTCCCAAGTGCTAAAATGTTTCCTAAGATCAGCTAGAAAACAACAGCAATAATTTATACCTCCAACACCCTTACTCAATTCCAATCCCTCCTCTTTTTTATATATACTTCTTTTACTTACTATAAATAAAGGGTAGAGAAATTAAAAATGAATACATATTTATACCTCAGTTTTTACTTTCTTTAGCAAGTATATACAATGTATTTTTATTTTTTATAAAGTAGATGTACACATTTGTTTTTTTAAGACATTATTAAAGTGGTTGTACAGACCTTATTATTTAATGTATTATTATTTTCTTTGGTTTATGGTTTTTTTTAATTCTCTCTTTCGTTTTTTTTTTCATTTTTGTATTATCTATTCTTTTATTTTATTCCTTTCAATTGGGGCGGGATCACTGGCTCTGTTCTCTTAAGACCGAATTTTGTAATCCAGAGTTTATAATTTATTTGGATTCCCAGTCCACTTAAAAAGAAACCCATCAGCTCATTAAATTCAGTTGTAGACAACAAACGCAGAAAGCTAAACAGTGCATTCGGTAGCGCATTGCCAATTCTTTTCATTCTAATCAATATTGGTTATAGCTTTACATGCATTTAAATTGAGGTTATGCATTTGAGTTGCATGAGAATTTATATTATTCGTGCCTAAAATTATAGTGAGAAAATTTCATTTTTCGTGAATATATACTTCATTTTCAGTTTTAATTTCTCTATGAATCTAGACCATTTTAAAGAGACTATAAGAAAATTTATGAGGTATTTATTAATTATGGAATGAGGGAATTACTACACGAGCCTACAAGTATATCACGTTCATCTATTATTGGTCATATTGCTACAAACGTAAATGTTGAAGTAATAAACGTATACAATATAAACACATGTAAAATTTAAGAGCTTAAACTGCTGTAAACAAAGCAATTATGAAATTAAAGCTTTTCGCGGCTTGAACGAGATATGTATTAGCCGTTTGGTAGCTAACTTTACAGACAAAACTGGACATACCAAAACAGTAGATGATAAATATATTATAAAACTGGTTTTATTTAACACTCACTAAATGCACGCTGTCCTATGACAACTAAAAAGGTATATAAGAATAACTGTGGGCGTGTTAAATTTACCACAGAAATAACAAAATTAAAAACTGATATGAAGCATTTGTATGAATCTAGTAGTAGTGCACTTATAAACCAAAGTACATTATAAAAAGAAATATCTGAAAAGCTTGGAAGAAATTGTAAAATATCCACATCTGGTATGAAATTTAGTAAACGGTTGTTTTCTCAGTGTAGGAGAAAATTCTTCTGCAGCCAGGAATACACAACAGACTTTTAAAACACTCATATATCATTGTTTTTTATTTATCCAGTATCTACAACAGAGGTTAAAACTAGATTACTAAACTACAAAATAGATCATACGTGTTTGGGATGAAATTAGTTTGATTATTTTAAAACATTATAAATATATTCTGGCCAGTCCCCTTGAACATCTAATAAACTTTTTGATAGTGAATGGAAAATTTCAGGAGTGTTTGAAACATAGCCTAACACGCCCTTTAGATAAAAAAGGAAATGAGAATATTATAAATAACTGCAGAGATAGCAAAGCCCTCTGAAAGGCTTTTATTAGGTAGATTATTAGATCTTCTGGATAAAAACCAACAGTATTGTAAGTTTTCAGTATGGTTTTATGAAAGGGCCGTCTACAACTACTGCATTTAGTGAATTTATACATTTATTTATTGAAAACCTTGAAAAAAACGATAAAGTTTACTTTGATCTTTCTAAAGCTGTCAGTTATATTGTTTGTGTTATACCGTCACAAAAACTGGAGGCATATGAAATAAGAGGCTTGGAAAGAGAATTAATCAGAAAATATTTGGTAGACACAAGACAATGAACACTATTGTACGATAAAAGAGGCAAATCAGTAATCAAAGTACAACAAAACTTCAAGCGTGTAATGTATGTCGTACAAGGCTCAAGATAGGAACCATTATTCCTTATACTTCATGTAAACGACATGGTAATTTCAAAAAACACAAATATAATAGCTTATACAGGTGATACTACTGCTGTATGTCAAGGGGGAAATGTAGATATTTTAAAGTAGAAATTACTACAATCCATTGATTCAGCTATTAACTATTTTAAATAAAACCACCTTGCTTGCAATATGACAAAATCAATCTCAATTAATTTCTCACAGAATAATATAAACACCACAAATTTTTCTTTGCCAATAAATGATTGCAACATTCATGATGTAAACCAACATATTTTTTAGGAATAATTACTGATAAAAAATAACATAGGCTGGACATATAAAATATATTTGCCACCCAATTAGTAAATCTTTGTTTTAGCTACCTCACTTTAAAAACACCTTCGATGACACCTTCGATGAAAATGGGTTCAAAATGATTTATTATGGAATTATATATCTAAATTTACTAATTAGGATAGAAATTTGGGCCTGTGCAGCTACAACCCATATGGGAAGGGTATTTAGATCGCAAAAAGGTGCAATCAGATTGGTTTTCAATAGAAGCTCTCGTGCTGCTACAACCATATGGGAAGGTATTTAGATTGCAAAAAAGTGCAATGAAATTGATTTTCAATATGAGCTCTTGTGAGTTGTATAGGAAAAAATTTAAAGATAAACATATATTAACATTATATTCTTCGCATGTGACTAAGTTGTAACTTAAAACAAAAACAAAAGCTAAAAAATAACAATTCTACAGTTATTACACCACACAATAATGATTATTTTATGCAGGGTTTCAAGAAGAATATTTTAAAAAATCCAAATGTCATGAGTTTATTGATTCCTGCAAACCTCTAACACATTAAAACGTTGTAAAGGCAACCTATTTGAGTGTGTTCTGAAGAGGTATTTGATAACGAAAACACTATATAGCATTGATGAATTATAATAATGTCCATATGAATTGGCATTGCAATGTTTATTTATATACAACTGATATGGATATAATATTGTATATTGAAATATGTGTATTTGTATTTATGGAGGTTGTTAACATTTATAAGTTTTGTTGCTTAATTTTTATTTTATACTTTACCTTATTTGCACAAATGTAATTGAAACTGCATTAGCTGTCAAGTCTATTAACAATAAACGATATTATTAATATTGTTATTATTATTAATTATTATTATAGTACATAGAGACGGTATAGCACTGCACCCAAAAATATGATGCCGAGATGTAACCGGTGATGCACATTTTAGGGTCCCCTATACGAAAAAAATAACACTTTTAGAAAGAAGAAATACAACGTTCCTGTGTGGAACACGATAAATCAAAAACAAATCGGTAAAATACCAAACACAGTATTTAAATTTAGTGTCTTCCAAGATACGTCACGAAGATGGAGGAAAATCCCTCGCTCCCAGTCACCCTTTACATTGAAAGAATTTCAAAATATTTGATTTTCTTAAAATCTGACTAATCGTTTTGATTAAAATGCCGTTTACTAAAGATATACATATTGGCAAACGTAATATATATCTTGACCTTTCTTAGAATATCCTCTGAAAGGTTTCTTCATTTTGGACGATTTTGGCACACCGATAAACCATAAAAGGAAGGTGTTCAATGCACAAACTTTTAGTGACATACATTTGTTTTCGTAGAGATGACCATCTCAGTGACATACTTTGTTATTAGTCCAGTTTTAAAATACTTAAACTTGTCTCATACGGAATCTTTCAATTCCTGGTCTTGCAAAAATATGGATTTGAATCACATTAATAACCGCTTTTATAAGATATAACTGTGGTTTGGTCTAGTATGTTCCCATATTTCCCTCCTACTTATAAGCGACTAAGCAAGTCTCCCATATTTCTTTTCAAGTTTTCTTATAAACACTATTGTTTCTTAATAAAACTCCGAAATCATTTTTCCAAGATTGATATAAAATTTAGCTGAATTTTCTTGTTACTCTATTTTAGCTACACTGGATTTAAGCTCTAGATTTATATGGGCACACGCTTTTTCGAGATTTTAGGTACAAATAAATAAATTCATTAATAATTAACGGAAATATTAAGTTAACTCACTTCATTTTAAAACTACTGGTAATTTATGACCATTAACTAAAATTTGGTCGTCTCCTTAGCGTGGTGGTAGCGCAGCTGCCTACCAAGCGGGAGACCTGGGTTCGATCCCCAGTACCGGTGTGGGGATTTTTCCCCCGCTGGGAGACCTGGACCGGGGTGTACTCAGCCTCGTGAGGTCCCTGGGGGGCCAATTGAGGAGCTACTTGATGGAGAAGTAGCGGCTCCAGGTCGTGAGGACCGCATTAACCGGCCGGGAGGGGCTCGAGGCGCTGACCACGTCTCACCCTCCAATACTGCACCCCATCCATGACGTCTGTAGTGGACCGAGATGGGGGACGCAGCGGCCGGGCGGTAGGCCAAGGTTCCCCGTGAGCTGTCGTGCCATGGAGTTATAGTTATAACTAAAATTTACAGAGCTATTTAGATTATATTAAACTTGGTTAAGGTTTCCTTTAACCTTCTCACACTTGACCTCTATAGATCTAGAGTAAACTCGATAAATATGGGTATCAATATATTTATATAGAAATAAAGAACTAAACATATATTCCCATTTTTGTGAAACAAATGCACTTAAAACTTGAAACTAGAACTTTTCAAATACTGTACGAACCAATACCCAGCTCCTTTCCGTGCTTATGCAATCGTAGCAAGACATATTTGACAAAACATTACGATAACGGTTCAGCAGCTTACATTAAAGCTGGTGAGAACACGGCCGGAGGGTTTTAATTAACAATTACAAACAACTCTTGTATAAACAGGTTGCTGTCTGAGATGTTTTAGCTTATACTGCATTTAAAAACGACCATGGAGCATTGACAATAACCAAATGTATCACATAAAGAAAACTTGGAAACCTATTTTTAAGTCACTATATGTAAATTATTTTTATTCAATAGAAAGTTGCAAAGCAGATAAACTGAGATAGCGTTATGAATAATTCAAATAAAACATAACAAAATATTGTATTGAGAAATAGTACTTGCAAAAGTACATTTACCACACTCATTTCAATAGAAGAAAATCACCTTACAACTGAATACATTCCTCATGATACCATAGGAAACATGAGCCATAACACTGCAGCCAGTTCTGTCCCAGATTCATCACAACTACTGCCGTTGCAAGTCATACAAAGCAAGAAAGTTTGGATTTGTTATACTTTGTGTTCCTAAATCTCCTCTGCTGGCTTCCAAGTTAACCTTTTTCTTGATCCAATACAGAGCTTCTACATTTGTCAATTCTCTTGTAATGTTCTTTCACCTGCGATTCTTTATGTGGTTTTCAGTTTTGGAACTGGGCTTCACTCATTAAAATGATGTTGCTGAGCTCAAAGATTTAAAAGTTGAAGATGAGTCATGTTAAAGGAGATTCCTTAAATGGAGGTGTTCGGGAAGATGGTTCAGAAAGGTCAAAAATTAATCTAGAATTTGAAGATAGCTCAAGATTGGGACATAAAGATGGAAAGGTGTAGAACGCGATGGATTGAAACCCGAAAATGGACTGGATATACGACGAGAGGGTGGTGCAAGAAACGGATGTGAAATTTAGCACAGAGCAGGAAGCACATTTGTTACTTTGATACAATACCCCACCAGTAGATGCTTCAGTACAGTCATAAAAACTTCATTGAAATTATTAAATTGAAATGGAATATGCATTCCTTAACTTTGGTTTCAGTAGTATATGCTGTAAATAATAATTTAAGATTTAAAATATATAATGAAACTTTACTTGCCCATGTAAATAAAATATCCGCTAATATTGGTTATACCTGTATTCAATCTGCCCAAATGTAGCTTGGTATCTTCTTCAGAAGCCGGACAACTGGAAAAGAAGCAACGCTCAACCATATCGCCTCACGCAAGAAATGTTTCTACGCTGACTAAAGAATGGAGTCATTAACACATTTCTTGAAAAATAGCCGATGATTTTTATCAACAAATCAGGAAGTTAGGTAGAGTCAGACTGAAAAATTCAATGCCATTCCCCGGATTTGAACCACGGATCTCCCGATCTCTAGCCGGTTGCTCTGCCACTGAGCTACCATGGCAACATGCCGGCATAGGATTGAATTTCTCAACTGACTCACAAGTTTCCCGGTAAACCACAAGGTGATCTCAAATTGTTTTGAGAAGACAACCCTATGGGACTTAGAGTGCTGTAAGTACTTTTGACCCAGGATTCATAGGAAGGCCAACTATTATGGTCAGATCACCTTGTGGTTTACCGGGAAACTTGCGAGTCAGTTGAAAAATTCAATGCTATGCCGGCCTGTTGCCATGGCAGTTCAGTGGCAGAGCAACCGGCTAGAGATCGGGAGATCCGTTGTTCAAATCCCGGCTATGGCATTTTTCAGTCTGACTCCTCCTATCCAACTCCTGTTCTTCACGCAGGTATATACTGCTCGTGCATTTGGTAACTTAAGAAAAACATTGAAATATAATAATAGCTATTATTGCAGAGCACGTAATCGTATTATGTTGAAATTTATTAGTCAGGGATTCTTCTATCAGTTAAACCTCGTTAAACTTATAAAATGGGCAAAACTAATGTAAATACCTCCATAGATCCGGTTGGGCTACAGTAGTGCATAGGCAAGCATGTCTCAACATGTTAGCCTGTGGGGCCTCTACTGCCTTCTGCTTTACCTTGGGTAACATACCAATAAGTCATAGGTAACAATAGATCTATTTGTAGTCTTAAGTGTACGTTCATAGGGTCATTTGGATCTTTAAATCGCATGTTTCTTTATAAGATTTCAGTAGATTCTCAATTCTTCCAAGGCCCTCATACAAAATTATTTTAACTAAAAGCTCCAGTAAAAGTCCGGGCCAGCTCAACTCGCAAATGTTTAACTTGACTTGTTAATTGCAAAATTGTCTGACTTAGGGTTGAAGCTATTATCTTAAAAGTTTTTCGTTTACGTGAATGGTTACGTTTTATCACATTCAGGCCTCCGTTAGACAATAAGTAATATTTGTGTTGTTTTTTAATAACCCTTAAAGAACAAAATCCTCATTCCCTAAAATGAAGTCACTTAGGTTATTACACGTCATGTTATAAGACGTTTTACTTAACTGATAAATTCTCGAGCGGAACGAGAGGATTTGTCTGAAAAACTCAAGCTGACGAATGTAATTTATTCGAATTATTTCATAAATAAAATATGTATATAAATACTACATAGTCAAGTATTTACAAAATATGTTAAATATTATAAAAAACATAGCTTTGCGGCACTGACTAAACAAAAAAGTGTGCCGGTGAGAAATACATTCAACAAAAGATGGCCACGTAGTAAATCGATATGATAAGTTAAGGCTTCTATATATGAAATAGTCAGCATAATACTGTACTTCATAATACTGGTTAGCTTTTCAAGATCAATCACCAGATTTTATAGGAAGGGTGATAGAACTCCACCTTGGGCCGTCCTTTGATGGTGGCTGATTGGTTCACTTCCTAGCATTGCTTTTAAATAAATTCTTCTTACCCTTTGTGAATCGTACCATGATAGTTTTCTATGCGCATTCATATGCAAGCCCTTCTTTAGATACCATAAGTAATAGTTGTGATATTTTTGATGAATTCTGAAAAATGAAGTCCCTTATATATGTAATAGGTTATCAACATTATCCTGTACCTCACATTTGCCAAAGCTAGCTTTCTAGATCATCAACCAGCAGGTTCTATAGCCAGGGTGATAGATCTCCATCTTGGGGGCATCCCTTGACAGACACGGTAGTAGCTTATTGATTCACTTCCTAGCTTTGCTATAATTCTGCGACATTGTAGCATAGAAGTTATCCGCTCTTCAAGGATGGTTGTCATTACTTTCTTTTAGCAGCATAAGGCATATTGTATATCCAGGAAAGCACAAAGAACCATTTCTCTGTATGTAAGCTTAGTTCAATCTTTGTTGCAGGACTATTTAGGACTTGGATAGCTTTACCAGTTTGACATGCAAGTTTGATAACCGCATTTTAGTCAGGAATTTGCTTCTAATGTAGCTGTATAAAAGTTTCTCCATCGTCTTTAGAAGAAAAAAACTTAATCTTATGGGGGCAATCTACCGAGCGAGGCGGTGTCGCAGTAACAGGTGCTACTCGCGTTTCGGAGGCCGCAGCTTCGTTCTCCGTCGACTGCGCAATCTGAATGGAATTTCTCGTGGTTTCCTTTTATCACTTAGGCGAATTTGGGTTGTTTATTCTTCACAACTTGCTTTTTCTCATTGCCTTTGATGTCATTTCCTAGGTATAACCGTTCGTGTGTGTATGTGTGAGATCGCTTCTAGGCTAATTGTGTCTGTCAATGCAGTAGGTGGTGCACAGATACATGCGCTTTGTGAATATTGTTCTCAGCGTTGGAGGCGGTGTTGTGGTCGCTGTCCTCGCGGAGGTGAGAAAGGTTGCCTTACCGACATCCGAAATCCGTGACGATGGCGGCTGCGAGGCGCTCCTAGTGCCAAGATAAAGAACTATTAACGAAACTGTTAGAGACTTCCGCGTGAATCTGTTGTCTCCTTGGTTCCCTTACTTCATCGCTTCCTCCGGGGGGTGTTGGCACACAATAGATCTATATAGATCGCAGTGTGCGAGACGTGCTCCGCCGGTGTCTAGTCTTGATATTTATTTTTATGGTGCAATATCATTTCGGCTTAGGGGTGCAAACAGCAGCTTTAAAAATAAACACCACCAAATTTGTAAAATACAGCAAATTTCTCTCAAAAGTGGTACTACAAAGAACGTCGTTGAAGTCTGCATTATGAATATCTTTGGCACAAAAGACATGAGCCGTTTGCAATAAATACTGTAATCAATACACAAGACTGTTTCACTTCCAAGGAGGCTAATGCTACCTAGAGATTATAATTTCTCTCTCCATTTAGTAATTTTGGAGTAATCTGTGCTGTATACTGTCCTGCTCACAAAATCCCATGACACTACAGCTTCGAGGCGCCTAGCCCGCCAAACCGACTGCCGGTGTCACGCCCACGTACACATAGCAGAGGTGGACGATCACCCAACCGATACGGGAGACGTGTCTAGCGTCACGCATCCCTCAGGTTTTCTTGGGGGGGAGGAGCTGTTGCCAGTCGCAACTCCTAGTTTCCTCACCGTGTTGATTAGGTACCAGTCCTATATCTAAGATGGAAAAACCGCACCATGTGCTCTATATACCACTTATTATGGTTGCACTGTTCAGTTAATGCAATCTTTCATTGGCATTTTGAAACAGTTTCTATTAAACCCCCAATAGACATGTAGAATATTGAATCATCCTTTTTTCACGTAGTTCATGACGGATTTTCCTTCGAGGCTTATAAGTCAATTATAACATGGTTATCTACTGCATCCAAATTGAAATTTTGCAGCAGAATGAACGAACATGACCTGTCCGCTGCACTGTGGTTTTTGGTAAAACTAATAACCGATAGCAAAACATTTGAAACGCAATTGAATAGGATACATCCGAAGGATTCAGAGACTAATTCCGCGTATTGAATATGCTATCTAGCAAGAACAGCGAATGTACCCCGCCACAAAACCAGTATATACAGCTGTACCGTCTGCTTTGCGAATTTCCGCTAATTAGAGGTGAGCTGAGCGAAACAGAACTACGTCTGCAAAACGTAATCCACTACGTAGATAAACAGTTGTGACCTCAGTAAACATCCTATTGATTGTTTGAGACGTAACCTCAAGCCCTGGCCAGATAATTCTCTAACCTTAGAGTGATGAAGTCTAAAGTTAAGGAGAGAAAAAGAAAAAAAAATATCTGATGCTTTCCACTCACACTACTTTCTCTACATCGCCGTAACAAATTAATGTTAAAAAGCATATTGTACTTACTACATATAACATAAACATGAGCAGAAATTGTCTAAGTTATTTTCTTCCTTGTAAGTATAAGAAAAATAAGGGAATACACTATGCTAAAGTGACACCAAATCTTTTACAAGCGGGTTGCCATATGATTGAAATAAGTTTCTATGCATGGCCATCTGAAACAAACAACAAGAAATATCTCAGAAATGGTGAATTCCAGACAAAATGTATATGCCATAAATTGTGTGTTTTAACGAAATCTACATTTTTATGTAGTAAGTTTTATCTATCTCTTACGTTTACCAGTTATGCAAAATTTAGTAAATTCATCCAGAATAGTCTTTAGATGCTATTCCCAGAAAATTCAAAATATACATTTTATTTGTCGTGTAAATATTTTTAATATACTGTATTTTAACCAAAATCGTTAAATCTATTTTTGGCAAAATCACAATTTTTGAATTTTTTTCCAGGTAAAGGGTAGTTTGGGGTGGGGGTACTTTTTCAAAATAGTTGTGTTGCATCCCTGGAAGATACTAAATTTAAATATAAAGTTTGGTATTTTACCGACTTTTCGTTTTTGAGTTATCGTGTTCACATACACGGACGTTTTTCTGAAAATGCTCTATTTGGATAGAGGGGGCCCTAAAACGTGTATTTCCGGTGAAATCACGGTATCGAATTTTTGAGTGGAATGCAATACCTTCTCTTTACACTATGTATATAGTACATGCAGAGAAAGTGATAAAAACATAAATTCACTACATTGAAAATATTCCTTACTTTCCCTGCTATTTTTCTAGGTATAATTGCGCTCAAGTCAACACTTACGTGAGGCAGATGTCCTTTCTGATTCTTCTTTTTAAGCCGATTACTAGAACATATAGGGACTGTACGTATCCTAACATTTTGTAATCTTATTGTTAATTTACTAAGGTATTAAAGCAACGGAAAATTCGTCCTGCTCCTAATCTGCGCAAATCAGATACCGGCAAATGTTTGTGAAAAGGAAAGGATTACATAGAAGGTTATTAGAAAAGAAGCATTCAATTGCAGCATGTTTTGTGTAGAGCGCGTAGCTTTTCTCTTTAAGATTTATTACACATAGAACTATATTGCAAACATGGGGGACATTTTTACAATTCTTTCTTTAGTTGTATATGTATTTGCATTTTCATAACAATGAAGACACATTTATATTTGTCTTTAGAGAAGTAATTGAAAATAGACTTGCAGTGTTGCAGATATTAACAAATGTTTGTGGTAAAAGGCGGTATACACATTTCCCCTGTCACTATGTAATTTACAACCTAGCAGGTGTCCTCATAATCCTCAATTATACCTCTTTACTTTGGAGTGGTAGAATAAAGGAGCGACACACAATGGCTTAACAAACAGTTACACTTTTATGTTGGTCTATTTTGTTTACCCAGAACTCTTCTTCTCTCTGTCACCCTTAGTTTTTAATGGGCTCTAAGTTAGTGTAACACAGATAATACAGCATGTGTCATTGCAGCAATTAGGCAATTACTTCCTGATGTTCAACATG
The DNA here is from genome assembly GCA_030762935.1 of Hymenopus coronatus. Lineage (NCBI taxonomy): Eukaryota > Metazoa > Arthropoda > Insecta > Mantodea > Hymenopodidae > Hymenopus > Hymenopus coronatus. The sequence goes on along the minus strand of CM060882.1, from coordinate 102,129,574 downwards.
GTGAAGAAGTAGGCGGTTCTTGAACGTGACGAAAATGTGATTATCAGACAAAGCCACAAAAACCAATTATAATAATGCGACAATCAATCTCCTCAAGGGATTTACCTCCTCTATTATTGAGTAAAGCTTTTTACGCCTCCGAATCGCTAGCGCATGTTTTTTGCAAAGGTAGTGCTCCTCAAACTTTGATATCGATTGCATGTGATTCCTTGTAGCGTTCGCACTATTTTCCGAAGAGATTGTATATTACTTGTGATCACTCTCTATGGTACCTGTCCGAATACTAAGAGCTCCTTCAAAACTGGCAGTAACTATTTAGAAACATAAGAAAAATAATATGGTGGATTAAAAGAGACAGGTAAGGGTGTATGATAATTTTTAGTTTCCGTCAGTTAATAATTTTTATTAGTAACTTTGCTCTAGAAAGTTGGCGTATGTTGTACTATATAATATGGGTACATTCGGAAACTATAAATAACAGGCTGTCTAATATAGTAACATTTAATATGCTTAATTGAAATAGCTTAGCAAAATCCTGCAGCCGGAGAGCCAAATATACCTTACTTCATATCCAACAATATATTATATACTAGCTGACCCGGCAGACTTCGTACTGCTTCAATCGAAAAACCGTAGTTTTTTTACCCGTAGTTGTCACACAGTGCACAGTAGGCGGTTCGCAGAAGCATTGCACGAAGTTGCTTTCTAAGTTTTACTCAAGCAGCAACCAACTGGTTCCCCTGTGGTGCCTATATAATAAATAAAAAAATCCAAAATAATCGTATGAGTTCCATTCACATTACGTTCACCACATCTCTGTAAATAACTATTTTAATAAGCTTATTCTATCTACTTCATACTAATCGAGATAAACATTAGCAGAAACGATTTTACTACTTAGTTCCTTATAAGTAAAAGGGAAATAAGGAAAAACACTAGGTTGAACCGATAATCAAACGTTTTAAAATATGGTTCCTATGTGATTGAAGTACGTTTCTTTGCGTGCCCGGAAGTTGACAAGTTTCCATGTGAGAAAAGTTTACTCTAAAACTGAAACCAATATATAGGAATATCTCATAAACGGTCAAATCTACAAAAAATGTATATGATGGTGTTTTAATGAGATCTATATTTGTGTATAGTAAGTTTGTCTATTTCTAACGGGTTACCAGTTATGCAAGATTTATAAAAATTCATCCAGAATAAAGACGACTTCAGAGGCTATTCCCGGAAAATTCAAAATACACATTTTATTCGTCATAAATGCTCGTATCTTAAATCCAATAATTTTATATTAAAATCGTGAGAGTCATTTTTCAGAAAAGCATACTTGTTTCTATGTAAGGGGTTCTGGGGGGTGGGGGGATATTTTTTTTTTTTTTTTTTTTTTTTTTAAATCTTCGTTTCATCTTCGTGGAAGATAGTGAACTTAATATCAAGTTTTCTATTAACGGAATTTTTGTTTACGAGGTATGTTGTACACACACACACACACACACACACACACACACACACACACACACACACAGACAGGGTCACTTTTCTAAAAATGCAGGGTATCCCAAAACATGTATTTCCGTGAAATATTCGTATTGAATTTTTGGGTGCATACCGTATCTCCTCTCTACACTATTTACATAGTACGTGTAGCGAAAGTAAACATCTGATGTGTACCATTCACATGACTTTCTCTACAACTCTGCAATAAACTATTGTTAAAAAGCTTATGCTTCCATTACTTCCTGCTAATGGAGAAAAAATTAGCAGAAATAGTCTTATTACTTCCTTCCTTGTAAATAGAAGCGCGAATTCACAAAGTGCTGTATGAGAAAAGTATATGTTTTATAACTAAAACCAAAAACAAGGAATATCTCAAAAACAATCAACGCTACGAAAAAAATGTGTATAACATAAATTGTGTGTTTTAAAGTGCTCTATATGTGTTGTGTGGTAAGCTTTTGTCCATCTCTTACGGTTTAGCAGTTATGCAAAATTCCGTAAAATTGACCCAGAATAAAGTAGTCTTCAGGGGCTATTCCCAGAAAATTCAAAATATACATTTTATTTGTCAAGTGAATATCTTTAATACACGATAGTTTAATCAAAATTGTTAGAGCCATTTTTGAGAAAATCAAAACGTTTTAAAAAAGTTCCATGTAAAGGGTAGTTTGGGGTGGGGGATTTTTCTCAAAATCTTCGTGTCGCATCCCTAGAAGATGCTAAATTTAAGTACCAAGTTTGGTATTTTACCAACTTTTCGTTTTTGAGTTATCGTGTTTACAGTCACACGGACACACACACGAACCTTTTTCTGAAAATACTTTCTTTGGATACAGGGGCCCCTAAAAAATATATTTCCGGTGAAATACCGGTAGCGAATTTTTTGGAGGAGTGTAATACCTTCTCTATACACTATGTACATAGTACGTATAGAGAAAGTAAAAAACAGTTGGCGACGCCTGGTCTAGATGCATGCGAATGAATGAACATTGTTTCTGCTTCAGTGTTCTTTCCTAAGTCTTCTTAATGCCAGAAATGTTCACGATGAGTATAAGCTTTATGTCGCAAGAGTAATGGATCATAAGCTGTATTTTCAGTCGTGCGATTTAAATTGCTTTGTTACAGTTCGTAAACAACAAGGCAATAATTATTCTCGCACGTCTACCTCCTACGTTCTTTATTACCTTCTCTATCTCAGCTGCTCCCATTTCTCTTGCTGGGTCATTGAATCTGCTTTGGTGCATGTTAATCGCACAACCGGGGTGGGGAGCTGTTTAAGGTGTAATGTCTTTATGGCAGATTCATATGCAAATTTGTAGTTTCCATGGATCATTGTAAGGTTTGCAAAAACAGTTTATTACTTTTTCATACTTGATTACTTACGAATATAGAGAGTTTATTTTGCATATGCTTTACATATTTTGTGCCTTGATGCATAAAATAATAGACACCCGTGAAGTCAGTGTAGAAGTTTTACAATATTTCGTGTAAAACTCCTCCAATTTGCATACGTTTAAAAACTTTGTACTAATTCATAAACAAAGAAACATAAGCAGAGGAATGTTTCAATGGCAATTAATTACAACAAAACAGTTCTGTTACGCAAAAATTAATTAGGAGAAATTTCTTGAGAACATTTGAAATTATACATTTCAGATGCATGACATCTGCTGAAGCTTTAAAATTTAGGGGATGTGTTGCCGAGTTACACTGATGATTCTATTAAGGAGATGCATCTGTGAAATTTGATAAGAAATTGAGAAAAATTAAAAAAATGGTTTTAATGTAATAAAATAATTTTTCTATATATTGCTTTTTCCACTTGGGTATTTAAACACCAATTAGCTGAAGTTATAATATACATATTTATGTTCATGGAATTACATGAGAATGCAAGGTGGCTGTTTAGCTACTGCATAAATTAAATTTTAAGTTAAAATTTAATAAAAGAGAAAGTAAGACGACTAGATTTAATTACGGTGATCAGCTATCACATATTACATGTTTGCTATAATAAATAAGAGTAAGTTAGAGATAAAAATATTCTGTAATATAAATTAGATAACGAATTTCAGAGGAATTATATGTTTTGAGGACCTCTGAATCAAACACATTTAGAAAAATCTCATGTGTTCCAGGACTTTCACTACATCCCTGCAAAAAACATTATTAAAAAGCGTATGCTTCTATTTACTTCACGCTAATGGAGAAAAAATAGCAGCAATAGTGTTATTACTTGCTTCCTTGTAAGTAGAAGCGAAATAAGGGAGTACCATAGGTTAAAGTGATAGTCAAAAGCTGGTTGCCATGTGACTGAAATTCCCTTGTTTGTATGGACAGGAGTTGACAAATTCCTGTATGAAAAACGTAAGTTTTTTAAAGGTGAAACCAAAATCAAAACGATGAACTCCACGAAAAAATGTATATAAAACATAAATGATGTGTTTTAACGAGCCTTACATTTTTTGTATGGTAAGTTTTTCTCTCTTACGGTTTAGCAGTTATGAAATATTCCCAGAAAATTTAAGGTATACATTTTATTTATCAGGTAAATATTTTTAATATACGATACTTTAATAAAAATTGTTAGAACCATTTTTAAGAAAATCAAAATTTTCGAAAAAAGTTTCATGTAAAGGGTAGTTTGGGGTGGGGGTATTTTCTTTAAAATCTTCGTGTCGCATCCTTGAAAGATACCAAGTTTGGTATTCAACGGTCTTCTTGTTTTTGAGCTATGCTGTCCACAGACAGACACACACACGGACCTTTTATCCAGAAATGTTTTTTTTTTTAATCAGGGAGACTAAGATCATGCATTTTCGGTGAAATCTCGAATTTTTGGTTGGAATACAATATCTTCCCTATCCACTATGTACACAGTACGTGTAGAGAAAGTAAAAATATTGTGTGTGTCTGTGGACAGCATGACTTAAAAAGGAAAAGTAGGTTTTATTATAATCTTCAGTAAAAAAACAAATGCACAGAGTGCAAGAACTCCAACGGATAGAATGCTTGGCATGTGGATAAAAGACATAAGGCTCTAAAAAGATACTTGCATGGATTTGTGCCCAAATAAAAGTTGCCTGTAACAAAGCTTTCATAGCTTATACGTGTGCCCGATTTCCATATTTCCATAACATATGAATAGAATAATAATTAGGAATGGAAATTCTTAGGCAGTTGGCTTCAAGTTATTTACACTCTACTCATTATCATTATAGAGAATGTACATAATAGCAAAGTTCGTTCGCAATCAAGTAAATTCCAAAATATTGTAGGAAAGATGGAGAATAGTTTATCTAAGGCATCCCTACCTATACTCGTAGTATAGTAACTTTATTCCCTCCCCTCATGACCTTAATATTTAGTAAATCCTATGACTGATGATAAGTTTAAGGTTAAAAAAAGTTATATGTAACAGCCTAACGAATTTTTACATTCCAGATCTCTGTTCACAGCTGTTCGTCATATTCCTACAAAATATTTATTACTCAATGAATACCTAGTCAGTCATGAATTTTTTCATAAATATCTGTTGTGGATATACACAGCATAGAGAAGGCTCTGAAGACACACAACTGTACAACTGTTTAACCAACACATCATAAAATATGCCTCGCTTGATATTGCATTCTCTTTGCAATATCTCTTGAGATATGAAAGTGCGGTGTTTATGTCGTAAAACTCAAAAGGGAATGCTAGGGAATGACCACAGGGATATCTGAAGTAATGAACCAAATGCTGGAACTGCGTTGTCAAGGGAGTAGACGAACACTCCATTTTGTGTCTGCGTTTATTCTCTCAAGGACCCCAGAACTCGTATACATGGATTTATTGCTGTGAAGAAACACGAAGTCACTCGCATTTGAGATGCTGTAAACCTAAAATAAAGGTTATTGTGGTAACAGGGGCAGGAATTAAGGAACTGACAATCCAACACTCAAAATATAACCTTTTACTTGCACCACCGAACAACACATTAACTTCAAGGACATTGTGTTTTGTACGAAGGCATCCAGAAAGTGACAGACGATTTAGCATAACTAAACAATAACGAAAGTTATCAACACACAATTTACAAAGATACAGTAGCTTACTATATTTTTCAATGTAATCATCATTGCTATAAGGGTATTTATTGTCACGTGGTACCAGTTAACCAATGCAGCTGTTATACTCTTCCACCGCTAAACATATAAGCCAAGATGTCATTGTCACTTTGAGGTATTCTTCGGTTGGGAAACCTATTCCCTCCAAAAAAAAGTGTACGGTGTCCAAAGTGAAACACCGGGTTTCCTTAATTCTTTTATCTTTTGCTTTCAACACCTCCATAACGATTGATGAACTTCCATTCCGGTCTTTGTCGTACACACTGGTTACTCCTTGATTATGCGTAATTTCCTCGTTGAAGATTCGTTCATTGCATTATTACCATACAGTAGCGTTATTTGCCTATTAAATTCGACTGACTGAACATTTTGTGCATTCAAAAATTGAATAAATTATTTAGCGGTAGAAAAATATAGCATCGACATTGAAAAACTGGTACCACATGACAATAAATGTCTTAACAGAATGGACTTTACGTTGAGAAATAGGTTAAGGTAGTGTTATTTTGAAAATAAAAGTTTTTGATAACTTTCGTTATCATTTAGATATGCCAAATCGTCTATCACTTTCTAGTTGGCCCTCGTATACTCCGATGTTTTCCTACTTTCTCTACCTCATACAGTACGGTGCACGGAAACGTGCAAATATGAGGAGCTGGTAGGTAGGTGAAGGGTCCAACTCCTTTGCCATTCAAACCCCTGTTAGCTTTAGCAAGGCGAGATTGATAACATGTGTTTGCCTTTGTTTTGGGAGTCAAAACCGAGGCCCAGACAGTTTTAGATGCACTGAAACATATAATTCAAAACACAGTTTATATTAAGTTAATGATATTATCAGAGGTTGTCGAGGGAAACACCAGATTATCAATCCTTTTCAAGTAATGAAAAATGCTTATTTTGCGTATTTTTCGCATCCCTTTTTATCTTTTGTGTTGTCGCCAATATGGACACCTGTGCATAAAAGTGACCCCATTCTCACTCCGATTGGGTTCTAGCTTCAGGTAACAATTTCGCTGGCCCCTTGGTCTCGCTCGCTAATGTGCCTAGCTTTGGTACTTCGTGGCGCAAGTTCGAGTCCCACCCCAGACATTGGTGTTTGTGTGTTAGTAAATATATACATAGCTGTGTAGTTGTATGGAAAAAGAAATTGCAACAAATAGATAAACAACCGTAATGCTGGGGAAAATCGAAAAAGGAGAACACTTATGACCCTCCATCTAGCCGATATCAGTTCTCAATGTAAAATATAACTATAGACACAAATTGAAACCTATGATCGTTATTATAATAGGCGCGAAATGGAGGGCTGGTTCAATTGCTGCCGCTATGAAAAATTTTCAGTACGATTGGTATACAAAGGAAAGGCTAGACCAAAGCAATTTATTTATATAAGAAGTGAAGAATTGCATTCATTGTTTTTTCACACAAACCGTGCATAGGACAGGAGTTGGATAGGTAGAGACAGACTGAAAAATTCAATTCCATAGCCGGGTTTGAACCACGGATCTCCCGATATCTAGCAGGTAGCTCTCCTCTGCTACCATGGCAACATGCCGGAAATGGCATCGAATTTCTCAACTGACTCGCATGTTTCCCGGTAAACCACAAAGTGTTCTCAAATTATTTTGAGACCTACAATGTTGTAAGTACTTAAGTCCCAGGATCCATAGCATGGCCAACTATTATGGTCAATGTCCAAGTAAAAAATTATTTACTTTTGTGGTTAAATGGTATGACCGGTATGATATATACATACGACTGGAAAGGAAATTCGCTATACTTTTCTATATTTTATTTTTGCGCGTAAACTCTATAAAGCATTAAAGTTACTCCGATAATAAGAACATGGAACGAGTGTGTAATTTTACCTATCGACTTTTCGGCCAGGATTTCAAGGAGGTAAAGCACTCATTATATCCAGTTTTCACAAAATGTTACGTTCTATTATGAGCCACTTTTTTATGTAAATAGTTGTTACATCAGTTTATATCAGTAGCTTATATCAATCATCTATTTTCTTCTGTTGCTATGCTTTTGATGTTTATTTAAGGGAATCGAAATGGGATTTTCATAATTCTTTCCCCAGTTTTATGTTTTAATTGCATATGGATATTCAAAATCTATTACTCATTTTGGTATAACTTTCATAAAGGTACGCTAATTTTAAATAATTCTACAATATCGTTGAAAATAACCCTGCGTAGTAGTTTATTAAAACATTTTGGGACACACCTTGGCAAAACATCGACAACTGTGTAAAGGCAATGTTACAGAAGAAATATTTTATTTTATTTTGATCGGAATGTTTTACTTTAGCTATTCGCAGCATTTTCATCCCGCTCATGTTTCCTTCATGAGGGAGTTTCGAAATACAGCGAAGTTATATTTGGAAAAATAAGTCAAATTTTTTTAAAATTGTATGTTTCAAAGCAATTTCTGAAGTAATATGTTCAATAGAAATGTCCCATTATCTCAGAAACTAATTTACACTAAGGGCTGAAATTTTACCACATATTTGCATCTAAATAGGCTTTATTTTAACGAAAAGGTTTTATGTATATGGATTAGTTTTTTTTTTTTTTTTTGGAATTTAAAAATCATAATTTTTCAATAAAATTTAAAGACCTTTATTAACAAAATATATACATTTTTTCTAATGAAAATAAATATTAAATTTTTCATCAATCAATAGTAAAAGCATTACTGAATATGCCTTGGAAAATTAAGCTCATTATTTTAAATAATTAATAAGACATTAGGACATTAGGACATTAACAATGGCAAGATTGGGAATTTTGACTCCACTTAAGCGAGGGTGGAATCGTGTAGGTTATTCTGCGAGTTTTTTTACATGTTTGCTGTTTTAAGATACTTAAGAGAAATTTAATTATACAGTTACCTTCCTCAGCTATTCGTTTTGGGAGGTGATCCGGAATTACCCGAACGCAAACATAATTTTACTGGCAGGAGAGAGAAACAAAAAACGACACATGGAATTTCACTCCGGATCTCAGAGGTGGATCATGGACACTAATTCCTGAAACTTCTGTCACTTCGTTCGAATTTTAGTACGCGGTTTAATACAATGTTTGGGTTAGGTTACCCACACGTTGGGCTTGTCAATGGAAAGGTAAAAGAAGTTGGTGAATAGCTATTGCCTTTGTTTGAGATTCTAAATACGGATATACTGTTCCGCTCAGCTGTGCAAGCTCTGAAACAAAGAGGAAGGCTTAAAGGATACACAGGACATGGTATTCCTGGAGATTAATGAAGATGTGCGAGACGAAAACGCCTGAGGTAGCATGGATTAAGAGGGAGCGAGCTGCACGTTCAACAAGCGGGTTACACGTGCTGGCCTAATTCTATTTCCGTGTGAAGTTCCCACAGAACAAAACACAATCTGCAGTACTACATGTACCAGCAGTAGAATGTCATACAACCAACACAAATTATCTCTTTTGTAGCACTTGTAGCACACACATTTTTTTTTTTTTTTTTTATAATTTTTGAGCTTTTAACATATAATTATAAAAGTTTTTAGGAGTATAAGTGGAGATATTTGTATTCTAAGTGTAGAACAGTGTAATGAACTACATTATACAAATTTTTGCTTCCTTTGCGGACCTATAATTTTACTTATTCAGAGTAAATTAACTATAATTAATAAGAGAGGTATTGCATCAGGAGATCCAAGTAATGTGCCACTTGCAAGACAAGCTTGTTTATTTCCCCGAGACCGCGGTCGGAAGCCGTAACCATGAATGGACAGGTAGTGTAATTGAATGTATCGTAACTGAATTTGAACGCTTTCTGCAAGGTCACAGTACCTACAATACCCAAGTCAGCGAGTCACGTATTAAAGTGTTAAAACCTGTCAGCAGGCGTTATTAGTTTCGCCACTTAGTAAAGATTAAGCAAAACATGTGGGTAATAAATTATGTGATTGGTTTGTGGGGAAGTTTCTACAGGGAAGAAGAAAAAAACAAAAGAACACGCTACTCGTTAAAGTGTAATTTATCAAAATGCGTGTATATGTATCGCTAACACCCTCATGCATTAAGAAACTAGCTGGCTCATCCAACGTTGCTTTGCTTTTTTAAACTCCAATTAATTTAACTGTACCAGTTCTTTAATCAACTGTTCTACATTGATGTAGAGAACGTTTATGGTGATCCTCCTATTTGACCTCTTATACTTTAATTTCTTAGTGCGGTCCAAGCTATGCCTAGCTAATCCGCATAAGAATTCTTAAGTGCAGCTTCAAGTTAGCTATACTCAAACAATCATTAGTACTGAACAGTGGCCATGAGTCACTGACAGCAGGTAAAATACTATGTTGTGGTTGGTCTATACATGTCGATGTGTGGAGGATGGCTGTTACCTACGATTCCGGTAATAGTTAAACCTTATTTCCTTCATTCTGACTTTAGTGCTTCTAAAATCCTAAGCCCTGCTAATAGTGGATGAACTTATTTAGCGAAAGAGCTTGAAACATAGGCGAAATGTCTGACTTCCTTAGCTTCCTCCCCAAGACATCCAAGTTATTGAAATCTTAGCTTTTAAGTACCCATTGGCAGTGAAAGCATCATCGATCGATGGGGTTATTTTTAAATAATTAGAGTAGTTGGAAAAATTAAATCTTTTTGCCTTATCTTTTGTCTCAATTTATTCTAAGACTTAAAAGCTGCATATGAATATTTTTTGCGTAATGCAGAAAACCTATCATATGCACCGAAAGAGAGGTGAAGATATCACTTGCAGGCATACCCTTCCATGGAGAGCCGTGAGAAGGTGATATGAACCAAAAAGTAGACTATTATCAACAGAGCATGGAAAGTAATTATAAAATCAGATCCTAAAGAACTCTCGTGTTCCAATCTAGTAGGGGTGATTTTTTTTTAACTCCCAGGTTTTCCCGAATTTTAAAAAGACGAATAGACTAATGCCGGATAATTCTAAGTTCTAGGAATCCCGGACTTATTTGAGCCTCATTTCACCAAGTTCATCATCATCGTCCGTATGACCGACCAGGTTTGGGAACGTTCAACTTGTATAAATCTTGGAATACGATATTAGGTCATTACTATAGGAAAATATATCAATGCTGTTATTGGCACGCGTACCTTAATGAGCCAATTATGCACGACATTGATTACGGTAATAACCTGTTTATAATGACAGGGGGCACAAATATAATTTAAGTCATCGTTTCCACACTAATTCATGCTAGTTGCTAATTAATTTTAATCATAATTAATGCACTACTATTTGCGAGAATTGCAACACCAAGAAGAAAACTCATGAATGCAATGAATTTAATACCACAGATTAGGTACATGACAAGTAACGAATGGTAATCTTTTTACTTATTTACATGACCTTTGAGCCCCATATTCAGTATATACGCTGCAATTAAGAGCTGCTATACACCGTGGCATTGAATCAAAAATAAGTTCTGAACAAGTGCCTGAGGGATATCTCTCCACGCAGTTGTATTCGATCCCACAAATCCGTGACACTGGTTCCTGGAGGATTGTGACGCGCCACGTGCCGCTCAATCATATCACAGACGTGTTCGATGGGCGACAAGTCACGCGAACGTGCAGGCTTGTACATTCCTCACATTATGTGGCCGGGCATTGACCTGCTGAAATGTGACCCGTGGAGGTGCTTGAAGCTGGGGGAGTACCTCGAGCTCGACAACCACCTGTAGGTCAATTCGTAGGAGGTGTCATCGATTATTATAACCAATTGCGCCCCAAACCATCACATCCAATATTTGTCCGCTATGTCACTCAATAATGCAGGCCTCCATGTTGCACTCACGTTAAACCGAGATTCTTCCGAAAAGACTACAATTTGCCACTGAGCATCCCAGTGAGGTGTTTACGTGCCCACATTGCAGGAGCTTGTGGTTCCTTAGCAATGGAAACCGATGTAATGGCATATATATAACCAGTTCAACCGACAGAAGACAACAACGAACCGTTGATGAACACAAGCTCACACCCGTTGCAGTGCTCCAGCTTTGAGCCTACACTGTGGATGAAGGTGTACGGGCCGTTATAGCCATGCGAACAAGATGACGGTGATTCCCTGCGTGGTTATTTACCGTAGTCCAGTGCCCACTCTTCGCTGCGTACGACCTTCATCTAACCACTGCTTCTACACATGCATCACTGTCGTAGCAGCAAGATCTGTAAGGACAGAAATGTCATGGTAATACAAACCCACTTCCCGGATATCGATCATTCTGACCAATTCGAACTACTCACATGCCGATATGGCTTCCTTTGACGTCGACAAGCATGTTGGTACTGACTTAATTGTTTCCACCTTGTTTAACAGCTTTGCACTGACTATACTTGGTGCAACACTGACCTTGTTGGACCGACACAATAGGGCTTTGCTCGGCCTATGTGTACCCCATTCCTCTGAAAAATCTAATCACTTATTACTTGCACAATCTTCTACATATCCACAAAGTTTGAGTAATTTGGGAAATTTCAGCTCGGTGTAACATTTTTCACAAACGGTAGCGTATTTCTGTATGCGATGAAGTTGGCTTTCAATATTTTGTTTTCCATTTCAATGCTTGCATATTTTGTCAATTCTCAAAGTTGATTATCAAATCTTACGGATCTTTAAATATTTTATTTATTTATCCATTATTAATAGTGGTAGATAATCATAGAAGCTTAAATTGAACAACAAGAGAACAAGATAAAAGTGCGATAATAACAAACATCTACCTGCATCGAATTTGGATCATTGTCTACCAACCTATTCACTGCCTATCTGTGGATGGCTGTCTTCCAAACTATTCGCCATCTGTTGATGTTTGTTGTCAAATGTGTGATATTTTTTAATTTTTTTCATCTCCTAATTAAAATTTTGGGGTAACTCTTGAACTTAATGATTCCGGGTTCACATATATATCATTTTACTCATTTCGTTGATTCTCCTGAATACATTAGTAATTAAAAAGGCACAATGGCACTACAACACAGTTGTATGCAAACGTAACAAATAAAAACAAATTAGAACAACTATATATTACTCATAGATTTTTTTTTACCAACTGCTGCTGAAAAAATTATCCTTTGCTTGTCCGTATGTACTGAATAACAACACAGTTACCATTAAAGAATATTTTTCTAAGAAACCCTGTTTTTCTTCTAATTATTTGTTTTATCATATACCAACTACATTTTTTGTGCAAATATGTATATCTTCTTCTAGACGAGCTACATTCTCTTGTGCAAATATATATTTTTGTTCTCTCGACTCGGTCTTCTTTGTTTGAATGCAAAGGGTTTAGACGTACAGAAAAACTTATTTCTTTCAAAGCGATTGTCTTTTATTTGAATCAAAAGCGCTCTCATCCGCTTCCCTTTCCACCATATTTATTTCTATTTGAAATGTTTCGTATGAGATACCTCTGTATGAAATCTGAATGTATTGCTGGTGAAATAATTAAGCAAAGGTTGATACAGCCGCGTTTCTAGAACTGGGTTTGAAGCTAGCGATGTTTATTGCTGTAGTGTGCTTGGTTATTCAGCTGTGGAAATAATTAAAGTTAGAGAATTTTAAAATGGTGGCCTATTTAAAGTGGTGGCCTATTGATTATGTACGCTAAAATATCATATAAATTGCATGAATTGTGTAAATTAGCCACCTGATATTATTACGATTCATAAAAGTCATTTCAATTTGGTAGCATGAGCCTTTTATAATCAAAAGACTGTTGCAACTGTTAAATGATCATCAAATAAATCAGTACACCATTATGGTAGCCATGAGTTTGTGGTAAACAAACAAAGGCAGAGTAAAGATTTAAAACCAAATATTCATCGTTTGTGAATATTTAACATCTAACTACGAATATTTTGAAAAGTGCATATTAAAGAAAATTTTAATATCCTAAAAATCAGATGTGTCTCATTCACATGACTCTCTACATCTCGGTAACAAATTACTGTTAAAAAGCTTATTTTTTCCATTTACTTCAGACTAATCGAGGTAAAAATTAGCAGAAATTGTGTTATTACATGCTTTCTTGTAAGTATAAGGGATATAAGGAAATACGCTAGGCTAAAGCGATAGTCAAACGTTTTAAAAGCTAGTTGCCATGTAGATGAAAGTCGTTTCTGTGTATTGTCATGAGTTGACAAATTCCCGTATGTGAAAAGGTTCAAGTCCACTAAAACTGAATATCTCAAAAATGGTCAGCTACACAAAAAAAAATTGTATGCGTTCCATTCATATGACTTTCTTTACATCACTGTATAAAATTATTGTTATGAAACTTATTCTTCTACTTTATGCTAATCGATATAAACATTAGCAGAAATGCTTTCTTGTAAGCATAAAGGATATTAATTCAGCACACTAGACTAAAACGAAGTAAATTCTTTTAAAAACTGGTTGCAACGTGGAGGAAATCAGCTTCTTTGCATTGCCAGAATTGACAAATTCCCATATGTGAAAATCTATAAAGATTTTAAAACTGAAAGCAATAACAAGGAAAATCTAAAATATGATCAAATGTAAATGACGAAAAATGTATACGACATAAATTATGTGTTTCAACAAGATCTACAAATTTGTATAGTAAGCTTTAGTCTATCTTTTATGGTTTACCAGTTACGCAAAATTCACCAAAATTCATTCAGAATAATGAGTCTTCAGAGGCTATTTCCAGAAAATTCCAGTTATGCATTTTATTTGCCATATAAATATCTTTAATAAACAGTATTTTACTCAAAATCGTTACAGCTATTTTTGAGAAAATCAAAATTTTCGAAGGTTTTTCTATGTAAAGGGCAGTTTGGAGTGGGGGGATTTTGAGAAAAATCTTCGTAACGCATCCCTGGAAGATACTAAACTTAAATAGTACTAAGATTGATATTTTACCGAATTTTCGTTTTTGAGTTATCGTGTTCACACATGGACCTTTTTTCAAAAATGTTTTTTTATACAGAGGACTCTAAAACATATAGATATTTCCTGCGAAATCTCAGTATCAAAGTTTTGGGTGGAATGAAATACTTTCTCTATCCACTATATACATAGTAATTGTGTAGAAAGTAAAAGTGCTACATATATTAAAATAGAATTAATAATTCCTAGCCGGTTACTTATTTGGTGATTCCAGTAGCCAGATTCCTAACATTAGCCTTCGAAAGTCAAAAGACCATCGATTATCCATCCTCTTTTTGTTGGCCTCAAATACATCAATAATATGAATTCCATACTTACCTACCGAATTAATTGAATCTTAAGTAGACATTAACAAATAAAAGTAAAATAAAGTCCAAGTAAGACTTAAATGATAAAATTAAATAATCAAATATAATTATTCCCTACTCATACAATAATAATATAGGAAATGCAAAGGAAGGTTTAATATAGATCATACTTATACATGCAGTTAAACAGGAAAAACAAGCGGGTAGATAAGACAAGCATTGAATTGACTTATCACCGTTTATGCTTAAGTGCGTCAAAAAAACACCATCTTAGAAAATTTAAATTGATAACAAACGTTTCAGTATATTCCACAATATTACCAACCCTTCATGAGGAAAATCAGACTACATTTCTAGCCCTTCATTTGGGAGACATTTAAAATTCACTTTTAAGATTTCAAAAAGCGCTGCCCTCAAGAGACCCTGTGTCCGAACAATAAACATCCAGCAATGATAACAGCTGGGCTTTGAAAATCCTGCTGTTAACACGTGAGCTCAGTTCTTTCAGGGATTCTGGAAACTCCTGTGAAGTTGAGTAAAACTTCGTATGGTCTTTTAATCTGGATAAAAGAGTTTCCCGTGCCCCCACAAATCCCATTCTAGCAGTACATGCTGGCGGCAAAGTGAAATGGGGCTTCGAGCCTACCAGGCTACCAGAAAAGAAAGCTGCCAACCTTTCCGGATAAAAGGTACTTTTTAAACAAGATTCTGTGTCGAGGAAAAAAAAAATCAGAAAAGCGAGTAATTCTAAAGAAGAAGTTGGAAGCTTTGTTTAAATTAAAACGTAAAATGCAATTTCAACGGACACCAATGAAGTAATTCTCACTAACGAAAAACTTTTTCAAACTGAGAGAAAGCAAAACACATTCAGTTGACAGCAAAGCCAATGGTAAAGAATAAATTGTATGCTTCTGTTTTATAGCTACAGATATAATGTTTTGATCTCCGAGCGGAGAAGGACACAAGCGTTAATAAGATACAATTAAATATCCTTCAACAGAAAGCTATAAGATCAAAATAAATAATAATAATAATAGTAATAATAAAATTATTATTATTATTATTATTATTATTATTATTATGCTCACTTCGAGAAGAGTCATAATATATTAGATGAAATTATGAGGAGACGGTAACATAATTTATTAATTATGGTTGTAAAAGTACTGTAAGTCATCACATAATATATAGATCTCTTTTTCAAGAAAATTCCTCCTCCCTCAACTACCCTTTACACGGAAAAAATTTCCAACATTTTGATTTTCTCAAAAATGACTGAAGTCTCTTATAATTTAGATATTCACATGACATATAAAATGTATATCCTGAATTTTCTGGGAATAGCCTCTGTAGACATCTTTATTCTGGATGATTTTTATTGAATTTTGCATAAGTGGTATATCATAAAATGTAGACAAAAACGTATTAAATAAAAGAGGTAGACCTCGATGAAACACACAATTATGTCAAATACATTTTTGTCGTGGAGTTGGCTGTTTTCGAAATACTCCTTGGTATTGATAAAATACTTTTTCTTATGGGAACTTGTAAACTGCTGGCCACGCAAAGAAACGGATTTCAACCCCATAACAACCACATTTTAAAACATTTGACTATCATTTAGCCTAGTGTATTCCCTTACTTCCCTTCTACTTACAAGGAACTAAATAATAAGACCGTTTCTACTAATGTTTTAGCTTAAAATAGCTAGAAGAATAAGCTTATTAACAATAATTTGTTACAGAGATGTAGAGACATTCATGTGAATGGAACACATCAGATTCTTTACCTTAACCACTTCAGGTATTTGTCAATATAGCGTTATTTGTGTTGTTTACAGTGACTTTAAACTTGTGTCTCAGCGAAAACATGGAATTAACTCATGAAAATGAGCGTTTGATAATTTATTATGATGGTGTATCAAGACAAGAGTGCATTTACTAACCATTTGGCGATGAAACTTTATCCCTTGCCACTGTGAAACAAGTTTGTTCACTGATGAAATTTTTAAATGCCCAAAATCAGCTATGTCAGAAAAAATTAATGCTGTGCAAAAAATTAATGATGCAAGATTGTCGTGCCACATGCTCTGAGATAGGAGAAACCTTAATTATACTTCCACCAGCATACATAAAATGTTGCACTATCATTTAACCATGAAAAAGGTTTGCTCTCGTTGGATCCCACATAGTTTGACACATCTCAAAAGAATGTGCGTGTTGATTTGTGCGTACAACTGCTCAAGAAATACAATGTTGAGGCTTTAAAAGACGTACAAATGATATTAACAGATGGCGAATCTTGGATCTATGAATATGAGTCGGAACGTAAACAGCAGTTGACTGTAAGAGTGTTTTAAGGAGAACAAACTCCAACTAAAGTTTTCGCACCCAAAGCACTTCGAAAAAAAAATTGTTGTTCTGATTTTTCAGAAAAGCTGGTCAAGTAGCAATAATGCCTTTATAGGAACATAAAACGGTTAATTTTAAACGGTACACAACCATTTGTCTGCCGAAGGTCTTCGGTAAAATAAGGAAAACAAACAATCGTCGACGGATCGTTCTTCATCAAGACAATGTGAGCGCTCACACGACTGATATAGGAACGGACTATTTGAACACTCAAAAAAATCGAAATGACGACACATCTGCCAGAGAGTCCTGATTTGGCACCCAATGACTCATTTTTATTCCCGAAAATTGAATAAAATTCGTAGACAGGTTTTCATTGGCGGTTGATGCGTTCAAAAACTATGTTTTGCAGTTGTCTCAAGCAGATTGGAAGAAATGCTATGACAAATGGTTCAAACGCATTCAAAAGTGCATTGATTATAAAGGAGAATATCTCGAGAAAGAATAAAGCAACTTTCAATGACAAATTACTGTTTTGTTGTTATAATACATAAAATAAAAAGTGTCTCTTGTAACAAGCCATATGGTTGGGGAAGATTACTCCTTCAAGCGTTCGTTTTCATTATACGTTTTACTTCTACTATAGTAATTATGTAATGCTTCAATTTAATCTAATAAATAAAATATATAAATTATCATTTAATTTTATGACCTTCGCTAGTAAGCTGCAAACGTGTACAAAATTAACTACAAGGTGATCTGAACTTACAATGATGACTCACAACGTTGTAAGTCTGCATTGGGTTTGTGGTTAACCGGGAAACATGCGAGTGAGTTGAGAAATTCAATGTTATGTTGGGATGCTGCTCAGTGATAGAGCAACCGGCTAGTTGCAACCCGGAGATTCGTTGTTCAAATCCCGGCTATGGCATTGAATTTTTCAGTCTGACCACCTATCCAAATTAAGTTATTTTTCTACTACTTTAATAGAACATAGAATGCAGCAAGATTGTTGGGTATCTTGTTATCAATTGGGGAGGTGATTCTTATTTTTTAGTATAAGTGTCATCTCAATCGAAGAACCCGGGTTGAAACTTTTGGGGGATTTTTTCCTGTAGCCGTGTTTTTCTCTTACAGAATAACAGTAACCCATCTGAGTTTGGCTATATCATCATATCTGTGAATATGATCACTCTAAAAGTACACATTCATAAAAACGACTTCATGAGTGCCTATTGCAAAACGATCAAATTATTGCCAAATATTGCTCCTCCTAAGGAGTGAAATGAGTTTTATTTATGGACGCACTTTAACTGCTGTGGGTCTCAGCGTCCCATTCTATATTGGGCGAGAAAGACCGCTTAATTTTGCTCAGAGGCCTATTTTATCAGTCTTGAGGTTCTTTTAAATGCCGTAAATATACGACACGGAACCACAGTTTTGTTTCCCTTCCGAAGGAAAGCATGCTAAGTAAAAAAATCCATCCTCCTCCAGGTTTGCCCTTCAAAAGCAGAATAAGTATAAATGGTAAAAATTAATAAAATAATATTTGAGCTGCCATTTTAATGAGTTGTGTAATCAGTAAAAATATTCAAGCCAACACTTCCATCGCACGATAGTAAAATTCTTATTCTTACACATTCTTGTACAGGTTACATTAGGAAATATTTAACTGGCAGGTATATGTGTATCTCACTCTTAGCAAGTCAGTACTAATATTTTTCCATTTTGAATTTTCGAATAAATTCCAAATTATGGTGATACTAGCTCTTTGGTTCCCTAGACTTCATTTCAGTAGTTTAAAAATGAATTGTATAAATATATCAGTTGTCACTTGTAAATCAATAAAAATTAAACTTATATTCGTATAATTGCTAAACCACAGAGAAAATAAATACCTATTATATTTCCAAGCAGCAAAGAATTTCAAGGCCTTACGCAGATATCAACTTTGAAAAAATGTAACTATCGATGAAAGTTACGGCATCTATTTTCATTTATAAACACAGTATAACGATGAAATTTTATCTGAATTAATATAATTAGAGATATCAATAAACTGTTCTAGGATCATTTTGTGAATTGGTGACTAATAAAAGTATGCGATGGATATAGCTCATATGCCTTACAACCCGTTGTCTCTCATTAAATATCTAACTGGGTTGTTTGGCTGAATGAGCAGCTTGTACTGTCATCAGTCGGGAGATCCGGGTTCGAACCCCGGTGGGTTTGGATTCTTACATGTTTTAAATGTCTGTTCTTCCCTTTGTATAAACGTTGATTACTTCCCTGAAGATCTGTAGCGATTTTTCAAACTGAAAAAAAAAAAAAAAAAATTAATATGTATTACCTTAGTTTAATACTCTGCTGAAGGAAAGGAAGGTACTATGCCAGTGCAGGGGTTTCAGTATTAGTGTGACAGAGTAATGAACATAAAAAATTCATAAATCTAAAACAGAAAATAAGAATTTTAATTGACTTTTGGCAACTGTAAATATTACACCTTACAAACTCGGCGGATAAACAAATTTTAATGTATGTGGTTAACACAAAAGATCACAAAACTGAAGAAATATATCCTATTTGGAAAGACCTACACAAAAGTCTAAGTATACTGAGCCAAACGAAACACATGTATGCCGGAAGACATTTTAACGTTTATCTACTTAACATGGTTACCGACCTCACCGCCTGAGTCGGTTTGCCTGTCTATTTGTATATCAATCTACCTACTTACTACTACCCTACCCATCTTCTACCTTTCTATCAATCTTTCTATATATCTGTCTCTCTATCAATCTATTTATCTACCTGTCTATCTGCCTGATAGTATCTGAATCCATGAATCAGCTTATCTATCTACCTTTCTGTTGTTTATATCTAACCATCTAATATATATGTATAGCATATCAACTAGCTATCTACCTTACTGCCGGACAACCTCTCTTCCTGTCTAACTATCTATTTGTTATATCCATTAAATAAGTGACTATCCTTAAAAAAGCTATAAGCTTATTCGGCAGCGGCACATAACTTTGAATCTTCCATTTATCAATTAAAATTCTTTCTTGTTTTTTTTTTTTCTTTCTTCACACGGAATAACTTATTAATTCTATTCAATATACCATGATGGATACTAACTCAGATATGTAAAAATTGCATAATATTCCTGTCTTTAATATATATTTTGTTATTTATTACTCACAAATAATAGGTCGAATAATTGTAGTTTATGAGAAGCAAAATAGGAGGCTTTTATGCACATATGAAGTGTACTCTAATAGAAGATAGTAACATTAACCGCCCCAAATAACGAATATGGGTGTTTCTTCTAGTAACATGGTACAGTGGAGCATATTTTGACTGTTTTAACACTTTATAACATTTAGGGGCCACTAATTAATCGGGATTCTGAATCCATAAAACTTGATTTTGTATTGGCGGTTTATTACAGTGAAAGTTCTTCTTGGGGTTATGAGTGTTTTCAACAAGCTTTGCGCACAGAAACATGTTGTTACACCTACTTCATGTTAATCGAGATCACCATTTGTAGAAATAATACAGTAAGCCTAAGCTATGGTTAAATATTGTAAGACCTCGTCACCATGAGGACTTTGAAATTCTATTGCCACTGTTTGCTCAGGAGAAAGGCTACTCAAAAATGTTATATGAAAAATTGTATACTATAATGAGATTTACATTTCTGTGGAGTTGGATTTTGCTTATCCCTTACAGTTTATCAGTAATACAAAAGCCATTCAGAATGACCATGAATTAAAAGGTCATTCCCAGAATATTAAATATATACAATTTAATTGCCATGAAAGTGTCTTAAACACAAAAGACTTAAAAATCGTTAGTTATTTTTGAGAAAATCACAACTTTCGAAGAATGTTCTATACAAAGGGTAATTTGGTTAGGGGGACTACCTTTAAAATATTTGTGTCTATCTTCAGAATATGTTGAACTTAAACATCTAGTGTGGTATTTAACTGATTAGACATCAATTGCATTCACATGATTTTCTCCACCCATATTCGTTTATTTATTAGCGATCTTACGAGTTTTTCTTATAAAACCTAATTTTTTCCCTACTTTAATTTAATCAGGATAAACATTTACATAAATAGCGACATTATACTCTGATTATTACAAGGTAATAGCTAAAATGTTTCATAAATGTACGCTATATGCTGGTCTTAACGTTTGATACTCTATTTCAATCAATAGTGCAAAACAACTTAAAATCAACATAATGTTTAAATAATGGCAAATTATAAGTTCATTAGTATGATTAATAACATATTACGGAATGGCTTATGTATATTAAAACGTTATTTTAAATACATTGTGCATTTAAGAAGGCATATTTTTTCTGTATGTGCGTATTCGTCTATCGCTTAACCTATGAGAGATATTCAAAATTATACAAAATTCCCTCCAAACACAAATAACTTCTGAGGGTATTCCCAAAAAATTCAAGATGTAAATTTTATTCGTCCAAGTTTCATATTTATCAGACTTTTCCTTTTTGAGAAATAATTCAGTCACATAAAATAAGCACTAAAAATTCAATTTTCAGTTTGGTAAGCCTTGTTTGTAGATAGCTTTTGTGTATATTCTGCAAGCAAACCGGAAGTTGGTAGCAGTGATATTCAGTATTTTATATCGAATACTATCTTATCATATCATCTGAAATACATATTTGAGGTTATAGATTCATCGGAAGTACTTACATTATTACTGCTGTGACCTGAAGGTTCTCCAATGCTATTCCATATTAGGCTTCGTCCACTAGTGTTTCTTCAAAACTCCACACTAAATGACTGATTTCAGTTTACAATAAAAGTTACTGCCAGAGAAACTTCGGTTAAAACGTAGCACGTATTTCTTCTTTCCAAAGAAACTGAGCAAAAACGTTTCTGTAGTTAATTTTTAAAATCTTAAATTATGCATAGCAATTGTTATGTATTTTAGAATCCCACTGTTTGCAGTATTATTGACAGCAAAACGTTTCTATTGACGTTTTATGTTTCTATAGTTTAACTGCTTATCCGTAAAATTGACGGAAATTTACTATTTTATACGCCCAACAAAATCTATTTCCTGTAATTTCTAATGTAAGGATATTGCATTATCTCTGAGATAAGGCAGAAAGAAATCCCGGTCACTTCAAGGAATATAGTGGGCAGGCAACTTCCTTTAGCTGTCTCACTCTTTGGGAGAGTTGACATTAATTATTTCCATTAACACTTATTTGTACAGTATGCACAAGGTAAGCACGTCTAGGAAAACTCCTCACATAAAATTTTTGATAACATTAAATTATAAACTAAATTGTAATTGAAATAATTCATGATGTTATTGGGTCTTCAAATTCATAGCTAAAGAACTTCCATTATCCAAGAGTAATAGAACGATAACCTACTGCATTTATTGTCATTTTAACATTTTCTTTGTAGTGAAAGGTGGTTAAATGCCAAAGGGCGGCATGGAAAAATATATAAAATTCCTGAGGCTTCTAGTCTATGGCTATTAATTTATAAACAGGCCTAGGCTGCCCGGGTTCGATCCCAAGCGACCGCATGTGAGATTTGAGGTCAACAAAGCAGCACAAGGCATGTTTTCTCCAGTTTCCTCCGCCATTACATTCCCGGTGCTCCATCTTCATTCCATATATCAGCGTCATTGCCTGCGGCGTCAAAAGAAATAAAAACAGAATATAAAAAATGTGTTTAAAAGCAATGATGCTTCTCAAGCTACACCTGATGGCTTAACTACCCCGTATTTGACTTGTGCAGATATTCCTTCTTGCGTTAAAAGAGTTATAGAACTCAACGGAGCTATTTCAATTAAGCCCGCCAATGAAGAGCTATTGTTAACGATCTTCCTATTACCCCTCGCAACGAGCGCAACCCGCTTACCATCTCCGGATAAACAACAGGATAGAGCCCCCCTCGGAGATTGGGTCTGCCCCACATTCAGGAGGTCGCGAGCTCGAATTTTTCTTAGAGGGAGTTTCCCGGTTAAGGTTTCTTTAGGGTAACCTTAAGACCTCTGGAATCTGAGATAATTTGAGCACCATTTTATCAATTTCATTCATCGCCATTTTGCTCGTGATCAACGAGGTTAAAGTGCGGACGTAAAGAAATAATAGCCGTGTAAAGCGAAGATCGCACTCTATCTGTATATTCCAGAAATTTATATGCCAAGTTAAATATCTATATGGAATTTTCTCGGAATGGCGTCTAAGGCCTTTCAGGTTTAATGAACTTTGTGTAACTAGTAAACAGTAAGAGACAGATAAAATGGTACAACACAACAAGTATAGATACATTAAAACACACAGTTCAGATTATATACATTTCAAAGAATTAACAGTTTCCGAGATATTCCTTATTATTTTTTTTAACTTAAGTTCGTAAACTCTTCTCAAACGGGAGGTCATCTTTCGTTTCATTTCTATTTCGTTTTACTCTTGGCCGTGCAAAGCGAAAATCGAACTTCAATTGTTTCACATAGCATAGTGTATTACATCATTTCCCTCAACTTAGAAGGAACCAGCACAGCCATTTCTGCTACAATATATCTCTATATCTCGATTACCACAAAATAAGTAAAGGGATATACTTTTGTAATAATAGTTTGTACAGAAAGTCTTGTGAATGGAACACAACTAAAAAATCTTATGTGTTACACTCACATGACTTTCTCTAGCTGTTCTACAAACTTCATACATAAGATTCTTCTTCTTTCTGCACCTTGCTAATCGTGGTACTCATTAGCACAATGTTCTTATTATAAGGATGCGATACGAAGATTTTCAACAAAACCCCTCCACCCCCAGTTACCCTTTACACGGAACAATTTTCGAAATTTTTGATTTTCTCAAAAATGACTAACGATTTTCATTAAAAATCTCTCTTATTTCAGATATTTGCACGACAAATAAAATGTATATCTTGAATTTTTTGGGAATAACTTCTGAAGGCCTCTATATTCTAGACGACTTTTACTGAATTTTGCATAACTGCTAAACCGTAAGAAATGGACAAAACCTTTTTTCACAAAAGATGTAGATCTCAATTTATGTCGTATACATTTGTATTGTGGAGTTGGCCGTTTTTGAAATATTCCTTGATATTGATTTCAGTTTTGAAATACTTAAACTTTTTCCATACCGGAATTTGTCAACTCCTGGCCACGCAGAGAAATGGATTTTAATCCCATAGCAACATTTTATAAAATTTGATTATTGGCTTAGCCTAGTGTATTCCATTATTTACAAGAAACCAAATAAGACCGTTTCGGATAGTTTTTTAGAATGAAATAGAAGAATAAGCTTATTAACAATAATTTGTTACAGAGATGTAGAGTAAGTCACGTGATGCATAAGATTTTTCACATTTTTCGACCTTTCATACTTTCTATCAAGATGATAACTCAATGGTGATAACGCCTTAATTTCACTTGATATGTTCCTAGCTATAAATATATCTAGTTATTTATTATACCTTTCTTCGCTTTAAGCATATCCACTATAATATGTAACATAATGGCAATAGCAAAGTGTTAAAACTTTATCAGCATACTAGGTAATGATGAATTTACGTGAGTGCTGTTAAGCAGTTTATCCTCTGGGAGATGGAAATTCCTTTAACCAGACGCTCTTAACAGTAGTTTATGTTCATGAATGTTACATACTATAGCGCAGGTACTCAAAATGTGTACACATCAGGAAGTTTCAACCACCACTTCTGCCTTCCTTTTGCCAGAGAAAGAGAGAGAGAGAATAGCAGTATAAGGTCTGGCATTTGCGTTTATCTTGAGTAACTTAACTCACCTTATGTACAATATGTTAGTGTAGCTTACCAATAGCGTGTGGTTTATTTTCAAGCAGAGAATATAGAGTAAGGGGGAGGGGAGCATAACGCTTGATATGTTATGGAAACAGTGAAGCATAAAATATACAAGCATCGTTACTTTTCTAAGTCGGCAATTTCACCTTTTGCCAGCGGCAATTTTCCAGCATTTTTAATCCTCCAGTTGTTTGCATAAATAATGTGGATTTTCTGCTTACGTGACTATATTGGAACATTAATTTCCACCTTGATTAAGAAAAAGCTACTATTGTTTTCCTTTAACAAAAGCATGGGGTTAAAACATTTTTTCACACTTATGGTGATTATATGTAGAATTTTTTTGGTGTCATTTTTGTTAATGACAGCAGAGCAACAAAGCACATTTGTAAATATTCTTTTATTACGAATTAAAATATTTCAATAAAAGACAATTGCTACATTGCTTCACTTTTGTCTTTTGTGTGTTCTGATTACAGTCAAAATACATGTCGCTCTCGTTACTTGTAAGCCACACCACTCCTCGAGATTGTAGCAACGAGAATCTCGTGTATCGAGAACGAATGCTCATGAGCGAGGCGTCTCGAGTATTCTCGTAACTACAGGCGAAGTAGATTATATAATCCGTAGTATAAACTGGTTACGTAATAAATAGGGTCCGGATCTTTATATTTTAACCGATGTTTTCCATTTTAAATAATTTAGAAGGTTTCAAAGTACTTTTATGTTTCAAGCTGCTTGGATGTTAATGTGTGAGCTTATTCAACATAAACACGCTATACTTAAGCTTTATTTTATTTTTTTTAACCTCGCTAGAATAATATTTTTTTCTTCAATTCGTTTGAATTACAATTTTTGTTTAACATTTCGTTTAGTTTTGTTTTGAGTGCACATGTGAGGTTAGCCAGGGAAAGAATTGATAACGATTTTTATCTTGGTATAGAAATTGCGTGTATGAAATATACACAAGTAACATCTTGCGATGTTGAAAGATATTTTTATGCCTATAGAAATATATTAAAAAGGAACATAACATTTGGAAATGTGACTAGTTGTGTACAGAAAAACTACTGAAACGTGAAAGTTGCTTTAAATGAGTGCTGTATATAAAAATACCTGCTAAATTTTTAGGAAAATATTCGAGCCCAAGTAGACTATGTAATAAATTACCTTAAATTAGAATAAGGCTGAGAACTACAGAGGGTTTATAAATAGCATGCATTTATATTACCTTAAATTGCAGTACATATCAATAGCATGCTTACGTGAAGTAAAATAGTTTTCATATTTTTTATCTATATTATGTAATAAAAAGCTTTTGTTATGAACTTTCTTAAATAGGTAGAAAAATTGTTTAAAACCCTAATAAAAAGAGGCTAGAAAAAATATTTAAAAATCTTAAAAACCTAGAGATTAATAAAAGGCTAAAACTGCATTCATAAAAATCTGAAATCCAGGTCCTAGTAATAACACAAGATGACTCATCGTTTAGCAGTACATATATCCAAACGCGTTCACAGTGAACGATTTGAATTAGCGATATTAATCATTAATGACATAGCTATACTTTGTGTTGCCATGTATAGACCGAAATTAAAATTACTTCTTGCAACATAAACGTTTTAGGAGTCATAAAATATGTACACACTTAGTTTAATAAAAGTGGAGACCACGTATCTGTAGATTCTATGACACTACATTTCTTTTTAAATCCTTTCCCTAGTGTTCTTATTTAAACGTCATCTTTATCCTGGTAGGCTATTTAAATCTTAAATAATTTAAACACATGAAATAATATAACTTACAGGACTGATTATGTATGTTTCCACGCATTACGCTGTCTTGCTATTAACAAGACTTAGGAGTCTTGAGAGAACCGAGACTCCCGTACGCTCGTTGGTCAACATCTCTCCTGCCAGCTATGCGTTCAGCTGTATCTACTGGCTGCGAGAAAGCTGGAAGCTGACTTGATCGGCTCTAGTTCTGATTTTAGTAATTTTTATACCTCAAAAATGTCTTAAGAAGAGCATCAAGGAATTACAAGTCATGATACCCTTGCTGGAATGCCTACATGCTCTAAAGTTAATACTATGTAGATATGTAGGCGTGAATAGCTGCTGTCATTTGGGACCTAAAAATAACAGATATGAATTATTTTATATTGTTAATAGCATTTAATAATAGTTACAAATATATAACTCAGTACATTACGAAAATTGATCCGGTTATAAAGACAGGCAAATCAGATTTTGCAAAACAAATTTGAGGTTCTAATGAGGCAAATGCTGCGTAGTTCATTTGGGTAAACTCCGCACAATATGATATCAGTAATTGTAACAGGAAACTTCCGCAAGAGGTGATTGTTACTCTATATTCCGTGGTCGTCTCTTATTCCGTGTGTTAGTTCTTCGCATGCTCTGTGAAGTAGTCAACTTGTTGCCATGGTAGTGTAACATTGCGTTTCTTATAGTTATAGTTATTAAAGTGACATTCAAATGGAATGAGGTTTGTCCTTGAGTGCCACCAGGCCGGCAGCCAATTGGAGTGCTGCTGAGTTGACATAATGTATTCGCGCTTAACTGGGGAGTAGCGCGCTGAGTGTTTCACTGTTTGAGCATATAATAATGGAAACAGAACTTAAATCTAACACTTATATGCACTAGAAAGTTGTATCGTAAGAGTATACATCATAATCTTTAGCCTGTTTCCAGAGTTTCCGAGATAGGTTTCCCAATCCTGCCCCATCATATCTAAACCTCCACTCCGCCGGCAGTTAGGTTGAATCAAGCTTTTCTTACCTTGCTGGCATCGAGGCAACCTGCCTGGCTGTAAGTCGTTTTGCCCCTAAGAAATCTCTCGCCAGGGTAGATAGGTGCAGGGGCAAAAATCGCAGAATGTACTATCGTACATTTTCTTGAGCGCTTATTTTATAGGGAAACGAGGGACGGGAAGTGACGGCGAGGGAAGAGTGAGCTCACGTGCTTGTTTTTCCACAGTGTTGTCAACCAAAAGAGGTTTCTTTCTATAAGATCCTCAGCTATTACGGTGAATAGGTTATATAATTTACCTTGAACTAGCTAAATCATTAAACGGCACACATCATATGTGGATATGTGTGAAATCGGGAATCTACAGACGTACGAAACGTTAGCATTGAAGCCACTAATATTACGATGAATAACCTAATTCATGTCCCAATGTTGTTACTCAACTCTCCTTCCGAAATTGTGCCAAACCTACCGAAAGAAAACGGGAGCGAGCGCTCAACAAACGACTGTTCAATCCAAATGAAAGTCCTTCACATATTTATACAAATTTCTAAAGGTTGTCAGGTTTAAAAGCAGGAGTGTATGCGAATAATATACTTATAAACATATAATATAGAACATAAGAGTGTAGAGTGCTCCTAGAATGAGGAAAATATCCACTCATCTCTCTCAAACTTGTGTAAAATGAAAGGCAGGGAGGCAAACTAAAAGCGTACGCAAGGGAGAGACATATACATACACATTTTCAGGTTCCATGAAGCTGGATAAATGATAAACTACATTTTGCTATATTATGCAAAAGTGTTACGTGTTATGTTTTGTCAATTGTCAATTCCAGAACATTATAGCATTCAATTTCTATTAACGGATTCTGCTACAGGGCAGGGTAGTGATTGGGAGTTTATTAGCGTTGCAGATGTTTTCGACAACAATGCTCGTTTCCAAGCTTGATTAACAATGAGTATCACCGATGAAATAATTATTTTAAGAAAATTTGGTCAATGATTTAGAAGCACTCCTTTGGTCCCTTTAATGACAAGGATTAAATAAAGCTATATGAAAAAATAATTGTTATTTGCTACATTCGCCTTCAGTCTTCTTTATTTTTGAAACAGCAATTTACTAGATAAACTTGTTTTTCTTCGGTGAATCAAAGCAGTTGAATTATCATGTTTTGAAGATTCATTTTAGTTTAAATTTCCATTAAGGATAACATTCAAAGTTTTCAAATAACATAAATTATAATGTACAGTCATGGAAAAAATGATTGAGCGCTGTAACCTTTCAAAGTATCGCTTCGGCCTCACGGAAGCACACGAAGTTACATAAGCTGTATTTACAGGTGCACATGCGCTATGCTAAAAAAACATGCTTTTATACAGCGAGGTAAGACGTAGTTTATTGCTTTATAACATAAAATAGCAACCAGAGAACAAACAAAATAACTTAGTAACAACTGATTTTCGCTAACATGCACAGAAACACTAAAAATAAGCAAAACCTTGATAGTTGAACTGTCCGCTATAGTTCTTTATAAACAGGGAAACAGTACTCAGAGTAGAAATGGTTCGGTTCTCTCGTGTTCCGTTTGAATGTGCTCTATCGTAGGTTCGAGTCCAGTAACCCGCATAGTTTTTTTATTATTATTTTGTTTTTAGTTCATATTAGTACTCTTTACAACTCTTATGTTATACAAATCATTCAGTCTGTGAAATCTTTTATATGCTATTCTAGTAAACTAGAAAACAAAAAGAAAACGCTGCAACCTGATCTCCGGTTTTTTTAAATGCAACCAAAGGCTATTAAATTAAATTTATTAAATCAAGAGAAAACAAATTCTAATACTTTGTGTGGTACTTTAGTATCACTGCCCTCAATCTTCATGACATAGAATCCACCAGCGTTTGAAATTAATTAATTTCTTCTGCTAGTGAATCCCAAGTGTCTATCATGGCCACCAAAGTTGTGTAGCAATATTCAATCTTGGACTTCGAGAAAGCCTCTGCTTCACTTTCGTCCAAACATTTTCAATAGGATTGAGATTTGCTGAATTTGGATAGAATCTGCTCTAAGACATTCTGTGCTCCGAAAACCACTTTTGAACTTTGGCCAACTTGTGAACCGAATGATTATTCTGTTGGAATTTAACAATACCTTCGGGATAACGCTCTTGGGCAGATGGAAGTGGAACATTTTCTAGAATTTCAGAATAGGTTTCCCCATTCAAATTTCCATGATCACATTCCATCACACCTGTACCTTCCCGAAATATACATGCCCAAGCAGTAACGCTCGTTCGACCATTCCTTGCAGCTATTGCAACATTTATCAAGGAAATTCTGCAGGAGAATCATGAGAATGGCAAAATAATGATGTCAAATCAAAATTGAGATAACTCAAACTGAAGTAATTAAACAGAAAAGATAAACACCTTGATATCATCTATCTTGAAGTAATGACTCCAGCAGTTCCAAGAGACGTAATTATACATGACGAGAAGTGGGCGTTTTAGTTGTTGAAATTCCAACTCCCACACAGAATGGTGTGTTTGAAAGATTTTCCCCTACTATAAAAAACACTCCTTGCACGAGTGGCCAAATAATGCGTATCATATCGAGTACCACTAGCCATGTAAATAAACACTGTGGAGTTGACATCTGCAGTAGAACGTAGCTTCGTCCGAGAAAACTACTTCACACCAAAGGAAGTTCTCGTATAGTAAATGCCAACCTGTCAATTTTGTGGGTTTCAGTTAACACTTACATTTGTTCAACACAGAAAGAAACACAATAACGACAAAGGAACCAAGCTTATCACCAGTAGTTGTAAACTTAGGCTATTATATATAATATATATCTGCATATTATCTAATACTCAAATTATAACTAATATAGCGGAAACTCTGTATTAGTATAAATTAAGAATGTGAAATAGAAAATATGACAGAAGAAATAACATAAATGGGGAAGAAAAAATTTATGTAGAGGTTTGAACATAGGTTCGGTAATTTTCAAAGCGCATGTGTTACCTCTGCGCTATACTTGTGTAGGCATAAAAGTGGCTACTAACACATTCATAATACTAGTTCTTATGATAACGTGATTCATTTATCGTATTCAGGGTACTTCATGGCTTCTGAACCAGCTCATTGGTTGATTCAATTGTTTGGGAATTGGTTGTTCCACCTATATGTATAACTACCAATGAGCATAGCATCAGTTAGAAACACTTTTGGGTTTGTTTACTAATTGGCTAACAAAGAATGAGTAGCATGGCGCTTGTTGCCGAATTATTTATCAGGAACCAATACAAACGCAAAACACGATGCAAGACACATCCTGTTAGTGCGTTCGAGAGGCGATAACGTAGGTCTAGCTGCATATTGGAAATAGCGACCAGTGTAAACCTCGCTGCGATGCGAAGTGGGACTATGAAATATTCTGCTCTCAGAGTGCTCTCGATCATTGTTTCCATGACTGTACATCACTCGTAAATCAGTTTTCTGCGCAACCAAATACGGTTAAAAAGAAATAATTATTTGCTATCCTTATTCCTAATTTTAGTAGTTTACTCAAATGTTTGAACATCTTTATGGGTTAAATTTAATAAGTTCTCAGATATTCTCTTGTGTAGGTTCTTTGACTAAGTAAAATACCTTTGCTAATTAAATTTATTTTACGTGAGCACATTCGTCCTTTTCAACGAGAATTTGAATGTAGTAAACCAAATTTAAATTTGGAAATTGATAGTTTTATCCTCTTTATTCTGGATGAATTTTTTGAATTTTACTAACTAGTAAACCACAAGCTATAGACATAAACTAACCACACAGAAAATGTAAGAGATCCTAAAATAAAAAATAAAAAAAATAAAAACCACACACACACAATTTATGTCATATACATTTTTCTCTGTAGTTGATCATTTTCTGGATATTTCATGTTATTGGTTTAAGTTTTAAAATACTTTAACTTTAAAATAAGAACTGAAGCTTTCCTGGCGACGTGTTAATTCAAAATCTTCTCGGGCTTCTAGCCAGGTAAAAACTTGGCTTGACACCAACGTTTCTTCCTCTTCTTCAGTTCACCCTGAAGACGAGGAAGATGCACTTCTTCGAAACGTTGGTGTCAAGCCAAGTTTTTACCTGGCTAGAAGCCCGAGAAGATTTTGAATTACTTTAACTTTCCTCATACAGACTTGTTGACTCCTGGGCACACAAATAAAAGGATTTAAATGCCATAGTGATCACATTTCCGGTTTAGCTCAGTGTTCAGTTCAGTTCACCCTGAAGACGAGGAAGATGCACTTCTTCGAAACGTTGGTGTCAAGCCAAGTTTTTACCTGGCTAGAAGCCCGAGAAGATTTTGAATTACTTTAACTTTCCTCATACAGACTTGTTGACTCCTGGGCACACAAATAAAAGGATTTAAATGCCATAGTGATCACATTTCCGGTTTAGCTCAGTGTATTTCCTTATTTCCCATCTACTTATAAGGAGCTAAGTAATAAGACCGTTTCTGCTAGTGTTTATCTCGATTAGTATGAAGTGGATAATAAGAATAAGCTTATTAACAATGCTTTATTACAGAGATGTAGAGAACTTCGTGTGAATGGAACATCAGATTTTATTTATTTATTTTTATGCAGGTTATCTAAAAAAAAACCTATTTCCGCCGCAATACAATACTTATCCAACGAATGCCTCCGTGGTCGAGTGGTCAGCGGCTGACTTCCTACCCGGATGTCTCGAGTTCGATTCTCGGCTGGGGCGGGGAATTTTTCTTTAGCAGGAATTATAGAGTCTGGAAGTACATATGTGAGAGTGAATGCGTGTGTGTTTGAGGAAAACAAAAGGATTTAAAACCTGCAGACAACTAGTTGTTTCAGACCTCAGATGTTAAAGTGGGCTGCATAAATGAAACAATAAAAAAAAATACTTACACAACCATGCGTAGTAGAAAAATGTAAAGCAGCGCTTCAAGTTTGCTTTATTCACGTGGTTCATGAGCCTTTTGCTTCAAATGACCAAAGCATAACTTCATCGTGCTTCCTTGTACAGTATTTATTGGGTCCCACGTGTAGAAATTCCCGGCACTTCGCATTACACTAGAGTAAGCAAATATGCATAAAGTCTGCTGTAACCTCCCATGCTGACGGCCACAGGTCTTTGATTCGTGAACGAGATGAATTAATGAGGATGCAAATGAGTTTGTAGTCCGTTAGCGCTTAGTTCTGTCAATTCCAACTTGAGAGTGAGGACCGAAGTACGGAAAGCCTCCAGCCAGCTAACTTGTCTCAACCGGAAATCGAATCCGGTCCAACTAGTTCCAAACTGAGCCTTCCTGCTTTAGGAACTCCTATTTGTGAATGTTCATTAGGATGCAACAAGTTCCACGACGCTTCCATCCTGGCTTTAACAATACGCAGGAATCCCTGTTGATTATCTTGTAGTTGGAGAGTTGTTGATCAACTGACAGATTGATTTTCGCACCAGCAAATATCGTATTATTCCAGAGAGTTCCTCTGATTCGCATAAAAAGAAAATATGCTGTGTTCCATGCATATGAATTTCTCTAGCCGTTCCACAAACAAGCTTTCCTTACAAAAGATTAATCGTATGGAATAATTGTTTTTTTTACACATGCCATATGAAAGACAGGAGTTGGATAGGTAGAGTCAGACTGAAAAACTCCTGTCCTTCACACGGCTTGTGTAAAAAAAACAATTATTCTATACAAATTGACCGTAATAGTTGGTCATACTATGAATCCCGGGTCTAAAATACTTACAGCATTGTAAGTCGCCATTGGGGTTGAGATCACCTTTTGGTTTACCGGGAAACATGCGAGTCAGTTGAGAAATTCAAGGCTATGCCAGCATGTTACTATGGTAGCTCAGTGCCAGAGCAACCGGCTAGAGACCGGGAGATCCGTGGTTCAAACCCGGGACATGGCCTTGAATTTTTCAGTCTGACTCTACCTATCCAAATGCTAATCGAGATAAACAGCAGAAATGGTCTTACTACTTGCGTCCTTATAATTAGAATGGAAACAAGGTTATTCACTAATATAAAGCGATAGTAAAATCTTTTAAAAGCTATTGCTATGTGAAACAATTGAAATGTGGCGCTCTTTTGCATTCCCGGGAGTAAAATCAGAGAGATAAAACGAAATTTGACTTCCTGCTTGAGAAAAGCTTTAGTTTAAAACTGAAACCAATAAAGAGGAGTATCTCGGAAACGCTCGAGTTTACAGAAAGGTGTATATTACAGAGTGTGTGATCTAATGTGTGGTAAGTTTTTGTCCGTCTCTGAAAGTTTAGGATTTATACAAAAGTTTATCAAGAAAGAAGAGGTCTTCGGAGGATATTCGCACAAAATTCAAGATACATATATCGTTTGTCATGAAAATATCTAAAACCTATGGCAATCGTTAAAGCATTTTTGAGAAAATATTGATTTTCGAAAAATGTTCTGTGTAGCTTCTAAGTATCCTTGGTATATAATAAACTTAAATACCAAATTTGGTATTTATCCGAATTTTCGTTTTTGAGCAATGCCGAGCGTGCTCACTCACACACACACGCACACACACACACACACACACACACACACACACATATATATATATATATATATATATATACAGACATGCTATTATTTTTTTGGATTTACAATTTCAAAGCATGAATTTCCGGTCAAATCACGGTATCAAATTTTGGGGTGGATTACAGTACCTTCTATCTAAAATGTACATACATTACACATGCATGCTAGAGAAAATAATCACTGTTTACGTACTTATAATTGAATTATATAGATATCACCTCTTATATTTTAATTTATTACAACTAAAACAGATGTACATTATTATTGAGACAGTAATAACAGCTGTCTCAATAAATTTTAAAAGTGATTTCTGTTACATAAAAGTAATATAAAAGGTAGAATTTAAAATTATGTAAAATGAAGGGTTTTTCAGAGACTATTCCTAGAAAATTCTAGATACTCATTTCCTTGTCATGATTATATCATAAACATATGGTATTTTAGCAAAATCGTTAAAGCCATTTTAAAGAAAGTCAAAATTTTCGAAAAGTGTTAAATGTAAAGGGCAGCTGGGGATGTTGAGGTTTTCCTGAAAAACTTTCGTTTGTGCTATCGGAAGATACTGAACTTCAATACTAAGTTTGGTACCTAACCGTTTTTATTTGTTTTAATGTTATGCTGTGTACAGAGACACACATACATATATACAAACTATTTTCTAAGCCCAATCTATATTTGGTGAACTCTCGAGATAGAATGGTTGGGTGGAACAGAACACGTTTTCTACCTACTACATACTTAGTACGTGTAGAGAAAGTAAAAATGTGTATTCCATTCACATGATTTTCTCTATATCTCAGTAACAAATTATTCTTTATCTCCAAGACCACGTTTCGAGAAATCAACGAAGTAACGAGTCTACGTGTAAGGTATACTTGATATTTAAATTTTGTATCCTCCAGAGATCCTACAAAAAACCTATAAATATGATGTGTTCCATTCACATGACTTTCTCTACATCTCTACAACATATTATTGTTAAAAAGCGTATTCTTCTATTTACTTCATGCTAATCGGGGGGAAAATAGCAGAAATCGACTCATTACCTGTTTCCATATAAGTAGAAGTGAAATAAGGGAGCACCATAGCTTAAAGTGATAGTTTAAAGCTGATTGCTATGTGATTGAAGTTCTTTTGTGTGTATGGACAGGAGTTGACATTCCCGTATGAGAAAGGTATAAGTTTTTTAAAGCTGAACAGGGAATATCTAAAAAAACCATCAACTCCACGAAAAAAATTATATAACATAAATTGTGTGTTTTAATATGATCTTCATTTTTATGCAGTAAGTTTTTGTCTATCATTTACGGTTTAGCAATTACGCAAAATTCAGCAAAATTCACCCACAATAAAGAGGTCTTTAGAGGCATATTATTTGCCAAATAAATATCTTTAATATACGAACCAAAATTGTTAGAGCCGTTTGTTAGGAAATAAAAATTTCCTAAATTTTTTCCTTGTAAACGGTAGTTTTCTCAAAAACTTCGTGGCGCATCCCTGGAAAATACTAAACTTTTCATCCAGAGAACTAACGTTATGAGGGATCCTCTTTCTGTGGAAGTTTACTTCAGCAATCTCACCTCACCACACCAGTTTGCCCTTTAATCCTTTGTTGCCTGTCGGTACCTATAAGTTCCGCTTGTTTTAAGCGTAACTATACAACTAGGGTTGTACTCTAGGATTAATTTCATGTTATACTAACCTTGAACCATAAACGACAAGTAATCAAGACTGTTTTATATTGTGAGAATATAACAAATTTTCCATAAAATTGTAGTGATTTTTTAATAAATAAAATAGTAAAACCACGTAACTCACTCAAATGTAACCCGATTAACTTCCAGTATCACACCGATTATTTTACTTGGGCTCTCCCCGTCTTTTACCACAGTCACCGAGATTTGAACTTGCAAAATTGGACTCTGAATGGATGGCTAGTCCATTACCTATCACCTAACACTCATGGCCATTTAAATCTCTTATTTGGTACTGCCTTTGGCAGGATTATGAAAACTCGTTTAGAAGAATTTAAACCTTTAATTAGGAAGAAAAAGATTAATAAAGAATTACATATATTTTCATTTCTATTATTTTTTCTACTATTTCATATATTTTTATAGGTTTATTCCCAAGAACTCACTTAAGGGAAATGCAGTATAATAATGCAGGCAACTAAGGGTCAAGGCAATAGCATCTTTCTGTCGAGATTGTACCGACACACATACCTGTCTCGTCGACATTGTGAATTTTATCTTAATTTTTACTTAATTCTTTATGCGCGATTGCAAAGAACTTTCCTACCTCTTCTTTTCGTTTGGGCCATGAAAGTTGCTGTTGGCTTTCATATAGACATTTTTGGATGACGTCTCAGGAATTAATTTAACCAGTCTTTACCAGCAGATAAATGGGTTGCGTATTCCATTTCTTGAGACAAGCTGATATACCAAACAACTTTGGTCAAGCCTTCATGAGCCAAAATACCTTTGCATATCCAGAAGTTAGCCCGTAAGCTCTTCTTCCAATGGCTGAAATAAATGGGGAAAAAACTGGTTTTCTACTAAGTGGAATATTGACTGCAACTGACGGCGAAAAGTCTGGTTTCATAGACAGTTTTCGAAGAGTGATTTTAGGCACACTAAACGTTTTAGCGGCTTTCAGGTAACCCATTTATTTGAAATGGCTCTAATCATATTGTCTTTATCCAAAAGCCTTCTTTTATTTATTTCTTGCTTCTTTTAATTTCTTTTGCAAGCTAGAAGAAAACTGGTATGATAGTTTTTATGTTATGGTTGTTTTAAAGAGAAAAGTAATTTAAAATATTTTCTATTTATTACTCGCATCAAATCACACAGGAGCTGAATAAAATGCGTGTACATATGTGCGTTACTGATTGAAAACTAAGTATTCATAACACATTCTGTAGGTACCAGAGGAGCCTACATTTTAATTAAAAGGAAAGTAATCTATAAATGTGTTAAAACATTAATTTATATTATTAACCTATTATTAACTCTTATGGATATAGTGAAAAACTAAATACATTACAAGACACCTGAAGCACATAATATTTGAGGCCCCTTTCCTCCTTAAAACCACTTGCTGAAGCAACAGCGGGTAATATTGAACACTTGAAATTTTCCCTTTTACCCACCTCGCCATCTTGCGACTCACATTCGTTTTAACAGTAGCGGTATATTCATGCAGAGGATTACAAGAGAGGGTGTAGCCTAACATGTCTAACTATAGATGTAATATATTGCACATACGGACTTTAAAACATATGTCAGTCTTACCTGTAAAATGTTTCCAAGGACTTCAGTACAGGAAAACAAATTAATGCGCTATTCTTCTTCAAGCACGCTACCAACAGTGAGGATAATGCAAAGGCCTATTCTAAAGCCACCGTTTCATGCTTCTCACCGACAAAAAGCATCAGGTATTTGGCTGTTCCATATTGCCCGCCTGTTTCAAATTCGCCACTTCTCCTACCGCGTCAGTGGCATGGTTTTATAACAATATCAATTACTTGTAATTTAACAATTACCTCCACTTACTGAAGTCTTATCCGTTGATCAAATTAAAATATGGATACTTATACGAGCTCCTTACACCCAGTACAAGTGCAGATATTTGTATTGGTAATTAAGAACAGAAAATGCTCTAATAATTGTAATTATTAAGAGTTGTTTATTTTCAGGATGGTTTTTACCTCTAAGTAGTGGTAACACACACAAGATATACGTGTTTATTTTCTCTGGGAGCGTAGCACGGAAGGCATAATCTTGAATGGGCAGTCCTCGCGCTAACGAATGTTATATCGGAACTGAATGCGATTGTTTTCTGCAAGGACAATAACCCCCCCACTACCTAGTCGAGCAGCTCATGTTTAGAGGTGGAAACTCGTGGAAGAAGAACGGCCAGGTTATATTGACAGGGATACATTTCACCACGCAGTTAAATAAATCAGGTAGTAAACTATATGATTCGTTTATGGGAAAGAAATATAACAAAAGAAACTACTACAACGCAGAAATGACTACACATTAACTACCATTTATGAAACTATGTTTATACTCTCAACACTCTGCAGGTATCGGAAATTCGGTAACAACGTGAACTATGTGTAAATGTGATATTTTCCTTATTAGAAAGTTTGTATATACTATTTGGTATAAGTATTCATGTTGACTTTGTGCTCTAGTAGTGAGCATACTAATCTCCTAATCCAGAGGTCACGAGTTCAACTTCCGTTGCACATTTTTATTTATTCCTTATCCAGGATTGATACCTATCCTCCGCGGTTTGTTAGTATGATAGTCTGCTTGTGATGGATATAAAATGAATAAATAAAATAACTATTGTGCTTTCATCTATTGTGTTTATTATTTTAGAATGCATGGTTATTTATTTCTTGCTTGTTCTGACTTAACCAAATATTACATGAATTTTTAGTATGGTGGTATGCGTCGGTATTTGATTAAAATACTTTGTCTTCTACAATTTGTTTTTCTGGCGGACATAATGCTCTGCCTGTGATTGACAGCTAAATTACTAGCCCTCGAATTCTGTATAATCACAAGTTAGAAGGAAGTTACTGGTAATTCCCTTACCGAGAAAACAAATTTACCACAGAACTCCGTTCCTTCTTTCCTTAAAGACTTCCAACTTAATTAGTTGGCAAAGATTTTTCTATTGATAAAGGCTGTCCGTATACTCGCTCGTCTTAATGTTCGCTCCAGCTTAGTTATCAGAACTTCTATTTGCAAACTTGGAGAAAACCATCAAGACGAAGATATCGTCTGGAGTCTATTCCTTTCTCTCTTTTTGCGTGGTAACGTTTATTGGTTTCTAGTCTCTTCATACTTCAAAGAGTTTATTTTTCCAACTTGAAACGGAAACTAACTAAACCTCAATATATATCCATCCTTTCTGCCGTTGCAGGGCAAACAGAAAAGGGCTGACTGGGCTTGGTCAGAGTTTTTAAGTGTTCGGAAGCATTTATGAGAAGTATGCATAAACACATTTACCCAAGCATTCATACCAACTTTCAATTAAAACACTATTGATTATGCTACCTTGGCATAGTCAAAACACGCAATCCTTCAAAGAATTATCAATAAGCCATTAGGAGAAACCTAATAATCGAATTAGCAAATAGTAATTGTATTAGAGTCGAAGAAAAAAAGTAATGCTGAAACCGGTGTGCCGAATATAATTACATACATCATTACATTACATACATAACATACATACATTACATACATACATACATACATACATACATCCATCTCCCGCCATCGCATTCCACTGGTTCTCCAACTTAATTCATGTATAATCAGTGTCACCGCCTGCGGTGCCATAAGTAGTAAAAGCGGGCGTTAAACACTACCAAAAATGCATACATACGTAACATACATAAATTACATACATACATTACATAAATTACATACATAAATTACATACATACATTACATACATACATTACATACATACATTACATACATACATTACATACATACATTACATACATACATTACATACATACATTACACACACCTATGCTATAGTTCCGTTTACGCGCTGTGTGGGTTTTAATGTTCGCGGTATATGGTATCGGATGGTGAATTGTGATGAATGAAAATGTATGTTTAAATGAGAGAAGGTTTATTACCTAGTAACTTGGCATACGCGTTCTGAGGGCACCACAGCTGACTTCTGGATTTCCCAAGTGTTGGGGAGGCACACTATTCCCACACAGTGCTCGCAGTATTGTATTAAAATAGGGATATTATTTTCTTCTCTGTCTGCCTGCCTGCCTGTCTCTTTCAATCCTCCCTTCCCCACAACCCTCCCTAATTCTCTCTTCATTCACCTCTCTATTTTCATTCCCTCCCACTCACGCCCTCCATTACTAACGTCTTTCCTTTTCCTTGTGCTGCTTTGAAGTAATGTGATGTTTTTGAGCTACAGTACTCAACGGGGCTATTTCAAGTTAAAAACCCACAAGTAGAGGAGCGAGAGCTACCTTTCTCTACACATCTTGCTTTACAGCGAAAAAGGTGACAGCCGGGCTCATTGAGAGAGGTAAAACGAATCTAACGCTCGGCAGTTTTTCACTGGCGAATTTTAATTTGAAGCTCCATCTTTGGGTTATTTTTAGCGTGTTTAACGTCCGCTTTTACCACAAATGGCACCGCATGTGATACCACTGATTCTACATGGAATGAAGATGGAGCACCGGTGGAATGCTTAGGCGGGAGAAACCGGAGAACCTGGAGGAGCCCGCCCCTGCGCCGCTTTGTTCACCACAAATCCCACCTGCTGTCGCTTGGGATGGATTCCAGGCCGTCTAGTTAAGAGGTGAGTGGTCTAACCACTCGGCCACGACGCGGCCCCGTTGAGTTTTGCAACTCTTAACACACGAAGAGATATCCGCACACGTAAAATACGGAGCAGCTGGACCACCTGGTATAATGAAAACGTTTCACGTTTTGGAAAAGAGGTGTATTTGACGTAGAAAATCAGATGTGTTCCATTCACATGACCTGCTCTAGCCATTCTAAAGAAGTGTTACGAAAGTTTATTTTTCAATCTGCTTCATGCTAATCGAGGTAAACGCTAGCAAAAATGGTCTTATTAAACTCAGTGATTAGATGATCCAGCTGGAGGCCGGGAGATTCGTGGTTCAAATCTCGGCTGCAATCTGACACTAGCTATCCAACTGCTGTCCTATACATGACTTGTGTGAAAAAAACAAATTAATAAAAAGGTTTGTCTTTTAAATAAAACATAAGGCCTGTGACGAATTGTGTGCTTTAATGACATCTATATTTTCCCTTATTTTACTTTCTCTACATCGTAAGGGTACGTAGGTAAAGGTCTTTAAATTTACCCAAAAATTCGATTTCACCGGAAATACACGTTTTAGGGTCCCCTGCATCCAAAAAAGTAGTTTTAGAAAAGGTGCTTGTGTATATGTAAGCGAGTTTTGCTGAATTTTGCATAACTGGTAAACGGTAAGAAATAGACAAAAATTGCATAAAACATTTAAATCTCGTTAAAACACACATTTTATGTCATATGCATTATTGTTGTAGAGTTGACCATTTCCAAGATATTCTTGTTATTGACTTCAAGTTTAAACTACGTTACCTTTCCTTACATTTATGATTCGTTTACTGCTCGTCTTCCAAAGCGAACCGAAATTCAATTGTTCATATAGCGACCTGCTTTTAAAACATTTGACTATTGCTTTAGCCGGTGTACTCCCTTATTTTTCTTCTAATTACAAGAAATTGAACAGAGACAATTTCCTATAATACTTATCTCAATTAGCATGATGTAAATAAAAGAATATATTTTGTAAGAATAGTTAGTTTGCTGAACGGGTAGAGAAATCGTGTGAATTTAACATATGCTTTAAAAAATAAGACT
This sequence comes from Hymenopus coronatus, assembly GCA_030762935.1. Classification (NCBI taxonomy): domain Eukaryota; kingdom Metazoa; phylum Arthropoda; class Insecta; order Mantodea; family Hymenopodidae; genus Hymenopus; species Hymenopus coronatus. The sequence continues at coordinate 102,087,695 of CM060882.1, read as the reverse complement.
GTCCATTCATTTTATCAGTTATGCAACAGACGTCCAGAATTAACAGATCTTCAGAAATTATTCCAAGAGCATTCAACATATTCGTTTCATTTGTAATGAAAATATGTTAAATATATGGTATTTTAGTACAACAATTGTTACAAGCATTTTTGTAAAAATAAAAAAAAGTTCGAAAAGTCTTCCATAAAAAGGCATAGTTCTCAGTAGGGGATTTTCTGGAAAATCTTTGTATTGCATTCTCGAAGTACGCTGAGCTTAAATATAATAGTTATTTACGCAACAATGCTATAATGGTAGTAATTGGGATATGAGCGAGAGGCAAGTTTCGATGCTCACTTCGCTCGCGTTGAAAAACCTCGCGTGTATTCTAATAACCAATATATGAGAGTTGCATACATACTTTTTCTACTACATATACATAGATATATAATAAATATTTAATATCCTACATACGAAATATGAATTCCGCCAACCGATTTGCGCATTTTACGCAAGCGTCGATAACGAATGAAACTTGATTCATGGTGATAGTTGATTTGCAATGGAGACTGAGGTTTTTTGGCCCAGTGATAATGATATGGAATTTAGTTCCACGCCTCCTGATATAACAGAGCAGGCGAGTAGTGTTAACAATTGACTTCCACATAAATCAAATAAGATCCCCGAAAAGTTATATGATAAATTCATGTTATGGAGAATAATAGAACCTGTAACTTCATCCTCTGAAAATGTTCTCATAATTTACTTTGAAGAAATATCAAAAACAATGAAATCCCCTTGCATATAAATAATTCAGTATTGAAAACTACTCTAAATGTGAAACATGGAATTGACATATCCGAATATAAGAGCTTGCACTACCTGTTAAAAAAAGAAATCGGTAGGGTACAGTGGGACAAAAGCGAAAATATTTTCCCCAGAGCACTTCGTTGATGAAGCATCTGACAATACATGCCTACTGATAAATGTATGTAAATATAACTATTCTTGTAAAAATAAATATTTTGGTTGGAAGTAGAGCTAACGCGCATGCCCTGAGTTACTGATTTCCTAGTCTCTGTGATGCCAATGTCATGACCTACTTTGCGTTGTAACGTAGTTTTAGATTCGGGAAATAATTAGAATTCGTATATATAATTAAATATTCTTGGAGGTTATTGTACGCGTAAGATGTTTCTGTAATTTTATACAGATTAGCAAGTAGTGAGCAGCCATTTGTAGGGCAGTGCGCAAGCGTGAAAATCTATATCGAAATGAATATCTGTAAGGAAATGGAGTTTAACAGCAAATAAACACTTTACAGTATATGAGTACAAAAACAACATTTTTGACACACAGGGACAAATATGATATTTTTTTAAAGAAGTTCAGGGACCTCAAAGTACTATTTCCGGTGATCCCTCGGTATCGAATTTTAGAATAGTGTTGTATCTTCTCTATTTACTGCATAGTGAAAAAAAAGTAACCAGCTCTTCCTGGAATGCAATATAGAATCCATATAAAATAAACGATATAGTTAGAGAAATTCTGTGAATTTAAGACATCAAACGTTTAAAGTATACATCGGAGATGATTTACTTAACTCATAAAGGCAGATAAGTTAATGATTCTAAGCACATTATTTATGTGACAGTGTTTTCGCTTGAATGTAAAGCGCCGTTGATAGATTCCAGAGGATAAGATTACACTTTGGGAAGTTCTTACTGTGTATTTGCTGGAGCTTGAACAGGAAAATTTTCCCAAGAGATGCGGGTCTTTTGATGAAAAGGCAATGTGTTGAATATGGCTTTGTTCTTCGGAGAAAAGCCAGTTGTTATGCCTATGCCGCGCAGCATTCATTTGTATGGAGACTGTTGTAGTTATCTTTAATCACTTAGTGTTATATTACACCACAGGCGTCAGTCGACAACAATGGAAATATCCGCTGGCAGTTTTAACAAGTTAGATCTACTGTACTTGAGAAAGCCTACACGAAGCAAAATATTCGGAGAAGTTTTACAATGTGCAGCGTGTAACCCTTTTACTTTCTCTACACATACTATGTACATAGCGTATGCAGAAGGTATCGTAATGTACCCAAAAAGTCGATAACGAGATTTCACCGCAAATACATGTTTTGGGACCCACTGAATCTAACAAATTCATTTTTGGAAAAAATGCGTGTGTGGCTCTGTGTGTGTTTGTCTATGGACAGAAAAACTCAAAAACGAAAAGATCGTTAAATACCAAACTTGGTATTTTAAGTATAAAGTACATCACCTTATAAATCAACCGATTATTCAACTAATCAATAAATTAAGTCAGCATTTGAGATCAAGTATTTCAATAAACATCCTGCGAAGTCCTATTTTTATCCCTAAATTTGTTCTAACTCATTAGTATAAACCGTCCCTATAGAGTACTCTTTAATGCACAATAGTGTGTAAAGTGAAAATGTGTAACACGTAGGCGTAAAATAGCAATTTATAGCTTCACAAATATCCTTTAGCTGAACTGTAATTGCATGTGCAAAATATTTCAAATTAACTTCTTTTTTGTAATTTTTCAATGTTAATTGACACAAGAAATGCAACGCGCTCTTCCGCTAGTTTGAATTTCCACCAACAAAGCTGCCTTAACTCTCCTATAATTTAAAAGCAAACTCAAAGCTGTGATGCAATCTCTGGCGCTTCCTCAATGTAACTCGGGGAAGGTGTTCTTAATTCTAAACGTAACGAAGACGGGAAAAGTATTGGTTAGAATCTTTCACCAGGAAAGCCTGGGTGTATTTACTAAATACGAAATATAAAGATAAACCTTCTGAAGAAAACACAGTGCATTAAAATATAATAGATCTAAATGTCTAAATGTCACAAATGAACTTCAAACAGCTATCAAAATACAATTGCATTTTGGTGACAAAAAAAAAAATTATAAGAAAAGAAATTCTTCATTCGTATGCACTAGAGAGCAAAATAGTATGAAATACGCTGCATATAAATGTAAAGTAAAATGGAATATAACCTTTAATATAACGTTTTGACATAAATACAAAAATTGGGTCTTGTAATCATAATACCAAAGTAAGGCATTTAATTATACATGCTTAAGTCACTTATCTCAATCATATCACGAAATATATATCTATATATAATTGCAGCACTTTCTTAGGAAAATATAAAACTATTAAACGTGCCTACTGTTTATTTAAGCAAATTACAAATTCTCACACTAAAATAAACATACAAATTACAGTTGGATATTGAGACGGAGAAAAAGCGCATAGCCTATATTTTAATTCATTAAATTGTTTTAGTTAATTACTAAGTAAAATATTGTGTATTTATTGTATATTGGATGTTCACAGAGATTGTTCCAGGAAAGCGTTTTCTAACTTCAACCCGAGAGTTCTCAAGCGACGAGTACAATTGTTTACGCTATTTCCTTTGTATATTGTAAGAGGGGAAAGACGCTATTATGTAGTCACGTCTCAGAAAGAGAAAGTGGAGGCAACGCATAAGCATGTGAACCACGAGGAAATTTAGGTCAAGAGTCACGTGAAAGACGCATTGACCAATTAGAATTAATCACGTCACGGCAGAAGCACACCCTAAGCTACTTTCGGAGCCAAAATGGGCCAATGAGATTACAAGTTGAGAGCCTTGTGCTTGGGTAGAATTTGCTATAAATGTAGAATATTCACCCTAATTTTCACGCAGTTGAAATTTAACTACACGCGGAACCTGTGACGCCGAAAACAAGAATCTGCGCAAAATAGCAAAGTTATTATTGTGATTCACGCAGTGGAAATGTAATGTCACGCGTAACAAGCGACGCCGGAAGCAAGGAAGCCGCGGTAGAAAGTTGAAGTGTCTACAATTATTCTGCACGTAATAGCTACACTTGTCGCCGAGTAAATTCTAGTTATCTTTGTGCGCATTACGCCCTTGTTCGAGGGAAATTACCGAAACAAAAACGCGCCAGGAACTTTTTCGGGAACTCTTGTGAAGGGAAATAAACCTTTTACTAAACGAAAAGTGCCGACGCTTATTTTGAGTTAATTTCCCGAACTATCCCCTTGAGATCATCGCCGCTCAATACCTCAGCTGGATATAAATAGGTCTCAATTGCTCGTCGCTGAGTCCACAAATAGCCGAGGAGCATCGAGAATTGACTTCAGCACCATAACGCCGGAGCGAGGACCAGTCGTCGCTGCGCAGTCCAGCACCAAAAGGTACGTCTCCAGATACACTAGCTCATACGCCTACAATATAGATAAAAAATAAAAACTTCATTTTCAATGTGTAGGCATGCTATAAGATAATTTGACATTGAGTGATTTTATAGTTGCCTGCCCTCTTGAGAGGTATCTTGAAAAACAACATGAAATCGAAAACATTACCAAATCTTTTCCAAATCGGCCCCTTGCATATTTAGCGAGGTATCTCTTCAGCAAGTAAACTTGTTCTCTCTGGTATTTTCAGGTATAGCGCACCGATGCAAGCACGGCCATGTGACGTAGTAGAGTTGGACGGGACAGACCTGCGCCGTAATCAGGGTTGCCATTTATCGAGTGCCAATCTAACTATGCTTCAGTAACTAAGCAAAACAATTGTTTTTCAGGCTGTAGTATTGTCATTACCATCTTTTTTCATTTATTTTCAATGTTTATTTAAACATGTACACCCACATTAATCACAGTTGCATATGTCTGAGAGAATGGTAAGTGCTTTGTAATATTTATTTTAGTTTAATTCGTACTGCCGCACAAAATCCGTTATATTATATAATACACAGGTGCACAATTTTTTTTTCAATTCTCTTGTGTTTATGAAAATTAACTACGACTAGTTTCATAAAATCCACACTAGATTAAAAAAATACGACTTTCTCACCTTTATTATAAATAAATAGTATGACATCACAATCCATTCTTAAGCATAATGATTGAAATTTATCGAATTTCAAAGGACTGAAAGAATAAATATGTCTATAAACGGAATGAAAACTCATTTTAAAACATTAAAAGACATTTTATTTAAATGCACATTTTAAAATATTTGAGTAAATTTCCAGAATTTAATTCAGGAAAATTACCACAAAATATATTTAAATACCAAAGGACATAATTTTTAGAACTATTTTATTTCAAATTAAAATCCTTACACGCCGTGAATTAATTCGAAAAGTTGATGGAATGTTAATTTTAAAAAAGGCAATGTCATTAATTTTTGTAGATTAAATAGAATATATTTTTTAATTTTTTTGTATTTTTATTTTATTTTTAAGAAAGTCTAATTCTAAACTTTAATTTTAAAATGTTCAGTTGACTCCCAACAATATATGGTTCAAAACTATTTTAGAGCTGCATCAATATGAGCTTTGTTTTCCTGTTCACAGTTGTAGAATTAACAGTGTAATTCTAGCTAATTGAGCTTCATTTGTCTTAGAAGGAATTCTACAATATCTTTAAAGTATATCATACAATCATGTCTAGAACTAAAAACTCTGAAAGAATAGGCCTTATGGCAGATTTCAACATTTAAAAACAACAATTTATTAAATCCTTGTTTTATAATCACACGACTTTTGCATTCTTCAAGAAACTGCTGTTTAAAAACCTTAATCTTCGACCTAGTTCCCGTTGATCGAGCTACACACTTGCTGAAATAGTTTAGTTGCATGTTTCCTGCAATGGAAATAGGGAAATACGCCAGCTCTTTTAAGAGCTCATTACATGAGACTTTGAAATTTCGTTTTCTCTGCATGATTAAGGTAAAATGTAGAAGTATTTTAAAATTAAACCACTAACCAATAATAAGCGATATTTCAGAGTTGTGTTTTAAGCAAATCTAAGTTAATGTGAAGTAAGTTTTGTCTGCCTCTTTTGGTTTACCAGCTATACAAAAGTAGTCCAGAACTAAGAGGAATTCAGATACTATTTTCAGAAAATGCAAGATAAACTGTTTATTATAAAAATATCTTAAATATAATTGTACCTTAATCAAAATAGGTGTACATCTTTAAGCAAAAAACACATTTAATATAAATATGCCATGTAATGGGTAGTTTATTTTGTTAAACATCCTTGTGTCGTATTCTTCTAAAAGTAGTTTGTTTGTTTTTATTTAAAAAAAATCGTTTTTACTCTCTTTACTACGTACAGTCATGGAAAAAAAGATTGGGCGCACTCTGAGAGCAGAATATTTCGAAGTCCCACTTCGTCCCAAACCACTAACGAGGTTTACACTGGTCGCTATTTCCAATATGCAGCTAGACTTACCTAACTGTCTGCAACATACGTTATCGCCTGTCGAACACATTAACAGGCTATGTCTTGCATCGTGCTTCGCATTTGTATTGGTTCCTGATAAAGAATTCGGTAACAAGCGCCATGCTACCCATTCTTCGTTAGCCACCTAGTAAACAAACTCAAAAATTTTTCTACTTGATTCTATACTCATTCTATACATATAGGTGGAGCAACCAATTCCCAATCAACTGATCAACCAATGAGCTGATTCAGAAGCCATGAAGTACCCTGAATACGATAAATGAATCACTTTATCATAAGAACCTTGACTAATATTACAGCGCTTATATGTGTGTGGCAGCAGAGGCCTTCTAGCCCATACAAATGTAGCTTTGAAAATTACCGAACTTAAGTTCAAACCTCTGAACAGCATATTTTTTCCCCTCCCATTTATGTTGTATCTGTCATCATAATTTCCATTTCACATTCTTAATTTATATTTAATACATAGTTTCCGTTATATTATAATTTGAGTATTAGATAACATGTAGATATACATTTTGCATAATAGCCAAAGTTTACAAGTACTGGTGATAAGCTTGATTCCTTTGTCGCTATTGTGTTTCTTTCTGTGTTGGTCAAATGTTTGTGCTTGGTTCCATTAGTCACCGAAAAAGCTCCTCAATCACTGCTACAACGACGCACTCATTCATTCTTTAGCAATGGCAGAGTCCTTAATAAACGTTCTGCTGTTCTCACCCTCGTTTCACAGGATTATACGGCCACCAAACCGGGTAGTATTTGTGATGTTCCACAGTCCACTGCGAGGAGGTGGGTAAAGTTATATTGTGAAGAGGGACAGGTTGCTGCAAGGAAGAGAGTACCTACTGATCGCTGCGTGAATCTGCTGAGAATAGACAGGTCTCTCATGGCAGAGAGGACATATTTTTCCAGTGAAATCTCGGTATCGAATTTTGGATTCAATACAATACCTTCTGTACACATTATGTACATAGTACGTGTAAAGAAATTAAAAAAGAGAAAACAAACAAAATGAATATTTAAAAGAGAAGAGAAGTAGAAGTGGTTTAATGTCATTGCCACTTTATCGTTTTTAAATGCTATCGGTTTTGTTTTTCTGCTTATAAAACAGCACTAGCCCGCCTGGGTAGTGTGGTGTTAGCGATCTGCCTCACGTTGCAAATTCAAATCTCTCTCAGGGCGAGTTACCGAATAAGGTGTTTTCGGGGTTACCCCTTCTTCTAAAAATACGAATGTCGAGTAACGTTAAAGAAACAGGTTAAAAACATCACAAACTTCTCATAAATAAATAAGACTGCAGGTTAGAAAAGTTGAGAAACTGAACATTATATTAAGTCCAAACGGTGGACTATGCTCATAGAATATGTGAATATTACTACAGACTTTATCTATCGCCCTGTTAGTAATGTTTGAGTGCCACAGAAAGTTTGTAACAAATACGATTGAACTGAATCCTTTTTTGCGGTTTTATTAATATATAACAAGTAATCATATGATAAACGATGTGATAGTGAGAAATAAGTAGTTTGTTTCATATTTTTGCTATTATTACAACCATGCGATTACACCGCCTTTGTTTTTGTTTAAATTTACACTGTATAGCCCACCTAGTTAGTGTGGTGATAGATGTCTGACACATTCAACAGGTCGTGAGTTCGAATCTCGCTTAGGGTGAGTTACTCGATAAGTTTTTTCGGGGTTTTTCCTTATCCTGAGAAGACGAATGTCGAGTAACTTTAGACTCCATGGACCTCAAGATCATTTGAGCGTACACTCACGGATTTCATGTATCGTCCGATATGACCAACCAGATTAAAGGACGCTATGCTAAAAAATATCATACCTACTACATATGCCTCTAGATAATAAATTTCACCTTAAAATATTTTAATTGCTACATAATAAATAATATTGATATTTACTTAAAACTAATAATGTTAAATTCGATTTCTAAAAGTGTTACAAAACATTGGTTCTCTTTATAATACCTTTAGTATTTTTCATATTACAGAGATTCCATTTTTGTAACTATTTTAGTGTTTTATTCCTCCATGAGGTCAATTTCAGATATTAAATTAACGACTAAAATGTAAACTCGCTGTTACTTTGTTCGTGAAATCTAAGAAGGTTAATTAGTTTTCTTATATTGGCAATGTTCCGATATTACGAGAAAGATATGGATGATCTTGCGAGCTTATGTAGGTAGGCCTTACGTAAATGAAATAAAATGATTAATATTGTGAAATGGGGCGGAATTTCGAATTATATGATAGACTATAATTTTTACTTTGTGTCAAAGGTTGTGTTTAGTCGAAATCTTCATATTGGTGTCGGATAGTATAAAAAGCATACATATATAGACTTTTATATATTAAGATTATATTATTACTTTCTCTACACCTATTATGTAGTACATAGTGCATAGAGAAGGTATTGTCAGGCACCTAAAAATGTATGGCATCGAGATTTCACAGTAAGTATATGCTTTGGATCCCCCTGAATCAAAAAAAAGTTTTTCGGAAAAAGGTCCAAGTGTGTGAATCTGAACACAGCCTATCTCAAAAACGAAAAGTCCGTTAAATACGATAGTTAATATTTACGTTCAGTGTCTTCCAAGGATGGGACACGATTTTCGAGAAAACCCGCCAACTACTCTTTACATGAAAAATTTTCAAAATTTGTATATTTTCAAAAATATCTAACGATTTTGATTAAAATATCGTTTATCAAAGATATTTATTTACCTGACAAAAAAAATGTATATCTTGAATTTTCTGGGAAACCCCTCTGAAAACTACTTAATTCTGGATGAATTTTACAGAATGTTGTATAACTGGCAAACCATAACAGATAGGAAAAAACTTACATAACAGAAAATGTAGAGCTCGTTAAAATACATAATTTATGTCATATACATTTCTTTCATGGAGTGAATTATTTTTGAGATATTCCTCGTTATTGGTTTCAGCTTTAAAAAAATATTAGTTTTCTCATACGGGAATTTGTTAACTCCTGTCCATACAAAGAAAGAAACTTCAGTCACATAGCAACCAGCTTTTGACTAATACTTTAGCCTATGCCACTCCATTATTTCCCTTTTACTTGCACGGAAGCAAGTAATAAGAATATTTCTGATAATTTTTTCTTGATTAACATGAAGTAAAAAGAATCATAGCCTTTTAACAATTATGTGTTGCAGAGATGTAGAGAGAGTTATGTGAATGGAACCCATCAGATTTTTTTTAATTAGCTACAGCGCCATAGAGTTCCTTGCAAATTGCCAATAGTCATAGCTAATGCTTTTTCATCAAGAGGTAAACTTCATTCATTTTACTACAAGTCCATTAGCAGATTAATGTCTTCAACTAGGGACATAGGGAAGAAAACCGAGTGCTTGCACTTGCGTTTACTACTCAACCGTTACGAATTTTATCTTTCAAGGGAAAAAACTGCCGTCACGGCACGTATTAGAACATCTGCGTAAAACGTCAACATTCTCTGAGAATCTAATCCACTTTTAGTTCCCCATAGCTTTCTCCCCGTTGCTCAAGCACATCAACTTTATTTCTGCAATACATTTAAATGTTGCACTGCACATGACCGGCTCAACAAGCATTAATTTCAGCTTCGTCTTTGTAACAACGTTCTCTCTTAGTTTCATTCACTTTTCGTAGCTCTTAAAGTGCTGTGAAATACCCACAGAGGATAATAAGAAAAAGCAAACAAACGCCAAGTCTAGAGCAAATGTTACAGTGAAAATAAGGATTAGACTCAAAAGCTTCGCTTCTTTTCGTAGTGATGTACGGTGCTGTTTATAAGTTGATGCGAAAGTTTTGATACGAAAAAGTAGGAAGGGAAAATAAAAAAAGAGCATCTGGTATGAAGAATGAGTCTCTTTAATCTCCCCATTTAGATGTCTTATACCTCGTGAGAGAATTTAGTTGGGATTACAATGTTTTCTTAAATCTTTATATATGTAACATAAGGTCAATAAGGGATTTTTACCCTTTCATTATGATTCTAAGACACAGGCTTGTTTATTAAGTTTATAACTATTAAAGAGTTACATCGGGTACTTAGGGCCAGAAGTCTGCGAGGAGCCCACGGATATTTAATAGCAGAATGAAGAACTCGGAACGAGGGATCGGCCTGTAGCCATGCAGGAGTGTGCGAAAATAGGTTATATAAAATGAAGGCGAAACAATGGATAGGATAGGTGATGATGGAGCAATTGGTGGCATACATGGCGGGGGGTCCAGAGAACCCGCAGGAAATTCGCCCAGATGCCGCTTTGTCCACCACAAATTCCAATTGCGGACCCCTGCGTTTGAACCCAGGTCATCTAATTGAGAAGCAAGCGTTTAACCGTTGTGCACTGTGAAGTATTATAACTTATGCGGGAGGGGTTGAGGGGGTCAGTTAGTATAGCTTATTGTGTAATCCGGTAATGGCAGTTAATAGTCATTAAGAAGATAGTTTTGTTCAAACATTCCACGGGAGATTTGGCGGCCAATAGCTCGTCTTTTTACAATTCTATAGCTTAAGGGCGCTTGATGGTATCACTTTGGGTTAGCGGTAAGAGTTGTTACCAAGCCAGCAAGCAGAAAGGTGTGCGCCAGGACCGCGGCCATCAGAAACATTGAATGTAAGGGTACAATTAATAAAAGTACATTTTATATGTGATAAAATGGCCATGTTATGCATGTAGTGATGTGCCCACTTCCTGTTTAACATCGTTTGATTTGTGGCTACTTAAACCAGGAGTAGCCTAAGTACATTCAAAGACGTTAAAAATACGCATTCCACCCATGTCTTTTACCTATTTTCTGTGCTCCTAAAACGTATTGTCCAACCCACGTTACCGAAGAGAAGGAGATTAATATGAAACAGAACTTGCAACAAATAAAGTTCTGAGTGGCGAACTGGTGATCCCTAAACATTGTGGTTGGATAATATGCCACCCCTCTCACCAGGTGATACAAACTTAGCGCTACATACTGAAGTTCCTATGCTAAGGTAATTCGTGTAATAGAGTAGTGGATTAAATTAATAAACTACTTACGCAAGTCAACCTGTTCTGACGGGGCGTCAAGTGGGTTTAAAGAATGGATGGACTGCCCAATCGGTTTTGCCTTTTCTTACTCACGAGCACGTTGTAACTGAATGACACCAATAAAAATCGTGGAAAAAAAACCCGAGCTCCCGTCAAACGTTCACATTTTCAGCAAAATTACAGCGGAATCGTGTTTCTAATGTCTTTGTGTGTACCATCTCAAACAAGTGGACGAACGCGCCTCCATGTTATGTTCCAAATTGTATATTCTATTGTTGCTGATCAGTTGTTGGTTTTTGGTCGCAACAGTATAAACATCACATATTTTAGTGTTAAAGTACATGTGTATTGCTCTCATCGTAGAAAAGCATAGACTTCCGTAATTTAAACTGTGATGCTTTATTGATTACTGAGTAGAACATTGTAGTAATATTTTATTTTCTGAGCAACCAGTATACTTCAAAGTAATGCTGGAATTAAGTTACGCCTTTATTCTGCAATGCCTCCGAATATCTGAACGTGCCTAAGCTATAGCTACAGTAAAAATAAAATCCTTATCTATCCAGTATGAAAGTAAAAATCTGATGTGTTCCATTCACATGACTTTCTCTACATCTCTGTAACAAATTATTGTTAAAAAGCTTAGGCTTCTATTCACTTCATGCTAAACGAGAAAATCTTAGCAGAAATAATAATATTACTTGCTTCCTTGTGAGTAGAAGCGAAATAAGGGATTACCATTGGTTAAAGTGATAGTCAAAAGCTGGTTGCTATGTGAATGAAGTTCCTTTGTTTCTATGGACAGCAGTTGTCAAATTCCTGTATGTGAAAAATAAAAGTTATCAAAGCTGAAGCCAAAAAATAAGCAGTATCTCAAAAAACGACCAACTCCACGAAAAACTGTATATAACATAAATTGTGTGTTTTAATGTGTTCTATATTTTTTGTGTGGTAAGTTTTTGTCCATCTCTTATGGTTTAGCAGTTGTGCAAAGTTTCGTAACATTCTTCCAGAATAAAGTACTCTTCAGAGACTATTCCTAGAAAATTCAAGATATACATTTTATTTGTGAGGTAAATAGCTTCAATGTACGATATTTTAATCAAAATCGTAGAAAATGAAAATTTTCAGAAAAAGTTCCATGTAAAGGGTAGTTGGGGGTGGGGAATTATTCTCAAAATCGTTATGTCGCATCGCTGGAAGATATTAAACTTAGATACCAAGTTTGGTATTTTACCGACTTTTCGTTTTTGAGTTATCGTGTTCTCAGTCATACGGACACACACACACACACACACAGACACACGGACCTTTTTCCGAAAATGCTTTTTTTAGATAAAGGGGACCCTAAAACATATATTTCCGGTGAAATCTTGGTATCGAATTTTTAGGTGGAGTGCAATACCTTCTCTATACACTATGTACATAGTTCGTATAGAGAAAGTAAAAATGAAGATCAAGATTTGGCAACACTTCGTGGCATTCTCTGTTCATTTGTTTGATTGAATGGCGTCTACTTCCTGTGTTCCACTGTGCTCCCTCTAACGATAGATTCAGAAATTTGGGACTCATCTGGTTGTCTATTTTTGCAACGAAATTTATCAATTGTTGATTAAATTCGGCTATAAAATGTTTTAAGTGATCAACCGAATAAGCCGACCTGATAGCATATTTTTGGCAAGAAAACAACGAAATTAATTGGAAAGTCATGTCATTAAAATCGGTAAGAACCGCAACAGAACTGACAAGGTAAAACAGTTCATAATCTGATTTAATCAATAATTTATGAATTTCGTTATGAAAATAGACAACCAGCTGTTTTTCATGCTCATCAGTCCCACCGACAGAGAGCAGCACAGTGGAACAGAGGGAAGGGACGCTAATAACTCACCTGCTTCAGTCGATCAAAGGAACTGAGGGTTCCACAGACTGTGGCGAAATCACGATTAGAGCTCGGTCCGGGGTCACGAAATTGCCGGATCTCGTTCAGTTCCTGCTCTTAGATAAACCAGTGAACATTGAAAGAGAACGCATATTGAAGAATGTCGAAAATATGAATGGGTAGGCGTTCGACACTGAACACAATTGTGAACGATTCAAACATATTTTGAGTGACTGGAAGGAGAGCCTTTTCTTCCGATGCAGTAAAGAGATAGTCTTAACATTCACTGCAATGAATTATGAGGTAGTTTTCTTGATTTATGTTCATTATTTTTTCAAAGCTCTGCACATTATTATTATGAACTTTTATTATCAACTTTTATTTGTAAAAATACAAGTCCTTTTTATTTACTAATCATATTATGAAATAATTGTTTTATTTTGCTACTTTATAAATTAGAACGCTGCATATATGTCAGTACGTGTAATGATGTCCTTTAAGAACAGATTAGATATACCTTAAAGTGTGCACGTTTACGCCACAAACCCCTCTCCACTTCCCCTTCTTTATACCACTGATTGCTCTGTGTATTCGTGTCCGGCTCGGAACCCAAAACCGAACTCTAACCATAATCTTCAATATTTTAAAAATCTGATGTTTTCTTTTCACATGATCTCTCTTCCTAAACTGTAACAAACTATTCCTACAAAAGCCCATTCTTCTAATTCATCCTACTCAAGAACAAAAATAGCAGAAATGATCTTACATCACTATAAGTAGAAGAGGAATAAGTAAATACACTAGCCTAAACCAATAGTCAAATATTTTAAAGCTGTCGCTATGCGGTTCTCTTTGCATGACCAGAAGCAAAACAAACGAATGGCCTCCCGTTTGAGAAATTGAAAATAACAAAACTGAAAATAAAAACATCTTGGAAATGGTTAGCTCCACAAAAAAATATATTAGATATAATTTATGTCTTAAGAGATCCACATTTTTTGTGAGTTTTTATCTGTCGCTTACAGTTTCCCAGTTATACAATGACGACCAGAATGAACACATCTTTAGTGGCGATTCCCAAAAAAACTCGAGATATACATTATAGTTTTCATCTAACTAGCTTTAATACATGGTACTTTAAACTAATTCGTTAGAGCCGTTTGAGAAAATATACAATTTAAAAAACACATCCATCCAAAGGGAAGTTAGGATGGGGTAATTTTCCTCAAAATCTTCCTGTCCCATCCTTGAAAAATAATTAACTTGAATTCCAAATTTTGGACTTTCGGTTTTGGAGTTCACTGTCCACAGACAGACAACAAATACATTACATATATTTTTCTAGAAAGGTATATTATTCAGGAGCCCTCTAAACATGTATTTCGGGTGAAATTTCAGTATCAAATTTTTGGGTGGAAAACAATACTATCCCTACCTAATATATATCGGTAGAGAAGGTAAAAATGTTGACGAGAGTCTCAAGAGTGCATATTAAGCTTGGCTTAAGTTAGAAATGAACGAAAGCTTCACTGTGTTATTTTCTGTGCTTCCATTAAACCCAAAAATGTTTAAATTAGTTGAAAAGCTATATAATCCACAGAACACTCGCCTAGACCGGCATAAACGGCTAAAATTATGAACTAATTGGGTGATGCGATGTGAAACTCGCCCCTCAGGAAAAAATGCCAAGACGGCTTCCAAGGCGGAATAGCCGTTTATTTACTGTAATAGTATAATTATAAATCCAATGGTAAATAAATAAATAAATAAATATTTTCGGCAATGACACATTACTTTGCATGTAAGGAAACCTTAGTATGCTCCAAGCACAAATAACCAGTTTTTCCTATAATCCTCAAACATCAGAGTGATTTGATGTCCTCTGTGGCATTTGAGAGACCAGAGGCATACCAAACTTAGCTGGAAGGCGGATTTCAAAGGAGGAAAAGCTGATGAAATACTCAAAATCAGTACCGGATTAAACCGGTGGAGGGGTAATATACCGCCCTCATATTAAATTAAGATGCCCGGCCGCAAGGGCTTTGTGCGTGGACGACGTTTCCCCTTTGACATGAATTCGACGTTTAGTAAGCACACAACCCCCTCCCACGCACGCACACACACACACACACACACACACACACATACACATACACCGCGCGCGCACATCAAGTCTGTAGGTAATATTTTTCCCCCTAGAGAGCGGTAGAGCTGTAAATTCCTACATGTAATCTTCTTACATTTCCGTTTTAAGGCAAACCGCCTCATCACTTCCGTTTCCTATTCTCTATCTACTCGTTATTCATTACCTTTTCTTTCTTTCTTTCTCTCACTATTTACCCTCATCGTATGTAGGACTTTCACCGCCACCAGGACTTACAAGCCAGCGCCTGGAGTCAGACGCTGGAGCAAGAGTAGTCAGAATGGGTGATCAACCAGATGTCTGGTATGAGGAGGTGGATGATATGATTTGACGGTGATATGCTGGACAGGAAAGTTGATTATGCAGCAATGAATGACAGCCGAAACTGGAAAACCCGGAGAAAATCCATTCAAACGCCGGTCTCCTGATCAAACCTGGGTCTTTTTAAAGCTCTGAACATTATTATCCCGATTTTTTACTTTCACTACACGTATTATGTGCATAGAGAAAGTATCGTATTGCACCCAAAAATTCGATTCCGAGATTTCACCGAAAATACATGTTTTTGTCCCCCTGAATCCAAAAAAGAATTATTGGAAAATGTGTGTGTATGCGTGCGCGTGTGTGGACAGCATAGTTCAAAAACCAAAAGACCGTCAAATACCAAACTTGATATATCTTCCAAGGATGCAACGCGAAGATTTTCAAGAAAATCCGCCCACCCCTAACTACCTTTTATATGAAAACAATTCGGAAATATTTTTATTTTATCAAAAATAGCTGTAACGATTTTGATTAAAATCTCTTATATTTAACATATTTAATGCCAAATAATATGTATATCTTGAATTTTTTTGGAATAGCCTCTAAAAACCTCTCTGTTCTGGATGATTTTATTGAGTTTTGCATAACTGGTAAATCGTAATAGATAGACGAAAACTTACTACACAAAAAAATGTAGATCACGATCAAGTACACAATTTATGTCATATATATATTTTCGTGAAGTTCATCGTTTTTTAGAAATTCCTTGATTGTTGGTTTCAGCTTTAAAAAACTTATACTTTTCTCATACAGGCATTTGTCAACTCCTGTCCATACAAACAAAGGAACTTCAGTCACATAGCAACCATATTTTGACTATCACTTTAACCTATGGTACTCCATGTTTGCGCTTCTACTTACAAGGAAGCAAGTAATAAGACTATTTCTGCTATCTTTTCTCGATTAGTATAAAGTAAATAGAAGCATAAGCTGTTTAAAAATAATTTATTGCAGAGATATAGAAAAAGTAATGTGAATGCAACACATCAGAAGTTTTGTGTCAAGCTTTATACTTTTATTTGTAAAAGTACAAGACGTTTTTATTTACTGATAATATTATGAAAGAACTGTTGTTTTGTGCTACTTTATGCTGCGCTGAGCTCCTTTTAGAACGGCTTATACCTCAACATGTACATGTTTACACTGCCGACTTCTCCCCACTACCCTCTGTTTA
Source organism: Hymenopus coronatus (assembly GCA_030762935.1). Taxonomy (NCBI): domain Eukaryota; kingdom Metazoa; phylum Arthropoda; class Insecta; order Mantodea; family Hymenopodidae; genus Hymenopus; species Hymenopus coronatus. The sequence continues at coordinate 102,070,845 of CM060882.1, read as the reverse complement.
TACCACTGACTGCTTGGTGTGTTTGTAACTGTGTGTACTTCGGAACCCAAAACCGACTCTAGTTATAATACGTGACAAAAATACACTTGTTTACATCTTTAGTACTTAGAAATAATGTGTGTTACAAAAATGTATAACCGACACTTCGTAATTGACTGAAAGCCATTACCTTCTTTATTTTGTCGTCCGTTTAATTTAAAACGTGTTTACTTTCAATCCCTACATCTTTGTTATCCAAGATTTCCCACCTGGCGCCCTCTTTAAAAGCTTTCATTCTAATGCACCCTATTTATTTCATTAAAAAATTACAATACAAAGAACTGGATTAAAAACTGTGTATAGTGCAATGATTAATTTTAGCAAAAACTCCAGAATATGTGGCCCGCACAATAATATGTTTTACACGTGAGAATATCTTGGTCAACTACTTCAATATAATTCAATCCAAAACTTTCATCCGAAGAACGATTTAAGTAAATAATTAACCAAATTACTGAGTAATCGTAAAACTTCAGTTACCTGAAATGGTGACGCTCATCAAAGAATGCTATTTACTCACGTTATGTTACGATTAGTTTTGAAGAGAAGTGATCTCGAAATAAGCGATCTTTAGTTGATTACATACATAATATCGAAAAATGCCACAGGTTTGAGATTTTATTACTAATAAAGCCATGCGGGGATAAAATAAACCAAATAGAACGCTTCAGATATATGTATTTTTCTCTGGCACTTATGGAAAATGCACATAATGGATAGAGGAGGTATTGTATTCCACCCAATGAATAAAAAAGGAATTTTTAGAAACATGTATTTTTAGGTGGGTGGGTCTGTAGGTGGGTGGATGGGTGGGTGGGTAAGTAGGTAGGCATGTACGTACACAGCATAACTCAAAAACAAAAGTCAGTTAAATGCAAAAATTGGTATTAAGTTCAGTATCTTCCAGGTATGCGACAGGGAGATTTTCAAGAAAACCCTCACACCCCGAACTACCCTTTACGTGGAACATTTTTTTAAATTTTTCACTTTCTCAAAAATTGCTCTAATGATTTTTATCAAAATGCCATACGTTTAAGATTGTTTATGACAAACAATATGTATATTTTGAATTTTCTGGGAATAGCTTCCGAGGACCTCGCCATTCTGGATGAGTTTTGTATAACTTTTGAATTACAGATAAACAGTAACAGATAGTAGAATAGTTTCTGCAAAACAATGTAGAACTCAAGTAGAGTGGACCATTTTCGATATATTCCGATTTATTGGTTTCCATTATAAGCTACTTCAACTTTTCTCAAAACGGGAAGATAGTTTTTTTTTCGTATCTCATTTGTTTGCTCCTAACAAGCAAAGAGAACCAAATTTCAATTATTTCACTTAGCGGTCGACTTTCAAAAGACTGACTAGCTTTAGGCTAGAACAATCCCTTATTTTCCTTCTGCTTCTCCTTACAAAAAAACAAACAATAAAAAAAAGTCTGGCTATTTTAACCTGATTAGCAAGCTGTAGAAAAAGGATGCTCTTTTGTTTGTGGAACAGCTAGAGAGAGTCATGTGAATGTAAGACATAACCTTTTAAGATATTTGAACTAATATTTGTAAAATGGCTAGTAATCAAGGGAAAAAGTTGGTTGAAATAAACAATAAACAGTAGGTTTCAACAATTCTTTCGGTTAATCCAAAGATCCATTGGATACAAAGATGTGAATTTTCAAGATTTTTACGAATATTGTAACACTCAGATCACCGTGAACCGTATAACCACAACTCACAGTTTAACTGCGCACTGAACTGATCCTTAATTTTTCACTTTTAACCGCGTCCAAACTCTTCAACGTCCTAACTTTTCAACCGGGTGCTAGCAGTTTCTTATATAGACCCCGCATACAAAGAGGAAGCTATTTGAACCTCCCAAAGTAATCTACTGAAGCAGAAATTACCAAAACTGCGGAAAGGTTTACTGCGCGAGCCATTGTTTTGAAGGGTCGGGCGAACACCCCACACAGACGGTCGGGTAAGGGGACCGCACGCCACACCTCTCGCCTGGATATCTGAAGTAGTAACTCATAAATTACATTTAAAAACTTCTAAATTCAATAATCACAGGACATTGAAATTGCGCATTATATTTCATTCTATTCGCTGTCATAAGTCACATCAATATACATTCTAATATATCACAAAAATATCGCATAAGAGGTTAAAGCTACAAACAACATTTTAAATCGTGTCGAGGTATGCTTAGCTTACTATTGCATACCTTTTGCATATTCTTGTGCAAACGATCAATTACTGCTCCAAAGCACCTGGGTAAAACATTAGAAGTCGTGAAAGATCAACAGTAAAGTTATCGGAAATAGAGGATACTATATTTATTTTGCTTTGGACTGCCAAATGTTACAAAAATACTTGTAATCAGTCGAGTAATAAATATAATATATGTGCAAGTTTATCAGGCTTACAATTTGAAAACAGTGATAAAACACAAATTAATAGCAAAGGCTTAAAAGAAATGATTTAAATTATAACCAATTAAAAGGTTCTAAAGCTATTGCGTTATAAATATTGTTATATGTTATAGTTCTATAGGTTGACATTAAGGATTTTGAAGAAAAAAAAATCACATGAATTTGGTTTGGGAAGGTTTGTAAGAAACACTAGTGTAGTACCTCTACTTCTAATCGTCAGTCTAATTATGGACGTCTATTTAAAATTGTAGAGCACCAACTCGTCCTTTATTTTTGTAGTAACAACTTTTTCTTTGTTATATTTTATAGTTGTGTACTAGCAATGATTCAGTAATAACGAGGTGACATTAATTATAAACGTTTTTCAGAGCATTATAGAAATTTTAAACATAATTTCAATGAAAAGCATCGCAGTATGTGGTTGAGTGCGAGTATTCTTGCTCAGACTGGTGGTGTTGCCTGCTAGATGTCCAAATAAAGCTGTATTTGCGTTTCCTTGTGTACGAATCGCAGCAAAACACCTTCTTAGAGGCCTATATCTTCATTTCATAGCGATTACTAGAGCTCGGTTTTGGGTTCCGAAGCGCACACAGTTACGAACACACAAACAGTCAGGTGTATAAAGAGAGGGTAGTCGGTAGGAGTTAGTGTAAACATGCACAACGTTGATGTATATTCTGTTCCAAAAGTAGCTCACTACATGTATTGGCACTATATGCATCGTTCTAATTCATAAAGTAACTCAATGAAACAAGTGTTTTATAATATGATTATTAAATAAAAACGCCTTGCACTTTTACAAATACAAGTATAAACTTGATATAAAACACGTGGATACTGATGTGTTGAGCTTGAAAAGACAATTAACATAAATCAACCAATTCATTGCAGTGAATTACAAGATACATCTTACTGTATTGAAAGAAAAGCCTGTCCTCTGTCACTCAAAATAGATTTGAATCATCCTCAAGTTTGTTGCGTTCGTTTTTTCGACATTTTTCAATCTGCACTCTCTTTCTGTATTCGCTGGTTTATCTACTAGCAGGAATGAACGAGGCCAGACAGTGAGCAATGCTAGTTAGTGAACAGTTTTGAAACGGACTATAGAGACCACGCCTGCTCCGTTACGTTATAGTTATACGGCAATTTCATAGCCTCGGACCGAGCTCCAGTGATTACAGCATTGTTCATTGGTTCACTGTTGTGTTTCTGGCTTTTCAGGCCAGTCACATCAAGATCTCTTACATCAAGAAGGGTGGAGTCAAAAGTGGAAAGGAAAGTGAAGGTGGAAGGAAACCTTAACGAACGAAAAGAACTATTGCGATCTAGAAGAATAGGCTACGTTCTACCATCTCCTACTTTCCTGCATGCATTCTAAGTCTGCGATTTCCATTACTTATGTGCCTTAAAATGTTTTTCTTTGTTAGCTTCGTAACATTTATTTATTTAAACCTTTTTTTTATAATTGCAGAGCATTTTAACATCGTACTTTATAGATACTTAGCTTGTTAAGAAGTGGAGTTCGAAAGCTTCAAAATGAGGCTATTTTTGAAGCTCAAGTCAACAAATTGAATAGAAAATGACAGAGAATAAAGAAAATTCCGTACCTTTCTGTGAAATTATCCATTAAAGATTAATAGTATACCTATCATTAACAGCCTATATTAACTGTAATGGTAAATTAATGTACCCTAATAAAGTTAATATACCCATTTTACATTCTCGACTACTTTTTATGTAAGCTTTCCATAGTTTTACCTCACACATATTTCAGAAAATTATTCTAATATATATTTGAAGGCAATATGCTTATAATGTTTAATTTATTATAGAAAAAACTAAATACTAAGCTATATATCTTATGTATCCTGCTGTTAAAACTCACCTCAGATATCAGTAGATCAGTTTTCACTGGACTAGTAAAGGAATTCTGAAATGAAGTAAAAACAGACAGGCGATTAGTAAAAAATTACGAAATAGCTTCATTACACAGGACAAATGTACAACAGAAAACTTATTAACATGACTGAGGTATTTTCTCTTTCTCTACACCTTACATAGTGTATAGAGAGAATGCATTTTATATTGTGGTCAATTGATACCAATAGTTAACTAATCTATGAATCCTGGGACCTAGAGTACGTACAACGTTGTAAGTCGCCATTGGGGTTGTCATCTCAAAATAATTTGAGGTCAACTTGTGGTTTACCGGAAACATGCGAGTCAGTTGAGAAATTCAATGCTATGCCGGCACGTTGCCATGGCAGCTCAGTGGTAGAGCAAATGGCTAGAGACCGGAAGATCCGTGGTTCAAATCTCGTTTATGGCATTGAATTTTTCAGTCTGACTTCACCAGAATTCTGTGTAAAATAGTTTCCCATTTAAAAGCAATAAGATCACTTTATCAAAAATCCTTCATAAAAGGTAAGATATTTTCCAAATATATAAATAAAAGTAGTAGTCTTTAGCAGATTTGAAACCACTTCCTGAAAAATTTTAAGAGTCATGATATTTTATATAAATAAGTTAGTATCACATAATTGTTTACAAGAACAATACTGAAATAATTGACCTAATTGTGGGTTAAAAACTACGAAGTCCAGGACTAAAGTAGTTACGATATTGCAAGTTGCAATTGGGGCATGTCATTTAAAAATAAGTTTGAGATCTGCATGTCAGGTTTACCGAGAAAAGTGCGAGCCAGCTAAGGAATCTAATTATCGGTATGTTGAGATGGTAGCTCAGTGGTTCGAACAATTGGACAGAGACCAGGCGATCCGTGGTTCAAATCCTGACTATAAAATTGCATTTTTCAATCTAACTATCTTTCCAAGAGCAATACTGTTACTGAGTTAGTTGAGATGCCATCAACCTTTCAAGAAATGCATTTTTGCACAATATTATTCATTTATATTCATTTGTACGATTTCACTTCAAATTAAAAATATTTATCATGACTTTTTCTATATATCTGCAACAAATTACTGTTAGAAAGCTTATGCTTCTATTTACTTAATGATAATCGAGAAAAAATTAGTAGAAATAGTCTTATTGCTTGCTTGCTTGTAAGTAGAAGGGAAATAGGGGAGTACTATAGGTTAAAGTGATAGTCAAAAGCTGGTTGCTATGTGATTGAAGTTCCTTTGTTTGTATGGATACGAGATGACAAATTCCTGTATGAGAAAAGCATTTGTTTTAAAGCTGAAACCAATAATAAGAATATCTCAAAAACGATCAACTCCACCAAAAAAATGCATATGACATAAATTGTGTGTTTTAACGTGCTCTACATTTTCTGTGTGGTAAGCTTTCGTCCATCTCTTACGGTTTAGTAGTTATGCAGAATTCCGTAAAATTCATCAAGAGAAAAATAGTCTTCAGAGGCTATTCCCAGAAAATTCAAGATATACATTTTATTTGTCAGATACATATCTTCAATATACGACGATATTTTAATCAAAATCGTTAGAGCCATGTTTTAGAAAATAAAAAATTTCGAAAAAAGTTCCATGTAAAGGGTAGTTCGGGGTGGGGGGATTTTCTTGAAAATGTTCGTGTCTCATCCTCGGAAGATACCAAACTTAAATACCAAGTTTGGTATTCAACGGTCTTTTCGTCTTTGAGCTTTGCTGCCCACAGAAACACACACACACACATACACACAGACAGACAGACAGACACACACACACACGGTCATTTTTCTAAAAATACTTTTTTTCTTTTTGGATTCAGGGGGACCCAAAACATGCATTTCCGTAAAATCTCGGTATGGAACTTTTGGGTGTATTACAATATCTTCTCTATGCACTGTGTACATAGTACGTATGGAGAAAGTGAAAACAGAACGTAAATTTGTATTTTTGCGTTGAAGATGCGCGCGGTAATGCCAAATTGTGTCGCTTCGTTGTGAGCCCCAGATTGAGCAGCAATAATGTGTCTTAAGTCGCTCATGTCGCTTATCCAGTGTTACTACATAGTGAACTGGGCCCTCAACATTCAATGTTTCTAGCCCGGATTAGAATTTTCTCGAGATATCCACGTGTAATTCCAGTATAGGCTCATTGTTCAAAACGAGCGCTCAGAACAAGGATTGCCACCTACATCCAAATCTGCATTGTTTCAGACATCCTTTCCTAGGTGACGTGGCGGCTGGATGTCAGTAATTGACAACCTATGCATTTTATATCTTTAAAATATTACCATTATATTTACCTTATTTAATACCGTTTAGACAGCTTTTACAGAAGAAAACAATTCCAAAATCATACTAGCACTGCTACTTCCTGGGAAACACTAGAAGGAGACGAGCGAGGCTATGTGCAATTTTTAGAGCCTATAAGGGGGAATGGAAAGATATATCCAAGCGATTATTAAATCCATTATACTGCGGGAGAAATTATTATTTCCAAAAAATATGAAATAGGGGGAAAAAAACTGACATAGGTAAATTTTCCTTCGCAAATGGAACAATTAATGATTGGAATAAAATACCAACTGAGTTAATGACACTTTGCCTCAGAGTGTAAATAGTTTTAAAAAGAGAATAAAGAAGATTGACTTATATCTGAAATAGTATACATAAATATAGTGTTATCACTAGTATTATAAAACTTTTAATATTGTATTAATACTGTTATTATTACTATTGTTATTACTATTATTATTATTACTACTATTATGACTATTATTATTATGGTAGTATATTATGATGTATTTCATTCTGACAGGGTATTATATTACCCATGGCCGCGCCGTGCCAAATGATTAGACCACTCGCCTCTCACCTAGACTGCCGGAGTTCGATCCCAAGCGACCGCATGCGAGATTTGTGGTGGACAAAGCGGCGCTGGGGCGAGTTTTCTCCGGGTACTCCAGTTGCCCCCACTATCGCGTTCCACCGGTGCTCAATCATCATTCATACATCATCAGTGTCACCACCTGCGGTGACATAAGTAGTTAAAGCGGGTGTTAAACACTATCAAAAAAAATATATTACCCATATTATTTATTTATTTTAATTATATTGTACATTTTATTATTACATTGACATCGCTGCCACCGGACCATGCCCTAAATAATGAATTAAAGTATCTATCTCATAGTACTCGCTAAGGGAGCATTTACAAAAATCCACACCACCTATTTGATACTATAGGACATCAGCGGAGCAGCGGCAAGGTTGCACCATTGAAGAGCCTATACACGATAGCGCCACCTCCTTAAAACCTTCAATCCCAAAGCTACCTAGTACAAACATCCCAATTTTTTCCTGTGGCAAAACGCTAATAACGACAGGTACTCAGCAACGACACCTAGGTTAACAAGAACCAATCGGATTTTTATCGTCATCATCGCATCTAACGCTTCCTAGTAACCGTTGGTGCGGTTCATGACGTAGGATTCAGGTAACTGTGAGAGTAAGAATTTATGTCAACAAATGATTGACTATACCTTTTATATCCATATGTCAATTTGGATCGCTCATTAGGTTACTTGCTGGCCTCCTAGACCCGCGATTGCGGAGTCAAGACCGGCCCAGATCAATGGATTTAAGCTGTTATGATTTACTGGTATTAAAATAATTCTTGTGCGACGAAACTCCGACACACCGGCGGTGCTAATAACTGATTCTAGCTTGGATCGCTCATTAGGTTACTTGCTGGCCTCCTAGACCCACGATTGCGGAGTCAAGACCGGCCCAGATCAATGGATTTAAGCTGTTATGATTTACTGGTATAAAAATAATTCTTGTGCGACGAAACTCCTACACACCGGCGGTGCTAATAACTGATTCTAGCAAATTACAGCGTTGTAAGCAAATAAATATAGTTTATATCAATGTAGTAATTATACTGTATTTATTTGTTTTGTGTAGTACTATAATTCAAAAAGCTTTAGCATGTTCTCGTATATAAATAGCTATTTTTCCTCCTAAGACTTTCCTGTTTCATAAAATCTAATGACAACCAGAGTAACTTCATAAAATTATTTACAGAACATTCAAGATATATGCCTTTGTGTTTACTTTAGTTTACTTCCGTCCTTTAGTTTACTTTAGTAACTATTAAGGCTGCAATTTTGGGAAAATGAAAATGGAAAAATATTAACCTATAATGATGGGATGTATGTAGAATAAATCATCCTGAAAACCAAACTTAACACACCCTTACACGTTCAGTAGTGCTCAAAATTGTATTTCTGGATTTCGACAAGGTCATTCCTCCTCCCCACCTGCGAGGACAGGCGAAATCCATACCAAACCAGTGGAGAGAACAGCAGTTACAAAGCCAATGCCAACGCCTCGGCGCAGCACAACCGCCGACCCTTCTACATGGAAGCACGTATCGAAAGGTGAAAGGGAACGAGAAGGGATGGGAAAATCGGGGATGAAAGAAACCTCTCCAGCATTTGCTTGGTGACTAGGGTAAAACCCCGAAAATAACCATTAATCAGGAAGGTCAGCCGCGAGAATCGAACCCACGAGCAACCGAATGTGAACCTCACGCATTTCCGCGGAGCCACCCCACTCGCTGTCTATTGATATTAGCCGTTATGACAATAGACGATTTTAGGAGTAATTTGAAGAGCGACTTTTCTAAGTTAATTAATAGGCAATCTGGAATATTATTCTAATTATATTCTTTCTTTACGTCTCGTAAATTATGCCGATTTAGCTAAAAATATACAGGCATTTCTAAGGATTGCTGCAGATAAAACGTAGTACATTCATCCACTTTATAAATACCTTAAATTACAAAGTTACATTTCTCCACGTTTCTCCCGCGACCTGGGATTAAGTCTCATTAACTATCAAACTGACTAGCAGGCTAAAAAGCAGTTCAGGAAAACACAACCCATTCACAGAGCTATAAAAGGAAACTAGCATTACCTGTATGCATCCAAGCAACTTTTTTCATACGACTTTGGCTGTAGGGACCCCCCATCCAACTCGAATTCTGTTTCATACCTGGATTATTCCGCAGCAGAAGTCACGAACGCTTCACGTCACATCAAAATGTTGAATCGAATGCTGTGTTTTCTCTGACTTGTATTGTGCCTACTGGAAAATAGAATTTCGCCAGCAGCCATAAACATCGGTTTTCAATGCTCTTGTCAAATCTGCTGTAGCAGGCTCACTGCGCTTTTCGTAAGCAAGTAAACAATGCCCAGCGTCTTGAGTTTCCAAGCACGCAGAGAACGAACTAAGCAGGTTACATTGATGGCATACAGAGTGCTCCAAACTCTTGGGTCAAATAACTAACACTGTTTGTAGAGCAGTCAAAACTAAGTTTGTGAGATAGAACTATTGATCAAAATGTTTCTCTCAAGCACACTGGGATTTAGCATGACCAGTAATTTTCAAGCATTCGTATTGCTTGTCATAAACAGGTGCTATTTGCATGTATCGGGCGCATGCCAGTTCGACCACAATAACTATATTCACGATAATGTTTCAGCTAGGATTGTGACTGCTAGAAGCAGCTGCAAATACCTAATAAGATAGTTAAATGTAAATAAATAGCTATAATCAACTCTTCATGGTTTAGGAGAATTCTCCTATTCCGGTCTCATATTTTGTTCAGACCGTTTGCCTCTCTGAGTGAAACCAGGATTGGCAAGCCTGATACACTAAAAAAGTGAAGACGAGTGAATGCATTATAGTGGGCTGCTAGACATATTGACTTACCTAACTTGTTGTAAATTTAAACGATATTGTATTGTGTTGTAAAGGCTGCACTTCAAGTATAAATGAGTTTGAATGCACAGAGCTTATGTGTAATCATTTAGCAAGATAAACTGTTCAATAATGAAGTGCAGTGATATGAAATTTAGTATAGACGCTTTATCCGCCAATGTTTGTTTAAAATGCTTGTACAGTCCATTTTAGGTGTGTTTAGTTATAAACGAATGCACATCCTATACTAAGAAGGCAACATGTTTCTTCTCATATTTTAACTGGTCTTCCTATTGTTCTGTAGTTTAAAGGTTTATATTTATATGACTGTAATGGAATGCGAGAATTATCCATTCTTTGTAAATGACTTTTCCATTTTCTCTATTTATTTTCATCTTTTCTTTTAACAAAAATATATCTAATTTTCTTCTTATGTCTTCGTTTCTAACATCTTGTCTGTTACATCCTTTTACTCTCGAAGATATTCCTTTCTGCAGCTTGTTTTTGACTCCATTTTTTTTAAGTGGTCATGTCTCCGAACCATATAGTAAAATCGAAACAGCCATTGTCTTATAGAATTTTATATTTGGATCCTTTTGGGTTTTTCTTTTCAAGGTGTGAGCTATATTCCACAAATATATTGGAACTTACTCACTTTATTACTTATTTCTTCATTGCCTGTTTTGAAGGTTAAATTACAGCCCAAGTAATTACATTTTCCCACCTGTTTTAACACATTATATAACACTATCTTCGATCTTTTTATTTGTTCTCCTATAAATGCCACAACCTTTGATTTTTCTATTGATATACTTAAACCATAAACCTGGATAAATTTGTTTAACTTGTACATACTTATTTTCAACTTATCATCTCTGTCTTGTATTAACATCATGTCATCTGCAGAGAGTAGCACATTTATTTATTTTTATTCCTAATGGTATTTTATTTCATCTTTTAATTTTCTAAGAATATCGTCTATATAAATATTAAACAAAAGCGAAGATACACTACATCTTTGTCTTAAACCTTATTATCATATCTTGCAATAATAGTCCATTAACTCTATAATATATAGAATAAATTATATTATTAGATTGTGTTAGTATAAGCTTAATTTATAATGGAGACGGATCCAAATAATCTCATGTGCTCCAATCGCATGGCTTTCTGTACATCTCAGTAACAAATTATTGTTAATAAGCTTATTCCTCCATCTTCATTTTAATCGAGAAAGGGTTTTATTCCTAGTTCCCAATAAGTAGAAGGGAAATAAGGGGATACACTAGGCTATACCGTCAGTCAAATGCTTTGATATGGATATAAATTCAATTCTTTGCGTAGTCAGGTGTTGCCAAGTTCCCATATGAGAAAAGTATAAGTATTTTAAAACTGAAATCAACACCAAAGAATATCTTATAAACTGTCAACTCCATGAAAAAAATACATATAAGACATATAAAATGTATGGTTTAAAGAGCTCTGCATTTTTGTGTAGTACGTTTTTGTCATTTCTTACGGTTTACCAGTTATGCAAAATTCCGCAAAATGCATTCAGAATAAATATGTCTTCAGTGGCTATTTCCAGAAAATTAAAGACATAGATTTTATTTGCCATACTTTTATATACCTTTAATATACGATATTTTATAAAAATTGTTACAGCCATTTTTGAGAAAATAAAAATGTTCGAACATTTTTCCATGTAAAGGATAGTTGGGATGGGGGGGGGGGGATTTTCTTAAATCTTTGTGTCGTATCCTTGGGAGATGCTGAACTTAAATACCAAGTTTGGTATTTAACGGTCTTTTCGTTTTTGAGCTATGCTATCCACAGACACACACACACACATATACATATGGACCTTTTACTAAAAAGTATTTTTTTTTATTCAGGGGGACCCAAAACATTTACTTCCGGTGAAATCTCGTATCAAGTTTTTGGGTGCATTACAATACTTTCTCTACACACTATGCACATTGTACGTGTAGAGAAAGTAAAAATAGAACAAACTGTCGGGCAAAAGAGGGATTGTTCGCAAGGTCTTTTGGACAGCCATTATGCAGAGGGGTGTCAAAAATACAAAACAAAGATCCTTGAACTAAAAGACAGAAATCAAGCATTAGAGATGAATCTTCTCACAAAAATGCAAAGGTTACTTCGGTGCCTAAGTACCTAAGGGAAATGGTGGTGATTGGCTCTGAAAGTATATAGCACTAAACGCGAGAAGAGCTTAGTTTTAATGCTTATGCAGAAAGGGTGTTTTGTGTAGGTAGGTAGGTAGGTAGGTATTGAGGAGATGGAAGATAATATTTGTACACGATAGTTTTTCAGTTGTTCTCCATACTATGTCGTCACCCGTTCTTTTGATAATCTGTCTACCAATTACGACAGAGTATTATGTATTTTCGTAAGCAAAGAGATACGTGAAATATTAAGCCTCCCTTGTGAGCAAACGCATAAGGAGTTTCAGATAGGATCTCGTGTATATATATATATATATATATATATATATATATATATATATATATATATATATATATATATAACAGTGTATAATAATTGTTTAGATTCCTTTTGCGACGATTTGAAATATACACTCAAACTAAAGTGTTACCTATGAGGGGTTCTTGCTCCACCTAAAAACCCAGCTAGCTGGAGGGAGCAATATATAAATAATTCAGTTTAAATAACAATGGGGCATAAAATAAGTACGTATAACTAGGAGCTGGATCGACACATTCCGCTTATAGTTTGATTAGCGACTAATGACTATGTAAACAAGTGATTATAAGTTATACAGGGAATAAGAGCTATGGTGTGCACTGAAACTAAATACTGCCTAAACTAAGGATTTCACAAATTATGTAGGGAAGGAGGGAGGGAGGGAGGTAGGTAGGTAGGTAGGTAGGTAGGTGTGTGCATTTTATTCTCTGCTATTGGGTACTGCCCGATGGCAGAGTTAAATGTTCAAAATTCACTTATAATAATCTTAAGTTATATTAAGAATAGTTATACAACTAACATATTACATGTTTTTTTTAAATGCCTATCTACTTATTATTCAGTATAGCAATACTTGTGTGAATTAGCAGCTAGTTTATAAACAATTATGAAGCTTCAACATTAATACTGCACATTACTAATATATACATTAATAATAATATACACTATTACAGTTTTTGAAATCGTTAATTACTTCACAATGTTTACTCAAATTTACTAACATTTATTCTCTGAAAATGATTCCTAAACTTCTTTAAGGTCAGAGGGTAGCCCTGAAAGGCTGCTACATGCAATTCATTTCATTCTTCAATGATCCTATTAACAAAAGAAAATCTTCCTACGTCGGTGCTGTACCTTCTACCCTTAATTTTACACAAATGATCGTTTCATCAGTAGTATGTTGGGTTTTCTAACCTCTTTCTAACGTCCACCCATGCATTTAAATCAATATAAGCTTTAAATAGTGCGACTAACCTGTGTGTTTTACGCCTAACTTTTAGTGGCTTCGCCTTTTATAAGTCCAAAATCTTTACCTCTCTTTAAGAATTTAACCGCCCGTCTCTGTATCTTTTCCAGCGAATCAGTTTGATTAACCCTGTATGGTCCCAGCATATTCCATAACTGGCCGCACTAAGGACTTGTAGGCAGTTTCCCTGGACTTTGCGTTCCCCTTCTTCAGTGTTCTCATTACGAAGTGCAATGTCTTCCACGTTTTCCTAGATGTCAAGTATTGCCGGATGGGAAGATCAGATAAATTCTACAAGCATACTCCCATATATAAGCAGATGTCCACCTGTGGAAATTGTTCCCTGTCCATATGATAGCTATGAATAACTTTCCCCTTACTACGACTAAAACAATTGACTTACTTTTCCTAGCATTAATTGTCATTTTATTAGTGGCGGCCCACCTACTTATTTCATTTAAGAAAGATAAGAAAAAATAACGGACCCAGTACCGAGCCTTGGGGTACGTCCGAACTTACAAAACCCTTAAAGACTTACACTATTACAGGAATCGAACTCTTGACTTTTGGAATAGCAGCTTCCGCGTTACTCATTAAGCCACCAGAGCAGTTATGTTAGGGCGTTGTTAAACATGAACTTGACATACACCTATAATTTCTGAAAATATGTTTCATTCCTGCTCCAATATCGTGTTATTTATTGATACCAAGCTGATTTTTCTTGTCTAAAATAAATGCAAACAAGAATTATTTTATGCATGGCTTGGAAGTTTATCACATAAAATAATTACGTACAAATCTTATCTTACATAGCAAGTAAATAAATGTTGCGAAAATTTTCAAGAAAATCCCCCTTCCAAACTACTATATACATGTAGGTAATATTTATAAAATTATATATGATTTTTCAAAAGGCTCTAATTTTGAGTAAAATACTATATTTTAAGATATTTTCATGACAAATAGAATATGTATTTTGAATATTCTGGCAATAGCCTCTGAAATCCTTTTAATTTTGGATGACCTTAATATAACTGGTAAACCGTAAGGCATATGCAAAATATAACTGAAAAACATGTAGATTCCATCAAAACGTAGTTTATAACAAATCCTTTTGGGGGGGGGTGGCGAATTTGCCATTTTCAGGGTATTCCTTATTTTTTGTTTAAATCTTCCAATAGTTAGCTTTTCAAAAACAAAAAGTTTTGATTTTATAATTTCTTGCATCCTGGTCATGGAAATAGAATGTAATTTCAAGTTATCACATAGCGCCTAGCTCTTAAAAATAGCCTAGCGAGTTCCCCTATTTCTTTGTATTTACAAATACTTTCTGCTAACGTTTATCTAAATTCGCATAAAGTATATAAAACGATTTTGTAAGAATATATTAACCAGAATAGGTGAATACACTCATGTAAATGTCACACATGAGATGTTTCTTTGCTTGCCCCTCATGGACCAATTAGAGAGTACCAGTTTTACAACTGAATGAATTGTATGAGGCCAGGTTATCTGCAATTCATTCTATATGAGTTGGCTATAGAAATAGATAATTACCCAGTAATTGACAAGTGCTCCTTTCAGCACACTACTCAAAGGCTCGTCATCTATTTGACGAATCATTGCTAACCTAAGAATGATTAGTTAGGGAATGATTGTTCAGCAAGGTAAAGTCTTCCAGACGATGTCTCGATGCTGGGAACCGAAACAGGGACCTCCGGAAAGCATGGTTATCGCGGGGCCATCTCACTTGGTTGTTGTCAATGTAACTTCAAAACAATAGCAGTAAATAAATTATCAACTAGAATATGA
Source organism: Hymenopus coronatus (assembly GCA_030762935.1). Taxonomy (NCBI): domain Eukaryota; kingdom Metazoa; phylum Arthropoda; class Insecta; order Mantodea; family Hymenopodidae; genus Hymenopus; species Hymenopus coronatus. The sequence continues at coordinate 102,055,419 of CM060882.1, read as the reverse complement.
TGAGGTTTTAAGTAAATAAACGGTGAAGAAATTACATGTTTCTTTCCATTTAATGCATATATACCTTAACCGTGAAAAGATTGTATGACAGAGTTTGTACTTGAATTAATTATGTTACTAACAACATAAGACACTTTTTTGAGTTTCTGAGTTACATGTGAAATCATCTTCTCTGGAGTAGGTCTCATAGTTTAAAACGCATTAACACTATAAACTATTGGACAATGATGATATTGAAGTTGTGAATATTCAGACTTTTCAGATGTAGAATTTGATTCATATAAAATTACACAAAATTAATTAGATCCTTATAATATTCCTCAGGCTTTTAATGAAGGTTTTATATAATTTAAAAATCGGATGGGTTCCATTCACATGACTTTCTCTACATCTCTGCAAAAAATATTATTAAAAAGCCATTGCTTCCATTTCCTTCATGCTGATCGAAAAAAAAAAAATAGCAGATATAGTCTTATTACTTGCTTCCTTGAAAGTTAGAAGCGAAATGAGGGATTATCATAGGTTAAAGTGATAGTTAAAAGAAGTTGCTATGTGACTGAAGTTCCTTTGTTTGTATGGACAGGAGTTGATAAATTCCTGTATGAGAAAAATTAAGTTTTTCATAGCTGAAATCAAAAACAAGCAATATCTCAAAAGAAATCAGCTCCAGAAAAAATGTATATAACATAAATTGTGTGTTTTAAAGTACTCTACATTTGTTGTGTGGTAAGCGTTTGTCCATCTCTTATGGTTTAGCAGTTATGAAAAATTCAGTAAAATTCACCCAGAATAAAGTAGTCTTCAGCGGCTATTCCCAGAAAATTCAAAATATACATTTTATTTGTCAGGTAAATATCTTTAATATACGATGTTTTTATCAAAATCGTTAGAGCCATTTTTTACAAAATCAAAATTTTCGAAAAAAGTTCTATGTAAAGCGTAGTTTCAGGTGGGGGGATTTTTCTCAAAATCTTCGTGTCGCATCCCTGGAAGATATTTAACTTATATACCAAGTTTGGTATTTAACGACTTTTCGTTTTTGAGTTATCGTGTTCACAGACACACGGACACACACACACGGACCTTTTTCTGAATATTACTTTTTTGGATATATGGGACCCTAAAACATATATTTCCCGTGAAATCTCAGTATCAAACTTTTTGGTGGAGTGCAATACCTTCTCTATACACTATGTACATGGTACGTGTAGAGAAAGTAAAAAATTCATTTATTGCAGATACTACATAACTCATTGACTTGAGTGGTTTCTGCCACTATACAGGTGCTAGGGGTATTTAAGTGTAATCTTCATTACAACTCTGCTAAACAGCTGTTTATCTTCATAAGCATGAATTAGAGGGAACAATACGCTTCTGTAGGAATAGTTTATTATGGAATATGTAGAGAAACTCATGTGAAAGGACATCAGATTTATTGAATATGTTATAACTTCTGTGGATCATCTTTTTCACAATTCTATTGGTGACTTAAATGAATCACACAGACTGAAATCAGAGTCGGTGCTAGCTGTGCCAGGGGTCCCAGGTTCTATTCCGGGCTGGGGGGTGGAAATTTTTCTCTAGTCCAGATGACTTCCTTTGCTTTTCAGAGTCTGGAAGTATAAATACGAGTGTGAATGAGTGTGCATCTAAGGAATAAAATTAAAGAAAATATAAACCCAACGGCAACAAACAGCACATGATTTAACACTATCACCAATAGGCAATATGCTCCACAAAAAAATGCCGCCGAAAAAAAACACAGTTAAATGGTGGTTATAATAGGAAAAACAAAAAAATAAGCATCAGTCAAAGCTTTCGCTATGACAAAATTAGACTCCCTTAGCATGGCCACGAGTGAAAGAAAACAGACATAAAACGAAGGACGACCACCCATTTGAGGAACGTACGAATATAAGGATTTTATAATTTTAACCAGTAACAAGGAATATCTCGGAAATGGTTAATTCTACATAAAAAGTATATGACCGAAATAATCATTCAAAATAAGGAGCAATTCAGAGGCTATTCTCAACAAATTTAATATTTTACTTTCCAAGCAAATATCTTTGATATGAGCTATTTTAATGAAAAACGTTAAGAGCCATTTTTGAGGAAATCGAAATTTTTTAAAAATCTTCCATGTAAAGGGGAGTTGGGATGGGAAGATTATCCTGAAAATCTTCGTGTCGTATTTTGAGAAAATATTTAACACCAAGTTTGGCATTTATCGGACTTTTCGTTTTTGAGTCATGTTGTCCACAGACACACGCACATGCGTAAACAAAGACAGACCACACACACTCGGACCTTCTTCTAAAGCACTTTTATAGATCAATAGTCCTGAAAATATGTATATCCAGAGGATAATTTCAATTTTTGAGTGGAATACAATATTTTCTCTACCTATTAATTACGTACGTATATAGGCAATAATTGGTAGAGAAAGTAAAATCTGTCATGGCGATTCCTGGAAAGATACATACAATAAAGTATTTTGTCTCCCATGAAAACTTGTTTCTAAACAAGAGATTTAACTCAGCTTTTTCACAACCTCAAAGTGTATCTTTGTATGGCATATACTTCATAAGTCATTATACTCTAATACAAATAGTTATTGGAAAATATCTACACATAGTTAATACCAGACTGCGGGTTCATCTGTTTGCTGTCTGCATTGCTCTTTTGTTTTCACACACCTGGTACATGTATACAGCTGCATCTGGTTCTTTCTACGAAAACCTCTGGAGGTTAAATGTCAATCAAAGTGCCAGAAGGTATCGGTGCAAAGAAAAGTTATTACTTTTGTAAAACCTTAGATGTGTCAATGATTGATCTGCAGGAAAAAGCAATTTCAGTGAACTTGTATAAAACTACATCTGTGGGAAGCCAGAAATTAATCTCCAATAAAGTGAAAAAGAAAATATGTTGCAACTGAAACTTTGAAAGAGGCTTGTGTGGAACCATATTTGTAAGAGTTCACTCATGAAACGCTTGAGTTTAGAAAGCAATCAGCACAATTCACTATCCGTAGGTGCTAGGCCTTATTGCATACGACCGTTTTTGCTTTCTCTACTACATATAGAAAGAGGAGAAATATTGCATTCCAAACCAAACATTAAAGCAGAAATTTCACTAGAAATACACGTTTTCAGATCTCCTGAATAAAATATATTTAAAAAACATCTTATTTGTCCCTTACATCTTTTAAGCTGTTATGTAATAAAAATGTTAGGTTGTAAAATTTAAATCTCTTTGCAAAGAGCCAGCAGAAAAAACAAAACAAAACAGAACGAGACAAAACAAGAAAAAAAAAACCCTGATAAATTCCGTTCGCGTAGTTTTTTTTCTCTACTCTGCAACAAACTGTGCTTACAAAAGCTTACTCATCCACGTACTTAATTTTTCTGCCACCTAATTGGGATAAACGTGAGCAGAAATGGACTTTTACTTGCTTTCTTGCAGGTGCAGCAGCATTTAGGAAACACGTTAATCTAAAGCTACAGTTAAATACTTTAAGAGCTGGTTGCTATGCGATTCTCTTTGTTATCACTATTAATGGAAAAGAACGAATGACAACTTCCTATCTGAGAATAGTATTAGCATAATTTAATTCAACAACAAGGAACATTTCGGATATGCTAACTCCACGATATGAAATAATTCTCTTTATTTTCTCAGAAGCTTTTCGAATATTTTATTACAGAAATCTTGTTGCTAAACAAAATAAACGTGAAAACATAACCAAATGTAATTATTAAAACATAGTTATACGAATCCTCATAATATGTCCCCGACACTTTTTGTGTAGTTGCAGTTTGTAATTTCTTACAGTTCCCAATTATGTAAAAGACGTACTGAATGAAAAGGAATTCTGTTGCGGTTTCCAGAAAATTCAAGATTTAAATTCTATTTGTCATTAAAATATCTTAAACACAGGGTATTTTAATGAAAATGGTTAGTCATTTCTGAGAAAATCATAATTTTCAATAAATGTTCCATAATTATAAAATGAGTTTTAGAGGGGGATTTAATACTCATTAAATATTCTAATATATGGAATTTACATAAAATTGTTAGAGGTATTTTTAAACTTTAAATTTTCCGTGTAAAGGGTAGTTTGGGGCGAGGGACGATTTTGTATAGTAGTGAACATAAATAAGTAGGCACAAAGTTTGGTATTTATCCGACTTTTCGCTTCCGAGTAACTGTTTATACACAGACAAACACAAACACACATATAGACACATATACGTGCACATGTTTACATAATTTTTCTAAAAATGCTTTATTTGGGCTCAGTGGCCCGGAAAACATATATTTCTGGTAAAAATATCTGTATCGAATGTTTGGGTGGAATGCAATATCTGTTCTACCTGTAATGAATGAGGCAGAAAAAGTAAGAAAACCCCTACTATTTAATTTTTGGATTTTAAAATTAGTTGCATATTTTAGTTTCTATATTGCTTACAGTTAAAAACTCCTTGTCTGGCAATTAAAGGCCTAGAAAAACGTAAAAAATTAGTGTGTAAATGCAATAAAATTGAATCTCTGGTTTATTCATCATCATTAGAATTATTTTAAGGCACAAATAAAAGTTACACTACTGAAAAGCTCGTCGAGAATCTTGTTGTTAAACTCTATAATATTTAAAATTCAATATTAGGTTTACAACAGTGCTTTTCCAATTATATAACAACATTACAGTGCAACTAAAAATTCCTCCTTTTATTAACTAATTTAATACCAACTAAAAACTATATATTATAACCTAAAAAATGTTTTACAAAAATAACTAAAGTGTCACTATCAAAAAGTAAAGAAAAAGCCAAGAAAATTTTGTCATTAAAATGCGAGGCAATCGTGTTAAAGTTCTGGAAAATCTGTACGTTTCCTTAAGAAACTAAATCCCTCGTTGATACAAGTTTTTACAATTGAAATATTCCAATTATACGCTTTAATAACACAAATCTTACGCTTCTTTTATCTTTTTTCTCCACTACATATAGAAAAAGAGGATATATTATATTTCACCCAAAAATTCGATACAAGATTGTATTTGAAATACGCTTTTTAAACAATTACTTGCTTTAAATCATTTTATAATGCTAAAAAGTTATCTCAAGTCAATAGGCCATTTTATTTTGAAGTGTTTGTTTTAATGTTGTATTGCTTTATTACTTTTTCTAGTACATATATACATAGTGTGTACACAGTATGTATGTAGTGAAGGTATCGTATTCCACCCAAAAATTCAATGCCGACATTTCACGGGACATATATATTCCGAGGTGCCGGAATCCAAAACAAGCATTTCTAGAAAAAGGCCCGTGTGTGTGGAGAGCATAACTGAAAATGAAAAAAATAGGTACCAACTAGTATTTCTTTTTAGTACTTTCCAAGGATGCTACACGAAGACTTGGTCTTTACATGGAAAAATGTTCAAAAAGTTTGCTTTTCTCAAAAATGGCTCTAACCATGGAAATCTTGGTAATGAAATGCTAAGTAATGTGAGAATACAGGGGGATTAAAACAACTGAGGAACAGCACTACTCATAATATCTATGAATACTGTAGCCTAAAACGTTAGCCGTTAACCTGAAAATCCATGTTTCCCTGTGGAAGTAGAAAGTAAACTTTTCAATCTTGCTGACGGCGAGTCTAAGCGTTACAAACTTTCATGAACTGCTTTTGCAGTTATGCATTTCAAGGACGTTTGAAATTACAATAATCTTTCCCAACTTTGTTGGTTCACATTCTCAACTTCCAACAGTTGTTTCAAACTGCAGCTTTTGAATTATTTGCTTTACTAGCACATTTCTAACTCTGTTCGCCTTATTGTTTTGAATGCGGAGGTAATTCTGTCTTTCTGTCTTTCTCACCTTTTTTTCCTTTTCCACATTTAACCTTTTTCTCCTTTTTTCTCCAAACCTCCTTTTTTATTCTTTCTTTCTTCCTCTCTTAACCCTATAAAGCTCTATATCACACAACTTCATAGAATCAATACAGATTTTTCTGGCAAAAAACTTAAAATATTAAGTAAAAGATTTACTTAAAACATAAGTAAAACTGTGCCAGCTTTAGTGCAAACAGAACTAAATTGTTTCTCGTAGTAACCCAGTTCACCTTGCATCCATGTTGTTTAATGGAAACAATCAAGCAACACCTTACGCAATGCAAAGGTTTGCAAACTTTATGCTTGCGTTGCGTAGGTAAAGGAATAATACTGTGTTATTTGTTCTGTGAATTATTGCCTGTTCAACAGCCATGCGAGATTTTACAGCCCCTACTGTATATATGCACACTCAAAGAATTAAAATACCCCTGCAAATATTCGCTGACTCCGCCTATGTCTTCCACCTGTTTGCTATGCTCTTACAGGCGTATCGAACAGCCAACATTACCGAAGGGAAGGGGATTAATATGAAACATACTTTGCGACAAATGAAGTTGTGACTTGTAACCTAGTGATCACTAAACTTTCTGGAAGGACAACAATCCACCCTTGCACAAAATTAGGTTAATCTTGAATAGGTAGAGTCACAGTGAAAAAATCAATGCCATAGCCGGGATTTGAACCACGGATCTTCCGGTCTCCAGCTGGTCGCTTTAACCACTGAGCTAACATGGCAACATGCCTGTATAGGATTAAACTGCTCAACTGACTCGCATATTTCCCTGTAAACCACAAGGTAATCTCGGATTATTTTGAGATGGTATACCTATCCAACTCCTGCCCAACATACAGCTTGTTGTGAAAAGAAACAAACATTAAATTAACACTAGGTTAACGTCTTCTCTGCTTTACGGACTCAAGTTCTTATCCAAGATAATTCGCGCATGTGGTGGACTAAATTAACAAACTGCTTATACAGCTCAACCTGTTCTGAGAGACTGTCGAGCGGGGTTGAGAGATGAAGGGATAAATTAGCCAATCGATTTTGCCTTTTCTTACTCGTGAGCTGTTGTACCTGAATGGCATTATAATTGTGGAAAGACCTGAGTTCTCGCCAAATATTCACATGTTACAAAAAACCACAGCGCCAGGCACGAGAAATAGAAAAGGGTCAGAATAATAAATACGAGACATAAGATGCACATTCCAATTATTTTTAGTTTAATTCAATAAGATTATTTAATTTATATATATTAAATACTTATTATAAAAGCTATAAATTCAAAATATTTTATAAATGTTCATATTATTGACATTGGATTTTTATGATTTTCTATAATAACTATTCCTTTTAATGCTTTATTTTTCATGTCTTTTGAGTGAAGATGTGTTTTTCCATTTTAAGTGCCGTACCATGACGCTAGAGGATTTTAAATTTCTTATAGTTGTCATTAAAGTGTTGCACGAGTTGTGTCTGAATAATTTATATAACCTATTTATTTATAAAATATTGAGTTAATTTTAAAATTTAAAACTTTCGGGCTGTTTTGCTGTTTAAAATATTTCTACCTAACGTTTCGTCCCTGTCTGTGAGGGACATCTTCAGAGGTAATGTGCTCACGTCGCTAACTCGGAAAGAATTACCGAGATGTCCCTCACAGACAGGGACGAAACTTTAGGTAGAAATATTTTAACTAAACATCTTTTAACCTACAGGCCACGGCAAAATAGCCCGAACATTTTAAATTTTAAAACTATGAACACCGGCCGTGAAAGCTTACGCATATATTGAGTTAATTTATTTATATGATACTGTTCGGTATGTTTTGCGTGCACTTGAAAGATTTCCACATTAATTTACGTATCTAGAAACCCATGCCAAATGCTTGCGTTACATTTACAACTGCATTGTGAATGGTCTTCCCTCGCGCTTAAGTTGCGTTATTTTAGTGCTGCGACTTCAATATGAATGTATTTGAAGAGTTTCTAAACATTGTAATTCGTTATTAAGATATTTCGATTCTTACTCTCTCTACAGCTTTACTGTGGTAAATAGAGGTAGTATTTATTACATTCTATTAACATTTTCGATACCGAGATTTCGTTGAAATATACCTTGTGAAGTGGCCAGAATTCAAAATGGCACTTTTAGAAAAAAAGCAATCGTGTGTGTAATTGAATAGTACAAAAACCCTTAACTGAAAAATTGCTGAAATACCTACTTTGGTCTTTTAGTTCAGCATTTTCCAAAAAAGCTATTCGAAGATTTTCAAGGTAATCGCCACCCCAAACTACTATTTCTGAATATTTTTATTTTCTCAAAAATGGTTTAAGCTATTTACATTCAAACACCTAATGTTCACGATATTTCAGTGAAATAGAACATTAATTTTAGGATTGAATACACACTTCCATATGAAAACAGTAGAAATAAAATAAGACGCCGGAGACAGGAGAGTTTTCAGCCGTGATTAGCAGAATTATATGTATACCAAAGTTTCTTATTCATCTTTATAATAATTTTAAATTACGTTGGCTTAGTGAATTACAGTTTGGTGATTTTTCTTTTTCAAAAGAACTGCGAGAATCATGTGGCGGTTTCTATTAATTTCTCTAGCAGGTATCTACATACAGTGTGCATAGCAGTTAGAGAAGGTATTGTATTTCCCCAAAAATTCGATGTCGAGATTTCACTGGAAATATGTCTTTGGAGATCCCCTGGATCCGAAAAAAAGAATTGGACAGCATAGCTTGAGAAACGACAATACCGTTAAATACCAAATTTGGCAAGGAAGCGACACGGACCACAAACTACACTTTGTATGAAAAAAATTTGAAAATGTTATTTTTCTCAAAAATAGGTCTAACGATGTTGATAAAATGCCGTATTATTAGAAATTTAACATCACAAGTAAAATATATATTTTGAATTTTCTGGCAACAGCTTCTGAAGAACACTTTATTCTTGATGAGTTTTGTAGAATTTGCATAACGGTGAAACCGCAAAGAATAGACAAACATTTTCAACAAAAAAGTGTAGATCTCGTGAAATAATATTGTATATGTCATATACGGTTGTAGAGTTGAGCGTTTTTGAGATATTTTTTGTTATTGGTTCCAATTTTAAACTGCCAAACTTGTCTCAAAGGGACCATGCAAAGCAAACCGAACCTCAATTATATCACATAGCGACCACCTTTTCACTTGAGCCTAATGCACTCCCTTATTTCCTTTCTTCTTAAAAGGAAAGATGTAATAAGACCAATTCGCTAATGTTTATCTGGAATGCACGATGTACATAAAAAAAAATCTGATGTGTACCATTCACATGATTTTCTCCATATCCCTGCAACAAGTAATTCTTAAAAAGCTTATACTACTATTTACTTTATGTTAATCAGAAAAAATTAGCAGAAATAGTCTTATTACTCGCATCCTTGTAAGTAGAAGCGAAATAAGGGACAACCGTAGGTTAAAGTGATAGTCAAAAGCTGGTTGCTATGTCAATGAAGTTCCTTTGTTTATACGGATAGGAGTTGACAAGTTCCAGTATGAGAAAAGTATACGTTTTTCATAGCAGAAACCAAAAATAAGGAATGTCACAAAAACGACGAACTCCACGAAAAAAAAATGTATATAACACAAATTGTGTGTTTTAATGTGCTCTACATTTTTTGTGTAGTAAGCTTTTGTCTATCTCTTACGGTTTTGCAGTTATTCAAAATTTAGTAAAATTCATCCAGAATAAACTACTCTTCAGAGGCTATTCCTAGAAAATTCAAGATATACATTTTATTTCACAGGTAAATATGTTTAATATAGGAAATTTTAATCAAAATTGTTATAGCCATTTTTGAGAAAATCAAAATTTTCGAAAAAAGTTCCATGTAAAGGGTAGTTGGGGGTGGGGGGATTTTTCTCAAAATCTTCGTGTCGCATCCCTGGAAGATACTAAACTTAAATACCAAGTTTGGTATTTTACCGACTTTTCGTTTTTGAGTTATCGTGTTCACAGACACAAGGACACACGGACACACACACACACACATACAAACACACACGGATCTTTTTGTGAAAATGCTTTTTTTGGATATTGGGGACCCTAAAACATATATTTCCGGTGAAATCTCGGTATCGAATTTTTGGTGGAGTGCAATACTTTCTCTATACACTGTGTACATAGTGCGTATGGAGAAAGTAATAATATTTTATAAGAATATGTTGTTTTATGAAACAGCCAGAGAAAGTCATGTGAATGGAACACATCAGATTTTTACTTTCTCTACACGCATACTACATGTTGCCCTCCGTAGTGTAATGGTTACCATGCTAATTTTATTTACCCAAGGTGGCGGGTTCAAACCCGGCGGAGGACGATAGATATTTTCGGGTGTAAAAATCCTTAGCATGGCTACCTTCGGAAGGGAAGTAAAGCCGTTGGTCCCGTGTCGTAGATTTACGGCACGTAAAAGAACCTCAAGCCTGATAGAGAGCCCTCCGAGCAAAATTAACCGGTTTTTCACGCCCAATATAGAATGGGACGCTGAGAACCACAGTAGTTGAAGAGCGTCCATAAAAATAACACGCCGTTTACATAGTGTATAGAGAAGGTATTGCACTCAAAATTCCATTCCGAGATTTCACCGGAAGTACATGTTTTAGGCTCCCTGAATCCCAAAAGAAAATTAGAAAATATCCGTGCGTGGTGTGTGTGGGGGGGGGGGGTGAGCAGCACCGCTCAAAAATGAAAAGTCCCTTACCAAATTTGGTACGTAAGTATTTTCGAAAAGCTTTATTTTCTAAAAAATGACTAACAATTTTGATTAAAACAATAAAGATTTTTACATGACAAAATATATGCCTAACTTCAATTTTCTGGGAATAGCCTCTGAAGACATGTTTATTCTGGATGAATTTTACGGAATTTGCAATAAATGGAAAAGATAAGACAAAAACTTACCACACAAATAATGTGCGTTAAAACACACAATTTGTGCTACATATATTTGTTTCGTGGAATTAATCGATTTCTCATATGGGAACTTGTCGACAACTTGGCCACGCAAAGAAACGGATTTCTATACCACAGCAACCACATTTTAAAGCATTTGACTGTCGGTTTAGCCTAGTGTGTTCCCTTATTTCCCTTCTACTTTGGAAGCTAGTAATAAGGCCATTTGATAATTGTTTTCTCAATTAACACGAAATAAATAGAAAAATAACCTTTTTATCAATAATTTGTTCCGGAGATGTAGAGGAAGTAATATGAATGGAATCCAGCATATTTATTTTGTTATTGAAGCCCAGGAGTCACAGTCGTGCAACCGACCGTAGCTTAATATTAGCTGCAAGAGAAAACAGAAAGCTGGCGATGTCAAAGACCATTTTGTGCATCTCATCCTACGTGTAAAATTCTCTAGATAAAAAATCGTATCCAGTACGCCGAGGGAGCATAAAAATTAGATACTGCTGCAGTAGCAGTCGCTTACAAGAGAAAACAAAGGAAACACACTTGTTCCCTGGAGCTATCCGCAAGCAAGTTAGATTGTATTGGAGAATAAACACAGCATCTCCCTTCACCGTTAGCAGGCGACATCCTATGAAGCACTTCCAACATTGTTTACCTCTGTCTCATATTGCATGGCACTGAGGTAGCAGAAAGGTAGCTATCATATTTCAACATCTTCTGTGCAACAAGTGTGTGATGAAAGCACAAAAATATAGGGGCTCTGTTGACGGTATCGAATCTCGAGAAACATCCTGTTCTCACGGAATGCCACAGCGAGTTGCTTGTTAATAATGTCTGAGTTGCCATATTATGTATGTTATCTCGAGCACTCGCAATACAGTACCAAATGTAGCTCATAGATACGCAAAACATCCCTACTCCGAAGGATTTCCAGTCTAAAGTTACCCAATATTGAAGAAAAGTCTTGAAAATAATGAGGAAAATCCTATTTGTTCCATTCACATAGCTTTCTCGACATGTTAAAAATTATTGCTAAAACGTATTCTTCTATCTACTTCATGCTAATCGCAATACAATTAGCCGAAATGGTTTTATTACTTTCTTCTTTATAAGTAGAAGGGAAACAAGTGGCATTGGCTAAAGCGATAGTCAGATATTTTAAAAGCTAACAATGACTGAGATTCCTTTGTTTGAATGTCTAGGAGTTCAATGACAATGACAACTACTCTTAACCACTCATAAAGATATCGGAACATTATATATTCATATATCTTTTTAATGTTTCATTTATATAGTCACCTTTAAGCTTTAGAAACAACTCGTTCGCTGTCTCTAGGTTCTTTATGTTGGGTTTAAATCGCTTTTATTTTTCTTAAACACATACACATTCACTCTCACATATACACCTCCAGAATCTTTTGGAAATCAGGAATAACGCTGCTTAAAAAAATGTCCTGCCCCAGCCGGGAATCCAACCCGGGACCTCAGCGTGAGAACTCAGAACGCTAACCACTCGATCACGGATGCAGTCACTTGGTGAATGAGCAGGTATATTAGGGACATCTTTAAGATTTTAAATTCCATTTACAGTATTTATACACTATAGTAAAAATAATTTCATCACATAGAACAAAGGATTTTCAATCACATAAAATAGTTGACTATCGCTTATGGTACTCCCATGTTTCCTTTCTACTTATAAGGTAGCAAATAATAAGACCAATTCTGTTAATTTTATCTCGATTAGCATAAAGTAGATATAAGAATAGCTTTTAAAAATAATTTGTGACAGAAAATGTAACGTGAATGGAACACATTCGATTTTCTCGTATGATAAAAACATAAGTACTTTAAATCTGAAACTTCTAACAAGGAATATGTAAGACACTGTCAGTTCTACAAGCAAGAAGAATATAACAATGGAAGAAAAGACGTATATGACATAAATACAGTGTTTTAACGTTTTCTGTGCAGTAGGTGTTTGTCTATCTCTTATGGTTTACCAGCTATGCAAAATTCAGCAAGATTCATCGAGAATAAGGATTTCTTCAAAGGCTATTACTAGAAAATTCAAGATAATTTATTTTGTAAAGTAAGTATATTTAATGTAGTACGATACTTTATTCCAACTCTTATATACATTTTTGATAAAAACAAATTTTTTTGAAAATTATTCCATGAAAAGGATAGATTGCTATAGAGGGATTTTCTACAAAATCTTCGAGTCGCATCATTGGAAGATATTGAGCTTAAATAGATGCAAAGTTAGATACTTAGCGAAATGTTTGTTTTTGAGCTGTACTGTCCCCAGACACATACACTGACCTTTTTCTAAAAATGATTATTCTTTTGGACTCCAGAAATCTTAAATCCTGTATTTTCGGTGAAATTTCGAAATCGAATTTCTGGGTGGAATACATCTTCTCTATACCTTCTGTATATAGTACGTTTAATGAAAGTAAAAAGGGTAACTTAATCATTACTCTTTTTCTTCTCTTTATTGCCGTATTATGCTAAGCTTACAGGCTTTTCAATCCAGAAAAAAATGTCACATTCACACAGCCTTCTCTACTCATACTGCAGCAAACTACTCTTAAGATTTAATTTATTTCAGTTTATTCCCGCTATCAAGATAAACTTTTAGCAGTAATGTTTTTGTTTTCTACGATATTATTTCATTGCACAAGGTGAATAAGGATATACAATAGGTTAAAATAATTTAAATGTGATTACTCAAGTATAATTACTTACAAAGTATAAACTTAAACCTACAGCAAGCAATAATACTGAAATTGTTGGTACCGCGACGAAAATGTCTTTGAGCTTTGACGATACTTAACACTATTTCTGTAGCAATCTTTTATCTTTTAGAGTTTACCGATTATGCAAAATTCATTCACAATGAAGAGGACTTCAGGGGCTATTCCCAAGAAGTTCAAGATATACATTTTATTTATCATGTAAATATCTTAAATACGAGGTATTTTAATTAAAATCGATACATCCAGTTTTGAGAAAAACAGTACTTTCCATGTAAAGGTATTTTGGTAATCGGTAGTTTTCTTAATCTTCGTGTAGCATATTTAGAAGATGCTGAACTTATCAATAGCAAATATCAAGTTTGTTGCTGGACTGACTTTTCGTTTTTGTATTAGGCTGTTCACAGAAAAACGTACACATGGACCTCTTTTTGCTTTTTTTTTTATGGGCCCCTAAAATGTTTATTTCCAGTGAATTTCGGAATTCAATTTTTGAATGGAATGCATTACTTTCTCTGTACTGTGAACTACGTTGCGAACTAGCAAATCGCCTGGTGCCCACCCACCAGGCAGGTGTGAGATATACAAGGTTAAACCAGCACTGAAACACATACGTTAGAATTTTGGCGCTCAGCTACGGTCGATCTATGGACTAATACCAACTCATGATTATACATCAAATAGCGCACTTCTATTTAAGATTATTGTAAGACATTTTGTTTTCACTTGCACTTTATATTTTTAGTACTTCGAAATACAATTTTAAAGGAATAAAGTATATCGAATATGGAGATCTCAAATGATAAAGCTTTAATTCTGTAGAGCAATATCATTGTTCACTATTAACAACATTACATTCTGATAGATGGAGCGTTTTAAAACAACAAAGAATGAATGATGTGCCGTACCGTGTTTTGCACTATTTTATTGTATTGTGTTTGTCTAGTGTGTTCTGTTTCTCTCATTCTTTTTGTTTTGTTTTTAATGGTGTATTTAAAGGACCTTCCATTCTATTCCTTTTATCTTATACTCTGTTGTTTCTGAATATCTAGTATCTGTTTCATTTATTTCCTTACAAACAATCCTTTCCTTCAATAATTTAAACTGTTCATTGTGTTGCGTTTCTTCTTACTTTGCCAACACTTCGTATCTTCCAAGCTTCTGTTACTCCGTAACTATAAATAGTTATATAAAATACAAAATAAATAATCTATATTAACACTTTGCAGTGTTGTACACGCTATACATAGTTCCTTATAAATATGCAATGAAAATAAATGTAACTACTGCGATAAATGAAATTATGATCCTGTTGATCAATAAGATACAATATTTCATGAAGTATTTTTAGCATTGGGGCAGCCTCTTCCATTTGATATATGTTGGCAGCCTCTTTGCATTTTAAGTTTTCATAAGTTGGTAGTATATCCTATAATTTCTGCACTTCCTCTTGTCTCTCTTAATGCGACTTTGGAACAGTAGTGCACAACGAGCCGTGAGGCAAGATATGGCCCAACATGCCCGACTCTCCAAAACCACGTGGGAACCTTTTACCATGCTGTAAATTGACTTTGCTATAAAACCCCTTTTAAAATTGTGAAGTTATTGTTTTCTTATACATAAAGTTAGGACCTTCCCTTGATCCCAGGACCAATTCCTCGCTGCCAAGCCTTCCCGTCGCAATCTTTGTCCAAAAATGATAGTTTAAGTAATATTTCATAGAGGGTTTGCGGCAATTCGCTTCTATCTTAACCTTTACCAAAAGCATACCACCTGCCTTATGCCTCGTGCGTAGTTGAATTTCTGGATCGTATGGTATTGTATATTAAAGATATTTTCCTGACAAATAAAATGTATATTTTGAATCTTCTGGGAATAGCCTGTGAAGACTACTTTATTCTGGATGAATTTTACGAAATTTTCCATAACTGCTAAAACGTAAGAGATGGACAAAAACTCACCACACCAAACATTTAGAACACGTTAAAACACACAATTTATGTTACATATACATTTTTTTCGTGGAGTTGATGGTTTTTCAATTATTCCTTGTTTTTAGTTTCACCTTTAAAAAAGTTATATTTTTCTCATACAGGAATTTGTCAACTCGTGTCCATACAAACAATGGAACTTCAGTCACATAGCAACCAGCTTTTGAGTATCACTTTAACCTATGGTACCCAATTATTTCGCTTCTACTTACAAGGAAGCAAGTAATAAGACTTTTCCTGCTTTTTAACAATAATTTGATGCGGAGATATACTATGGAAAGTAAAGCATCCAAAAATCCTATACTAAGATTTCACCGGAAATACATACTTTGGGACCCCCTGAATACCAAAAAAAAAATTTTTTTAGAAAAATGTCCATTTTTTAAGTGTGTGTATCTATGGACAGCAAAACCAAAAACGAAAAGTTCGTTAAATACCAAACTTGATATTTAAGTTCAGTCTCTTTCAAGGATGCGACACGAAGGATTTCATGAATATCCCCCCCTCTCAATTACCCTTTACATGGAAAATATTTAAAAAATTTTGGCTCTCTCAAAAATGATCTTAATTTTGGTTATAATCTCTTTTTATACATATTAAGATATTTACATTAACAATAAAATATGTATCTTACATTTTCTAAAAATTGTTTAAGAAGGCTGAAGAATGAATGAATTTTTCTGAATTTTGCATAACTATTAAGCCGTAAGAAACTTACCAGACAATAAATGTAGATATCCTTAAAACACACAATTTATGTCATATATATGTATATATACATATATATATATATTTTTTTTTTTTTTTTTTTTTTTTTGAGTTGATCGTTTTCGAGATATTGGCTTCAGTTTTTAATACCTTCCTCATATGAGAACTTGCCAACCTCTGGCCAAGCAAAGAAAGGATTTCAGTCCCATAGCAACGTTTAGCCTACTGCATTCCCTATTTCCCTTTTATTTATAAGGAACTAATTAATAAGTTCGTTTCTGATAATTTTTATCTCGATTAGTATGAAGTAGATAGAAGAATAACCTTATAGGCAATAATGTGTTACAGAGATGCAGACAAAAGTGATGTGAATGTAACACATCAGATTTTTTGTGTTATAAGCCATTTCCGAGCAATTCACGCTTAGATTTTTGTCTTCTCTAGCACGTATGTACAATGCACATAGTGGATAGAGAAGGTATTATATTCTACACAAAAATTGAATACCGAGATTTCACCTGAAATATGTTTTTAGGATCCATAAATCAAAAATAGCATTTTTAGAAACATGTTCGTTTGTGTATTTGTCTGTGGACAGCAAATCTAATAAGGAAAAATCTGATGTATTCCATTCACATGACTTTCTCTATTGCTCTGCAACAAATTGTTAATAGGCTTATGCCTCTATTTACTTCATGCTAATTGGTAAAACATTAGCAGAAAAAGTCTTATTACTTGCTTCCTTGTAAGTAGAAGCGAAATAACTATGTCCGTGTGTCTGTGAACTCGATAACTCAAACGAAAAGTCGGTAAAACACCAAAATTGATATTTAAGTTTAGTATCTTCCAGGGATGCGACACGAAGATTTTGAGAAAAATCTCCCCACCCCAAACTACCGTTTACATGGAACATTTTGCTAAAATTTTGATTCTCTAAAAAATAGCTCTAACGATTTTGATTAAAATATCGTATACTAAACAAATAAAATATATATCTTTAATTTTCTGGTAGTAGCCTCTGAAGACTACTTTATTTTGAATGAATTTTGCAGAATTTTGCATGACTGCTAAACCGTAAGAGATAGACAGAAACTTACCACACAAAACATGTAGAGCACTTTAAAACACACAATTTATGTTCTATACTTTTTTCCGTGGAGTTGATCGTTTTTGAGATATTCCTTGTTTTGGTCTTCAAGTTCGAAAAATTTAACTTTTCTCATACGGGAGTTTGTCAACTCGTGTCCATACAAACAAAGGAACTTCAGTCACATTATAACCAGCTTTTGAGTATCACTTTAACATATGGTACTCCCTTATTTCCCTTCTATTTACAAGGAAGCAAGTAATAAGACTATTTCTGCTAATTTGTTGCAGAGATGTAGAGAAAGTCATGCGATTGGAACACATCAGATTTTTACTTTCTCTATACGCACTATGTACATAGTGTATAGAGAAGATATTGCACTCCACCAAAAAATCGATGCCGAGATTTCACCGGAAATATATGTTTTAGGGTCCCCTGTATCCAAAACAAGTATTTTCAGAAAAAGGTCCCTGTGTGCGTCCGTGTGTCTGTGAATACGATAACTCAAAAAAGAAAAGTCGGTAAAATACCAAACTTGGTATTTAAGTTTAATATCTTCCAGTGATGCGACACGAAGATTTTGGGAAAAATCCCCCCCACTCCCAACTAACCTTTACATGGAACTTTTTGAAAAATTGTATTTTCTAAAAAAGGCTCTAAAGATTTTGATTAAAATATCGTATATTAAGGATATTTACCTGACAAATAAAATGTATATTTTGAATTTTCTGGGAATAGCCTCTGAAGATTACTTTATTCTGGGTCAATTTTACGGAATTTTGCATAACTGCTAAACCGTAAGAGATGGACAAAAACTTACCACACAATAAATGTAGAGTACCTTAAAACACACAATTTATGTTATATACATTTTTTTCGTGGAGTTTGTTTTTTTAAATATTCCTTGCTTTTGGTTTCAGCTATAAAATCTTTTACTTTTCTCATATAGGACTTTGTGAACTTGTGTCCATACAAACAAAGGAACTTCAATCGCAGAGCCACCACATTTTGACTATCACTTTAACCTATGGTACCCCCTTATTTCGCTTCTACTAATAAGCAATCCAGTAATAAGACTATTTCTGCTAATTTTTGCTCCATTAGATGAAGTAAATGGAAACATTTGTTGTAGTGATATAGAGAAAGGCATGTGAATGGAACACATCAGATATTTATAAAATGTGACAATAGCTTTAGCCTAGCGTATTTTCTTATTTCCCTTCTACTTATAAGGAACTGAGTAATAAGACTGTTTATGCTGATGTTTATTTAGATTAGCGTGATATAGATAAATAATCGATTGTAAAAACAGTCTGGAACACATCAACTTTTACTTTCTCTATATGTACTATGTATACAGTGTATAGAGAAGCTATTGTACTCCACCCTAAAATTCGATACCGAGATTTTACCGGAAATATATGTTTTAGGGTCCTCTGTATCCAAAAAAAACAGAAGTTTCAGACACGAAGATTTTCAGAAAAATTCCCCCACCCCAAACTCCCCTTTACATTAAACTCTTTTCGAAAATTTTGATTTTCTCAAAAATGGCTCTAACGATTTTGATTAAAATATCGTATATTAAAGATATTTACTTGACAAATAAAATGTATATCTTCAATTTTCTGGGAATAGTCTTTGAAGCTCACTAGATTCTGGTTTAAATTTACAGAATTTTGCATAACTGCTAAACCGTAAGAGATAGAAAAAAATGTACTGCACAAAAAATGTAGAGCCCGTTAAAACACACAATTTATGCTATATACATTTTTTTCATGGCGTTGATCATTTTTTAGATATTCCCTTGTTTTGGTTTCAGCTTTAAAAAATTAACTTTTTTCGTACAGAAATGTGTCGACTTCTGTCCATACAAACAAAGGAACTTCAGTCACATAGCAACCAGCTTTTGACTATCACTATAATCTATGGTACTCCTTATTTCACTTCTACTTACAAGGAAGCAAGTAATAAGTCTATTTCTGCTATTCTCGATTAGTATGAAGTAAATAGAAGCCTAAGCCTTCTAACAATAATTTGTTGCGGAGATATAGAGAAAGTCATATGAATGGAACCCATCAGATGTTTTTTTCTTTCTAATCCATTTATATAATTCCTTTAAACATCTAGGTCATATCGGCAGGTTTTTCGATTGGAACAATTATTCATGGCAATAATGTTTTCATATTTACTAATATTCTTAACTTTAGCACAATACACTCACACCCTCATTCATACTTCTAGACTCCGGAGAGTGTGGCGAATAATCTTGGCTAAATAAAAATTGCCACCCTCCGACTGAGTTACTGGGCCACCAATGGTTATAATGATTCAATGTTTATTTTTCCTCTGAAGTATTTTGAGTTTCAGTTTTTTATCGCCATTATATAGAAACAATGTGGCTTGTTAATGCCATCATTTAGAGTCCAGCCCTTAAACATTTTACATCGCTTTGACTTTTATATTATAGAAGAAATGTCAAATGTAGTTATATATGCAAATATGTATCTTAAAACAGTGAAAAAAATGGAGAAATTAACGTGGTAAGATCAGTGTATACCCACTATTAAACGATAATGTGCAGGTTAAGTCCTGCAACTGTAACACTTGAGAAATACTTTCTTAATGTCCGCAAACAGGATTTTTTCAAGAATTTAATTGGTGGCCTGAGCGTGTGGGATCTTATTTGGTAATATGATTTGAGAATTTTTGTATCATATAAAAATTTAAGTAGCTTATAAGTATCTTATTAAGTAATTATGACACCCTAGGGAGGGTACGACGTTTTAAAATTTAACCCTTATAATTATATAAAACTCACTTGAACAAGTCGCCCGAGGATTCTTCCATCGCCGAAGGGTACTCATAGGCTCTGCATCATTACACGAACTTGAAGACTATCGGGGAAGGGGGTTAAGGAGTTCGAGTTCTTCCGATGTATTCTGTTGCGCAAGTATCAGATGATTTTTCAACTGTTATTTGGAATAGTCGGTACTACATAAAATTGCAATTATAAGTATTAATTAATGAATTCATCCATTCATTCTTCATTGGGGGTTAAAAACCAATGTAACATCGAGAAAGGCAGCCAGTTATTGAACGAAGGTTTTCAAAAAAATCTGACGTGTTCCATTCACATGACTTTCTCTACATATCTACTTCATGCTAATCGAGATAAATGTAAACAGAAATCTTTCTTGTAAACAGAAGGGAAATAACAATAAAACGATAGTCAAATCTTCTAACAGACATTGTGTTTTTTTTTTACGAGATCTACATTTTTTGTGTAGTAAGTTTTGTCTATCTTATATAGTTTACTAGTTATGCAAAATCCAACAAAATTCATCCAAAACAAAGAGGCATTTGGAAACTATTCCGAGAAAACTTGATATAAGTTTTTTTTTTATGTGAATATCTTTAATATACAATATTTTAATCGAAATTGTTAGATCCGTTTTTGAGAAAATCCAAAATTTCGAAAATTGTTCCATTTGGAAGATTGATAATTCAATACTTTTTGAGTGGAAATCAAATGTTATATTTAACTACAGCCTAAAGGGCAGCTGGGGGCGAGGACATTTTCTTGAAAATCTTCGTGTCACATCCTTGAAAGATACTGAACTTAATACCACAAACAAACACACACACACACACACACACACACACACACACATACATACATATATAAATACACGCGCGCGCGGAAATTTGTCTTAAAATGCTTTTTTTTTTAAATTCAGGGAGTCTCAAAACCTATTTCCGGTGAAACCTCTCGATATAGAAATTCTGCGTGGAATATAATATTTTCCTCTATACACTATGTACGCAGTACATGATTTTAAAACTGTATGAAGTCTGTTGATTTCAGTACTGATATATGGAGAATAGCGACACACAAGCAAATATTGGTAAAAGTTTGAGGCATCAGAGATGGTATTGTTACGTCCCATGGCTTAATACGCTCTACCAGATCATCAAAAGAATTAGATATTACAAACATGGAAACGATAGAAAAAAAATCTGATGTATTCCATTCACATGATTTTCTCTACATCTCTGCAACAAATTAGTGATAAAAAGTTTATTCTTCTATTTACTTAATGATAATCGAGAATAAAATTATCAGAAATAGTGCTATTACTTGCTTCCTTGTAAGTAAAAGTGAAATAAGGGAGTACCATAGCCTAAACTGACACTCAAAGGCTGGTTGCTATGAGACTAGCTCCTTTGTCTGTATGGACAGAAATTCACAAATTCCTGTATGAGAAAAGTATGTTTTTTTAAAGCTGAAACTAAAAGCAAGGAATATTTTAAAAATAACCATTTCCACGAAAAAAGTATATAACGTAAATTATGTATTTTAATGTGCTCTACATTTTCTGTGTGGTAAGTTTTCGTCCATTTCTTACGGTTTAGCAGTTATGCAAACATCCGTCAAATTCATCCAAAATAAAGTAGTCTTCAGAGGCTATTCCCAGAAAATTCAAGAAATACATTTTATTTGTCAAGTAAGTATCTTAAATACGAGATTTTAATCAAAATCGTTAGAACCATTTTTAAGAATAAAAAATTTTCGAATTTGTTTCCATGTAAAGGATAGTTTGGAGTGGGGGGATATTTTTTGAAAATCTTCGTGTCGCATAGTGTATAGAGAACGTATTGTATTCCACCCAAAATTCGATGTTTTGATTTCAACGGAAATTTATGTTTTGTGGTCCCCTGAATCAAAAAAAAATTAGAAAAAGGTCAGCGTGTGTGAGACAGCATAACTCAAAAACAAAAAGACTGAAATACCATTTAAGTTTGGTATCTTCCAAGTATGCGATACGAAGATTTTCAAGACAATCCTCCCACCACAAAATACCCTTTATATGGATTTTTTTTGTGTGTAATTTTTGACTTTTCAAAATTGGCTCAAAGGCTTTGATTAAAATTCCGCATTTTAAAGTTATTACATAATAATTGTATATCTTGAATTTTCCGGCAATAGTTTCTGAAGACCTGTTAAAAGTGGATGGATTTTGCTGAATTTTGAATAACTAGTAAACTATAAGAAATATACAAAAACATCCGCTACAAAATATGTAGATCTCGTTAAAATGCACAGTTTATGTCATACACATTTTTGTTGTAGAGTTGACCTCTTCCGATATTTCAACCAAATGGCAACCAGTTTTTAAAATATTTGACTATTGCTTTAGCCTAGTGCATTCCCTTATTACTACTTACAAGGAAGCAAGTAATAAGACAATTTCTGCTGATGTTTATTCTGATTAGCATGGTGCAAAAAAAAAAAAAAAAAAAAGGAATAATCTTTGGTAAGAATAGCTTATTTGCAGAACAGGTAGAGATAGTCATATTAATGGAACATATCAACATTTTACAGCTTAAACATTTACGTATCACATAGACAATTTAGTAAAGCAACAATGCAATGGCCGAAATTAGGAAATTTCAACCAATCATCTGGCTGGAGCGATATTGTCGAATGCAGCTGATGTTCATTTCTTTAAAATCTTGTAATATCTAACCTTCGTTTGTTTAATTCAGGAGGCAGTGAAGAAAGAAGAAAAAAAAATCAGTAAATAAACAAGGTTGAATGCGTCATCTATTATTTGAGAACTAATGTAAGTATTACATTATACCTGACAAAATCTACTTTCCTATGTACTATAAAATATTAATAATCTATTTCGCTGAATTGTCTTACTCTTGCATTCATCTCTTAGGACAAATCACCCCCGTCACTTCGACAAGATGAAAACACTCGTGGCATTACTTATCCCCGATTAATTTGTTTATTAATATTTCAGCTATCGAGTGCCAACTCCAGCCCTCTGGATTACAAGATGGAAACATGTCTTACTATACCTTAGAGGTGAGAACGAAATTCCTACTGGAATATTTCACTGGCTCTGCATTTCTGGAAAAAAAAATACCTTAATATTTCTACTCGTGTACCACAATGTAGACTGCAAGTTTTCTTGCGGTTATTCACGATGCGAAAGTAATGCCCCAAGCGACGTTTCAGAGATTCTGTTGCTTGAAAGGCGCACAATGGCCGTTAGAATGTAAGTTTCGCGGTGTGTCGATTGTTTTTTTTTTTTTTTTTTTTTTTCCTACCACCGCCATTAAAGGAAACGATATCAGGTTGGTGAAGTGAGCATACACAAAAAGGCATAGAAAAGAAAAGCCGTTAACAGTTGACTGCCTTTTGCGCGATGAGCTTTTTGAAAGCAAACGTTTGCGGTTGGACCATCGCTACGTTGCTTATTCTGTGTTGAGGGATTCCAAAACAGGAAAGAAATATATTGCAGGACTAAAGGTAACATTCTGTGGTGCTGGTGTAAACGCAAATAGAACATTTTACTCGTGAAGTAGCTAAGAGCAGATTAGTAAAGCCTTGAGAGATCTCTCTTTCGCGCTCGACCCGATTTGAACAGGTGCTCCAATGTTCATCACAAAAACTGAAGGGCCGAGAGTAAGTGTTACAGAAGTTACATCTCAGCGCACTTGTAGGACGACGGAGTTGCTAATGAAAGTACATTATTGCAAATATTGTTAGTACTGGATTAAACGAACAAAGGTATTTTATAAGATTAATGCAAAAAAGGTTTATGTTAATGATAGTGGTAAGAAAGTAAACGGCCTATATGTTTTTATATATTTACTAGACAAGAAGATAACATTGTTAAATTGATTCCAGCGTGAAATGCTATTAAACGGAAAGACATAGGTTTCTCGACGAGGTAGGACTAATTTAAACTAAAATCGTGAAATATGTGTGCTATTGTAGTTTATGTATGTGTTGTGTATTTTGAATTAAGGTAGGTGAAGCGAATATGGCCAAGTTGGTACTATGGCTAATTGGCGGCAGATATTGTAGTTTGTATCTTACACGGTAGTTGGTGCTGGGATTATGTTCCTTGAGTGTTTAGATGGTGTCTAGACGCTCTTTGATGTGTTGGAGCTTCCAGAATGAAGGATAGCGGCCATCTTATACCAGTTCTATTGTATGTATAACGTTCTTCTTATTTGTATATTTTGTATTAAGTTAGGTGAAGCGAATATGGCCAAGTTGGTACTATGGCCAATTCGCGGCAGAGGTTGTAGTTTGTATCTTACATGGTAGATGGTGCTGGGATTATGTTCCTCGAGTGTTTAGATAGTGTCTAGACGCTCTTTGTTGTGTTGGAGCTTCCAGAACGAAGGGTAGCGGCCATCTTATACTAGTTCTATTGTATGGATAACGTTCTGCTTATTTTACTC
Organism: Hymenopus coronatus; assembly: GCA_030762935.1. NCBI lineage: Eukaryota > Metazoa > Arthropoda > Insecta > Mantodea > Hymenopodidae > Hymenopus > Hymenopus coronatus. The sequence continues at coordinate 102,030,743 of CM060882.1, read as the reverse complement.
CGGTAAGTTCTCGTTTATTTAAACGCTTTTATTAATAGATAACAATATTTGATTGGGCCTCGAATATGGAGTTTTCTATGCTGATTCAGATACTGATATTCAAATATGGTTTATTTTAACTGATAATGCATATATTACAATTTTTTGCAAAACCATACAAGTTGTTAATATGGCTTGGGCATACTATCTGCGGTTGACCATATTATCTACTTTCCGTGAGACAAATATTTTTATATATGCTGTTCTGTTTTGAGATATGATCCTTGCTATCAGCAGTCGTGATGTCGATTTGAGTAAATACCTGTTTTCACCTGAGGAGAACAAAACGATCAAACCACGTCCTGAAATTGTTCGCAGCCTAAAGGCAAGACTGTCCTCAAGAAGACTTCATCAAAAATGTCCGAGAGCTGGTATTGTGCTGTTTGTTGCGAAGACGAAGTGAAAGATATGAGACACTGTCGGAACTGTGGAATATATGTCCATGAGGAGTGTGTAGGCCTTACCAAAGATGATAAACACTTGTTTATTTGTCCTGAGTGTTTATGCTAAAATGAACAGAGATACAAAAAAATCTTATTGCATTATCATTGTAAGTAATTTTCATTTTTTCCCCTTCAATATTCTTGTTTATTTTTTACAAATGTATACAATTGAATTGTAGTGGATGTTCATTTGTCCTAAGTGCCTATTTTGATGTAAACATAAGGCAAAGAACAGAGCGTTATCATTTCCATTTTTTCCCCTTCTTTTTTGCAAATGGATATACTGTAATTGAATTTTCGTAATTGTTTTCAATAAAAAGTGTTTCTTATCCATTAACTATTATTAATTGTTATGAGACTGCTGATTAACAGTTGAGATTTTTTATCCAACAGGGAGGAAATAAATATTGGCCATATGAGCTTCACATGCCTTTAATGTGGCACAAAAATAACACTTTAAAAATGTTTTCGTTTTTGTAGTCACAATTGAATGTAAGCCTGCTTTTTATTGTATGTTTTAGGAAGGTACCAGTGGAAACATTTTTGCTAAAAAATTGAAACGTGTTGTAAACAAGTAATAAAAAGAAATCCACAAAGCTTATCATGACCATATTACCATCAGACACCTTATATGCGTTATAAATGTCTGTTAATTTAACTTACATTCCTTTCTTCTTCTATTCCTTCCTTCCTCCCATCCTCTCTCCTTCCTTATTCTCCCTCCCCTTTCTTTCTATTTACCCATCCCTTTAGTTCACCTCCAGGACTTAAACCGGTGCCTGGGGTCGGAAGCCTGTTGAGGATAAAAGGCTATGGATAGACGTGATGCCTGGTATGAAAGTGAGGAAGTGGATAAAATTAAATGGTGAAATAGATGACAGAAAAGATTATTATGGAGCAGTAGGTGTAATTAATATAAAATAACCTAAATACCAATTAGTAATAGTAATATTTAAAACATATATTTTAGTTAAAACTGTGATGCAGAGAATTATAATGGAGTATTTTCATTTAGTAACCGTGCAAAAAGCAAATCTTTTGTTTTTAGGGGTATTTTTATATTTTACTTCCTAAGTTACACATTTTTACTTAGACGGATTTTAAAACGTAGAATGAAGATGCATTTCTAATTATCGCTCTTCATAATATTTATAACATTTCTACACAATGATCCTTTCCCATTTTGTCCCCCAGAATCATACTTTTAAAAAGCTCCGAATATTCCCAATAACGTGGGAGAATAATAACATCGCAAAGTAGTTGCATGACTAGGTTCTTTTGCTCATTCTGTGGATTTTGGTGGTGAAGTGCTTCTGGGAAATTGTGTATTACTGGATTTAAAGCACAAGGTTATGTAATAATACTGAAGATATAATAAGAGAAAGGGGGGATCTATTTTTATAGACCTCATGTAAAGAGTTCTTTACCCAATAAACGACCGGCTTTAGCATAAATCAAAACAAAAGGGCGTACCTTTCACGAGAGTAAAATAAATATTATCTCGCAGTTGCAATTCTTGATGAAACCGTACTTCAACTGAAAGAGCAAGTAATGTATCCAATATAACTTGGAATCCTCAGTTAAAAAGTCTAAAACAGAACAAAAATCAGCACCAGCCTGTCTATAAAAGATTCAAATGCCATGACAGCTCAGTGGTAGAGCAACCGGCTACAGACCGGGAGATTCATGGTTCAAATCCCGGCTATGGCATTCAATTTTTCAGTCTGACTCTACCTGTGTGAAAAAACAATTGAAATCAATAGGTTAATCTTTTCTCTGAGCTACAAACTGAAATTCTAATGCCAAGGTAACACGCGCCCGTGGTCAACTAAATGAATGCACTCTGTTTTGCCTTTTCTTACTCGCGTGATATGTTGTACCAGAATGGCACCAATGTGCTAAGAGCCGAGTCCCCGTTAAACGTTTACATTTACAGCAAAATAACAGTGTCAGGCGTATTTTTACTTTCTCTACACGCACTATCTGCATAGTGTAAAGAGAGAAGGTAGTGCACTCCATCCAAAAATTCGATACCGAGATTTCACCGGAAATACATGTTTTAGTGTCCTTTATATCCAAAAAAAGCATTTTCACAAAAAAGGTCCGTGTGTATATGTGTTCGTGTGTCCATGTGTCTGTGAACACGATAACTCAAAAACGAAAAGTCGGTAAAATACCAAACTTGGTATTTAAGTTTAGTATCTTCCAGGGATGCGACACGAAGGCCTTGAGAAAAATCCCCCCACCCCAAACTACTCTTTACATGGAACGTTTTTCGAAAATATTGATTTCGCAAAAATGGCTCTAACGATTTTGATTAAAATATATTAAAGATATTTACCTGACATACAAAATGTATATCTTGAATTTTCTGGGAATAGCCTCTGAAAACTTATTTATTCTGAACGAATTTTACGGAATTTTGCATAACTGCTAAGCCGTAAGACTAAGATAAAAACTTACTACACAAGAAGTATAGAGCACGTTAAAACACACAATTCATGTTATATACACTTATTTCGTGGAGTTGATCGTTTGAGATATTCAATGTTTTTGGTTTTAGCTATGAAAAACTTACTTTTCTCATATAGGAATTTGTCAACTCCTGTCCATATAAACAAAGGAACTTCAGTCGCATAGCAACCAGCGTTTCTCTATATCACTTTTAACTTATGGTACTCCCTTATTTCGCTTCTACTTAAAAGGAAACAGGTAATACGGCTATTTCTGCTAATTTGTTCTTGAGTAGCATGAAGTAAATAGAAGCATAAGCTTTTTAACAATAATTTGTTACAGAGATGTATAGAAAGTCATGTGAATGATACACACCAGATTTTTATTGTATTTGAGTGTATAATGTATTTAAGCGATTAGAGACGCTATAGTTGCTACATCTTTAATTTCAAATCATCTAGGAATAAAAATTGATTTTTATGATTTTAATGTTATTCTTCAACGTGTTGAGATCCCACGGGTCGCCACTGCTCACGTTGTCAGACACTCTTTATCTGTAGATAACAATGTAAGCGATCCCTGAGCTGTCTGCTCAGCCAACAGACCCTCTGGCTGAATGGAAGGAACGGATGATGCGGGAATGTCAGATATTGGATTTCTACTTCGTTAGAGCGGGCAATAGAATGAAAGTTATTGACGACTTGGGTTCCCTGGCAATTATCTCACAAGAAAATAAATCGCAGAATGCTGTCCACCTTCCTGGAGTGTTATTAGTAACTACATCTCACCCAAGAGGGCCGTGTTTAAGATCAATTTCCTAGTGGGGAATTCTCTTCTTTCGGCTTGCTTTTCATTTGCCCATTGTTTTACTCCCATGCACTTAGCATATAACGTTCACGGTTCAAAATTAATCGCTGTTTGGATCTTGTACAGATTACAGGAAGAATTAGAAGTAAGAAAATAATTTTTAGAAATATTTATTCATGAGAGATTTTTAAGACACTAAAGATTGATTTAATTGTCTTTTTCACACAAGCCATGTATAAGACATAGGGGTATGTCATCTCCAAATTATTTGAGACCACCTTATGGTTTGCCGGGAAACATACGAGTCAGTTGACAAATTTAATGCTGTACCGGCATGTTGCCATGATAGCTCAGTGGTAGAGTAACTGGCAAGAGATCGGGAGATACGTAGTTCAAATAGTTAATGGCATTGAATTTTTAAATCAGATTCTACCTTTCCAACCTTAAAGATTGTCTATTCTCAGGTTAGCCTTTAAATTCAATGCTCTTCAATCCAATGTAAGTTTCAAATGGAAGTGAGAAACTCGTACAAATTATATAGGAATTCATATTATTTCTGTTGAACAATTGCTTACAAATGTAAAGCAGCAGATATGGTTTTAAATATTTAAGCAATATCTTCAAATTAAAGTATTCTAAAGAATTTGTATTTTCCACAGAGATATTTTATAATGATGATGAAATCTAATTGATGGCTGAGAAATGTCTATCTTTTCGTGTCCTAAATTTTGAAGGCATATACTTTTTAATGCTCTCATTTTCTGGAGCGCATTGAATTTCGCTCAAAAATGACATATGGATGTTCGATGGGAAAAATATCCTTTAAGGATTCCCTGAATCTAAAAAGAAATAAAGATAAAGAAAGAAGCATTTTTACTTTCTCTAGCCCCGTATGTACAATGTACATAGGGATAGAGAAGTATTGCATTCCACCCAAAAATTCGATGTCGAGATTTCACCGGAAATACATGTTTTAGGACCCCCTGTATCCATAAAAAGCATTTTCGGGAAAAGGTCCGTGTGTGTATGTGTGTGTGCGTGTGTGTGTGTGTGTGTCTGTGAACACGATAACCCCAAAAGGAATAGTAGCTAAAATACCAAACCTGGTATTTAAGTTTAGTTTCTTCCAGGGATGCGACACGAAGATTTTGAGAAAAATCCCCCACCCCAAACTACCCTTTACATGGAACTTTTTTCGATAAATTTGATTTTCTTAAAAATGGCTCTAACGATTTTGATTAAAATATGGTATATTAAAGATATTTACCTGACAAATGAAATGAATATCTTGAATTTTCTGGGAATAGCTTCTAAAGACCTGTTTATTCTGGATGAATTTTGCTTAATTTGGCATAACTGGTAAACCGTAAGAGATAGACAAAAACTTACTGTACAAAAAACGTATACCTTGTTAAAATACACAACTTAGGTTGTATATTTTTTTTTTTCGTGGAGCTTACCGTTTTCGAGGCATTCATTGTTATTAGTTTCAGCTGTGAAGTACTTATACTTTTCTCAGACGGGAGTGTCCGTTTTTCTTTTGTTACTCCTGGCCAAGAAAAGAAGCGATTTGTAACCACAATCGCCTAACGACAGCTTTTAAAACATTTGACTACTGGTTTAGCCTAGTGTATTCCCTTATTTTCTTCCTATTTATAAGGAACTAATTAACAAGAACATTGTGCTAATGAGTACCTCGATTAGCAAGGTGCAGAAAGAATAATAATCTGATGTAAGAAGTTTGTAGAAGAGCTAGAGAAAGTTATATGAGTGTAACACATCAGATTTTTAGAGTAAGTTCCATGTTTGTTTTGTGTTTGTATGTGGCAATAGCATGAATCAAATTGGAAAATCTGAATAAATATAAAACTTGGTATTTATAACCAGAGTCTTCAAAGAGACGATATATTTTATAGAAAATACCCCCATACCGTGCTACCTTTCACAGGAAATATTTTCATTATTTTTAATCTCAAAAAGTGCTATAAGGGTATTCATTAATAAGTAACATATTTAATATAACTATATGAAAATTAAAATGTGTATCTTTATTTTTCTGTGCTTACTCCTCGATGTTTCTTTATTTTATTGAATTTTCTATACTTCAGTATCAGAAACATAGATAAACAGTTATTACTGAAAATATGTAGAATTAATTAAATATATAAATTGTATTAAGTGTTTTGTAGCTTTAGGCAAGTTTAGGCCTGCCAGAAGTTAAATAACCAACATGCTTTAAAGTTTGCGATTGTTGCTTTTTCCCAGTCTTTTTTTTTTTTTTTTTTTTTTTTTTTTTTGTTTTTTGTTTTGTTGCATTCACAATTCATATTTTCACATTATATAGCCATTGTGAACTATACCAATGATCTAATGGCCCCTTTATATTGTAGAAGTTATAAGACGAGATTAGTGCAAAACCTTATCCAAGTTAAAATAAATTGGTTGATTATGTTAGCCCAAATAAACCTATAACACACGCCATAGTGCGAGTTCAACACGTCTGTGTCCCTTCTATAACACGCAAGCACGCAAACACACATGCAAGTCGATGATGTCCTTTCACTAGCAGTAGGTGTTCTGGACAAGTTTGTTTGGACTTCAGGTTTAACTGGAATATTTTATGGTAAATGCAACTGCATTATGCACATTGCTTCTCATAGGAATAACACGGCAAACTTGTTTTAAAAGACAAGGTACTGAAATCACAATTTCTGTGTTTGTAAAGCTAGAAACTTCAAGTTTAGGCGCATTTTTCTCTGAACAGTAATAATAATAATAATAATAATAATAATAATAATAATAATATCTGTTAATGTTTTTGGCTTTCTATGATGTATGATCTGCATTTTATGAACATTGTAGTTTAAAATATAGGTTTTATATGTAACGTTCCTTGGACTATTATGTTTAGAATTTTAATGTCTCTACCACGTACATACAATTTACACAGTAGATACATATTTTACCGAAAATACATGTTTTTGGGACTCCTGAATACAAAACTAACATGTTTATAAAATGGTTGGGTGTGTGTGTTTGTGGGCAGCATAACTCAAATATGAAAAATCGGTTAATACCAAGCTTTATATTTAAATTTAGCAGCTTCTAAGAACGAGACACGAATATATACGGGGGAAAATCTCCCACCCTAGGCTACCATTTACCTGGAAGATTTTCCAAATTTTTTGACTTTCTAAAAAACAGTGGCTAACGAATTTGAATAAAATGTTATAAATTAAAGTTGTTTATTTAGATAAGAAAAAAGTCTACATTTTGAATTTTTTTGGAATTGCTTCTGAAGTCTCTTCAGTCTGGAGGACCGTAAGAAACGGACAAAATCTTGCTGTACAAAAGGTATGGAGCTTAATAAAACACAACATTTATGACAGATTCATTTTTGTGCACTTAATAAGAGGTTATTCTATAAAAATTCTAGATAACACATTCCATTTGTTATGAAAATGTCTTAATACATAGGGAATTTGAATACAAATATTCAAGAGTTATTTTTATGATTAGACACTCACTCTTATTTTACCCTCCTCACGTAGCATTTGCATCCACAGAACTTTCACACGAGTCCCTATGGTCAGAATCCTATCGAAGAGCAGAAGAACATTAAATCAAGAGTTAAGAATCTGGAACGGGGGATCGACCCATAGCCAGGTGTGAAATTGAGGAAGAAGATGATATCAGATGAATACCAAGGTAATAATGCAGCTATTGGTGGAATGAATGGCGCGAAAACCGGAGAACCCAGAGAAAATTCAACAAGGTACCGGGGTATCACAAATCTACATGCGGTCTCCTGGCATCGAACCGGGGTCGCCTTTTGAGAAGCGAACGGTGAGAAAAAAAGTGATCAAAAATTGTTTCATGCAGTATCTTCAAAATGCTCCTGTCGCATCCTTGGAACATGAACTTAAATGCCAAGTTTGGTATTTAACTCCGTCTTTTCGTTTTTGGTTCATGCTCACACACGTATGTTTCTTTGTTTAAAATAATTTATTTTTATTCTAGAAGTTTTGAATGCATGTATCTTCGGTAAAATATCGGTATTAGGTAATTTGTTAGTGGAATAGGATATTAATTCCTTACTTATTCTAGGCAGGTACCGGACAAAGTAAAAAAGAAAGATTGAAATGGTACACGAGAAGTATATATATCTTTTTATGTTTTACAATCTCCATTGCTAACAGTTTCCGTGTCGTTAACTCGCCAGCTAATTATTGTACGGCGAAGTCTACGGCCAAATGCCTGTATTATTTAAACCTAATAACTAGTTAGGAAGGGCCAATTAGTTACACTACACCAAAGAAAAAGAAATGTCCTTGAAGGTATGTCACGACAGGTAGATTACATACATAAGAAGTGGCTCATATTTCAAGATTACAATAATATTTTTCTGTCCGGTAGATAACCAACCTTTCTTTCCATCCGGCCGGTGTCAGCTCTGCCAGGCCGGTTCATTGCAAATATAGCAGTCAGGACTAAAGCCTGCCGCGCTGTTACACTGTGCGAGACGCTTAGTGTGTTGTTTTGGCGATAGCGGCTGGGTAGAACACCACTTGTGATTTATTCAATAAAATATGCATTCATATCTTCGGTGAATAGCAATAATAACTATCCCACAAACTTCTTTGAAACTCTTTAAAAGTAAATTTTGATATACATTCATCTAATCTATTGACTGGACTGTGAAACAATTTAGTACCAAAACTAACAAATAGCAATATTACTTTTATTGTGGAATGACAGAGTGGTTCGCATATCGCAGTTTCACTACGATTGACATACAATGGAGGGCTAAAGCAAATACAGCATGAGTCGTCATACTGCATAAGCTACTTTTGTAGAAGAGCTGTTTCATCGACACGGAGAAGAAGGTTAAAGCTATTGACGCTACTGAACGTCAACTAAACCAACATAAAGAAACGGTAGTGTAGCATAAAAATACAAGTTTTTACGTTAAAATGTTACCCTTCGGTTGTTGGCCCATATTATAAAGAAGGTAAAACACTATCAACCACAAGAGCAAGCTGCGCCAGCAGAAAAAGGAACTAGGATGTTGGTTTCAACATAAACAGTTCCATTATAACATTTTAAGCTGGATACAGAAGTTCGATCAGAGGAGTTCAATGTATATCTGATATTTTGGCCACAGTATTTCAATTGTGGTACGGCGAAATAATAATTGTTCAACTCTGATTGCCAACGTCTTTTTATATAGTAAACTTTAAACATTGATGTGCATAAAATGTATTAATTATCAATGTTTACTTCTTATTTAAGTTAATGAATTTCCGCATAAACTCAGATGGTATTTAGGCATGTGCTCAACTTATACATGTTATGTTCAGTAGGTACTCGTGTGTAACATAAGTAATGTATTTTTTGATAAAAATGTGTACCCTTCGCAATGTTTCATGTCTATCCACAACAGCTGTGTAAAACTCAGTTTAATAACTTAAGTATATGCAAATCCGTACCTTCCGGCTTAAGCAAAACTTCAACATCATTCCTCTCTAGCTCATCTTCTTCCATGTTCTATGTAAACTTAAGGAACTTTTATCTCTCAAACAACCAAATAATTCCTACTTTTCAGTGTCTCCAATATTTGAGGGAACTTTTTTCCAAAGGCCGGATATTATTATATGCAATTTTGCCTCATACTTCGGTGTAATCTCCTATAAGATATTCCGGTTCTGCGAAAGCCTTCCTTTTTGGCCGCTTATCTTCTTCCGGCACAAAACGTACACTTTTATAGTTCTGAAAATATAGCGATTAGTTTAAGAAATCATATTTAACTTTTAAATACGATACTTCTTTTATATTCTCACTTGCCAGTGTATTAATCAGGTATAGGAGAGAAGTCATAATGTATTGGCAAGAGTCTCTTCTCAGGGGGTTCTACATATAGGTACAATTCCTACAAACAGCATATCAGTGTTTGAAACTTCTCCTCCGTTTAAATCCCATTCATTGTTTCCCTACCAAAATTACGCCTTTTGGGATAACTTCAGTATTTTAATAAATTAACGGCATATTTCACCTATAGGTAATGGTTGAATAGACTCACTCTTAAGTCCCTTATTCCATAGAAGCGAGCCCTCGTCATCCGCAAAGTCTGTCAACTCATGTCAACTTCTTTCCCACCACCTTATGGGTCATCTGCATGTGAAGAACGCACTTGTGATTAACCCATGTCTAACTTCGAATGCAGCTGAGTATGGCAAAGTACACGTGTGCTGTTGGAAGGTTATTTGAAGCCCAGTATTGTTAAAGTTAGTTTGCGACACCTGCGGTTGTATGTACGTGCAACTCCTGGAAATTTCCTGCTGCGTAACCGAGAGATATAAAACAGGAGCGAAGCCCTGCCTGGTGTTCAATTTCAATAATGCGCGTTGGTTTCGGTTTCACAGCAAGTAGTGGTAGTCGTCGTAGTGAACGTCTAAAATAAACTAAACGGCAGAATCGTTACAAAAGCATTGAAGAAGGGAAGTTATTTGTGAGCGGATTCTAATTGTAATCGTTTGTAGAAGAAATAACGAGATGTTTGTTGCAGTAAAGTTAGAATAGTAAATTAATTTAAAGATAATTGATAAAAGCATAACTGTTGCTAAAATTTCTAGAGTACAGCACGTGTTCTACTGCAGACAAAGGATTTTAGAACCTTTTTAACAGAGAATTTTTCTGTATTTAATACACACGTTGGTAATTTAGCTTTTCAGTAGGTAGATATCCTTGAATTCAGAAGTTATTTACGAATATCACCATTTCTGGAACACCTAAATGTCGTTTGCGACAACGATTCAATAGAAGATCGCAACAAGTATAAAACAACTGGATGTGCTTCCAGAGTGATTATTATGCACAGCTTTCAGTAGCAACTGAGCAAGTAGATGGGTTATTTACCGAAGTGTGAGTGTAGAGGGACCGGAAGATCGCCTGATCTGTCTGCAGTATCGCCTCGCCCGATTTGGAAGCAGCAATTAACACAGGCGTGCCTATTTTCCGCACCATTCTCCGATATTGATTGACACCAACTGAATGCACACTGTGTATTGTTAACAGTAATCTCTCTCTGGCAGTTGTGATTCGTTTTATGTCGCATTAATCATGTCACCAGCACCAGCTTTCGATAATCTTCTCCCTGGTGCCAACTACATGCACACGGCGAAAATCACGTTTTTTGTTCTCGTGTCCAAAACCCGGAGCTTAGGTAGCGTGAAATCCTCCCAGGACTCTCATACAGGTCAAATATTAAACAACAGGAATACGAAAAAGTCTTGTGATACATCACATGACTTTCTACCGACTATCATATTACTTTCTCTATACGTACTATGTGCTCGTAGACAAGGTTGCATTCCAACCAAAAATTCCATACCGAGATTTCATCGTAAATAAACGTTTCAGGGTATCCGGTATTAACAAAACTGATGTGTTCCATTCACATGACTTATTCTTCTATCTACTTCATACTAACCTAGATAGAAATTAGCAGAAATACTTTCTGATGACAATGAATATAATGGGATACACTAGGCTAAAACGATAGTCAAATATTCTAAAAGTTGCTTACCATGTGGATGAAATCGGTTTGTTTGCATTGTCGGGAGTTGACTAATTCCCGTATGTGAAAGGTTTTAATTATTTTAAAACTAAAACCATTAACAAGGAATATCTCGGAAACGGTTGCCTAAACAACAAAATTGCAAAGGACATAAATTGGTGTTTTGACGAGATCTTGCATTTTTTTCATACTAATCTAGAAAAAATTAGCAGAAATGGTCTCTTTACTTGTTTTGTTGTAATTAGAAGGGAAATAAGGGAATACACTAGGATAAAGCGATAGTCAAATATTTTAAAAGCTGGTAGCCAGGTGATTGAAGTGCCTTTGTTTGTTCATAAGCTTTTTTTCTATCTCTTACGGTTTAGCAGTTAAGGAAAATATGACCAAATCCATCTAGAATAAAAATATATTCGGAAGTTGTTCTAATGAAATTCAAGATATTTGTTTTATTTGGGATGTAAATATCTTTAATAAACGGTATTTTAATCAAAACGGCTAGAGACATTGTTTAGAAAATCAAAATTTTCGAAAAATTTTCGAAAAATTTTCCATGTAAAAGGATGTTTGTGGCGGGGAGATTTTCTTGAAAATCTTCTTGTCGCATCCTTGGAAGATACTAAACCTAAATACCAAGTTTGGTATTTAACAGTGTTTTCGTTTTTAAGCTATGCTGTCCACACACCGCATACATACAGACAGACACACACGGACCTTTATCTAAAATTGCTTTTTTCGGACTTAGTGGACCCAAAACATATATCCCCGGTGAAATCTTGATATCGAATATTTGGCAGCAATACAATTCCTTCTCTATCCACTATGAACATTGTACATATGGGCTACAAAAGGTAAAATAGTTGTTTAGAAAAAGGTCCGTGTGTGTCTGTGAACACAATAACTCAAAAATGAAACTTCGGTAAAATACCAAACTTGGTATTTAAGTTTAGTATCTTGCAGGATGCGACACGAAGACTTCGAGGAAACGTCTCCCACCCCAAACTACTGTTTACACGGAAAAAGTTTAACATTTTTTGATTTTCTCAAAAATCGTTCCAACGATTTTAATTAAAGTACATATATTAAGATATTTATATGACAAATAAAATTTATATTTTAAATTTTTTAGGAATAGCCTCTAAAGATCTCTTTATTCTACATAAATATTGCCAAATGTTGCACAACTAGTAAACCGCTTATTACACAAAATTACAGAACTCGTTAAAACACAATTTATATCCTATACATTTTTTTCGTGTAATTCACCATTTTTGAGATATTCCTTGTTATTGGTTTTTTTTTTAAATGTTTGCTTCTGATTTAAAATACATAAGCGTTGCTCATTCGAAAATTTGTTAACGCCTAGTCATGCAAAGAAGCGAATTTCAATTACATAGAAAAGGCTTTTAAAAGATTTTGCTATCGCTTTAGTATATTTGTTTCACTTCTATTTATAAGGTGGCAAGTAACTATCATTTTTGTTAATGTTTATCTCTATTAGCACGAATTATATAGAATACATAGCGTGGTTGTAATTAATTTGTTTTAAAAGCAGTTGTTAATTATTAGAAACAGTGAATGTTACATTTAGAACTATGATTAAATACCTAAATATTGAGTCAAATCTTCTGCTTACAAACGAGCTCCGCGTTACTACAATGGTTAGAGATTATAAGAAGAAATTTGGGAGTCATGTATACAAAAATTACCGCAATGAAAATCTTGAAAATACTCTTAAAGAAGTGAGAACTGGGAAATTGTCTCAAAAGGAGACTACAGAAAAACATTACATTACTCTTAACTTGATTCAGTGTTAAAATAATGTTTGTGGTCTATCCATCAGAATTAATACAAATATTTGTAAAGATGTTTAATGGAGCAGTGACAGTATACATATTTTTAAACGTATGGACAAAATTGATCTAAAGAAATTTGGCTTCAGTCCTAATGGGAGTTCATCTTTGGAGAAAAACACCATATTAACATTTATAGTTTAAGGTAGAATTGGGGTAATCAATCACACATCCACACATCATACGGATTACATCTTTAAAACCTTCGAAAGGTTTTTCAGTATTTATAACTCGCGAAAATTATTTCACTTTTTGGAGGGGTGCATAACAGACAGAGAAGGTATTTTATTCCACCCAAATATTCGATACTGAGATTACGTCGCAAATATATGGTTTGAGAACCTCTGAACACAAAAAAAAAAAATCAACTTTAGAAAAAGGTTAGCGTATTTATGTGTGTGTCTATAGAAAACATAACTCAAAAATGAAAAGTCCATTAAATACCAGACTTGGTATTTAAGTTTAGTATATTTCAAGGATGTAACACAAGATTTTCAAGAAAATTCCTCCACACCAATCTATCCATGGAAGAAACTTCAAAATTTTTTATGTTCTCAGAAATTGCTTTAACGGTTTTAATTAAAATGCGGAGCATTACAGATATTTATTTGACAAATAAAATGTACATCCTGAATTTTCTAGGAATAGCCTCTGATTTCCTCTTCATTCTGGATGACTTTTGTATAACAGGTAAACTATAAGAGACAAATAAAAACCTCCTGGAAAGAAATATAGATCTCGTTAAAACACACTTTATGCATATAAATGTTGTTTTAGCAGAGGTAACCGTTTATGAAATATTCTGTATTATAGGTTTTAATTTTAAGCTACTTGAACATTTCAGACGGGAAGACATATTTCTTTTTTGTCTTTCTTTTGTTTGACTCCAAGCAAGAAGAGAGAATGCAATTTCAATTGTTTCACTTAGAGACAGGATTTTAAAACTTGCCTATTGCATTTCCTTATTTCCCTTCTACTTATAGGAAGCAAGTAAAATTTAAATTATGCTATTGTTTATCTCAATTAGCATGATGTAGATAAAAGAAAAAATTGTATAAGAAAAGTTTATTTGGGAACAGCTAGAGAAAGTCATGCGAATGGAACACATCTGATATTATTATATGAAATACTTTAGGAAAGTATCGTAATAACACTTCCATACATAACAATTTCGTCCCCATATTTAGTAAGGTTAAAACTGTAGGTCTAATTCTTCTTCATTTATTTTCACTTATGAACTCTGAAGCATATAGATCCATATAGTTAGAAATATTCTGGCGATATCGTTCCTTTTATATTTTTACTTTCTCTATCATGTAGATATATAAAATATATATATATATATATATATATATATATATATATATATATATATATATAGAAAGTTCTGCTTTCCACTCAAATTTTATACCAAGATTTCACTGAAAATACAAATTTTTGAGTCCCCTGAATCCAAAAATGGCCATTATTGAAAACTGTATACGTATGTACATGTGCATGTGTCCATATTTAAACCAACATAATTCAAAGACGAAGAGTACTTAAATACAAATTTGTAGTTGCTTAAATTTGAGCTCAAACTTTCAAGGATGCGACATAAAGATTCTTAATGAAATCTCCTCACTATAAACTACCTTAACTTGGAAAACTGTTCGAAAACTTGAATTTTCTCAAAAATGTTCCTAAGAATTTTGATTATCATTCTATGTGATTAAGCAATGTTCATAACAAAGAAAATGCATACCTTGAATTTTCAGAAAATAGCCTATAAAGCTTTATAATCTCTGAATAACTTTTCCATAACTGGCAAACAGTATAAGATAGATCAAATGCTCCTGCATAAAAATTGCATAAAAATCTCGTTAAAGCACAAGATTTATGGCAAATGCATGTTTTGTGAAGCTGTCACTCCAAGATATCCTTATTATTTGTTTAATTGTCCCAATACTTATATTTTTCTAAAATGGAAATTCCTCGTTTTTTTTTCTTCTTCTTCCAAAGAGAGCGGAATTTCAATGACATCAAATGGCTGGCTGCTACCTAGGAGTAGCACAAGTCATCATTATGATGTTTTCACAATCGAATTTGAATTTCTAGTTCTGAGTTGGCCCCTATGCACCATGGTGACGAGGGACCGGCTCGTCGCCACAAATGGCACTCTAGGACTAAATCACGATTTGCGGACGCGAAAATAGCGGAATACCTTTATGTGCAAATAAACATTACACTACACTACTGTCTTTACTTCGCTTCCAAAAGAAGCCATGTTAAAGATTTTTTGCGTCGAAAATATCCACCACTCTTCGCCAGGTTTGAACCTGCAATATTGGGGTTTAGAGGCTCGTATGGTACGCATTACCCCCATAGAGAGTGATAATGACATCACACACCGATTATATTTGGAAGTTTAGATTATAGTTTTGGTCTAGTGCATTCCCATTCTGCTTGAACCTATAAGATAACAAAGTTTAGCAAAGAACGCTTTAAAAAAAATCTCATGTGTTCCATTTACCTGACTTTCTCTACTCCTCTGCAGCAAAATATTGCTAAAAAGCTTATTCTTCTATTAACTACATGCTAAACGAGAAAAACATTAGCAGAAATAGTCTCATTACTTGCTTTCTTGTAAGCACAAGCGAAATAAGGGAGTACCATAGGTTAAAGTAATAGACAAAAGCTGGTTGCTATGTGACTATGTGACTCAAGTATGTACGAGAAAAGTATAACTTTTTCAAATCTGAAACCAAAAACAAAGACTATCTCAAAAACAACCAACTCAACGAAAAAAAAGTATATAACATAAGTTGTTATTTTAATGTAGTCTATATTTTTTGTGTGGTAAGGTTTTGCCAATCTCTTACGGTTTAGCAGTTATGAAAAATTCCGCAAAATTCATCCAGAATAGTCTTTAGAAGCTATTCCCAGAAAATTCAAGCTATATAATTTATTTTTCAGGTAAATGTCTTTAATATACGATATTTTAATCCAAATCGGTAGAGCCATTTTTGAGAAAATCAAAGTGGTAGTTGGGCATGGGGGGATTTTCTCGAAAATCTTCGTGTCGCATCCTTGGAAGACATCAAACTTGAACACCAAGTTTGGTATTTAACGGTCTTTTCGTTTTCGAGCTATGCTGGACATCCTGAAGTCTACATTTTAATCCTTCCAGGATTTGGAATAATTTCTAGTTAAAAAAACTAATGTCCTTCAAAGTTATAAATAAAGAAGATTTATCTTTAAGTCTTAGTAAAATTAATACACGTACAACACACACACACGCAGAGCTTTTTCCAGAAATGCTTTTTTTGGATATAGGGGGACCCAAAACATGTATTTCCGGTGGAATCTCGGTATCAAATTTTGGGTGTTATACAGTACGTATAGAGAAAGTAATATATGCTTAATAGTAGAAACTCAGTATGGTAGGAAAGTATTAATGGTCACTTTACAAAACACATGTTCTTTCAAGATAGATATATACCATTTTGACAGGACACGAAAAATTTGGATCGTATCTTGAACAGTTTAAATTGGTCAGTCAAAAAAGTGCCACATGTGGTTGTTCACATCCAATACAGAATGTTAATCACTTAGCCTTTAACTGTCCATTACACAAAAAGAGACAGCTCAAATTAATAATGCACTTGGACTTCTGTAATAAATCTTTCACTGCATCATTACACTAAATTGTTAGAAAACAGTGTTGCTTTTCAGATTTTAAAATATTTGTCAATAATAATCACAATAAATCATAGATAATTATCCTCATTTTCCCATGTATATAAATTACGTAATTTACTTAGCTATTTTATATTTCCACTCAATATCCTGCTATTTTTATAATTTCTCCATTTACATTAATGTTAATTATTTTGTTGTTGCATTTACATTTAATATTAACTTTCATTATGTAATTGTACACATTGTATTTAACTATATACTAACATGTCACCATAATAGTGCCATAACATTTTGGAAAATCAATAGATAATACTTTTTTGGCAACTATAATTAAGAAAATAACATATCTTCATGCGCCAATTTGACCACTATGGTCCTATTTTTAATAGCTTAATTGAACATTTTACTCTAAGATTTTAATAGACTCAGCCTCGTATGAAATTGTATCATGTTATAATCGTGTAATTATTACATTGGCTCCAAATTTAGGGAACGAAAACTATTTCATCCTTCATCAATTCTGCACGTACTCCTTTATTCTTGCTTTAAAAAATGTCCACTTCTTTCTTCTTCGCTTAAAATAGCACTCCGACTGTCATAATCGATAAACTCGTCCATGAAACTTTCTCATTCTTGTTATACGTTCTCATCATAAGACTGTCTACTCACCTCAATCCCTATATCATTATTTCATATTTCGAATTCCCTTCCAATAGACATTATGGACTTTTTGATAGGAAAATTCAAATATCTGTTATTCGCCTAACCTAATCTACTGCAATATTGCAATGACACATGTCTCGCAACATTCGTTTTCATTAATATTATTTTTATCTGTCAAAAACTATTACTTTGAATTTAAATTTTTCAACTGAACCTCATTTTTTCCGGTAAACCACTCGAGATCTCGAATTATTTTGAGATGACAAACCCCAAAGGTGACTTACATTGCGTAAGTACTTTAAGACGCGGGCTTAATTTTTGATAGTGTTTAACGCCCACTTTTACTACTATAGCACTGCAAACGATGACAATGATGATTCATGGAATGAGTATGGAGCACCGGTGGAATGTGATAGTGGGGGAAACCGGAGAAAACCTGCCCCTGCGCCTCTTTGAGAACCACAAATCTCACATGCGGCTGTTATGGTCAATCATTGTGAATTGTTTCTTCCACAGATCTCCTTGTGATATACCAGATAAGCTGGGGACTTTAACGTTGTATCGGTATGTTGTCATGTATCTCAGTGGTTAGAGCAACTAACTGGACGGAAACCTCGAGGTCCGTGATTCAAATTCCTGTTATTACACTGAAGTTTTCGGTCTGACTAGCTTTCCAACTCCTGCTCTACACACTGCAAATGTGCAAGAAACTATTAGTTCACAATGATTGATCTAGTAGTTGGTTAACTATGAAGCCCGGGACAGAATGCTTATAAAATAAAGTTATATATCCTTGTGACTTGCCAGGAATAAACGCGAGTCTGTTGCGGACTTTAATGCTGTATCGATATGCTGTCATGGAAGCTCAGTGGTTAGACCAGCTGGACGGGAACCAGGAGATGTATGGTTCAAATCCCGGCTATGGCACTTAATTTTTCTAGATACTTTCTAACTAGTATATTTTTAATTGTAATAGTTTCGAAGTCGTAATTATACGCTAGTATTATACCAATAGCGAATCATACTGTATATATTATTTGAAATAGAAAGCTTATAAACATAGTTAAGTTCCATAAATTCAATAAAGCTTTATTATGGACGAATCCGCATGCGATTAACTTTCCGTGAATGAGCGCTCGAGCATTGTCGAACAGTATGGAGAACTATATCGAAAGTGAGGCTCGAGTTGAGGACCATTTGTGCAGCCCTATTTGTAGGTTAATTTAATTATTTTTTCACAGAAGCCGTGTGTAGGGCAGCAGCTGGATAGGTAGAGTTAGACTGAAAAATTCAATGTCATAGCCAGTATTTGAACCACAGATCTCCCGTTCTCTAGCCGGTTGCTCTGTCTGAGCTACCATGGCAACATGCCTGCATTGAATTTCTCAACTGACTCGTAAACCACAAGATGATCGAAAATTATTTTGAGATGACAACCCCAATGGCAACTTACAATGTCGTAAGTGCTTAAGAGTCCCAGGATTCATCGTATAGCCAACTATTATGGTCAATTAGTATTGATTTAATTGTTTTTTTTTTTCACACAAGCCGTTTGCAGGACAGAAGTTGGTCAGGTAGAGGCAGACTGAAAAATTCAATGCCATAGTCGGGATTTGAATCACGGATCTCTCAGTCTCTAGTCGGTTGCTCTGCTAGTTTATTCGCTTAAAATTACCGAAAAGCGAGATCAAAACGTACTGTCAAACTACTGAAGAGGCGGGCATCCTTCTACACATTCTGAAGTGTATAAGCCTGCAGTACAATGTAAGCTATCATATAACTACTGTTGAGTAACAACAAACAAATAAGGGGGGACGGATTGTGATGCAAAGAATGGATCAGAATGATGTGAAACAATTTTTTGATAACCCTGCATGCTGTAGGATTTTGAGATGTCGAAAGATTCTCCAGTTGCAATTAGCTTGTTTCATTTCCATATTATAACTTTAACGTTTAGAAAAGCATAGCTTCTGACGAAACACTGTTACCGAGTTATAAAGCAATAATGGAGGGAGCGCCAATAAGAGCGACAAAGTATACCATAACGACTGCTTATCAGTCTAAATTATGTTTATTTGATTATGCTTGTATTGGTATCGTGAATAATTTCTGGTAACATATTTGCCGACTGTTTACTGAATTGAAAACTCTTGAATTTTCGGCCAATTCATACGTGAGAATATTTCGCATTCTAAATATTTTAGATAGTATGTTGTGCATATGGGTTAAATTAATGTGATATTCATCACCAATATCCTGTTCCTTCAGATAACAACATAGCGATTCCTTAGCTTAAACTACTGTTCAGTACGCTTTAAGTCAAGCAACGGATAAGCTACACCACTGTGGCTTATACTTCCACATAAGACGGATTCAACGTTTTAAGATTAAGGAAATGATGGTAATGATGATGATGATGATGATTGGTGTTTAAGGGTTATCAACTGTTAGGCTATCAGTTCCCTTATGATATAAATCGTGGCACAGAGATTAAATTAATTTTACAAAAAGTATAATAAATAAAATAAGAGAATTAAATATAAAAACATGTGTAAATAACACTACACGTGTAAGAAGCCACAAGAGGATCTAAAAAGATTAAAACAAAGGAAATAAAATGGTATAACTAAAACCAATTTCTGATAGCTAAAAGTCACACGTATTAAACATTTAAAAAACATCACTACTGCCTCATGATTATGGCAGGATAACTAAACTCAAAATTAAATCCTAGATGCAAAAATCACTTAATAAAAATTTAAAAACCTATCCTTCCGCGCTATTATCATCCACCAGAGCCTCTGCAAGGGTATGCAGAGAAATTGAAATGCATGTTAAAGGATGAAACCGGGCCACTATTTTTATTTTGAGCCTGGGTAACACTGATTGCTGTAGATGCCACCTGGTGTTTCTAATGGACATTTTGACACTTTTGACCTTAACCTGCTTGACATATCTTGTCAATAGAGCGTTATTTGTGTTGTTTACAGTGACTTAAAATTGTGTCTCAGCGAAAAGATGGAATTGAACTCGTGAAGATGTATGTGCGATGATTTATTATGATTTTCTAAGTGGATTATCAAGACAAGAGTGAATTGATCAACAATTGGTGATGAAGCTCAATATTTGCAACTGTGAAACGCTGGTATAATTGTGGCCGCCATTCGCTCACTGCCGAAATTCGTGAAGGACCTCCAAAATCAATTACAGCGCCAGAAAATATTGATGCTGTGCAAAATCTTATAGTGCAAGATCGTCATGCTACTTTCTCTGGGCTAGAAGCAACCCTAGGCATTAGTTCCACTAGCATATATAATATGATACATTATCATTTAGCCGTGAAAAATATTGCTCTCGTTGGATCCTACATAATATGACAGAATCTCAAAAGGATGATGCTCGAGTCGATTGGTGCACACATGTGCTCAAGAAATACAATGGTGGGGCTTTAAAAGACGCGCACAAGATTATAACAGGTGATGAATCATGGATACCGGAACGTAAACAGCAGTCGGCTTATGGTTGTTTCAAGATGAACCAAATCCAACAAAAGTGTTCGCACTTGAAGCACTTCGAAACAAATAGTCACGTTTTCTTTTTTTTTTTGTTTTTTTTTCAGAAAAACTGCTCATGTGGTAAAGGTGCCTTTAAAGAAACGTAAATCGATCAAATCTGAATACTACACAACATTTTTTTTTTGTTTTTTTGTCGGAAGTCTGCGGTGAAATAAGAAAAACAAACAATCGGATTGTTCATCAAGACAATGCGAGAGCTCACACATCTCGTCTAACAACAGACTATTTCAACACTCAAAAAACAGAATTTTTGACACATCTGCCACACAGTTCTGATTTGGCACCTAATGGCTTCCTGTCTCTCCAAACATCGAGCATAAAATGCGTGGATAACGATTTTCGACGGCAGGAAAAGTCCTTGATGCGTTCAAAAACCAGATTTTGGAGATGTCTCAAGCAGATTGGATAAACTGCTGTGTCAAATGGTTCAAACCATGCAAAAGTGTATTGATCATTAAGGAAACTATTTAGAGAAACAATAAAGCAATTTTCAATGACAAATTATTGTTGTTAGTATTAGGCTCTAAATAAATATTACCTCTGATCAGCAAGTTTGGGATTCTGCGAGATGCTGTATCTACTCCACTTATAAGTTATTATTCAATTTCTTACAACAGAAGCCGATAAAATATTAGACTGCTAGAATAAAGGAGGAGAAGATGAGGAATGTATGCATATTGTTAAACCTTTTATCTCAAGCGTTTCCCCTAACAGGACGGTGTGTGCTTTTGTTCGTCGCAGCACTTACTGATGATAAATGCCAATTATGCAAACTAATATTACGGGAACTGTAGTAAATGTAGCCGGAAGTACAGGAAGTGACCAGCACGGTGGGTTTTACCATCATGAAAATGTAGTTTTTAGAAATGAAGGTATGGGTAATGGAAGAATGGCGTATATAATATAGCAGCACAAGTTATACGTGATGCAAGAATCTCAACAAAGTATGTATTACCGTTTGTAAGTAATAGAACTTAAACATCTTACGTGTTACGTTCACATAGGTTTCTCTATCCATCTGCAAAAACCCAGCATTGCTCGTGTTTCGACATTTATCTCTGTAAAATGTAGCCTTAGGTCACACTAGCCCAACAGCCTCGAGTTTCTTTCGAGGTATTTAAAATACATACGGTGACAGTCAAGGATGTACTCAGCAGCTTCTTTGCAGTGCCTTAAGAGTTTTAAGTAAGTCACAATTTAAGCTAAATTTCCATTTATTAAGTGCCATGCAAACAAGCACTGTAAGCACTTACAGTAAGAGTTTGAGAGGTCATTAATACTTACATTACAATTAGGAAATGACGTAACACTCAAGACATGTGTTACTTCAAGTAAACAATCTATTGGAAAATTCATTAACAACAGAGTGTATAAGAAGGTTTTGTCTATATAACTTAGATAAATCCTTTCACTTTTCTTAATTTTCGATAAAATATTGAAAAGCAATTTTGATTTATTATTTTTATAGCTTTTTCAAGTATTTCAAAATCTAATTGGTTAACCACAAACTGTAAGTTACTTACCAGATATCAAATTTATGGGAGAACTCGGGCCTGCGGGACTTGTATTCTCAAAATGAATTCTCGACCTGATAAGTATAACTAACAGCTCTTAGTACGTAATATACTAATGGTAGCATTCCATGACCGCCCTTGAAACAAATAAAGGTATTTAAAACCTGAAATAAAATATACTATTCACTGTGGAACGTTCAGAAGTCATGATGTTATCCTTACGCTTTGAAACAAGCCGCACTCTCCCTATTAAGGCATGCTTTAATACAAACATTACGAAAAATTACATTGTGGGGAAGAAAGTCACGCCATTTTGGTCTCTTGCACAATTTTCAACCTAATACAGGGATTAGATTGTTAAATTGTCACCTGAATCGAACGAAAATAATTTATATATATACGCGCATACACGCAGCCTAGACCTAAAACAACGTACGCGAGCGCCTTTGGAAAATATGGTTGCCAGCTCCGAGTTGTGTTTGAATAGACATCAAAGCTGCTAAAGCAAATTGGCGTATTTTAATACAAACGACGAGTTTTATTGAAAATCAAGGACCAACAATAGACATTACAAAACCCCAAAGCTTTGCAGTACCAGTGTAGAAATAATGCATTCATGGATTTACATGTGAGACGGTTGCTGAGTATTAATATTATGAAACTATCATTTCTTATACGCACACAATGGACATAAAGTGCGTTTTATTTATCCTATTTCTTGAAGTTACACTGCTTTATATCTTTGTTAATAACTATAAAATTAATGTTGTGTTCTGAAAACATAAAATTTAAGTTGAAGTGTTTTAAAGAAATCCTAAGTATAGAATCTCTATCAGTTACGGAATTCTTAGGAATATACCAGTACCTAATTTTTAATTAATTTAAGTTTTGGATCATATGTTGTACAGTAACACTCACAAAAATAAACGCGCGCACACACAGGACTTCCTTCTTTCTTTCTCTCTCTCTCTCTCTCTCTCTCTCTCTCTGTTTCTCTGTCTTATTGGTGTCCAGGACCCGCGTAACAATTCTACAAATTATCTTAATTTAAGGAAAATTGAAAGTTTAACGTTTTTGAGAGCAAACCAATCTCTATAATTATTTCCATTCCCAATAAGTTTAGGGGAGTAATTGCCTTAGTAATATCAATCGCAAATTTTATTTTTTACACCTTTTACTTCTATCAGTCGGTCAAACTATGTCATCTCGGCATAGAAGTTTTGCATTCTTGCTCCTTAGCACGGCGCATGATAGTATTACACACACACACACACACACACACACACACACACACACACACACACACACACACCTTATTTACTACCTTTTCTGATTTTGTAGCTCTCATTTGTGTGTCTTAAGGTAAATGTTAATGGAGACATGACTTTATCAGTCCACTGACAGAGAAAAAAAATAGTTTATGTGTTCCATTCACATGACTTTCTCTACTATTACACAAACAAACTGTTCTTTCAAATGGTTATTTTATTTATATTACGCTAATCAAGGTAAATCATCAGCAAAAAGTGTCTTAATAATTGGTTCCTTATAAGCATAACGGAAATAAAAGAGATGTAAAACGGAAGAGAAAAATGTAAATATTTTAAAATTGAAATAATTCACAGAGAATATCTGTGAAATGCCTAGTTTCACAAAAACTCTATGATATAAATTGTGCACGAGATATAATTTTTGTGTGGTGAGTTTTTATCTATCTCTTACTGTTTACCAGTCATGTAAAGGTCATTCAGAATGAAGAGGACTACAGAGACCCTTTCCAAGAAATTCAAGATATACATTTTATTTGCCATATAAAGATCGTTATTATACGCTATTTTAATGAAAATTATTAGAGCCAACTTTTACATCAAGCATTTCGAAAAATGTTCCATGTAAAGAGTACTTTTGGGGTAGGAGGCTTTATTGTAAATCTTCATGTCACATCCTTGAAAGATACTAAACTTAAATACCAAGTTTAGCTTTTAACGGACTTCTCGTGTTTGAGTTATGCTGTCGACATACACACACACATACAAAAATCCTTAACATGGTTTCCTTCGGAAGGGAAGTAAAGCCGTCGGTCCTGTGTCGTGGATTGACGTAAAAGAACCTTAAGCCTGAGAGAGGCCTCTGAGCAAAATTAAGTGCTCTCTCACGCCCAATTTAGAATGGGACGCTGAGAACCACAGTAGTTAAAGAGCGTCCATAAATATCACATGGCTTCCTTCGGAAGTGAAGTAAAACCATTGGTCCCGTGTTTTAGATTTACATAAAAGAACCTCAAGCCTGATAGAGAGCCTCTGAGCAAAATTAAGCGGTCTTTCACGCCCAATTTAGAATGGGACGCTGAGAACCACAGCAGTTAAAGAGCGTCCATAAATAACGCGCCATTTACATTTACATACACACACAGACAGAAGCAGGGATATTTTTTCTAAAAATGATTTTATTGAATGCAGGGGGTCTCAAAACATGCATTTTCGGTGAAACCTCAGTATAGAATGTTTCGGTGGACTACAATAACTTCTCTACATACGTACATTGTGCATACGTCATAGAGAAACTATAAATACCTTTAAAGGAAAACATTTATGCGAATTAAACCCACCGTAATGCATTGTTTCTTGTAATTATTGCAACTTGTAATCATAATAAAAGCTGTTTGGTTCTTACAGTAATGAGTTTATTGAGGCGAGACCTACATGCATATTAAGGAAATGGAATTGTCTTCGTAATAAAAGCGAAAGGCGGAGTTTACTGTCGTCTTAGCAGTAAAACTGAGAAAATGCGATAAATGTCAAAGTGAGAGCCAAAACACTCGCGTGATTTGCAGCAGTCGTTTGTTCGCGTCACGCACGCCATTTCATTAGCATGAACCTCTATCGTATGAGTCAGGTATGTGCGGTGTCCTACCACACATTTCCAAATCGAAGTGGCTCATAAATATCCCAAAATGACACTTGCACTGTATTAACTTAATACGCTCCTCACGTACGACGCTTCAGGTATTGCAGTAAATCAAACAGATGGACATCACTATAACTTCGAAATTCAGACGTCAAGTGGGTTTGTTCTTTCCAAACGTTTAAAGCGTAATAAGAATTTTGCAACGTTTTTCATTTCAGGTGGATTAAATAATCGAATTTTTACTTTCTCTATATGTACTATGTACACAGCGAATAGACAAGGCAATTGAATTGCACCCAAAAATTCGATACCGAGATTTCACCTGATATATGTTTTTGAAACCTCTTGAATCTAAAAAACATTTTTAAAAAAAATCTCCCTATATGTGTATCTGTCTGTCAGTCTGTCTGTCTGCCTGCCAGTGTATGCGTGTGTGTGTGTGTTTGTTCCAAGGATGCAACACGGTTTTCTCACCCCCCCCCAACTACCCTTTATATGAAAAAAAATCGACCAAAACCTTACTTAATAGAAAAAGTAGAGCTCGTTAAAACACACAATTTATGTTTCATACATTTTTTCAGTTGATCGTTTTTGAGATATTCCTTGTCATTTGTTTCAGCTATAAAATACTTTACTTTTCACATACGGGAATTTGTCAACTCATATCCATAGAAACAAAGGAGCTTCAGTCACATAGCAACCAGCTTTTGATTATCACTTTAACCAATGGTACTTTCTTATCTCTTTTTTAGCTACATGGAAGCAAGTAATAAGAGGATTACTGCTAATTTTTTTCTCATTTAGTATGAAGCAAATAGAAGAATAAGCTTTTTAACAATAATTTGTTGGAGAGATGCGCAGAAAGTCACGTGAATAGTAACTAGTAGATTTTTTTTAAAAAATGAATGGCTTGTTTGCTATGTCCGTTTAATATGTTTTCCATAATTTGTTTCGTGTATGTCAGCTACATTTCTCAAAGGAGCTAAATGCCAAATGCCAAATGCCAAAAATTGAGATACTTCTTCAGGAATGTGCTTTAAGCTCTTAAGCGCTATGTCCCTCTTCATCTTTAAGTTGAAACTGATGAAAAGGAATGTCACAACACGCTTCGAAGGGAATCCAAGTACTAGTTTACTGGTTTTCATAATTTCAGATTTAAATAATAATTTATAGTATCTTTGCTGCATATGCTTAATATGGTAAGTAGTCCAGTAAGAATACTTAAGTTTGACATGCTTCTTTGTATACGTTCCAATGAAAATACTTAATTAAAACAAAGTATTGAAAACTAAAATCTGATGTGTTACATTTACACAAGTTTCTCTACGTCTCTGTAATAAATTACTCTTAAAAAGATTATTGCTCTATCTACTTCAGGCTAATCCAGAAAACATTTGCATAAATTCTCTTTTTACTTGCTTCCTTGTAAGAGGAAGGGAAGTAATGCCACACACTAGATTGAAGTGATAGTTGAGTCCCTTAAAAGCTGGTATTATGTGATTGAAATTCGTTTCTTTACATACCCAGAAGTTGAGAAAGTAGTTTAAAGATGAAAAAGTAACAACGAATATCTCAGAAGTGGCAAACTCCACGAAAAAATGTATTACATAAGTTGTGTGTTT
Organism: Hymenopus coronatus; assembly: GCA_030762935.1. Lineage (NCBI taxonomy): Eukaryota > Metazoa > Arthropoda > Insecta > Mantodea > Hymenopodidae > Hymenopus > Hymenopus coronatus. The sequence goes on along the minus strand of CM060882.1, from coordinate 102,003,612 downwards.
TAATGATTTCTGTGCGATATGTTTTTGTCTAATTCTTACAGTTTATGTAAATCATTCACAATGTAGAGCAGTTCAGAGGATATTCCTAAGAAATTCTAGACATTTTATTTATAATGTAAATATCCTTAATATAGGGTATTTTAGTGAAAATCGTTAGAACCATTTTCAGAAAAGTTTCGAATTGTTTTTTATAAAGTGTGGTTTGGGACTGAGAGATTTAAAACTAACATACCAAGTTTGTTATTTAACGGAACTTTACGTTTTTTGAGTTATGCTGCCCACAGTTGCGAGCGCGCGCCCGCACACACACAAACACACACACACACACACACTAACCTTTTTATAACAATTCTATTTCTTTTTTGGATTCCAAATGTCTCAAAATATATTTACGGTAAAACTTCGGTATATATTTTTGGGTGGAATACAATACCTTCTCTATCTACACAAGTGCTACAGAAAGTAAAAAGTAATACCTTTCAGTAGCAGCTTTGAGAAATCCAGTTATATATTTAATCATGTTTTGTGAAATAGAACTATATTTAATATGTTTTTGGTCATGTTTTTATATTGGTTCCTTTGTTTTTCCGAAATGCATATTTCAGAAGTTGCATATTTTGAAGGTTCGGCTTCATTTGTAGTTTAGAGAAACTTCAGTTATATCTATAGGTAGTTCTACTTTCTCTATACGTACTATGTACATAGTGTATAGAGAAGGTATTGCACTCCGCCCAAATATTCGATACCGAAATGTCATAGTAAATATATTTTTAGGGTCCCCTGTGTCCAAAAAAAGCATTTTCTGAAAAAGGTCCGTGTGTGTGTGTGTCCGTAAACACGATATCTTAAAAGCATTAAATCGATAAAACAACAAAGTTGGTATTTAAGTTTAGTATCTTCCAGGGATGCGACACGAAGATTTTGAGAAAAATCGCTCCATCCCAAACTACCATTTACATGAAACTTTTTTCGAAAAATTTGATTTTCTCAAAAATGGCCTAACGATTTTGATTAAAATTTCGTATAGTAAAGATATTCACCTGAGAAATAAAATGTATATCTTGAATTTTCTGGGAATAGCCTCTGAAGACTACTTTATTCTGCAGGAATTTTTCGGAATTTTGCAAATCTGCTAACCCTAAGAGATGGACAAAAACTTACAGTATACAAAATGTAGAGCACCTTAACACACATAATTTACCTTATATACATTTTTTCTGGAGTTGATCGTTTTTGAGAGACTTCTTGTTTTTTGTTTCAGCTAAAAAAAAAAAAACATACCTTTCTCATACAGGAAGTTAACAATTCCTGTCCATACAAACAAAGGAACTTCAGTCACATGGTAACCAACTTTGGCTATCACATTAATTAATAGTACTCCCTTATTTCGCTTCTACTTACAAGGAAGCAAGTACTAAGACTAATTCTTATAATTGTTTCTTGATTAGTATGAAGTAAATAGAAGCGTAAGCTTTTTAACAATGTTTCTTCTGCAGAGACTTAGAGAAAATCATGTGAATGTAACGCATCAGATTTTTTCCTTTTGGCTTTGCTTTGATTTGTTTGCTAACGTCTCTCTTAGCTATTTTCTCAATTATTTAAATGCCCATATTTGACAATATTATTTATATATCTGGTGGGCCACCTGCACCGATTTTGACGGGTGCATTTATCCTTTTGTGCGCTAATAGCGTTGTAGAGCTCAACGGCGCTATTTCAAGTTGAATTCTTATTCCCCCAAACCCTAAACAAATGTAATAACAGAGTGGGGTAAATATTAAAAAAAATATCATGAATTAACAACAATATAAAAAATATTAAATAGACGTTTAATAGAATAAGTTTGGAAATCTAAATTACCGTAGATAAACTATAAATGACAATAACAATATATAATAGATATTTAGCAAACAATCCTCCTAATAATTCTTTTAAAAACAATTTGAAATAACTTTATATTCAGAAGTTAACAAAATGTCCTTCAAATAGAACCTCAAATTTCTCTAGCACTAACAAAAATTTGAAACAGCAACTTATGCACAGAATTAAGAAACTAAATGGCGCATTAAATGACCATGTAATGCTGCCAAGTAAATTGGATAAATATTTGCCATTATATTTTAGAAACGCAAAAGAAAAGCTTAACCTGCTTGGCAACAGAAAGAAAAAATTAGAAAACCTGTCTACGCGACATCCACAACGCTGTTAGAAACTTTTAATAAATATTGTTACATATATTTTTTCGTGGGGTTTACCGTTTTTGAGATGAGTTTTAAAGTACTTATACTTTTCTCACACATGAACTTGTCAACAATAGGTCACGCAAAAATACGGGTTTTAATCCCATAGCAACCACATTTTAGAACATTTGACTGTCGGTTTAGCCTAGTGTATTCCCTTATTTCCCTTCCACTTTAAGGAACTGAGTAAAAAAAAAAAGCCTTTTCTGCTTATGTTTATCTCGATTGCCATAAAGTGAAAGAAGAAGAAGCTTTGCTACAGAGATATATAGAAATTCATGTAAATGGAACACACGAGATTTTTTTTTTAAAAAAAATGTTTCAAAATAAAAAATCGAAAAGTATTTATTAGTTCGTAATTTTCTGTTTAAATAATGTTTATATTAAGTAGCTCCCGTATAGTTGGCAATCCGCAAGGGATAAGCCGAAACATAAAACAAAAAATGTGAATCACAGAAATTATGTGAAATTGTTTTGTGGCGTTAAACATTCAATTGGAATTTCCAGACTATCACATAGCAATGGGTTTCATTATTCCTAAACCAGCTATATTATTCTTGAACAGACAGCGAATTTGGTGGTATATGATTTAACGAGGCCTTCATAGTTTCGCCTTCTTTTCTTCTTTGTAACCCTCTCCAACGCCAAAGCGGTATCCATGATACTTGTTGCAATAGTAATATCCAATGAGTTTTCGGATTAAAAGGGAAATTCTGATTACTTCCTTTGATGGTCCATAAAATCACTACTCATTACACCCCCGCCCCTGAATCCTTGCACTTGACAGTTCGCGTAAGGTCGGCTCTACTGCCTTCGCGGCGTTGCCAGAGTAATGACAGCTGATTACAAATGTCTCTATCGTGTGTACCGACGAATATAAACAGTGTACCTAGTAAATGAATGCCGATGAATAATAAAACTAATTCGCTATTATTGATGTTAACTGAAAATATAAGTGATACTGTAACGCATGTAGCATGCATTAGGATTAATGCAAAATAGCTTATTACAGTGAGGAAGCTATAGCAAAATGATTTTCACCGGTTTAGAATTTTAATGGCTCAATTCCATCCAAGTCTCCATCGTCATCATTCTGGAAAGGATAATCGTCATTGTCATCATCATCATCGTCATTAGTGCTTCACATTCACTGATGATTCCGTCTAATTTCTGTGCTTTTCGTATTATTTTGTGAACATTATTCACTTTCTTCTACCATGTAGCCGCGTTCCACTTCCCGCAAAAGTCTATCCACCTCTATAATTTTGAAAGTCTTATGTTCCCTCACGTACAAACACCTAAACACAATCAACAAATATATATATAAATAACAACGAATAATACTATCTTGTACAGAATCTCCTGTTATACGATTGTCATTGCAAATCGCTTCTTTACTTGGCCAGGAGTAGAATAAAATAAAAACGTACACTTCTTCTCTGAGAAAAGTATAAGTTCTTGACAGTTGAAACTAATAACAAGGAATATCTCGAAAACGGTAAACTCCAAGAGAAAAAAAATATATATGACATAAATGTGTATTTTAACGAGATCTACATTTCTGTGCAGTAGATTTTTGTCTGTTTGTTACGGTTCACTAGTTATACAAAATTCAGCAAATTCATCCAAAATACACAGGTCTTCAAAAGCCTCTTTCCAAAAAATTCAAGACATACATTTTATTTGTGATGAAAATTATTTTAATATGTGGTATTTTAATCAAAATCATTAGTCATTTTTAAGAAAAGCAATACTTTGGAATTTTTTTCCATGTAAAGGGTAGTCAGGGGTGGGGGATTTTCTTGAGAATCTTCGAGTCACATCCTTGGAAGATACCAAAGTTAAATATCAAGTTTGGTATTTAACCGTCTTTACGTTTTTGAGTTATGATGTCCACAGACGGACAGACAGACTGACACACACACACACACACACAGACACACACACATATAAGAATCTTTTTCCGAAACTGCTTTTTTGTATTCAGGAGGTCTTAAAACGTGTATTTCCGGTAAAACATCGGTATCGAATACTTGGATGAATACATATCTTCTCTTCCACTATGTACGTTGTACTTACGGGGCTAGAGAAAGAAAAGAGTTAACGTAGTTTAAAATTGAAAACAATAACATGATATATCTCGAAAACATTGAACTCCAAAAACAAAATGTACATGATACGAATTCTGTACTTTAACGAGATCTACATTTTTATAGAAAGTCTGTGTGTATTTCTTACAGTTTACTAGTTATGCAAGAGTCGTCCCTAATAAAGAGGTCTTGAGCGGCTATTTACAGAAAATTCAAGATATACTTTTTATCACCTAAAATCTTCAGTATTCGGTATTTTAATCATAATTGTTAAGAGCCATTTTTCAATAAAAACAGAAATTTCAAAAATGTTTTTAAATAAAAAGTAGTTTGGGGTAGGAAGATTTTCTTCGTGTCACATTCTTGAAATATACTAAACTTAGATACCAAGTTTAGTATTTAATGGTCTCATCATTTTAGCTATATTTTCCAGACACACTCGGGTATTTTTCTAAAAATGATTTCTCTTGGATTCAAGGGATCGCAACATATATTTCCTGTGAAATCCTGGTATTGCAATTTTGGATAGAATACAACATGTTCTCTAATCACTATGTACATAGCAGTGTTGAGAAAGTCAAAAACCTGTTGACTGCATAAAAGATTTTTATTCTCAATAATTAGCTTCACCCCTCTTCAAATGTTTCACGCCCCGCACAAATTCTGACAAGAGTTTAATTGGTGGCAATTGTAAAACAAGGCGAAACAAAATAAACAAAACATGGAGGATTTACAATCATTTTAAGATAAATGGTCATATTGTAGAGTATTATAGTAAAAGCATGCTCCATTGCAGAGCAACATATTTCGCAAATTGGTGGCTTGTACTAACATAACTTGTTTATGACTGAGCGGAACAAACAAAAGCTAGCCACTGTGCGGTTCATTTCAGCAGTATTACAGCGAGAGAACCACTAGAGTACAGCAGCTTACGCTTGCTAAATATTCCCTTTTTGTAGTCTTGCTTGTCTACTGAATATGCATACAGATGCTTGAGAATACGGCAGCAAATTCCAAGCTTTGTGTGGCGAAAGTAGTTTGAATAATCGATGCTCCTCTGTCAGCGGAAAGTGTACACTCTTGGCGTACCTACCTGAGTACAGCGTTTTTCAAAACTAACCCACTACACAAATTAAAAGAAAAAATGAAACGCAACAAATTATTTATTTGGAAGTTCTGGAGAAAGAATCTTCGCCTTTTTTTTCTTTATTATGCAGAGTAAGTACCATCCAGAGGGTCCGGATTCGATACCAGGAAATTGCATGTGAGATTTGAGGTGGACTTAGCGGCATTTGGGTGGATTTTCTTCGGGTCCTCTGAATTTCTCGCTATTCATTCTGATCCTCCATCCCTGGATACTGATCCTTAGATTGTCTGCTCCTCAACAGGCATCTGATCCCTGACACCTGCTTTTAAGTCCTGGGGATGCAAGCTCTCCTTATCAAAAAGGTAAACAGATGGAGAAGGAGACGGAGAACAAAAGGGGTACGAAACTTTTTTAGTTCCCCAAAACTTCAATGTCGAGATTTCATTTAAATTATCTGCTATGATTCACCTGAACATAATCAAAGAAAGTATTTTTTGAATAAAGGTTCGTATAAGTCAGTCAGTCGTAGAATATATTAAACAGAAAGTATTAGGTTCTACCGCTATTCTGCAAATATTACTCACACACACACACACACACACACACACACACACACACACACACACCCTCCATGGTGGTGTAATAGTTACCATGACGGGGGTTCAAACCTAGGGGAACGATAGTTGTTTTCGGGCGTAAAAACCTTTTGCATAACTTCCTTCGGAAGGGAAGTAAAGCCGTTGGTCCGTGTCGTAGATTTACGGCATATGAAAGATCTTCAAGCCTGTTAATAGGGTTTCTTAGCAAAATTAATAGGTATTTCACGCTCAGTATAGAATGGGTCGCTGAGAACCACAGCAGTTAAAGAGCGTCCATAAATAAAACTCCATTTCCTCCCTCCCCCCCCCCCCCCGACACACACACGCTACAACAAGAAAAGACCAAACCACCAAATGAAAGAACACACTGATATCATGCAGACACACACTTGCACTCTCACTTACACCAATGTATTCACATATAGATAGATGGTCATATGCCAAGAGCTATATACAATATTTGCACAATATCTTATCTCTTAGTACTTCAATTAAGTATGTGCCCAAACTTGGTAGCTTTGTCTGTTCAGAATCAAGACCCAGCTTGCAGTTCTCAGTCTGGTTGAAACTAAAAATGCCTTTGGCGATAAGATTTTCCTAACATACTCCATCTGCATGCAATCTACCAAAATACGCGTCCAGTATTTGTATACAGTATATGCTGTTACAACATAATTCAGAAAACGAATAGTCTGTTATATAACAAACTTGATATTTAAGTTCGATCCATGAATGTGACACTCTTTAACTACCCTTTAGATGTAACATTTTTCAAAATGTTGATTTCATCAAAAATAGCTCTTAAAACGATTTTATTAGAATTCCATATAGGTATTTAAAGTATATTCATGAATTTTATTCAGTCACTTTTACCTGACTTTTGAACCATAGGGGATGGATAGAATCCTGCTTCACAAACAATGCAGATTTATGTGAAGCAATTTTCTTCTTTTTATTTAAGTTAAAATGTTCCTAGGTATTTCTTGTTATGGGTTTGAATTTGTCCAAAACTTACACTTTATCAAATAGGAAGTAAGCCATACAAAGAGGCAATTTCAAAGTTAACAAATAGCGGTACCTGTTAAAATATTTGACCATCTCTTAAGCTTACAGTAATTTCCTACTCCCATTGTAACTATAAGAAGATGTGTAATATACATAACAATGTATACAATCTATCTCGATTAAAATGAAGAAAAGAGGGAATATGTTTTTGCAAGAATACTTTGTTGAAGAATCGGTAGAGAAACCAATGTAAATGTTTTCTATTAGATATTTACGGTAAATACAGAAAAATATGTATTCCTCCCAAAAATTCAAAATCTAATACATGTTTCTGAAGCAGAAAAAATCTTATTTAGAAAATGGACAGCACACGTAAAGGGATGCGTATTTGAGAACATATTCCCCTCCCAAAAACAAAATCCTATATGCACTAACCTTGATATTCAGGTTCTGCATCTTCTAAAGATTCAACGCCAAGATTTTAAAGAAAATCTCCATCCCAAATTACCATTTCAAACTTTCCATTTTACTGAATGATGTTTATTGCAATTTGGATTAAAACACCACCCATGTAGTATTACATAAAAAGCTATGAATGCCTTGAATTTTATAACAACCGTGAAGTTCTCTTTATTCGGAAGGACTTTTGTATAAATTTGTATAACTGATAAACTATTATAAATAGACAAATACGTGCATACTCTACAAGGAATGTCTCTTTGAAATATACAATTTATCTTCTCTTTCACAATCGGTTCCATTTAAACATCGCCTAGGAAGTTCGAGCTAGGAAGTTCGTACCGTTCGCCGTTCCGAATATACTTTGCAACCGACCATCTCGCCGCATCAAAACAAATCACTGATAAAAACGCAGGGGCGAAAGGTAACAAACCTGTTTTCAAGTGAAGAATACCTTTTCTGGAGAAAATAACCTAATGTTTCCCATTCACATGGCTTTCTCTACTTCTGTGTAACAAATTATTGTTAATAAGCTAATTTTAATATTTACTTCAAGCTAATCGAGAAAAAATTAGCCGAAAATTACTTGCTTCCTTGTATGGGAGTATCATAGGTTAAAATGAAGTCAAAAGCTGGCTACTAGGTGACTGAAGTTCCTTTGTTTGTAAGGACACGAGTTCACAAATTCCTGTATGAGAAAAGTACAAGTTTTTCAAAGCTGAAACCAAAAATAAGGAATATCTCAAAAACAATCAACTCCGCGAAAAAAATGTATATAACATAAATTGTTTGTTTTAATGTGCTCTGCATTTTTTGTGCGGTAAATTTTTGTCCATTTCTTACGGTTTAGCATCATGCAAAATTCCTCCAGATTAAAGTAGTCTTCAGAGGCTATTCCCAGAAAATTCAAGATATACATAGTATTTGTCAGGTAAATATCTTTAATGTACGATATTTTAACCAAAATCGTTAGAGCCATTTTTGATAAAATCAAAATGTTCGAAAAAAAGTTCCATGTAAAGGGTAGTTGGGGGATTTTCTTGAAAATCTTCGTGTCGCATCCTTCTAAGACACCAAACTTAAATACCAAGTTTGGTATTTAACGGTCTTTTCGTTTTTGAGCTATGCTGTCCACAGACACACACATACACGCACACACACACACGGATCTTTTTCCAAAAATAGTTTTTTTGGATTCGGGGGACCCAAAGCATGTATTTCCGGTGAAATCTCGGTATCGAATGTTTGGGTGTATTACAATACCTTCTCTATCCCTATGTACATTGTACATATGCGGCTAGAGAAAGTAAACATAACTTGAGACATTCATATAAGCACACTTATTTAGATAATAATGTACAACATACAAATTAATTTCATATATAAGGGTATTTTAACTGGTTTCTATATATGCACATTATGAAAACACTCAAGCAATTATAGGACGGATTGAAATATTTACTTATCGATTGTTAAATATTATCCAAATAATAAAATTAATTGCTTAAATATCTTCAGATTCTTACTAGGTAAAAACGAAAGCACGAGTTAAACTAAATTTTTACTCATATGCAGCTATACTACTGAAAACTATATGTACTTCTGAAGTCTTTCAAATGAAAACCTCAATTTACATTCCGACAAACAGAATTTATAATGCGATGTGATTGGGACATATTTGAAATATTTTATCAGTTCCGTTTTAGCAAATAGCATTTGTTGGGATCTAAAAGTGCAGCTTTTATGCGATACATCACACCTATGTATATCCGCCTCGACAGTTCTACATGCCGCACAAATACAATTCAGCTCCATACCTCTGGACTATAACAGTGTGATAATTGTGGATAGCTTTCTGAACACATTTGCAATCAATAATATATATTTTTGAAGCTAATCTATTAGTAGACGTTTGACAGTTTATTTACTAGAACTGCCATCGGTTTCTAAATAAGTAAATTCATTGCTATAAAATCTGTTATGGTTGTAAACAAATTAATCTTGCTCACAGAGCAGAATAAGATTTTATTTGAGAATGTCAAAACTTTATTTACCAAATACAATATATTTTGGATAGGTCAGATTGAAAATTCAGTGATATATCCGGGATTTGAAACTTGGTTTCTAGCCGGTTGTTCTAACCACTGACTACTATGTCAACATTCCGGCATGGCATTAAATTTCTCAATTGATTCGGTCGGTCTGGGTAGCTTAATTGGGTATATGCTGGCCTCTGAACTCAAGGTCGCGGGTTTAAACCCCGCCCAGATCGATGGTTTTTAATTGTGCTTAAAAGCGATAACCTCATGTGAGTGGATTTACTAGCATGTCAAAGAACTCCTGCGGGACGAAATTCCGGCTCCCGCGCTGATATTATTCTGGAAATTGACAGCGTCATCAACAAACAAAAATGTTCTTTTTTTTTTCATACTGCTGACTCACTTGTGTAAACCACAAGGTGATCTCAAAGTGCTTTTGGCATTGTAAGTCACCATTGGAGTAAGTCAATTTAAAATACTTTAAGTCCCGGGCTTCATAGTTTAGCCAACTATTAATGTTAATTTAATTGTTCCTTTTTATAACAGAAGCCATGTGCAGGACAGGAGTTCGATATGTAGAATCAAGACTGAAAAACTGAATGATATAGCAGGGATTTGAATCATGGATCTCCCCGTCTTTAGCCATTTGCTGTAACCATTGAGCTACCATGACAATATGCCGGCAGGGCATTAAATTTCTTAACTGCTCGCAAGTTTCTGGGTAAACCACAAGATGATCTCAAATAAAATTACAAATGAGTACTATTTTATCTACATCATGCTAATGGAGTTAAACAATTAGTAGAAATGTCTTTATTACTTGCGTCCTTTTAAGTATAAGGGCAAAAAGTCAATACAATAGGCTAAAGCAAAAGCTGATCCATATATGAACAGTTGAAGTTCGATTACTTTGCATTGCCAGTAAAATAAAAGATAGATAAAACAAAACGTGATTCCGTTTTTAAAAATATGTAGTTTAAAATTGAAACTAATATCAATAGATATCTTGGAAATGGCGACTTCTACAATAAAATGTATGTGAGATAAATTGTGCGTTTTAACATAAGACATCCCTTGTGCAGTTTGTGGTACACAAGTTGTGCAAAATTCTGCTAAATTCATGCAGAATAAGCAAGTCTTTAGAAGATATTCCCAAAAAATTCACGATATATACTTTATTTGTGATGTAAATATCATTAATATACGGTATTTTAATAATAATTATTGTTAGAACCGTTTTTGCGAAAAACACAATTTTCGAAAAAAGGTCTACTACAGAGTATTTCGTATGGAGGGATTTTCTTGAAAATCTTTGTATGGTATCTTTGAAAGATGACAAACGTAAATACCAAGTTATGTATTTAACGGTTTGTTAGTTTTTGAGCCATGCTGTTCATACACACACACACACACACACACACACACACACACACACACACCACACATACTTTTTGAAATCAGGGTACTTCTAAACTTATATTTCCGATGAAATCTTAATATTGAATTTTCGGTTTAAATACAATCCTCTGCATACCATGCAGTACGTGGTACGAATAGAGAAATAAAAAATTCAATATTTTTTTAGGGATGATACTGTTGCGTTCAGCAGTTGAGCAGACAATCTGAAAACAGCCATTTATAAATTAAGTCAAATTGGTCACAATGTTAATTTGGAGATATTGATATGGATGTATCTTTTATCTTGGAATGTAAGGTATTCACTGAATAATAAAACTTAAAATAATTTGACAATTTGAAATATCTGGGGTTTAACGTGTCTTACAGCAAATATGCTTTTCATAGCGTTTAACGACCACTTTTTATGCATAGGCACCGCAGGTGAAGGCAGTGATGACACATGGAGTGAAGATGTAGCACTGTGGAATACGATGGCGAGAAAAACCGGAAACCCGGAGAAAATCCGCCCTAACGCCGCTTTGTCCACCACAAATCCCATGCGGTCCGGGCCGCCTTGGTGGTATAACCAGGCACGGCCCATTTAAAAACGAACTTCAATTGTTTCACATAACGACCAGCTTTTAAAGGATTTCACTATCACTTTAGAGTAGTGTGTTTCCGTAATTCCCTTTGACATTAAAGGAAAGAAGTTAAAAGAACATATTCTGACAATGTTTATCTCGCTTAGAGCACATCAGATTTTGTTCTCCATATTATAATCTCATTCACACATTCAGACACTTATGTTACTTTGCTTATCTGATATGCAACTTCATTCTGGTGATGTTCAGTTGTTTATTTCCACACCCAAGTATTTAATTACTATGACCTGCTCAATAAGTCAAATTTATTTAGACGTCAGATTTCTGATATATTAACAGCGGACATCAGTGATTAGTTTCTGCTGCGTCACGACTAACACCATTGAAGAGCAGGAATGTGGAATTTTCCACGAATTATTTATCTTTATAAGGCAAGCTGTAACTTCAGAGGTCTTGGAGGCATCAATCAGTTTTACGATCGTCTATTAAGAAAAGCGAATGTTCTTCAGAGCTAAGCATTTCATTACTAACATTGCATGACCACGTACGGAAGCACTTAAAGTGTAATATTTTTGTCCTTCTGTTTTACTAGCTGTCAGATGTTAATCTAGCGCATGCGTATGAGGTTATGTTTGAACCAATTCCTAGCGAAAACTAGAATAACAACGTTCTATTCAGCGTGAATTGTATACTACGGATGGTCCACATTGAAGAATTGATGTCATATCTATTAAATCTGACTTATTTGATAGAACAATCATAGGCCCTACATCAACAATTCCATATTTTTGCAATAAATACCATCATATTTCAATAGACTGGTGTGCTAATTGCAACATGAGGCACCATTCCTTCTTCTTTTGATAGATTTTGAAAATATTTCAAATTAAATAACACATCTATTAAACAAGTTGTCATTAGTGTTATTAAGGGACCAGTAGTTTTTTTTTTAGCAAATCATTTGCAATGGAATATAATATTGTTTATATTCATTATTCACACCTGATTGCTTAATTATTTCTATTTTTGTAAGGAGACACCGAAGTAGAGAAGTGATTTTCTAAAGTATTAAAGTTAGAGCTTTAATTTTTCTACAGGCATTACTGGTAATAAAAGAATATTTATACCAAATACCATTCAAGTATATTTTTTTTCTGTGTATTTTAATTTATTTTACTTCATTGACTAAAATAAAACTTTATCTTCTTCTACAATTACTGAGATAAACGCAATTTTTTAAATTACATTTCTTAATGCCTTTGTAAAGAACATTTCTGGTTGAAATTTTCCTAAGCTTGATAGTTTTTTTAAATTATTTTATTCACAAATGGAAAAACAAACACTGCATGATTGTACTATTAATTGCTAAGTACTAGTTTATCAGCAACATCAAAAGGCCAAACATAAGTTTATTACACGCATTCTGTAATGCTTTGTGAAAACTTTTCAGACCTCTAGAAGTATATTTTGAATAGGTAAGTGAGAATAATAAAAACTTTAACCTGAAAAAATGGCTTTAAAATTTAATACAAAGTCATTTTAATAGCACAACCAGTCTTGAGAAAATAAAAATTGCAAATAGCATTTTAGAATATGGTGCATATTTTGACTAAATAAGGACCTCTGTCTCTCCTTAATGTTTGCATTATACAATTGAATAATTTTAGTATGCTTTGTTTGTGGCAACCTCCAATTGGGGGGAAGCAGAATTTATTTTGTCATGCATCAATTCTAATATGGGCAAAGACAATAACATAACATGTATCATTACATATAGATTTGAAGCTAAATACAATTCTTCTAAATGACTGTAATGAACATGCAGGAAAATAATAAGCAAACATTTTATTTACAAACTAATCTACCTCAACAAGTTTGAAAATCCACTGCAATGGCAGTCAACAATCGAACAAGAAGGCAGTTTAGGTTAAGTTATAATATAGATGAATACATATTTTTCATGCATCGAAGGCAAGCTGTGGATAATCCCACAATTGCAAAGTCAGGTTAAAGTGATTTCCCGGCCACACTGTAAGTGGAAAAATTGCTGGCAATCTCCCTGCTCACCACAAAATCTGAAACAGTCCGCACATGCGAAAATTAGGAACGGGACAATACCGCAAATTTCTGTCAGGAGTTTGTGCGAGATATGTCACGTACGAATAGTGTTCCCATTCTTGCTAACTCATCACCGGTTTACAAATATGCGTTTGCAATAGGGAAACAGGTTATTTTCTCTCTTTTTTCGCTACTTTGTTTACTATAATTAACAGTCAATTTGCAACCTAAAACCGGGATTAAAATTTTCCATGTAAGTCTGCTAAAATTGATGTAATTAAAACCTCTACGATGGTTGGAGTAGTATTTACCAGTATTTATTTACTTCAAATTACAGAAATCATTCTGTTTTAGAACTCGTTTTAGCATTCGCTACCACAGTAGCCACGTATTATAGTTTGTACGCGATGATAAATTAACCATGGAAAATTCAGAGTAAAGTTTAGATAAATAATAATGGCATTATTATTATCATCATATTTTGGCTTTTCACCCCAATCTCTATGTTGTCCATAGAATTTTGACAAATAGCATTATAACCGTTTCCCGCATTTCCAACATTAGACCAAGGTTCAAATACTAATCGAACTAGATGAAAACACAGGGTTTTTTGGAAGATATGTAATAGAACATACAGTGGTTAATCGTCTACACGGTTGCTTAGTCAAACGTAACCCTTGGAGATATGGAAACATTGCAGAATAAATAGGAAAAGTACGAACATGGAGATGTGTCAATATGTAGTATTTTATTTAAGCTTTTTAGTTTCCCTAAAGCTTTCGAATATTTAATAACAGTTAATAAAATGTTCTTAGACGTAAGTGAGTACAAAGTATTTTGTCTTCTAATATATCCAGGAATTTCTTTGGTTTTTCCAGATCATGATCACGCGTGAGGAATAAAGGAAATACAGCTTTTGCTTGCGCCGAAGGAATTACTTCCCTCAAATTCATATGAAGATGTGCCCATCTTCAATGATTTCTGAACCTTTTTTTAGCTAACGAGAATGTTCTATTAATCAATAGGTTTGAAGTTTTAATTTTTTCTCAAAGTAAATTTTATATTAATATCTCTGGATTTTAGTTCAATTATCCCCAAAGGTGTACATCACCCTATCGTAGGTTTTTTTAACTATTGTTGGTAACTTTGGTTTGCTGCTGCCACTTCATCTAATAATACGAACTTAATCCCAGCACTGTACCAGTTGCTCAACTGCCCTGTATTTGACGTGTGCAGATATTCTTTTGTCATTAAAATGGTTGCAAAACACAACGGGCTATTTCAATTTAAATCCGGTCAGTGGTGAACTGGCGTGGACGATCTTCGTTTTATCCCTGTTAGTGACCGCAACCTGCTGTCACCGCCGATATGCAAGAGGGGTAAAACGAGGCTTCATTTTGCATGCGATTTCATGTCGCACAACAAGGAATGATGCGACGCCGCAGCATGTTAAGTGGTCTATTTATGCATGCGACGTGTGACATCAGTTCTACCAACTGGTTTACACTTTTAGTTTGACAGCTATCATACAGTATGTTGCACGACTGCTACTGACTCTTAACAGAAAACAGAGAAAATGGCATTAGAGTATACATCCAATAAACATTATAGAGTTCACAGCAGCCTGAAGGGGAGTTATTTCTTTGTCACGATCTTTGTAATTATCTGAGGTAACATCCTAAAGTGTGCTCCAAATGTGAATTTCGTATATGAAATGTGAAGTGATAAACGCCTGAACCACTCTCGCAACATGTAAAAGCAACCACTCTAAAAATCTGATATGTTCCATTTACATGATTTTCTCTATATCGCTGGAATAAATAATTGTTCAAAATCAATCTTCTATCTACTTTATATAATAGGGATAAACATTAGCATGTATTTTATTAATTATTTGCTTCCTTGGAATTAGAAGGAAAATAAAGTCCAAAACGATTGACAAATCTCTTAAAAGCTGGTTGTCATATGGTTGAAGTCCGTTTCTATGCATGGACCAAGCATTTACAACTTTTCGAGTGAGAAAAGTTGTAAGTATTTTAAATCTGAAACAAATAACAAGGAATATCTTAGAAACGGTCAATTCTAGGAAAAAAAGTATATGATATAAAGTGTATTTTATTGTGATCTACACATTTTGTGTATTAAGTTTCTGTCTAGCTTTTACACTTTACTAGTTGAGCAAAATGCAGCAAAACTCATTCAGAATGAAGAGGTCTTTGAAAACTATTACCAGAAAATTCAAGAAATAAATTTTATATTAGTAGTATTATTAAATACCATGTTTGGTACTTAACCGATTTTTTGTTTTTGAATTATCGTGTTCACAAACACACGGACACACTGACATATATACACGGACCTTTTTACAAAAATGCTGCTTTTGGATACGTGTATTTCCGGTGAAATCTCGGCATCGAATCTTTGGGTGGAATGCAATACCTTCTGTATACAGGATTACTACAAAAGAAATAGACAACTTCAACTGCCTGTAAAACAAAAACTATTAGATATAGCAACCTAATTATTTTGGAGGTATGTTGAGAAACTCACAAAGTTTTGTTTGTTACTATTGGTAACGCTGTAGCGTTTTGTTTGTTGTTGCAGAAGCTGAAATGGCGGAAAATCCTGTGGAAAAGGCATATTGCGTGTTGGAATTTGCTAGAACGCAATCAGCAACTGTTGTCCAACGACATTTTAGAACACGTTACCACAAAAATGAAATGATGCGCTCACAAAAACCAGCATCGTCTTCATCGTGTCGCAACATGTCGATACAAAAGTCACGCCGTATGACCTTATCTTCTTCACTCAGAAACTGCAACATCTGTAATCTGTAAGGCATCATGTGCAGTCGCTTCCGCAAGATTTTCCATACAGTTTGCTGTGGAATTTGTAATTGCATGCTTCCCTAGATGTCGATTTCTGTGGGCTTTATGTAGGCAGAACGAACATGTTCAACGTTTTCTTCCGAAACTCTTGGTCTCCCCGAGCTCTTCCCTTTGCACAAACATCCCGTTGTCTCGAATTTTCTATACCAATCGTAGATTCACTGTCTAGTCGGTATCGTTTTGTGGTAACGTGTTCTAAAATGTCGTTGGACAACAGTTGCTGATTGCGTTCTAGCAAATTTCAACACGCAATATGCCTTTTCCCAGGATTTTCCGCCATTTCAGCTTCTGCAACAACAAACAAAACACTACAGGGTTACTAATAGTAACAAACGAAGCTTTGAGAGTTTCTCAACATACCTCCAAAATAATTAGGTTGCTATCACTAATAGTTTTTGTTTTACAGGCAGTTGAAGTTGTCTATTTCTTTTGTAGTAACCTTGTATACTATGTACAGTCATGGAAAAAATGATGAGCGTTGTACTTTTCAGTGTCGCTTCGGCCTCACGGAAGCACACGAAGTTATACAAGCTGGATTTACACGTGCACGTACGATATGCTACAAAACATGCTTTTATACAGCGAGGTAAGACTAAGTTTATTGCTTTATAACATAAAATCCTTTGATTCTTCCCTGGTTGCTAATTATTTTTCGCTAACATGCACAGAAACACTAAAAAATAAGCCAAATCTTGATAGTTCAGCTATCCGCTACAGTTCTTTATAAACTGGGAAAGGAGTACACAGACTAGAAATGGCTTAGTTCAAATGTGCTCTGTTTGAAACTCAGTGTCATACCTAGCGTCGATTCGAGCCCAGTAACCCGTATAGATTTTTTTTTTTATTATTTTGTTTTTTGCTCATACTAATACTCCTTACAACCGATGTAGATTTTGTTACATAAATCATTCATTGTGTGAAATGTGAAATATTTTATTTGCGGTTCTCACAAACTAGAATACAAAGAAAAACACTGTAACTTGATCTCCGGTTACTTTTAAATTCAACAGAAGACTAATAAAACAAGAGAAAATAAATTACAATACTTTGTGTGATCCCCATTATATCACTGTCCTCAATCGGGACAGCGATTGAAAATAATTAATTTCTTCTGCTAGTTAGTCCCAAGTATCTTGTCATGGCACACTAGAATTGTGTAGCATTATTCAATCTGGGAATTCGAGAAATCATCTGCTTTTGTTTCGTCCAAACATGTTTAATTGGGTTGAGATCTGCCGACTTTGTAGGCCACGGCATCTACTCTAAGATATTCGTGTGCTCCGAAAACCATTTTTGAAATTCGGCCGACTTGTGGACCGAATGCTTATCCTGTTGGAATTTAATAATACTCTCAGGATAACGTTCATGGGCAGATGGAAGCAGAACATGTTCTAGAATTCCAGAATAGGTGTCCTTATTCAGCTTTCCATGATCACGTTTCAGAATACCTGCACCTTCCCGAGATATCTGTAAACTTTGGATATTATATGTAATATATATCAGCATATTGTCTAATACTCAAATTACAACTACTATAGTGGCAACTCTATTAATATAAATTGAGAATGTGAAATTGAAAATATGATAGAAGAAAGAACATAAATGGGGGAGAAAAATTAATGCTGTTGCAGAAATTGTAACTTACGTTCGGTAATTTTCAAAGCGCTTGCGTTACCTCTGAGCTATATTTGTTGGGGCAAAAAGGCGTCTACTGCCACATTCACATATGCACTGTATTATTACTCATGGTTCTTATGGTAACGTGATTCATTTATCGTATCCAAGGTACTTCATGGCTTCTGAATCAGATAATTGCTTGATTCAATTGATTGGTTGCTCCACCTATATGTGTAACTACTAATGAGCATAGCATCAGATAGAAACACTTTTGGGTTTGTTTACTAATTGGCTAATGAAGAATGGGTAGCATGGCGCTTGTTGCCAAATTCTTTATCAGGAACCAATACAAATGCGAAACCGGTGCAAGACACAGCCTGTTAATGTGTTCGACAGGCGATAATGTATGTCGCAGATAAAGTTAGGTAAGTCTAGCTTCATATTGGAAATAGCGACCATTGTAAACCTCGCTGCGATACGAAGTGGGACTTTGAAATATTCTGCTCTCAAGAGCGCGCTCAATAATCTTTTTCATCACTGTATATAGTACATGTAGAGAAAGAAAAAACAAAACTATAGCTCTGGCTTTCGCAGAGTCACAGCACCAATTCAACTATTTCGTTCACAATGGAACCTGCATAAAGAAACCCATAAAATTAGCCATAGGTCATATACATTGAGGTCATGTATTTGTAGCGTGTATCGTGCGACCTGAAGGACCATGAGACGTGTTTTACAGGTTCTAGGGAAAGAAATAGTTTGCGACACTCGCGTCCATTGTATAAATACGTACATTTAACTCACTAAGTTTTCAGATCACATCTCAAATGTTGCACGACATAAAATCGCATGCAAAAACGGGGTTCTTATACACGTCATTTTCACTATGAAAAAACTTA
Source organism: Hymenopus coronatus (assembly GCA_030762935.1). Taxonomy (NCBI): domain Eukaryota; kingdom Metazoa; phylum Arthropoda; class Insecta; order Mantodea; family Hymenopodidae; genus Hymenopus; species Hymenopus coronatus. The sequence continues at coordinate 101,984,631 of CM060882.1, read as the reverse complement.
CGACTCAAAGGCTGTTGACTTTGACAATGTAACAATGACGGTTAGAATTTAAATTTCTCCGAGTATTTAGATTATGTGAAAACAATTCCAGTGAGTTTCTCCCATGTTTCCTAACCTAGATAAATAATGATTCATTGCTACACGCCAGGGGCGAAAGAGTTGACCAAACAGTGCGTGGCAAAAGGTGAAAGAACATTAAAGAAAAGAAAACTACTCGATATGCAGAAAAAGTCATTATATTTTACTTTCTAAAACCTGAAGAAAGGACTGCATAAGATTTACAGAAAACTAATAGCTCGATACCGAGATAGCATATTTTGCATTTCTTATAACGTTCACTATGCTTACCTACAGCAGTAGAGGAAGTATTCCATTTCTACCAAATACACATACCAAGATTTAAGTGAAAATACATGCTATGAGGTTCCCTGAGTAAAAATGTAACAGCATAACTAACTCAAAAACCAATAGTCACTTTTAAATATAAAATTTCGTATTCAAGTACAGTAAGCTTCAAGAATACAAGCAGATTTTGGATAAAAAGTCTCCTCTAGGGCAGGTTATTCTTTAGATAGAAAATATCTTCGAAAATATTTATTTTCTCAAAAATGGTTGAAGATTTTGTTTAAAATACACAACTTAATAGCTTATGACAAATCACATGTTTATTCTTAAATGTTCTGGAAAAATCCTCTAAACTGCCTTTCATAACCATTTATCAGTGGTAAATCATAAGAGATAGACAGTATATCACTACACAAAATTGTAAATAAACTAGAAAATGTATGCCAAATAATGTTTTAATGATATTCAGTTATTTGTTTGAATTTTCAAATAATTAACTTTTTTTGAATAAAAAAATATTGGTCGACTGGTCATGCAAAGAGAAGTAATTTTAAAACCGTCTAATAGCGATCCCTTCTTAAAAGATTCGATTCTCACTTAAAGCTTATTGCATTCCCCTAACTCATCCTGTACGTATAAAATTGTGTAATAAGCAATTTCTTTAAATGTTTTGGTTAGAGTGTTTTAGATTCAAGAATAAACTACTATGATAACAGTTTGTTAAAGAAAGGATAGAAGAAGATCTGTAAATGTAACACATACTATTTTAAGGATATTTTGACATGAAACCACCTATTATATTTTATAACTGTATGACCTAATAAGTGGGCATTACTCCCACTTCTAAAGATTATTGAATATTAATAGTAATAATAAAAATAATAATAATAATAATAAAATAAATAATATATTTATTTTGTATAACTTTAAAAAATAGAATATTATGAACGTATTTAGTTGTTTTAAGCTAAGTCAAAGTGTTAGGTTAAGCAAGAAAATATGTGCAACATAAGCATGCGACGTATTTTACTTCTGGATTAGGAAATGTATCCAATTCCTTTTTACTTTCTCTCACGTACTAGGTACATAGTGTATAGAGAAGGTATTGTATTGCACCCAAAAATTCGATACCGATAATACACAGGAGATATATGCTTTGAGACCACCCGAATAAAAAAAAAATGTTTAGAAAAATGTCCTGTGTGTGTGTGCGTGTGTAGGCAGCATCGTTTTAAAACGAAAAGTCTTTAAATAATAAACTTGGTATTTAAGTTCAGTATCTTCCAAGGATGCGACACGAAGACTTTCAAGAAAATTCCCCCACCCCCAACCACTCTTTATATGGAACATTTTTCGAAAACTTTGATTTTCTCAAAAATGGCTCTAACGATTTTGATTAAAATATCTTATATTAAAGATATGTACCTGATAAAATTTATATCTTGGATTTTCTGGGAATAGCCTCTGAAGACATCTTTATTCTGAATGAATTTTGCGGGATGTTGTATAACTGTTAAATCGTAATAGATAGACAAAAGCTAACTTAACAGAAAATGTAGAGCTTATTAAAACACGAAATTTATGTTATACACATTTTTTTCGTGGAGTTGACCGCTTTAGGACATTCCTTCTTATTTATTTCAGTTTTAAAATACTTATAATTTTCTTATACGGGAACTTGTCAACACCTGGCCGCGAAATAATCGGATTTCTATAGCACTACACTTTAACACTTTTGACTGTCTGTTTAGCCTATTGTAACCCATTATTTCTCTTCTACCTATAAGGAATTAAGTAATAAAACTGTTTCTGCTAATGTTTTGTCTGGATTAAAATGAAATAGAAGAATAAGCTTATTAAACAGTTTGGTATAGAGATATAGAGAAAGTCATGTGAATGGAGCACATCAGATTTTTCAAATAATGATTCACTTTTTTTACACAAAGCAAACTTGCAAATTTGTTAGAGACATTCGCACTTGAGAGGAAAGTTTTAATTATATAATTTAAATGAGGGGGTACACAAAGAGACGTTCGCCGAAAACGTGCTTATCAACAGAGTAAGTAAGCTGATTCTCCCTTAAACGACCTTTAATATTTCATCCCTAGATGTGTGCCCAAAGCTTGTGAACAACGGCAGTGGTTGCAGTAGACACTAATATGAGGCCTAACCTAATACCAGTGCTAATCGATAGGTAACCGACTATTTAAGCAGTTACGTTGTTTCAGACTATAATTTTATTTCCTTGAAGTTAACAGATATAAACTTGAGGCCGGTATGCACTGTGATATAATGTTTGTAGGCTCCAGCTTGTCTGAACTTAAAGATGCATAAGTACGAGGGTCGGCAGATAAGTCCCGGGTCTCACACAGATATGGCGCCACCAGGTCAGTTAGACGGCAGTATCGTATAGTTTAACTCTAGACTAGTGTATTCATAGTTACAGGTCAATAGCTTGTTTAGTTTTCGAATGATATATCGAGTGTTTTCTGGGATACACACGGAATTATTTTTATTGGTTACTTGGAAAAGGATAAAAGCGTCGCTGTTGAGTAGTGTGCAAGCTTACTGCAACGTTTCAGTGATGAGGTGAAAAGAAAAAGACCTCATTTGGCAAATAAATACATAAACTTGTTTCATCACAACAATGCTCCGGCCCATCGTTCAGTCACTGCAATAGGTAAAATGTGCGAATTAAAGTTCGAATTGCTCTAATATCCACCTTATTCGCAAGATCTAGCACCCAGTGGCTACCTCTTGTTCCCAAACCTCAAACAATTTCTTGGAGGACGAAGATTTCCTGACATCGAGGAGGTCATTGATAGGTTAAACAGCTATTTTGAGGACCTTGATAACCGCATTACAGAGAACATCGCTATGACAAATGTATTAGCCTTTCTGGAGATAAATAAGAAATAAAGCAAAAAATAAATGTTTTAAATGCTGTTTTCATTGAGAGCCGACCCTATTAGTTAGAAAGAAAGAAAAAATTAAGAATTAATTATTTAGGGTGGTAGACTAAAGGGCGCAGAAAATGACTAACGATTCTGGAAAGAAAATCTATCCATTCTGTAATGAAGATACTGGGAATATTTTGATACAAGATGTACAGAGTGAATCAGAGAATATTTAATCTGAAAGATAAAGTTATAAGTCCAGCTTAAAGTAGATTGAACGCTGGAATATAAAGGCTGACGAGAAGGACTAAAACCAGTATCACAATTTCTTGACTAAAATGCTCAAATCTATAATAAAGTATTGGTTTCAAAACTTCAATAATTTGACGCCAATAAGAATACCATATCTATCCACATGAAAACAGAATGCCGTTAGCAGCTATCATTTAAAAAAGTATTCGCGGTAATATTTTTGTCTGAATCACTTGGTGAGCAGGTTTGTATAAAAATATTGAACAGGTTTAACCCCAGATCATTGCAAACTAACGTTCTTTTAAGTAATATAAATAAAAATAAAATTAGCAGGAAAGGATATGGCAGGTATAGCCAGTTGAGCATTATACTGCGTGGGAAGTGTGTTTTTCAATTGGGACTTCTAAAGAGCAGGCAACTTCACCAGTTTAATTGTACAGCGGGAGGTCCCCTCTGAAGGCGAAAACAGAATAAACAGGTTGTAGCTAGTGAGGTCACCTACTATCTTACTAAAGTAAATGGTAGCCAAGTCCAAAATCTAACGCAACCGCGTGTCACAGACAGGAGGAAGGGCCGTAGAAGGGTACACTGACGTAATGTAGCTACCTTTATGAGTAACGTATGAAGCTATTTTTTTAATTTTAAGGCTCGAAACGCGTGTTTACAGATATACTAAGTATGTATAAAATGACAAAACAAAATCAAATGCTTTTTTCGATATCATTAATAATACATACATAAGTTGTCATACTTCTTATTCAATCGAAGAAATAAATAAATATATTCAATAGTTATAGTACTTGCACGTAGTATGTATATTGCAGCATCAAAATATGAAAACAGCCCCTTTTAAACCTAAATGTCTCACAAAATGCATGTAACTGCAAACAACAGTGTCCCTTGATGCGTTAGATGACTGTGTATTGTAAACAGCTGACGAGATATTTTAATAATCGTTCCACTTAACACAGTTAAGTAAATAGGTTTGGTTATTATGGACATGCAGCCATTGATTATCTTGAGTTTATTACTGGCGTAGAGCAGCGTCTTACTAATCAAAATCCCTAAAAATTGGAGAAAGTACGATAGATTTTAATGCCTTAAAGTTTTTCTTTTCCCTCGAGTTTTATGGTTCTCTTCCTGCTAAGGACGTTAGTAAACGTGCAAGCAGTGCTTCTTTTATGACTAAGTTATTCACAGGCTAATCATAAACATTTGAACTGAGTTTTGCTCTATTACACAAGGACTTCAATGCCTGGTTAGCGTTTATAATAAAACGTATTTCAGAATAATTTTCATACATTTTTGAATTAATACATTTAGTCTAACACCTAGGAGCATGTAGACCTTTAATACTCATTGGTGATGCCGTAAAATATAGAATGTGGTTAAGATGAGACTGAGGGAAGGAGAGCTGCTGAGAGGCTATTGAGGGTAAGCTCCATCAGATGTTCATAATACCTCAAGCGCGGTGTGATACCATCTGCATTATGACCAATTCTAGCACCATATTTACTCGTACTATAGTTGAGACACACGCAGTAGTAAACTCCCATCAGGTGTTCACATAACCTCAAGTGCGGTGTGACACCATCTGCATTGTGACCCATTCTAGCACCTATCTACTATAGTTGAGACACACGCAGGAAGAGTAAAGTCCATCAGGTGTTCACATACCCTCAAGTGCGGAGTGATACCATCTGCATATGACACATTCTAGCACCATATTTACTATAGTTGAGACATACGCAGGAGTAAACTCCATCAGGTGTTCACATAACAAGTGCGGAGTGCTGCCATCTGCATTGCGACCCATTCTCGGACCTAATCGACTGCAGTTGAGACACATACGGAGGAGTAAGCTTCATCAGGTATTCACGAAACCTGAAGTGCGGAGTGCTGCCATCTGCATTGCGACCCATATATTTACTATATTTGAGACACACGCAGGAGTAAACTTCATTAGGTGTTCATGACACGTCAAGTTCGGTGTGATGCTATCTGCATTATGACCCATTCTAGCACTAACTATTCTACTATAGTTGAGACTGACGCGGGAAGAGTAAAGTCTATCAGGTATTCATGAAACCTAAAGTGCGGAGTGCTGCCATCTGTATAGCGACCCATTCTCGGACCAAATCGGCTGTAGTTGAGACACATACGGAGGTGTAAACTCCATCAGGTGTTCACAAAATCTAAAGTGCGGAGTGCTGCCATCTGTATTGTGACCCATTCTCGGACCATATCGACCATAGTAGACACACATACAAGAGGAGTACATTGTTTATGTTGGACCCATTGTTGGCCTATAGCTGAGATACATACGGGATATTCGTATAACCATAGTTCAAAGAATAGGTAACCAACCAGCTCCGCTAGGTCCGTGTTGCAAGTAGACAAGACAACCTCATAAGAAATGAATATTACTACTATTTTTCTTCCTCATTTCCCCCTAACACAAAATAAACAGTAAAGTTAATAATCTAACAATCATTTGGTCAAGAATAGAAACCGCACTGCTACACCCGTCATCAAATCTACTTTCCCGACTTTGGCCTTTATTTTGGCGTGAGTATATTAACTCTTTACTACCCAGAATATTACTGAATAAAATCGGAGTTGAAAACTGAATGTTATAATAATCAAAGCTATTGCTACCTCATTTCGAACCTCAGTTGGTTGAAGGTTGGAATTATGGCTATGGTAAACATGGTGAAAAGTTTATGAAAAATAACGATGATTAGCAAAAGTGGATGTTGACGGTAGTTCGGTAGATTTATGATGAAATACGTGCTTTTTAAGCGCATGATTATTAGTTTTATATTAATTATTTCAAGTTGGGTTACATGACAGACTTTAAAGAAATCAGTGATATACATAACACCGACAGAAAAGTTGCAAAATTAAACATTTTAATTGTATTTATTTTATTCTTTTTGTGGAACAGAAGGGTTCAGTTTATAGCTACCGGACTCGGATGACCTATAAAAACAAAAGGTTAAAATAGAACTCGGCTAACTTTGTGTTTTTGTGTTTGCTGTCTGTTAAGCCTCTGTCGTATTGAAAGTGAAGCTGAAAGTAAGGAATTACGCTAGTATCTTTAAGTTCTTTAGTGATGTCATGAGGCATGGGGGAGAGGTGTTAGGTGGTCATCGCGCCTTCCACCAAGTTTTGGCGACGCTGTCAAAACTGACGCTTCACCAAGTTATGACGTCGCCTCCATTTGAAACGGGGACTCCTATCAGATTGTGACGCGAACCTCACATTGAAAACCAGCACATCACACATTGTCATGTTGGATAGTGCTTAGGCGCCTCCACCAAATGTCACGTAAGGTGCTACTTTGCCAAAATTGGCGTTTAACACAATGTTGGAGTGGTCGAGCTGAATTCTTGCCCGAGGTGCTGGGGGGGGGACTTTTCTTTAACCATAATTATTCCCTATCCCCCAAAGAATATAGAAGTATGCATGTGAGAGTGAATGTGTGTGTTTGAAGACAATAAAAAAAAACCGATTTAAACCCAAGCTAAGGACCTACAGACAATGAGTTGTTTCTAATGCAAAGCCCCTGATATGACTTTAGTTGACAAACAAAACAACAAAGGTGGCAATGCCACGGGAAGGAGAGATCATTAGAGCCGTTCCTGCTGAAATTTTAAAAATTTAAGATGGCAAACTGTTGTTTCATTCGCATAAGTTTATCTAGCTGTCCCAAATGCAAACTATTCTCACAAAAGATTCTTTTAACTGCTGCACGCAAATCGAGATAAACATGCCTGAATTAGTCTTATTACTTGCTTGTATAAGAGAAATAAGGGAATACATTAGGCTAGAACGATAGTCAAATACTTAAAAACAGGTCGCTATGTGTAACAATTGCGGTTCGGTTCATTTTGCACGATCCCGTTTAAGAAAAGTTAGATAATTTAAAATTGAAACCAATAACAAGGAAGATCTCGAAAAGAAAACTCTACAAGAAAAGCGTATATGACATATTTAATGTACTTTAACGAGATCTACATTTTTTTGTGCAGTAAGATTTGTTTACATCTTACAGTTTAACCGTTTTGCAAAATTTTACATCAAGTATAATAGCTCTTCAAAGGCTATTGATAGAAAATTCAAAACATACATTTTATTTGTAAATATCTGATATACGGTATTTTAATCAATATCATTAGCCATTTTTGAGAAAAATAAAATGTTTTATGTAAAGAGTACTTTGTGGTAGGGGGAACATTCTTGAAAATCTTCGTGTCGCATCCTTGGAAGATACTGAACACAAATGCCATTTTTGGTTTTTAATGGTATTTTCGTTTTTGAGTTATGCAGTCCAGAGAACCTTTTTTTTAAAAAATTGGTGCATTTCATTCACATGACTTTCTCTACATCTCTGTAACAAATTATTTTTTATTGTTTCATTTATATATATCCCCCTTTAGCATCTAAGGTCATATTGGAGGCTTTGCATTAGAAACAACTCGTTAACTGTAGGCTCCTTTACATTGGGTTTAAATCGTATTATTTTCCTCCAACACACACACACATTCACTCTCACATACTACTTCCAGAGTATGGAAGGGAGATAAGGAACAATTCTGACTAAAGAAAAATTCCCCGCCCCAGCCGATAATCGAACCGGGTAAGAAATCAACTCGCTGACCACTCGACCACGCAGGTAGTGTGTAACAAATTATTGTTAGAAAGATTTTTCTTCTATCTACTTTATTTAAACAAGATTAACATTAGCAAAAGTGCTTTATTGTAAGCAGAAGGGAAATAATGGAATACACTAGATAAAACAATAGTCAAATTTTATAAAATCCGGCGGCCATGTAGATGAAATTGTTTCTTTGATTGCCAGGAGTTGAAAGATTCCCGTATGTGAACAGTTTCAAGTATTTTAAAACAAACCTACAAAAGGAATATCTAAAATATGGTCAACTCTACGTAAATCATGTATACGACATAAATTGTGTAGTTTAACCAGATATACATTTTTGTGCAATAGATTGTCTCTATCTCTTACAGTTTACCAGCTACACAAAATTCAGCAAAATTCTTCCCGAATTAAGCGGTCTTCAGAGGCTATTCATAAACATTCAAGATATGCATTTTATTGGTCATGTAAATATCTTTAATGTACAGTATTTTAATCAAAATCGTTACAGCGTTTATTGAGAAAATCAAACTTTTCGAAACTTTTTCCATGTAAAAGGTAGTTTGGGATAGAGGGGGAATTTTTCTCATAAGCTTTGCGTCGTATCCCTGGAAGATACTTGCGAATAGCTTAACTCAAAAATGAAGAGTCGGTTAAATAACAAAAGTGATAGATATTAAGCCTAGTATTTTCTAAGGTTGTGGCACGAGGGTTTTCAAGAAATTCCTTCCGCCCCACTCCAAGCTACTCTTTACGCGGACAATTTTTCGAAAAGTTTCCATTTTATCAAAAACGGCTCTAACGAGTTTAATTAAAATACCATAATGTATTTCAGACATTTTTATCATATAAAACATAGATCTTAAGTTTTCTAGGAATAGCCTCTGAATAATAGCTTGCTCGTAAACCGTAAGAAATACACAAACGTGTGTTATATTTTCACTTATGGAATTAACTATTTCGAAAATATCCCTTGTTATTGGTTTCAATTTTCGAATACATATTTTTTTTTAATAGAAAGTTATCATTTGTGTTTCTGGCTATATTGTTTTCCTGGGTATACGAAGAGAATTGAATTTCAAAGTGGTCACATCGCAACCATTTCTTTAAACATTTATTATCACTTTAGTCTATTGCATTCACTTCTTTCCCTTGTATCAAGTTTATCTCGATCAGCAGGAAGTAGATATAAGCATGAGCTTTTGTATAAACAGTTTGTTGCAGAATAGACAGAAAAAAAACATATATAATGTTTTTATTATTAAGAATTACAGCCATGTTGACTGATGTCCAACACCCTTATGAAATACCATGATGTGTTTGATACACAGGCTTTGAACTCTCGACCTTCAGTACGAGTCACAGAAACCACCGCCTGAGTTGTATCTCGTTTAGAAATTACATACTAATCAGCATATGGCAAGAGTATGCTCACATTTTAATTCTCTCTGCTTCTTTTTATCATCTGATTTAGAACATCTGAATGACTAAAAGTTTAAAGAAAACTCTTCACGTGGATATCAGATGTTTAATGTATAATTTAATGAACGCGAGCTAAATTACAGCCAGAGCATAAAACAGCGCTGACAGAAGCTATTGTTCCTTTAATGGCTTGCTAATGTTGATGGATTCTTTTACGCATGCTTTCTACACAATCAAGTTTTTAGGGCTTCCTCTACAAGGAGGTAATACTGTTCGTCGGCTCTCCACGTTATTACAGCCTTTCACAACCGCCACACCCTTCCCCACTTTTACAACATTTCCTGATTCTCCAGCTACAAGTTAGAACGCTAGCTATACCAGAGCGCTCCTGTAAGGATAAGTTGTGTTGACTCAAGTTTTAATTAATTAGGTTATAGTTTATATATTGCGGTGATTTATATAGGCGAAACACTATTACGTTTTCTATCTCCTGTGGTCTTTTTTTGCGTTTTCAATATTTTTATACTAGCAACGTAGAGATAGTAAAGAAAATTGGCACCATAATAACATGTCAGCAAAAATAGCAGGCATTTTCCCAGCATATTCAATTCAAGTGTTGAAAACAGCTGGGAAATACGCAGCACAAGTTCAAAATAGGTACGAATAGAGCCAATATTATTGGTATAAATGAAATTACATTTTATTTATGGAAGATATTTAATTTATTGGTTATATGAAGTTAGCATGGTAACCATTACACCACGGAGGGTGACACTCTTACGTCGAGTGCACCATTTGCAGTAGTGAACTTAATTATTCATTTGTAAATAATTGTTGAGTCAATGAAGGCATTTGTTGCACCAGTGTCAATAGTAACACGAAGCTTTTGAGACAATCCTTCCACGCAAACTACTCTTCACATGGAAAACGTTCGAAAATTTTGATTTTCTCAAAAATTATGATTATGATTAAAATACCTACCTTATATTAAATGTATTTACCTGACAAAAAATCTGATGTATTCCATTCAGATGGCTTTCTCTACATCTCTGAAACAAATTATTCTTAAAAAGCTTATGCTTCTATTTACTTCATGCTACGTGAGAAAAAATTAGCAGAAATACTCATATTACCTGCTTCCTTGTAAGTAGAAGGAAAAAAGGGAGTACCATAGGTTAAAGTGATAGTCAAAAGCTGGTTTCTATGTGACAAGTTCCTTTGTTTGTATGGACAGGAGTTGACAACTGAAACCAAAAACATGGAATTTCTAAAAAACGATCAACTCCAGGAAAAAATGTATATAACATAAACGTGTGTTTTAATATGCTCTACATTTCTTGTTTGGTAAATTTTTGTCTATTTCTTACAGTTTACCAGTTACAAAAAATTCCATAAAATTCATCCAGAATAAAGTAGTCTTCAGAGACCATTCCCTGAACATTCAAAATATACCTACATATTATTTGTCAGGTATATATCTTTAATATACAATATTTTAATCAAAATCGTTAGAAAATGTTGATTTTCTAAAAAATGGCTAACATTTTTCAACGTGAAGGGTAGTTGGGGGTGGGGAAATTTTCTTGAAAATCTTCGTGTCGCAGCCTTGGAAGATACTGAAATTAAATACCAAGTTTGGTATTAAACGGTCTTTTCGTTTTTGAGCTCACAGACACACAGATACACACAGACAAACACACGGACATTTTTCTAAAAATGCTTTTTTTGGGATTCAAGTGGTCTCAAAACATGTTATTTCCAGTGAAATCTCGGTATCGAATTTTTGGATGCAATGTAATACCTTTTCTATACACTATGTACATAGTACATATAGAGAGAGAGTAAAAATGTACGTATATCTTGCAATTTCTAGGAATAGCCTCTAAAAACCTGTTTATTCTGGATGAATTTTACTGACTCTTCATAACTAGTAACAGTAAGAGATATACAAAAAAAAAAATCTGCACAAAAAACATAGATTTTATTATAACACACAATTTATGTCATATAAATTTTTTCGTGGATTTGACCATTTTTGAGATATTCCTTGATAGTGACTTCAGTTTTAAGATACGAAATTTGTCAACTCCTGGCAATATAAAACACTGATTTCAAACACTCAGCAACGAGCTTTTAAAAGAATTTACTATCTCTTTAGTCTGCTGCATCCTTCCCTTCTACTTACAAGGAAACAAGTAATAAGACCATTTACGCTAATACTTATCTTGATTAGCACGAAGTAGATAGAAGATTAAGCTTTTTTAACAAAAACTTTGTTACATGTAGAGAAAGTCATGTGAATGGAACACAAGATTTTCACAGTTGTTTTTTTGTATATTAAAACTAAGTTATATAAAGAGAAAAATCTCTTGCAGTCTCCATTGATATCGCTAGACAAAGGCATTGAAGGGATTTTTCAAAGAAAACGTGCAAAGACTCGTATTATACTTTCAATGCCAAAAGTGCTTGCTACTATACTAGTTTGTGTTCACCATGAATTAGCTGTACAAGAATGGCTTTGTAACAAAGAAGGAAATCCGAATTAATGCAACCAGTTTTAAATGCATTTTGTTATTTAAATACTACTACTATTGCATTATTTAAGTCACCTATCGGTACTTTCACTTAGTAACCAGCCTTGTAGGCTCAAAAAATGATCTAAACCTTTTATTGTTATTATATCATCAGTTTCGTTTTACATAATAAAGAGTACAACTTTTTTGTCATACAACAGCAACTTTTAAATTATTTCTACTGTATCTCTAACATGGGATTCATACTTTCTACGTCGACACTTACTCTGTTCCCAAAGTGGTCACACACTAATATTTCACGTTGCTCATCGGGGAGTTAATTCGGTGTTTCTTTAGATTCAAATTATAATATTCGTTCTGTTATCACTTTTTAATTTTCGAAAACAATACTTTCTTTCTTTGTTACCTTATTTTACTTAACTAATAAATTCTATACACTGTTTCACTGCTTCTAGCTTCATGATATGAAGACGGAAGGTTAATTGATGTTTTAGTTTGGTAACTTCAAATTAATGAAAATTTTTCCTTGTGAAATAAAAAATGGATATATCCCATTTATCGCTAAAAATGCTATTATCGAAAATATGAACAATTATCAAAAAGTCGCGAGAAATAAGCTTTTACATCATTTAAGAATTATTTCAATTACATACACAACATTTTGTTTTGTATTTCAGCAATTTTCTTATTTGTTGACAAAAGCAAACACTCTTGCCTCTGATGAAATCATTCATTTATTGTTTAGAATTGGGCAATGTATACATAAGTAAGTGTTTAATTCTTACTGAAATAAAATACATTAATTTTATAGTGCGAACAATTTCCCTTTTTCATTAATTTTATTGTTGGTTGTGACATGATGATTCTGATTATTATTATGATGATTTAAGCATATTCTAAATACAGAACAGTATAGAAATACCACATAGGTGTTTCCCATATACCAAAGTTATTAAATTATACTATTTTCTTAATGAAATGTAAATTGTAAATATTATTTCTTTTAAGTTCCGCTCTTTAGTTATCTAGTTTATATACCGAATACGCTTTTTCACTCCTTCGCTATTTGTAATTATGTATGTTATTATTAATTGCTATATTATTAATTATTATTATTATTATTATTATTATTATTATTATTATTATTATCATTAAACGCAGTACATCGTTTGCGATGAGATTAGTCGTCACTTTATTATGTTTTCACCCACATGGGTTGTAGAAATAAATAGTCATTGTATTATAAGAAAGTCTTTTTTATTGCTGTATAACGGCTTCTCTCTCTGGCCGCTTCGACACTCCTAGACAATGGCTGCTCTCTCCATTGCATAAGTTACTGTCGAAACTTAACTGTGGAAGCCCCGCTGCTCCACTTATATAGTTGTCGATGACATAACAAGAAACTTTCAGAAGAAGATGTAACTACTGGCACGTGTCTATACACCTAAGTGTGGAATTCCAAGGTTTTGATGTAGGGCTCCCGTTACTAAACTCATGACAAAGAATGTGACTACATTAGTACGCCGATTGCACAAGTGCAACAATCAGTCACAAACGATGGAAATCGAGTGATTGGCACACGTGCGACGATTATGGGCCGGCAAGCCACAGGTGCATGCATTTTTTTTTTTTTTTAAATACGGTACCGGAGTCTGATCAGGACTCCGGCACTGTATTCCTTACTTTTTATTTACCTTTTTTTTACTTTGTTTTTCTGTATTATTACTGTATTGCTGTTTTCTTACTGTTACAACACATAAACACATAACACCCATGCCCAAAGCGGAACTCGAACCCACGATCCCCAGCGCTACGAAGCACCAAAGCGGGACGCCTTGGTGAGCGCGGCCATGGGGACCGACACATTCGGGTCTCAGTATTAATGAACAAAGCATAAATTTAATACTCAGCACTAAAGGGATAGATTTTTGTTTGTCTAGTTGATTATTTACTATAAGTTTCTTTATGATAAGTTACATTAAGTTATATGTTATTTATTATTTACGTTATTTTAGGTAATTAAACTGTTTTTATACTATCATTGGTAATGCTGAAGAGTACTAGTTCATGGAACAATAGCCATTTGTATTATGGGTGTAAACTATGTGATTTAAATAGACGGGCGTGCAATATTAAGGTTTTTGTAAACGTCGCGATACTCAATACGCGTACGAGAGCAATATGGGGGGGGGGGGGACAAGTGACCACACACAGTCGGTGGAACACTACTCCCTAACACTCTTATTATACAAGTGAGCTGGCCAGTGCTACTGCGCATTGTGCTTCAGGAGGGACACAAGCTGTACATATTTATAAGTACTTAGTTTCACTCATATCCTTCTGAAAACATCTGATAGCTAAGTACTTTATGGTCTGGCAAGAGGAAGGATACTACCATGTGTAATGTGTGCTGTACGTGGTTAAAGGCGCTGTTGTTGAGATCTGCAGCGTTTTGGACATACCCTTGGGTACCACCGGCACGCTGAATGTTCTTTATAATGGTCCAAGGTGACACAGTAACGATGCCAATATATTTGATGCAGTTTGCGGTGGCGAAGGGCGAGCCATTACTGGCTTGGCCCTGGTGGTCGCCGAGAAACATTAGTGGCATAGGGAATATGACATACTGTGGGGCTCTTCTATAATCGCTATGATTGATTTAATTGAGTGAAGCTCTTATTAGAAGCTACAGTACAGTGAGACCTATCCTGAAAGAGGAGGCGGACTACCTGTGTCGGTCCTCTTCCAGAGGTATTTTAGAGGCCCGGGCGAGTGACGGCCAAACGGCTGAGCGGCCCAACGACCTCTTCTCCTGGAGAAGCCCACAAACCACAGCGATGTAAGCCTTATAAAAGTCCTTAAGGCCAGCCGGTGATATGGCAGAAACCCGGCCAAATTAATCCAGTGCTGCGGTGCTAGGCTTTCACTGGTTCACTATCGGCAGCAGAATTCCGATTGTCGTGTCAGATGTAGTTGTGTTGCTTTTCGGCTGTTGCGATGGTGTGTTTCTAAATGCATGATAGCTGGTGTCAGTTTTAACGCAGAGAAGAGTGGCGCTACATTACCCCTCATAGAAGCAGGTTCTTTGGCGGCCGAAGGCATAGGAGGATGTCGCTTCTGCCTTCCCATGGATGTTTTAACAGCTGACGGGGAAACAAAGTTCAACCAGCAGCTCAACCTTGCTAGCTCTTGCGGCCACGTAGAGAATTACGTGACGTACATAAAAACCGCCATAATAGCCACAATATTATTTAACAATGTAATTACTGATGTAAGAAAAGGAATACCGATAATACATACTATGGTCGGATGATAAATCCCGGGGTCGCTCAATGAAAACAGCATTTAAAAACGTTTTTTTTGTTTTGCTTTATTTCTCAACATAATCTCCAGAAAGGTCATTTACCATATCGGTGTTTCTAATTTAATTAAACCATCTCTGTAGTGCGATTTATCAAGGTTCTCAAAATAGTTGTTTACCACATCAATGACCTCCTTGTGCTGTAAAATCTTTGTCCTCCAAGAAGCTTTTTGAGGTTTGGGAAGAGATATTAGTCACTGGGTGCTAGATTTGGCGCATAACTTGAATGTTCAAGCAATTCGAACTTATATTCGCACATTTTTCCCCATTGCAATGACTGAACGATTAACCGGAGCCATTGTCGTGATGAAACAAGATTTTTTTTTCCCAAGCTTTTTCTTTTCACCTCATCACTCAAACGTTTCGCAGTAGTTGCCAATGATACGTTGACCCTTTTCCAAGTAATCTATAAAAATAATTCCCTGTGATTCCCAAAAAACACTCGCCATAACCTTGTTAGCTGACAAAATTTATTTTGCCTTTTTGGAGTTGGTTCACCTGGCGTAATCCACTATTTTGACTGTGATTTACTTTCTGGAGTGTAGTGATGTATCCAAGTTTCACCCATGGTAATAAGCCGTCTCAAAAATTCATTGGGATTTTTACGGTAGAGCTCCACATTCTTAACAGAAACAGTTTTTCTTTGCAACTTTTGATCAGGTGTCAACAAACGCGGATTATTGCACAGACCTTGTGAAAGCCCAAAACATTACTTAAAATACTACCTACGCGTTCTTTTGGAATGTTTACAGCCCCTATCTCAAACAACTTTAATCTGCTATCTTCCAGTGCTAAACGATGAATTTTTTCAAGAATCTCTGAAGGCTTATTCCTTACTAGTGCTCGTACATCCCATTTTAAACTCTGCAATCCACCATTTAATCATTGAATATGAAGGGGTAGAGTCTTTTTATATACAGTCCATTTCATCCTTGATTTCTTTAAGCGTTAAGCCTTTCAAATGGACGTATTTAATCACTGCTGTTTCTTTTTTTTTTCCAAATCCTCTATTTTCGTGAAAACTCTAAAGTTGTCTTGTTTAAAATGCTGTCATTCGGAAACTAAACAAGCTACTGACCTGTAACTATAGATACAAGCTAGTCTAGAGTTTAACTTTGCGATGCTACCGTCTAACTGGCTTAGTGACGTTATATCTGTGCGAGACTCGAGACTTTCAGCCGACCCTCGTACTTCCTCAGGCATGTTGTCAACAATAATTCGTTAGCTCAGGGTAGGAAATAATGTTTATTTGAGTATTAAGACCAACATCTCATTAAATAATAATAATCATAATAATCGATCATCTTTTTCATAATAACAAGATAATAATATCACAACCAACAATAAAATTAATAAAAGTAGGCATTTATTCGCACTATAAGATTAATATATTATTCCAGTAAGAATGAAACATACCTACTTATGTATACATAGCCCAATTCTAAACAAAGGAGCAAACTAGATAAATAGGGGGATACCGAGATCTAATCGTAAGTAATAACTTATAGTAATAGCTGTTGTTAGGAAGTAGAACAGAAATGGCAAAGGAAGACATTGTGAAAGGCTTCTGAGTTCACTAAGTATATTACTTGTGCACTAGACAAATTAAAAATGGGATATGTAAACCATTCTTCAAGAAGCTAATCTTAATAAAAGCTTATTCTTCTATCTACTCCATATTAATCGAGATCAACGTTAGAAATTATTTAATTACAAATTATTTTGTAACTAAATGTTAATAGAAGAATAAAATATGCTTAAGGGATAATTCAGAGCTGGTCGCAAAGTATGAGTAAAATTCCGTTCTAAATTCCCTTCTCTTTGCAAGGGAATAACGATTTTTCATTTGAGAAAAATATAAGCATTGCAAATCTCAAACCAATAATAAGAAATATCTCGGCATGTTTAACTTCAGACACACATACATAATTTATTTTAACATAACCTTTGTGTCTTAAGATCTACATTTTTTGTGTAGTGAAGCTTTGTCTAGTACAATCTATCAGTTACGTAAATGCAATGAGAACTGAGAAACCCAATTTTTTCAAAAAAACTTTTGAGGTGGAGCGGATTTTCTTGAAAATCTTCCTGTCACAACCTTGAAAGATGGAGAAGTTTGATGTTTATTCGACATTTTGTTTTTGAGTTATTCAGTTAAAACACACACACACACGACACACACAGGCTCACACTCGCTCGCGCGTGCGGACCTTTCTCTAAAAGTGCTTTTACGAGTTTAGGGGGCATCAAAAATATATTTTGTGAAATCTCGTATTGAATTTTAGCGTCGTATAGGTAGCATGAAGAGGAAACCTGTGAATCTCATTAAATTCTCTAACCAATGCATAGCAAACAGCTTTTGTTACAAGGAACTCTTTTTAAATGTGCATTTTGGCCTAGTATGTGACGTGCAAACAAGTTCCTGTGCGACGCTTCTCCTGTAATTGTCGTAAGCACTCCTCTTCAAACATAGCTTTCTCCAAGTGCTCCCACTGGATACATTAGCCTAGAGTGAGCAAGCAATTCTCATACCACTACATCAAGTATATACTCTGGAGTATCGTCCGTCATTTTCTGTGCCTTCCAAAGACTCGATTTTAACAGAGCTGTCGCAGAGTTCTCTTCTCTCGTTAAAGTCTATTATGGATAGAATACATAAACGCAATTTAATTTTCTATGTAAGAAAATATCTGTTGGTGCTGATATCAGTTAGTCTTGGTTTCGCTTACATTATTACTCCCATCGTTTTATTGTGATATTGCTATATTTCGAATTATATGAATAGATAGTCTCTTAAAAAAGAATTAATTTATTGTAATCTGCATTTCTCTGAGGCTACCTTTAAGAAGTGGAATTCAGTGACAAATCATATAAAAAGCTCAAACAGAAAACTACCCTTATTGGTACAAGCAAAACAATCTATGCAGTCATGCAAATTATGACAATATCGAACAAAATGGCTTCGCGGTAGCGTGTGTGATTTATATTCGGGTCGTCCCAAGCTCAATATTCGTTGACCACCAATCTATCTTGGGTTTTTCACAGCTTTTCCGGGTCGGTAGGTGAATGCTAGGGTGGTTCCCCTTCTATCTTTCTGCGCTTCATTTCCTGTATACATCGTTTAATTCATCACACCCATATTAATACCGTCCGATATGCCCCGACATCTGATGCACTTGTTTTATTTTGGATAGTGTTTAACGCTCGCTTTTGCTACAAGCGAGCGAACTGATGGAAATAATGCTTATAAAGTATGTAGGATAAAACAATTTAGGAAGCTGATGATTCAAATTATAAATGACATATAGAGTACAGGATGCATACCAACGAAATAGAAGATGACCAACATAGTAAATATTTATAAAAAGGGATAAAAATAAATTCTGCAATTACAGATAAAATTTTCTTCTACTCCGTGCATAAAATATATGCAAACATTAAAAGGCGAACTATATACAGCCAATTGTGGATGATCTATTGTAGGAAAAGCAATGTGGATTCCGTAAAGAAAGGTCTTGTATTGATTGATTTTTCACAATGAAACAAATAATAGGGACACAAATAGAATATAATCTACCCTAACTTTATTGAAATATGTGCTAAGCATATGATGCAGTAAATAGATCCAAACTGTTGAATCAATTAGGAGAGCATAAAATATCACCAAACAAATTAAATTTAGAATATAAAATAAACATGTCTAATTTAATAACATGGTAAATGCAGAATTCCGACAAGACAGTAGACACTCTCTTTTTTAACATTTATAACATTGAAATTCTGGTAGAGTGGAAATTAATGGAGCCAAGTTGCATTAAACAAGAAAAAAGACTATAATTAATTGCAAGACAGGGATTACAAAACAATGGCGTCAACTATTCTCTTTTATTCATCGGAATAATGGGCAAATTTAAAGACAATTCAAAATAAAAAACGAAGTGCTGAAATGGCATTCTTAAGGAGAACGAATTAATGTGCAAGATTAGACTGTCTAAGAAACAATGATGTTAGAAAAGAGCTGAACAATGTTATCATAAATGAAAAAGTCTTTTGTGCTCCATTGACATGACGTCTTCTGCTTATTGTTAATAAGCGTATTCTTCTATCTACTTCATACTAATCGAGATAAACATTAGCAGAAAAAATGTATTACTTATCTCGTTATAGGTAGAAGGGAAATAAGGGAATACACGAGGCTAAATCGACAGTCAAATGCTTTAAAATGTGGTAGCTATTGATAGAAATCCGATTCTTTGCGTGGTCAAGTGTTGACAAGTTCCCGTTTGAGAAAATTATTAAGTATCTTAAACCTGAAATCAATAACAAGGGATATCTTAAAAATGTCCAACTCCAGGAAATAAATGCCTGTAACAAAGTGTGTACTTAACGAGCTCTACACGTTTTGTGCAGTAAGCTTTTATTTATCTCTTACGGTTTACCAGTTATGCAAAATTCCGCAAAATTCATTCAGAATAAAGATGTCTTCAGGGGCTATTTGCAAAAAAATTAAAGATAAACATTTTATTGCTGATGTAAATATATTTAATAAACCATATTTTAATCAAAATCGTATCAGCCATTTTTGACAAAATCAAACTTTTGAACATTTTTCCATGTAAAGGGTAGTCGTGGTTAGGGAGGTTCTCTTGAAAATCTTCTTGCCGTATCCTTGGAAAATACTGAACTCTGCTCTTAAATATTCTCAGACTTAAATAAACTCCTCTACTTTTCTGAATATAATTAAATCAGCTGTATTTTATGATTAACTGATAGAGATGATTTGTAACTTAAAAATTCTTATACTAGTATGAATAAAATTAGTAATGTTTTATTAAAAAGAAAGATGTACCGATAGTTACGGTGAAATGAATAATGAAAAACCCCATTCCTTACCTAGTACCTGTTTCGTTTTATCCTATTTCAAGACATTTTAAAGGTTACAGGAAGTATTGCATAGACAGCTTTAATTTTCTCTTTTATGAGAGGTAGAAAACTGAAACAAAGTGTGTGTTACATTCCCATACTGACAGTATTTCATATGTTATAATATTCAGAATCAGTTTTACATTTCACCCACAAAATTTGTTGTTTAGTGTTCACCGAAGTACATGTTCTGATGTCCCTTCGATCCTCTTAAAGTTAGTAAAGTGAGTAAAATATCCGTGTGTAAGTTTGTTGGAGGAGAGGGTAATTTTAAAACCATTTAGGAAGTAGGAAGCTTCATTCATTATTTAAAAAACCTTAATATATTTTAAAAAGCATTGAAAAGAATGACGACTTCGTAAGATTTAGCAGTCGTAAACACTGCTGAAATAGTCTAATATATTCATATTCATTCTTTCTGTAGCATTTTTACAACCTTTCTTCTTAAAAAAAAATATATATGTAACGATCATTAACAGAAGTCGTCTTATTACTTACTTGCTTATAGTACAAGGAAAATAAGGAAATAACGTTTTACATGTAAGGGATGTTCAAAATGGGAAGAATTTCGTGAATATTGAATATTATGATACCTTAACTAAACCCAAGGTTATTATAGGATTTGCACCTTACCCATATTTCTTATGCTGTTTGAAGAAATATCAAGGATGTTTCTGAA
This sequence comes from Hymenopus coronatus, assembly GCA_030762935.1. Lineage (NCBI taxonomy): Eukaryota > Metazoa > Arthropoda > Insecta > Mantodea > Hymenopodidae > Hymenopus > Hymenopus coronatus. The sequence continues at coordinate 101,963,558 of CM060882.1, read as the reverse complement.
ATATGTATTTTTTTCTTCTTTATCTCCTCAGCTTCCTACTTATGACAAGTAGATGAAGCGTTGCGTTCTCTAAAATGTTATGTCATTATTTCCCCAGAAATATAAGCTTTGAGACGCTCTTAATTTAAAAGAAAAAAAATTAAGTGCATTTGAACAGCATAACTCAAAAACGAAAACTCGATTAAATATTAAAGTTTATTAACTTTAAAATATAAGATTCGAAGCTTTTCAAGAACAATTTCCAACCCATACTAGACCTTACATGGAAGATTTTGATACATTTTCAAATTTTTCAAAATGTGCTTACGAATGAAATAATTGTTTCTTTCAAACTAGCCATGTGGAAGACAGGAATTAGAAAGATTGAGCCAGACGAAACATTCATTGCTATAGTCGGGATTTGAACTACGGATCCCCTGACTTCTGTCCAGTTGGTCTAAGTACTGAACTATCGTGTTAACGTGCAACATGACATTAAATTCCCCAACAACTCGTATGTTTCCCAGTAAACCACAAAATGACCCCAATGGAGTCTTTAAGTACTGTAACTCCGGGGTTTCATAGCAGAGCCAACTATTATGGCCAATTAGTGTTAATTGTTTCTTTCACACTAGCCTCGTGCAAGACAGAATTTTGTTGTTGCGAGTTTGATATTCTCTTCATCGAATTTAGGCTCTGCTCGTTGGGAAGGAACTTGGTATAATGTTGTGCAAGTGATACAGTGGCTGTTCCAGAAGTACCCGACCTGATAGCGGTTGTGTTTCAAACAACAATGGTAAAAGGTTAAGTTTGAAGTTTAGATTGTTTCGCAGCCATCATTAGTGAATTCTCTCAGCGAATTTGTAAACATGGATAAAACTGGTCATCATTATGTGATACAATACTTTCATTTGAAAGGTCTTAGTCCAACTAATATTAAAGCTGAGCTAGAGTCTACTTAAGGGTAGTCTGCTGCTTCGTTAACCACAGTGAAATATTGGGTAACAGAATTTAAGCGCGGCCAAGACTACGAGCTGCCAAGACTAACATCGCAATAGTCAACCAAATGAGGTTACCAGTACAGAAATTGTAATAAAAAAAAAATACAAAATAGTATTGGATGACCGTCGACTGAAAGAGCACAAGCTAGAAGACATTGCAGGAATTTAAAAACCTTCTGTACATCACACTGACTGAAAATTTGGATATGAGAAATCTGTGTGTAAGGTAGGTGCCGCGTTTGCTCACAATAGAACAAAACAGTGTCGTCAGGATGTTTCAGTCGACTGTGTGGCAATGTTTCGCTGCAATAAAACTGAGTTTTTGTGCAGACTTTTAACAGTGGATGAAAACTGGGTCCATCACTTCACACCTGAGACGAAGGAACAATCAAAACAGTGTATTGAAAGAGGAGGATGGGCTCCAAAGAAGGCGAAAGCAGTTCCATCTGCAGGCAGGGTCATGGCGTCAGTTTTCTGGGATATACGTGGAATAATTTTCATTGATTATCTCAAAAAAGGAAGCGTAATCAATGAATAATATTATGCGAACTTGTTACAGCATTTGAATGATGAAATTGAGCTAAAAGCAGCCCTTTTTGCTCAAAAGATAGCTTTGTTCCATCAAGACAATGCACCAGTTTACACGTCCATTATCACCATAGCCAAAATCAATTAGATAAACTTCGAATTGTTTCCTATGCACCCTATTGACCAGATTTAGCCCCCTCTGATTATTTATTTGTGTCGAAACTTGAAGAAATGGCTTGGTGGTAGATGATTTGCTAACAATGAAGAGGTGGAGTCTGCATTTGGATATTTTGCAGACCTCGATAGCTCTCGCTATAAACAGAGTATAGAATCTATTGAGCATCGCTGGGAAAAGTGTATCGAGCTGAAAAGAGACTATGTAGAGAAATAAAGATGTTTTTCTCCAAAATGTTTGTGCTTTATTTGTTAGGTCAGCCCTCGTAAATATTAATCGATAGACGAAAGTTTACTGAATGAAACAATGCAGACGCATCTGATGACGCACAATTCATCTTATATAACTTTCTTGTGTCGTAAGCCAATACCAATATATCCGGTATTAATGGTTCAAATTGTTCAACACTTTGGTTTTCAGTTGTTGCTCGCGATTGCAGGAAAGGGTATGTAATTTTAAGGCCAACTATTTCTGCAAAGCTTTATAGACATTAAAATGCAATAAATAGGAAAATAAACCTTCATGAGGTACTCAATATTACATAATAAAGAGTATTTTTGGTTCGGATTTTGAAGTTTGTGTTGGAATTTTGCAGGAATTTTGTTGCAATTACTTCTATTTGTTGCTTATTTTTACTATCTCTACCTAGCACATAGTACATGCATAGGTAGAGAAGATAATACACTTCACCTAAAATTAGATACCGAGATTTCACTGGAAATACACGTTTTAGAATCCCCTGTATCCAAAAAAAAAAACATTTTTATAAAAGAGTTAGTGTGTGTATGGCATGTGTGTCGGGAAACACGAAGACTCAAAAGCGAAAACTCCGTAAAATATCAAACTAGTGTTTTCCAAGGATGCGAAGATTTAGAGGAAAATCTCCCCCTCCCAAAACTCCTTTACATGAGAAAAGTTTTGAAATTTCAATTTTCTTATATATGGCTGTAAAGATTTAGGCTAAAATACCGTATGTTAAATAAATTTGACAATTAAAATGTATATTTTGAATTTTATGGGAATAAACTACAAATATCTTTTTATTCTAAGTGAATTTTGCCGAATGTTTGATAACTAATAAATCGCAAGAGACAGAAAAAAAACTTTCTACAAAAGTATAGATCCCATTAAAGCACACAATTCATGTCATATATTTTTTCGTGGAGTTGAACATTCCCGAGATATTTCTTGTTATTGGTTTCAGTTTTAAAATACTTACATTTTTCTCATTCGGTAATTTTTCAATTTCTGGCTATGCAAAGAAACTAATTTAAATCGCAAATCAACTATTTTGTAAAGGTTTTAATATCGTTTTAGCCAAGTGAAGATATTCTATTATTTCACTTTTATTTATAAGGAAGGAAATAAGACAATTTCTGCTAATGTTTATCTCGGTTAGTATTGACTAGATAGAAAAAAAAAGTATTTTTACGGATAATTTGTTAAATAGATGTAGCGAAAGTCATGTGAATGGAACACTCTATAATGCAGTTTCGGAAATAAACTTGTAGAAATAGAATATTTGTGTTAAATGTTTGGTTGAATCACTTAATCTTGCAATCCTGGAATGACTGCTACGTAATACCAAATCCGCCTTATGAAAGGATCTCTTGATACATAATTAAAGACTGTAAACAGAGCTGTTAAGCACTGTAGGAGTGCGTTTCAAGTGTTCTTTTCAAAACGTTTCGAGCTTAAAGAGGCTCAAGTTTACTTAAAATTGTGGGGTGGAGAACAAGGGAAAGTGAGTAAAGGTATGAATGCACAATGTGTTTCATTCCAGGCTTTCAATTGCAGAATTGCTAGTGTTTTATTTCTTGCTGATGGAAGGTTCCTGTAGCATTTATTCTCAGTTTCTATTTTTTTTTTTTTTCTGTTCGGTTGGCTAGCCATATATAATAAGCAGAACTCGCATATGTATGCAAAATAAATATATTTTTGAATAGTCTAAATGTATGCACTATCAGTATTCTTCACCATTCTTGCCCTTAAGAAGTCACCAGTGCAGTTTTAAAATGCATATAATTGCATGTTTAGGAAAAACTGATTTTGTATGCGTATCTTTTAAAATTTAGCAGTTAACGACATACCTTTCTATTTCTAGCCTCTATAAAAATTTTAGTTGGTTCACACATGCAATAGTTTTCCTTATTTTCTTGAAATGCCAACTATTGATTGTAATTGTGCGATTTCGTTACATGAGCTAATTGTTAACCGTGTTGTAACCGTAATATCATATCTGCCGGATGTGTTTGGTTACGTTTACTTGCAGTTGCAATCACAGTTCAGAAGTGCAGAGGAAATAAAAACTTTACTTCGTTATCCCAACGGTTAAATTCACTTTTGTCTGTCAAAAAGTTCCAAGTAATACAGCATCTGTACCTTAAACAAAATGCAGACAGAAAATCTGCTTCACCTGAAACATTTGTGCGTACGTCATTTAGTGAGCAGGTCAACGTGCCCGAAGATTCCGTGACTCATTCTCAAATGAATTGCGTTCAGCATTACTAGCATTACTTATTGGTAATAAGTATATACAGAAATATGGTGGGAATTATGCTAAGTATAAAGATAGTTTAACACTTTCTCAAGAGAATCTATTCAACAGAAAAACAAGATATGTATACGAATTCTTATTGACATAATTCAAATACAAACGGTTAAGAGTACCAGTTATATACCTATACATATAGAAGGACAGGTCCAATTCACTTCTCTACAAAGTTGTATGTAAACATATAGTAGGTAGAGAAAGCATTGTGTTCCATCTAAAAATACGATACCGAAATTTCACCGGAAATATGTTTTGAGGATCTCTGAATCCAAATAAAAATCATTTTTGTAGAAACGTCCGTATATGTCTGTGTGAGTAGTATAACTCAAGCGAAAATTCGATTAAATACCAAACTTGCTATTTAAGTTCAGTATCTTGCAAGGATGTGACACGAAGATTTTCAGGAAAATTCCCCCACCCCCAAACTACGCTTCACACCGAAGAATTTTCGAAAATTTTGATTTTCTTATAACGATTTTGAAATTAAAATATGGTAGATATATTAAACATATTTATATGAATAAAATGCATATTTTGAATTTTATGGAAATAGCCTCTCAAAATATTTTAATTCTGGATGAATTTTGCTAAATTTTGCATTAACTTGTGAACCGCAAAAGAGAGAGACAAAACCTTTCTACCCAAAAATCTCGTTAAAGCACACAATTTATGTTATATATGTTTTTTTTTTTGACTGGCCATTTCTGGGATATTCCTTGTTATGGGCTTCAGTTTTAAAATACTTATTGAAGTACGTAGGCTTTCATGGCCTGTGTCATTAGATAATACATGGAATTTAGGCTTGGAAATTTTCCAGTTTACCATAGTTTGCAAGTCCGGAATTTTAGTAATTATTTAAAATGCTTAATTATTCTTTGCTCATACGTGAATATGCCAGCTCCTGACCATACAAACAGAGGAATTTCAATCACATAACAACAAGCTTTTGAAGGATTTGACTATCAACTTAGCCCATGTTACTCCCGTATTTCCCTTCTACTTACCGGAAGCAAGTAATAAGAGCATTTGTGATAACTTTTATCTCGATTATCATGAAGTTAGAATAATAATATTCGTTTTAACAATAATTTATTGCACTTATGTAGAGAAACTCATGTGAATGGGACACATCAGATGTTTTTAAAATGGTACAGCATCTGCCATTTTACTGTGAATTATGCGCAATTTAAAGATAAGCCACAACTCCAATGCACTTGGAGTTCAGTGGTAATTTTTAGCTCATCTTTAATGGACGGTTTGTTTTATAAATTGTTAGATAGGGAGCATGTGTTTACTTTTGAATGTTTAAAACGATGTTGTCTGATAGTGGCTTCCTAAAGGATTCATTTGCAAATTACGTCAACGAAGAAGTTGTATGTTTCATTATAGTTGCTAAAATTAACCAATAAAAGCTCGCTACAAACACACGAAGGAATTGTCTTGGAAATTTCAGTCAAAGACAAAATTCATCATCATTCCTGTGACGTAATCAATGGCGGCAGCCGCCTTGCTAAACTCCAAGCGCTAATTCTCCCTTTCACCTGCTGGAAAACTATGTGCCTGTCACCGACCACATGAAATGTACGAAATATAGAATAAACTGGTTCATGGAGATTTCAGCTTTGCTCTTCCATGTGGCATATTAAATTGTCCGTATGGTAGCGCGCTGCTTGGAAGGATGAGTATTTTTAAACTGAAACCAATAAAAAGGAATATCTCGAAAATGTCTAGCTCCACACCAAAAATCTATTCGAAATAATAGGTTTTTTCGACGAGATCTACATATTCCATGTACTAAGTTTTTTCTCTTACTTTTTACTAGATATCCAAAATGCATTCACGTTTAAGAGGACTTCAAAGCCTGTTCTCAGAAAATTGAATATATACATTTTATTTATCGTGTAAGATTTTTAATATGATTTATTAACCAAAATCGTTAAATTTGTGAGAAAATTAGCTTTCGAACATTTTTCCATGTAAAGGGTAGTTTGTAGTGGCAGGACTTTACTGAAAATCTTCTTCATAATTACATGGAATGCACTTAACTTAAATACCAAGTTTCGTATCCAACCGGATTTTCGTTTTTGATATAATTAGAAGTATGATTACGAAGAATTGTATTTAAATGAAAATTAAGTTATTTTAATCTTTTAAATATAAAATTATTTTTCCAGGTTATATGTGATTTAATTTTGTGAGGGGTGTGTGAAGTGAAAAACGCCCGCGAGAAATAATGTATAGATTCATGGGTCCTCAAAACATGTATTTCCGGTGACATTTCACTATCGAAGTTTTGGGTGGAATTCAATACCTTTTCTGCCTAATATGTATACTGTGCATACCTGCTAGAGAATGTAAAAATCTGATGTGTCACATTTATATTACTTTCTGTACCCTCTTTCGCTATTAAGACAAACCTTTACAGAAATATCTTCTTTACACATTTCACTAAAGAGAATAGCATCTGTGAATTGTTAAGAACTTGATGCTGCATGTTGGCCTTAAAATTTTATATTCATCCCATGCAATCCTGAAAACTAGTGAATACAAAGAAGACTTTAAAGTAGTACCACAGAAGTATTGAACTTGGAAGTGGTTTGTGTCACAATTAGAGTTAATCGAAATACATTTGTTGTAAAGGTATCTACAATTTTTATGTTGTGCATTTCTGTTTAATATTAATTAGTCAAAGAGGATTATAAAAACAATTTTCAATTAAAGAGAACTTCATTGGCTATTTCTAGAAAAATCCAAATATATATTGTAATTTTTATATAAATATATTTAATTACCAATGAATTAATAAAATGATTAAAGCTAATTTTGAGAAAAATTTAAAAAAGCTGTCATGAAGGTAAAGTGTGGATTTAGAAGAAGAGATTTTCTCGAAAACCCTCGTGTAGCACCTTTGGAGTATGCAATTAAGCAGAAAGTTTGATATTAACTGACTTCTTGCTTTTAAGTTATGCTGTTAAAGTGTGTTTTATTCATGAAATACCAAAACATATATTTCCGGTGAATCTTACATTGATTTTTTTGGTGGAATGCCATGCTCCTTCTGCTAACTATAGGTGAATAGTAGCGAAAGTAGCAATTAAGGCATTTGTTTTAAAACGTTTACCTAATTTTAATTATAATTGTAATCGTTTATTACAAAAAAAAACGCTTTAGAAACATGAATATCATTAGAAGTTCAGTTCACTTGATTCGTTTTAATGCACTATTTCATTTATGCCAGCTGCCGAACTGTTCTGTATTTAACGTGTCCAGATATGCTTTCCTACGTTAAAATCCTACGTTAAAGGAGTTTCAGACCTCAACAACGTTATTTCAAGTTAAAACTGGTAAATGGGGAACTGACATGAATAACCATTTTACCTATTATTTATCAGCGGAGACAATGAGCGAGCTGCGTTCTTTGAGAGGAGTAAAACGAAGATCGTTCTTGCTAGTTTCCTACTGGTGGTTTTTAACTTGAAATAGCTCCTCTAAGTTCTGCAACCCTTTTAACACGCAAAGACATATATGGATATGTCAAATAATACTTAGGCTATCTGGTAGTAAAAGTCTTAGTTCACTATATATGGTCCCAATGAAAAAGAAATCTCAGCATATCAAATATTTCCACTTTATATATGAAACATTTGTTAGAAGCTTATACTTCTTACTTTCTGTAGTACGTATGTACAACGTACGTGGTAGCTAGAGAAGGTATTGTATTCCACCCAAAAATTTATTATATATTTCACCAAAAACATATGTTTTAGGGTCCTCTGAATCTAAAAAAAAAAAAAAACACTTAGAAAAATTTCCGTGCGTGTGTGTGAGAACATAATATTCCAAAAACGAAAAGTGAGTTAAGTACAAATCCTAGTATTTAGGTCGAGTAATTTTTATGAGGATTTTCGGGAAAATCCACCTACCCCTACTACTTTTTTACATGGAACATTTTCCTAAAATTAATTTTCTCAAAAATTGCTAGGGATTTTGATTAATACCATATGTGGGATATGTTTATGACAAACGAAATGAATATCCGGAATTTTCTGGTTATATACTTTGAAGATCTCTTCATTGTGGATGACTTTTGAATAACTCGAAAGAGATAGAGAAAATTTATTACGCAATAAAGGCTGATCTCGTCGAAATACACAATTTATGTCATTCACATCGTTTTGGTAGAGTTAACCCTTTCCGAAATATTCTTAGTTGCTGGTTTCAGTTTTAAACTACTTACTTTTCTCAAACGGAAAGTCAGATTTGCTTTCATTTCTCTTCTGTTTTACCCCTGGTCATGCAAAGAGACTGACTTTCAATTGTTTTATCAGGGACCAGTTTTTAAAAGATTTGACTACCGCTTTAGTCTAGTGCATTCCTTTATTTCCTTCTGCTTACAAGAAAGCAAGTAACAAGACCGATTCTGTTAACGTTTAACTTGATTGCGTAGCATGTTGTATGTGAAAATATAATATTTTGTAAACTCAGTTTGTTTTTGGAACAGAGAACACCATGTCAATGGAAACATATAGCTTATTTTCATAAAATATAAAACGCCGAACTGTGAAAATGTAATGAGAAGTAATTTAACTAAGCATGTTGACAACACATTATTTCCCTTTTATTGACCTACCACTTACAGTCAGAGATATCCGTTTCCTAGAACAGCTGCATATTCATGCTCTACTTCTTATAGTTTTATCAAAATGGACAACCCTTTTTCTGAAAGTACATCTCTAACCCTGAGTCATATTCTTGATGTCGCTCCTGAATAGGAAGTTCATTATTTCCTGAAAAATGATACTTTTGTGTCGACTAATATTGAAGAGGAAGTCTTATGAAACTAGTTCATAATGCAATTATTCTTCTAGGAAATGAACCGTGGTACATTTCTGCAGGAATACTTCACGCGGAGTCTTAGGGTACGAAATGCTAAAGGGAGTGAAATTGGCATTTTCTCTGCTTCATCTCCGTACCTTTCTTTTTTACGCCCTTACGTTTTCCTTAAGGTGCAATATACCACAATAGCCTTGCCCTTCTGCTATAAAATGGCATTTTATGGTGCAGTTTGTATAGGTAGCACCAGTTGCCAGTAAACACAATAAAGGGGTTTTGGCTTCTTCTGTAAAAGGAAGTTAACTTGCAATAAATTGTAGTTAATAACACATTTTATTATTATTATTATTATTACTATTACTACCAGCTTAAGAATGCCTAACGAAAGAAGCCAAAACAAAGGAAATTACATACTGTAAGCAGTAGAATGGATATGGTCCGTAACCCCACCTGCTTATCTCGGGACTAAAGGTTAAATATGGTGTGAGGAGATAAGGCTTGCTGCACTTTGCCACCTGATTACGGATGGAAGAACAATTAGACTGGACGGCCCTCTAAACCATCTGCATGACGCGAAGAGTAATTAATACGGTTCATGGATTAGATATTAAAAGGCTACTATCCAGCACATATCGTCATCAAGGTATCTTATTGAAGAGAATGTTGCGTTCTTGTGTGTCTTTGTATATTTTATACTGCCCACATGATTACTTAATTATCGATGATTTATGGCTGGTGTGGGAAAGACACTTTCTATTCGTATATGCCCTCTTTGATGTGTCAGAGGAGTGAGAATCGACAGCATACAGAAATTAAGAGCGAGTTCACCGTATGTGATGCTAGGACCTGTGCAGTAGTCGCATACCTTTTATGAAGAAGTTGATTCTTTCGCTGCCTCTCAGGGTTTTTAGTTGGTAGAGCTGTCGAGATTCTCAGGGTGAAAACAGGAAAGAATGTAGGTACGGACACTGGTTTAAGAATTAAACATGAATGCTGTTTCACTGGGATATTAATTTGTGGAAGGAACATGAAACACTGTTGGTGAAACAGCAATGTTGAAAATTTCTTTAAACACTCTTGCACTCTTCATAATTCTTGCACAAAGTAACGTGGAGTATTCATCAGAAAGACAGGTCAAACTGTACAAATTGTGAAATTAGGCCTGTTAAGATAGCCCGCAAGGCAAGATGTCTGCCTTAAGTTTTCTTAACTCTGATTGGCCAATATTTGCCGCCAAAACTTGAGTTTAACGTCACCTATCACGTGGTTTTATTGTATTTTGATCAGGTGACACGTGGGCACAAAGAGAAATACCCTCTTGGTAAATATTAGGGACTTTTTCCGAGCAAGCACTTGTAACCCTAATGCACGCACATGAAATAAAGGAAAACTATAAATTCTCAAGGCTTTTGCAGACAATGAAGGGTGTCTTTTGTTAAACCCAGCTGCATAGTTAATATCAGCTCTGCATTGGAACGAACACATTAACATAGCTAAAGTTGAAAGCTTATATATATATATAAAGAAAATACATTAAATCACTTGTACAAACATGTAATTAACATTAGATTTCAATGTGGATAAGTTTAAACCAGCTGCTTAAAAATGCTCAATTCTGGCAATTACCTATCTTGTTGTTCTCATTAAGTATGTTACATTGCTCGGTTTTAACCATGTATTGCACTAAGATGTGTGAATAATGGACAAGTGTGAATAAGATTTAGGTTTTATCACTAGAGCTCTCTCCGGGGTCGCGAAATTTCCGGATGGAGTATATGCGGCTACAGTCCATTTAGAAACGCCTGTCTAGCATTGCTCGTTCAGTTCCTGCTAGTAGATAAGCCAGTGAACATTGAAAAGGGCGCAGACTGAAAAATGTCGAAAAGACGAAAGGATTGATACTGATGAAACTTGTGTATCATTCAAACGTATTTTAATTGACAGGAGGAGATACTTTTCTTTCGATACAATAAAGATGTATCTCGTCATTCACTGCAATGCATTCTTAGTGAGCTTGGTTGATTTATATTCCTTGATCTGACTTTTTTATCAAGTTTAAACTTTTACAAATAAGAGTATAAGGCGTTTTTATTTAAAATCATATTCTGAAATAATGGTTTTATTACTCTTCTTTATGAATTAGAATCATGCATATAACATCAATATCTACATAAAATGAGTTGCATTTTGGAATAGATTACGCCTCAACTGTGCATGTTTACGCTACAAACCTCTCCCTTTTATACTGCTCTGTATGTTCGTAGCCTTGTGCGCTTCGAAATCAAAATCAGAGTTCTATTTATCACATATCAACGAGGCTAAAACGCCTTTCTAAACGCGATAAACCTACCATTTCAATTCTTAAACTTCCTTAATGATGCGTTCACCTTTACAAAAAAAAGATTATTATATTACTACTTCCAACAACAACGACGATAACAATAACAATAATAATAATAATAATAATAATAATAATAATAATAATAATAATAATAATAATAATAATAAAGCCGTGTGCGAGTCCCTTTAAGAAATCCTCAGATCATTACGGTTTAAACTGTTATAATATCTTAACTAAAAGTGCCAAACACTAGAAACTATTTTATAAAGCCTATTACAAATTATTTAGAGTTATAATGCTTGCATGTCAGTGATAACCGGGCCCTTTCTCAAATAGACAATTATTTTGTTCGACCTAGATAACTTCTTGCCACATTCAAAATCTAGTGTATTTTCGATTGTGTATTTGTGCCTGTTCATGTGTGTTTCTCTGCGTGCGTTTTTCCGCTATATTCAATAAGTAACCCATCTCAGGAGCCCCTGAACAGATTTTTAAGCACAAATATTAGAGAAATTTACTTTCTTACCTTGGAAATATACGATGTATATGACAAAAATTGAAAGAGTTTATACCTAAAGTATAGATTATGTGCCTATACATATAGGTATCTAAAGTCACTGTTTTCAAAACTCAAATAAGTTTGTAGAAGATCTTGAATCTTTGCGTTCAGATTATAAATTTACCTAAAAACTTCGAAGAACAATCTGTAATTCAAATTATCTATGATATTGGTACTGGTATTGCGTGTACGCTTACAAACCATTACCTACCTACACACCCACACCAATATATACGTGGTGTTGAATTCGGAAGTTTATTTGCAAAATAATTTTCGTATGCTGCCAAGAAATCACTTCAGCGTTTTTTGAATTCCATTTAGTTCAGTATTCCAGAGAATTTCATTCGTTTAATCGATGTTCAGCCATACACAATTTTTCTCAGCTGTCGACTACACTCGGCCACCTCTCTGACTCAACTGAAGTTTCCAAAGACTCTGTCACAAGTGACTTCCTTCGATTCTATCACCTCTTTTTTTATATAGTCCCCTCAACAAATGCGGAATGTACTCAGAAGAGCGGTCTTCTCTCAAACCTGCTGCCAAGGAAATCTCCAGATCTACGGAAATAGGCACACAAAACATTTGTTTCATGTTAATTCCTTCATTCATTTGATTCAAAGATAACAGATAAATGCCAGAATCCAATAAAGAGATCGTCGTGATTTTACTCTGGCGCAGCTCGCGCAGCGTGTTCATACTGTTCAGTGAGGAATAATATTTCAGGTTGTAAGAATTTTTCTAAAATTTTGAGACAGATAGAATATTGTGATTAAGCAAAATATTTTCTGATAAAGCTACACAGAAACATACAATTTGGAAATTTCATTCCTATTCTCCCTTAACGAATCACAAAAAGAAAGTGCAAAAACTTTTGTTAGCTAGAACCAGTAGAGTTGTGAATGTGGGAGGATCTACTTAACTAATACTTACCAACTTAACACACAGCGACTATAAAGTAGTATTTTTTTCAGATCATATTCAAAATTAGCTCCCCCCTAATTTCTGATATAAATATCGTTAATACATATATGAAACTTTCGAGTTTTAAAATTAAGGCTTACCTATTTAAGGTTATAGGAGTAATGTTTTGTTTTTAACTATTAAAACATTTAACGTTATAAATAGTTTATTTTATTGGGGAATTCTGTTATAAATGCCTCTTCATTCGATGTAAATGCAATTTCTTTAAAACATTTCTTCAAATATGCACAGTCTCTTCGGGTTAATCTGGATCGTCAGGAAGAGGTTGTTGTGTTTCAACTTCAGCAACCCATCTAGGTGTCCATCAGGATGAATTTAGATATTATTATGCAGTACCTAAATCTATTGCTTGTAAAACAGTCATAGTATTACTTTATTATTCTGCTTTAAATTTCCTCGCTCTAGGCTACTGATTGCTTGTTCATATTCCAAAATCAGCCAATTAATCATTAGCATGCAGTGTATTGAAGTTTCGCTGAATATGAAATTGTTATAGCACTTGTAATTTTGTGACAAATTAACCAAACGGCACCCCGCTGCATTCCTATATAGGATTAAAATAATTTATTGGCGTGGATGTCCTTTCGGTTTGATGAGTGCCCTTGCATGACAAAACGGTGTTGTAATGATCACCACTGCTTCCGAGTCCATACTTAACGCTCCCATTGCCAGCACACACGAAAGCAACACAATGTCGCATTTAAGCAAAAGTCAGTTGGTTGTGTCTGGTCTAGCGTAACCTCGAGTAACAATCGCAACGAAACTCTTAAGAAGTGGCATTTCAATTATTGCATCGTTCATTGGTGTGCATTTGTACCTCAGGATTTTTTCCAGGCCAGTCATACTGGCATACCCAATGTGGGGTACGAGTTGCCCCTGTACTGCGCATCTCTAAAGAGTATTAGTTTCAGAAGTATAGTCGGTGCTCGCGCCTGCGAGAGGGAAGCAATGGCCTCAGGACTTAAGGTGCAGGAGGGTGTACATTTGGGGAAATAAATACGCAAGAGTGCGAAAGGACATGCCTATTATTGTATCTTGAAAATCTTGAAGGTGATTGAGCTCATCTTCGTGCAAATCACGCCGTGAATGAATGATATATATATAGTGCCAGTAATGGCTCCCATCATTGTTGTTGACCGGAAGTCTAGATGTAGTTTCCATCCTAGTAATGTGCCAGAGTCAGGAACAGTCCAAAGCTTAATGCAGTGGTATCGATCAGTTTGCAAAGTATTTTCATGTAGGTGCATGTATGATTAGGGATGACAAGAAAACCCGAGGGATTACCCACATTCCATTAAAACTCACCTGTATGTTTGATTCTTGGCGTCCACAATTTTAAATAAATACTAGGTCCAGACTGAAAAATTCAATGCCATATCCGGGATTTGAACCACGGATCTCCCGGTGCTTAACCGGTTCTCCCAAACTGAGCTATCATGGCAACATGGCATTGAATTCCTTAACTAAATCGTATGTTTTCCGGTAAAGCACAAGGTGATCTAAAATTAACTTGAGATGAAATCCCCAATGGCGACTTACAATGTTGTAAGTCATGGCTTTATAGTAATGCCAACTATTATGGTCAATTATTGTTTTAAAGCCGGGATGTAAGTACTTACGGCTTCTAAGTCGCCATTGGAAATGTCATCTCAAATTAATTTGAGGTCACCTTGTGGTTTACCAGGAAGCATGTGAATCAGTTGAGGTATTTAATGCTATGTCGGCATGTGGCCATGGTAGCTCAGTGGTAGAGCAATCGGCTAGAAACCGGGAGATCCGTATTCCAAATCCTACCTATTGCATTGAATCTTTCAATTGTACTTCTACAACTCCTGTCCCACACCCGACTTGTGCGGGAAAAAAAAAAAAAAAAAAAAAAAAAACTCTTTTAAAATAAATACTAAGACCGTTCGGTGGACTTCAGTCCAGCGGACGCCCTACAGCGTCATCAGCTGAGACACGAAAGTTATTCGAATTTTTATAATTACACCCATGCTTATTCTAGCATTACTTTAAGAGCACAAGTGTGTCAGCACTTCGATATCTTTCCACTAATATCGATTGCTGAAACTGGTGCAACATTACTTCTGACTAAATGAAATATAATTTATTCAAAAGTACTCTTATCAGGTTCTCTACAGTATAGTGAGCTGATACTGGTTGGGTTGGCTATCCGAAGATGAAAAACACTATTGCGATCTAGATGAATGGCGCAACTTTACGTATTTGGAGTACAATGACAAAAAGTTATATTAACCGTAGCTGAAATTAATTGGGATGTTTACCGGACACGTTCATATCCGGACACGTTATCATCATCATTATCATTATCATTATCATTATCATTATCATTATCATCATCATCATTATCATCATCATCATTATCATTATCATCATTATCATTATTATCATTATTATAATCATCATTATAAAAGGAAGGAATGACATATCATTGAACCCAAGCGCCCGCATGTGGGATTTGTGGTAGACGAAGTGGCGACTGGGCGGATTTTCTCCGGGTTATCCGGTTTCACTTATTCCATCAATTGCTCCATCATCAATTTCACTTGCATTTAATATTATCCACGTCCTCACACTTACACCTGGTTACAGACCTACCACTCGTTCCAGATTCTCTATTCTGAGGATTCGTGCCGTTGGCTCCCAAACAGGCTCCTGGGCCCTAGGCACTCGCTTACAAGTCTTAGAGGGGAGTGTCAATCCTAAATATGGTGAGGGTAAGCCGACTAAGATATTTCATTGAAAGTTGTTGCAAATATTTATATAATTCTAAAGATTATAAAAGTTAATGAGAATGGAGGTGGTGATTGCAAATGTCTGTCTCTCCTTCCTTTTCCAGAGTTTCCCTATTTTATTCTGTTTGGAATAAGCTTTAATATAATTTATAAAGAAAATGAATGAAGGCGTAACTTAACCTGAGAATCCAAAGAAATATGAAGTGTAGAGAAAACTCTTCTAAAATATTTCATCCCGGAAACTTTGCTCAAGTTAAATAGACACCCACGGGGAGGTTGCAGCTGATGATCATGACGATGTGATAATCTAGGAGATGGCTGGATGGATGGAAGGGGCACCCAGAGGAAACCCACACAAGCGCTCTACATCCGCCGCAAATCCCACTTGCGGTTGCTGGATCAAAACCAGGTCTCCTTAGTGGGAGGTGACCGACATAACCACTAGATAACATCCCTTCCAATGTGCAACAATTGACGCATTTGAAGATCAATTATCTTAAGGCGCTTGGAAATAATGTCAACGGCAATATGTTGAACATTCATTACTGAAGACTAAAACTCTGATATTCTAAGACTTTATACACCTAAGGCAAACCGAAAATATTTACGAATTGAATCATATTGTAATATTTTTGCATATTTCAGCTAAGCCTTTTACATATTTTCCACAATATTACATAATAATACACATTTATCCGTTTTTTCCTTAAATATGTTTATGTTTCCTTTTTATGCCTGCCTATATTTTCGTTTCTTTGCAAATTGTTGGTGTCAATGTGTCTCGGAAGTTCCAGAATGTAATTGATGGAAACTGTGGCTGTTCTACTTCCCTCTGTATATTTAAGATCCTGGATGGTGAACACCCAGCCTCTTCTTCTTCAAATACAGTTCTGTGATATCTTCTGATATCAAAACACCATTTTCTTCACACCAGAAAATATTATCGGACAGAAGAATGTCATTTACAACACAAAATATGCAGAAGTACCTTTAGTGTGCACTCTGCTAGAAAATAAACAATATATCTGTGTTACCGACTCATTCTTAATCTCTTCACATATGTTTATGGAGACCCTTAATTTTCACCTAGATGGCTCTGCTCATTCCCAAGCGACCACATGTGAGATTTGTGGTGAACAAAGTGGCGCAGGGGCGGGTTTTCTCCGGGTACTCCGGTTTCTCCCACCATCGCATTCCACCAGTGCTCCATCTTCCTACAATGTATCACCAGGGACATCGCCTGCTGTGCCATGATAGTAAAAGTGGGCGTCAAACACTATCAATAAAAAAGGCCCCTAATTGTTGTGGCCTCTGGGTGTTGAACGAAAATTTGAACTGTTCACAAAATTCTATGAAAACTGTGAAACTGAAATTTATGAATGACAGTTTAAAATAGCAACTGTGGAGCAGTGTGAATCAATAAAACCCTTAAATATAATGATGCAAGGAAGGATGCGAGTGAAATGATAACATTTTCATTTAAAGTTCAGACTTATAATGTAATTTTAAAATATGTTATATATTACATATATTACATGCTGTAGCATATTCTAAGTACGTATTTCTCAGTTTGATAGTACATAAAATAATCCAAGCTCTACTGATACAAGAAAAAGTAAATGCCTGTTTTTGTCAATTGTCCTGTCCGAAAGACAAATGTTAAGTTGTCTCCATTCGAAATAAGCAGCAGCATATACACTGATATTTTTCGTGCATTTCAATATTGGAAAGTTAGTATCCAACAAAACCTTTAATGCCACTTATAAATTACATTTTTCTTTGTAAAGCCCAGGGTGTCATCAAATTCATTTTGAGATAAATATCTCAATAAGTGTCGTGCCGGCATGTTGCAATGTCAACTCATTTTTGTTAGAGCTGCGGTACCGCAAGATCCATTCTGTGGTACATAAACTAACCGTGCTATTAAATTTATCTAAGTCTACCATTCCAACTAAAACCTAAATGTGTGCAGTTATTAATTATGAAAGTATCGATTCCCTGGCTATTTACTTCCTTTGCATTGTTTTCCATTTTGAAATTATTAATTAATTTCCTTAAAATAAATTTTCTCTCAAAAACCGTAGTTTTAATTTTATTGGTTTGAGGTACGACATTTTAAAAAGTGTAGAAGAAATATTTCACAGGCTACAGTATCATTAGAATAGAATTCATTTGTATTTTCACAGCACACTTTTGCAATTAATTTTTTCACATTTTAACTCAAAATATTTAAATTTATAGAAAATCTGTTATTAATTATTAATTAAATTATAGCTTCTATGAAGTGGTACCCTTTAACTATGGAAATTAAATTATGCAATAGTATTGCACTATTATACAAGATGTAAAAAAATATCACAGATAAACTGAGAAAAATATGCTATATCCACTTTGAATGGTATTTTATGAAATAAAGAGGCCTCAAAAGAAACTAAAAGCATAAGTTTCAAACAATAGAAGCATTAATACCCATGGCTCGAAAGTGTACTCTAAATTAGCAGTCAGAAAGAGAATTATTGTTTAACAGAAATGGACTCTTAGAGGAGCTATGTTAGGATAAAATATACAATTAGAAATGATGTATAAAAAGAATGCGCTCAATTATAAATGTTATTTGTGAGAAATAATTAGAATGGTATGATAATGCTGAAAGAATGGAAGATGAAAGATTATCCAAAATAATAATTGAGTGGATACCACCAGCAGGAAGGAGAAATGATGGATTTGGAAATCAAGGTAGATTTATGGTCCAATGAGATTGAATAGAGAAAATTGGTAAGATGTTAAATACTGTACTCTTGGGTGTCGGAAAAATGTTTGTACACGCTGAAACAGGAATCTTATATATGATGCCTATAACAAACTAAATATATTTAGAGGGATGGTAGCTGGGATTGGGTTAATACCGTTCAACATGTCCACCCTCATTGTCAACAAGCGGTTCCCATCGCCTTGCGGTTGCCCGGAACACGCGCTGTAAAATTTGAGGAGTAATATTATCAAGCTTGCCTCTCTTATTCATGGTTCCAGCTCATCCAAATGTAGCACCTGGTAGCATACACTCGACTCTTGAAGAAACCCCATGGGAAGAAGTCAAGGGGAGTGAGATCGAGGGAACAGGGCGCCCAAATGCGATCTACAGACCTCCTGTCCACCTGTTAGGAAAGCTCTGTTTTAGGTACTGCAGCACAATATATGCATAGTGAAGTATTGCCCCGTCTTTTTGGTAAATCACAGAGTCAAGGTTACTATCCTGTTGCAACTGTGTCTCCATTCGCCAAACATAAACGGCCATAATGTTTTGCTGTACGAGTCCAAGCCACACACTGACTGGATGACTTCATGTGGTTGCTCTTCTACCCAGATTTGGCAGTTGTGTCTACTGACAACGCCACAATTATGAATGGTTGTTTCGTCGCTGAACAGAACATGATTCATCAAATTCTTCTCACCTAAAACGTGCAACAGATCGCTCCTCGTGCCGAATAGTCTTCACCCTCCACCTATGAAGCATCTAGATATGATATGACTACTATTTAAGTTGTTTTTTTTTTTGGTTCGCTTATACTACTTGTGGCACCACTGGCAATGACAATGATGATAATTGGAACGAAGGAGCACCGGTGGAATGCGATGGCAGGGGAAAACCGGAGAACCCGGAGAAAACCCACCCCTGTACCGCTTTGTCCACCTTAAAACGTTACACGTGGTCGCTTGGGATAGAACCCGGGCTGTCTAGGAGAGCGGCGAGTGATCTAACCACTTGGCCACGATGCGGCCTTTAAGAGGGTGGTGAAGCACTTTGCACACAGTTAATTTTGGCAAGTACAGCTCACGACTCAGCCGGCGGACAGGGTCCCTCACTCATCTTTCAATAGGCTCCCTCACACTGTATACAGGCTGTTTCAAAACGAGGATAGCAGTTGATTAGCTTACATTATGACTTGTCCGAAACTTGATGCCGCAACTTTCAAGCTCTTCTACTTAAAAGTTTTATGTGTGTTCAAAAATCGCTCAGATTTGGGAATAGGTTGTGAAGGAACAACGGTTGTCATACGCCACGTAAACAACTGCAGAACGTGTTATACGAAACATATAACAAAACCCACATGCTACGTTTTCCATTACTAAGATGACCTGTGCCGCGCCGGCGTGTCTATCAAACCACGCCTACACCACGCGACTGGAACCTTTGCTATCAACGGGCATCTCTCTTGGAGTGTGCCAGGCACCTCCATTTGGTTATGTACGACTAGCTAATCCATGGTGATTTTATGGCAGTTTTTATATGTGCCGAATTTAAAGGTAAAAAATAGATTCGTGTATCACGTGCGGTATGACCAACAAGGTCTACATCTTCGTTTGGTATCGTTTTGAAACACCCTGTAGTTTGCGAACTGACCGCGGTTAACCAGCGCGCCTCTCATCAGTTGTAGAACCTGTACGCATGAATTTGTTTACGTGCTTTAGAATGGCACGTCTCGTAGAGGCATCTGTGATACGTCCTTTGAAAGAACCTCTGGACCTCATTACATGATTCGCCACGTAAACGATATTACACACTGCCATTCCTTCCTCAATTGTCAGCATTGTAATGCATTTTCTCTGTAGCTGTTACAGAAATAACCCACATGTACTTTTTCTGCAAAATGGATACTTACATTATGAGCATCCTGCATTTCGTATGACCAATAAGTTAAAGAATATTTGCCCTGAGTAAATGTAATGTCATTAGTCCGGAGGGTGTCTAAGGCTTACTTATAGTTTCGTCAGCGGATATCCCTATTCTCCGAAACTCATTGAACTTCTTATAACAGATTTGTTTCTAAATACAAACAGACTTTTTTCTATAGATACATTCTGATGGAAAGTTAATCAGTACTCGAAATAAAGCAAATGTATGAAGCCTATGTTGTGTATATATTTAATGCCTGTCAGTATGTTCTGCAGATTCAGTAGTGTTTTATATTTTGAAGAGCTGTACCGACGTCACAAGAAAGCTCATTTGTTTATTTGGATTACATATACCACAAATTGTAGTCATAGGTCCAATCGATGTCCAATTATGTAATACATGGTACATAGAAGTAGGTAGACAAGGTATTCAACCGGGAATACACTTTTTAGGGTCCACTATATCCAAAAACAGCATTTATATAAAAACATCCAAGTGTGTGTGTGTGTGTGTGTCTGTGAACATGAAAACTACTATAACGCTAAAATACCGACTTTGGTATTTAAGTTCAGCATTTTCTAAGGACAAGAAGATTGTGAGAAAAATCCCCTCTCCCCAATCTACCCTTCACATAGAGAAAATTTCGAATATTTTGATTTTCTCAAAAATGGCTCAACGATTTTGATGATTAAACTACCGTATATTAATGTATCTACATGAAAAGTAATATGACGTATTCCATTCACATGACTTTCTCTACATTTCTGTGATAAATTATTGTTAAAAGACGTAATCTTCTATCTACTTCATGTTAATCGAGATAATAATTAGCAGAAATGGCCTAGTGCTTAATTCCTCATAATTAGAAGGGAAATAAGAGAATATACTAAATTAAACCAACCACAGAATGTTTTAAACGGGGTTACTATTGGATTGAAATCCGCTTCTATGCATGGCCCGGGGTTGACAAGTTTCCATATAAGAAAAGTTAGTATTTTAAAACTTAAACCAATAATTAGAAATAACTCGAAAACGGTCAACTCCACGAAAAAGTTGTATATAACATACATTGGGCGCATTAATGAGATCTACATTCTTGTGCAAGAAGTTTTTGTCTATCTCTTACGGTTTATCAGTTATACAAAGTCATTCTGAATGAAGAGGTCTTCAAAGGCTATTAAAGATATACATTTTATAATTTATTTGTAATGTAAATATCTCTAACATATGGTATTTTAATCAAAATTGTTATAGCCTTTTTTGAGAAAGTAAACATTTTCGAGAATTTTTTCATGTATAGGTAGTTTGGGATGGGGGATTTTCTTGAAAATCTTCCTGTTGCAACCTTGGAAGATACCAAAATTAGATACCAAATTTGGTGTTTAACAGCCTTCTCGTTTCTGAGCTATACTGCCCAGAGACACACACATGGAATTGTTTCTAAAAATGTGTTTTTGGATTCAGGGAGTGTCAAAACATATATTTCCGGTGAAATTTCGGCATCGTATTTTTGGGTGGAATACAATACACCAAAAATATACAGCACATTAAAACACAAAATTTATGTTATGTATTTTTTTCGAGTTGATCATTTTTTTTAGATATTCCTTGTTTTTGTTTCAGGTTTAAAACAATTGTACTTTTCTCATTCAGGAATTTGCCAACTCATGTCCATACAAACAAAGGAACTTCAGTCACCTAGTAACCAGCTTTTGACTTCACTTTAACCTATGATACTCCCATATATCACTTCTTCTTACAAGGAAGCAAGTAATAAGACTATTTCTGCTATTTTTTTCTCGATTAGCATGAAGTAAACATAAGAATAAGCTTATTAACAAAAATTTGTTACACAGAAGTAGAGAAAGTCATGTGAATTGACACATCAGATTTTTTTTTGATTCTGGGGGATCCAAAACATTTCCGGAGAAATCTCGGTATCAAATTTTTGGTTGAAATGCACACTATATACATAG
This sequence comes from Hymenopus coronatus, assembly GCA_030762935.1. Classification (NCBI taxonomy): domain Eukaryota; kingdom Metazoa; phylum Arthropoda; class Insecta; order Mantodea; family Hymenopodidae; genus Hymenopus; species Hymenopus coronatus. The sequence continues at coordinate 101,941,200 of CM060882.1, read as the reverse complement.
TACGTGTAGAGAAAGTAACAGCCATTAAGATAATGTTTAACACGTTTTTCTACAACTTGGTACTGCAGACGATGACACTGATGATACATGGAATGAAGATGAAACACTGGTGGAATGTGATTTTGGAGAAATTCCCCACCTGCGCATCTTTGTCCACCAAAAATCCCAGATGCGGTCGCTTGGGATCCAACCCGGACCGCCATAATAGCGAATGGTCTAACCGCTCGTTCACAGCGCAACCTGTAGCGCAACTTTGCTTAGAGTGATGCAGAATAACATCAACGGAATTTTGACCAGCCCGTTCATTTTATTTTGGTTTGAATGGCAAGCGTTTTCATTATATTTTGAATACTGGGATCTATAAATGTACTAAATATATTAGGAAAAATAAATAAAACAGATTATGTAGTTTTATAATATTTCTATATAACTGATAACGTTTTAGAAATACATATGAAATGCTTTACCCAGAAACTATAACTGTCAGCATTTTTAAGTTTTAAAAACGGAGTATTTATAATGGACCTTAGAGATTAAAGTATTCTTAATAACGGTGAATCACTAAAATAATATTACAAGTTGTATAAAGTTTCCAAATAATAGTCATGAATATTCGGAAATATGGGTAGTTCGCTAAGATACTAACTTCTATATTATATCTCCCCTTAAAGGTAGGTCTTGCTTGTCCCCATTAATTACTGTGATTAGATTATTCTAGCCGATCTAGCCCTCTCATAAAGTCAACTTAACCACTCAGGCTGATAAAAATTGTTCATATATGAAGTATTTAATTTATTGTTTCAATACTATATTTTGCAAAGAAACAACATATGACCGTATCAATAATTTAGATCAGGCTGTTCCATTTCTGGTCAGCTGTGCCAGAATACTTGTGCTTTCCTAGCAACAGTGCTCCTAGCCCGCCTGGAGGACGATATACGTCATTGGACATAGATCATAGCAGAATTTATTTTTGTTTTCTCCAATCTGGAGTTTATTTCGTTTTTTATAATGTCACTGCCAAGCCGCGGAGACTTGTTAACTGCTTTTGGGAAAAACAGTTTTTGATTACCGAAGCATCTAGTTTGTCAAAGAATGCCGAATTCGACCTGATAATGGAACTTACGTCATTATACAATTCGCAGTGACGACAGCTTCCCCAGTGCCGAACTGTATTGCATACTTAAATCAGACTTCTGCTAGTCGTGAATACTCTGCTACGTTTTGGCGCACAATCAAGCTGGAACAGCTTTGTTTAAATTATCTCCATCGAAAAATATTTTAAATTGTATGAGTAGTTTACACATAAAATTTTTATTGAATTTCTCTTTATATACTATTATAGATAACCGGGAATTTTCTGTGATATTGACTAATGCATTTAAGCCAGAGCCACCAGTTTGTGTTACTTCATATGCGGATTACGGATGCTAGAACTGAAAGTCAAGTCTGAAAATTATCAGTGTAGAAGGGATAAAAGTTAAACATTCCTAAAACTAAGTTAAGAATTGTACAGATGAAAATGAGTGTTAGGTTATATAAAATTAATTCAGAAAGGAACCCCTGAAAATCTGGCGCGAGGCACAGAATACAGCAAAGCCTGGCATTGTCTCTAGAGAAAAGAAAGCGGATAAAAACAACGGGAGCTAAACAACCGTGTTTAATTTTATAAGCAATGAAGCGAAGAAACGCCTTTCAAATAAAATCTCTCATAAATCCTGCTAGGGTTGAAATTGAAAAGTGAAGCGCTCAGCGTTAATTTTTTAAATAAACATAGCCGGTACAAAGAAAATCTCAAAACTGCTAGATGACTAGGCAGTAACATGTTTCTCCCTTCAACCCCCTAAATTGCTGTTAAATCTTTCAATTTACAGTTTATAAAACGAATGTAGCAATTGTAATAAATCTATCGGTAGAAACGAAACGATATTTTGTGAAACGATATGAAAGAAAAGCTATCTTAGCTACCTTGCAGATTCTGTGTATCTTTCGAAGCACATCTGTATTTTATTATATTGGTAAGTTACACTACGAAAAAGCACCAACTGTGAACGTACTGGCGTGCACAAAAGGTGGTCTGTTCCCTATCAAGTTTGTTCCTCAAGCTAAGGGTAATCAGCTTTTAGCTTCACCCATGCGATATCAGCTCTCTACGTGACTGACTTGACAATTCAGGACAGTTGATCCGATTCATAATTCAGGAACATAAAGACTAAAATCTAAGTAAACCATATGAAATGAAAGATTAATTCGTATACCACAATTCGAGTGTCGCTACGACTGGTAGGTAAGGTTTGAGTAAAGCAGAATGAGAGAGCAAATTTTCTCGATATCCCTACTAGTCGCCTTCTGTGCATTGTTGATCAATACAGCTCTCACACAGAGAACAGTAAGCGGGATAAGGGAAAGGTAGTGGGGAGTGGTTTATACCGTAAACATGCACACGTTGAGGTATAATCCATTTCAAAAGTAGCTCATTACATATGACATTATATACATCGCTCAAATATACAAAGAAACACATTAAAACAATTATATAATACTATGCCTACTAAATAAAAAATCCTTATACTTTTAATATAAAAGTACAAAGCTTGATACAAAGATTTAAGATAAGGAATGTGTAGAGCTTTGGAAAGATAATGAACATAAATCAAACAAAGAAGTAATTTCAGTGAGATATAAAATACATCTTTACTATATCGAAAGAAAAGGCTCTCCTCCTGTCACTCAAAATATGTTTGAATCATCCACAAGTTGTTCATCGTCAAATGGCTACTCTTTCATATTTTCGGCATTTTTCAATCTGCACTCTCTTTCAGTGTTCACTGGTTTATCTATTAGCAGGAACTTAAAAAAGCCAGGCAGTGACAATGAAGCACGTTCTGAAACGGCATCGCATAGTTATATTTTGAACGCACCGGACCTCAATCCGGCAATTTCGTGACCCCGGACCGAGTTCTAGTGATCAACTGCGCAGGAAATAAGAACAGATAATTTCTTCAGTGTTATGGCAGCAAGCAAAATTATGCATTTTCTTTTAATCCAATTTTTATATATTAATGCACGTATTATAGATTTATGACCGATAAAGCAATTCCATTCCAACTAGAATTCTTAAGACATATTCCTGCAACAATGTCTATATGATTTGTTGAGAATAATTTCACTCTTAACGTAAATAATTACAAAAATAATTACAATTATTATAGATCAAAATATTAAAACAAATTTCTTAAATTAGTTAATACACTTGTAATCATATTGTAATGCCAAAGGTATGAGAATTAATTTCTAAAGGCAAAATGTTACTGGAATCTCAGTAAATGGTTGTTATTGATTACAATTCAAAAGAAACGTTGTTCTTCTTGGTAACTGTAGTATTCACCTGCACGGGTTGCGTCATGATGCTCAAAATTTAATTTTCTGAATGCAGAACTTCGGCGCAAAATAAACGATTATTCCGCCACTTTCTATGAATAGGTTGCTCTTAGGTAAAATAAACGTAGAAATTTATGGCTTGCGCGTTGGATGCTTTCTGTTCCCGACGTTATAAACAGACACACGACACATGTACAAGGAAGAGAGACATGTCCTACTCTCACGTGAGTACTCATTCATGCACGTAGCAGGCATACCTGCTGCGAAACAAAATCAATCGAGTTGAGACGCCTGTTCTAGAGGAAGATGTAACAATTTACAGGATGTAACAAAAACGTACAGCACAAATTGCAGGCAACATTCCTCACACGTAGACGAAGAAATTGTATTATATAAACATGGGTCTGGGAACGCTTTGTTTCCATGTTACAACTCATTTTCTCCAACTCATTAATCATGACAGAACGTTAGAATCATGAGGAAGATTCACTCTTGTTTACATCCGGTTACGTGGTCATTACCGTAGGTGCACCGCCAGTGTTTTGTTTTACATGTTCTGTTGTCATGCGACTTAATACGTCATTGCTTGTTTACAGGTAACATCAACTGTTCCAGTGGCAAGCACACGGGTTACTAGTGCTGTAGAGTTGATCACAGACTTGGCTCGTGCGTCATAGTACACACAAATGCAGATGCCCATTTGATGTATGGATTAGCAGACGGCAATGGCGTTCACGTTCAACGTTCAACGTTTGTGTCAGGAGAGATTTCCAGGATGAAGGTGCCCCATCAGGCAAACTTTTGAGGCAGTGAATCGACGTCATGGGGCTCTTCAGCCTGATACTCGCGACAGGGAAGCAACAGCACATCACTACGACGGCGGGTTGATGCATGTATCCATGCCCAGGGAGGGCATATTGAACATCTGCATGTGATATGCTGGTATGTTCTATTCTTGTGTGTTTCCTATGATTAATAAGTTGGAGAAAATGAGTTACAACATGGTAACAAATTGTTTCCGGACTCATGTTCATATAACATAGTTTTTTTGTTTACGTGTGAGGAATGTATCCTGCAATTTGTGCCGTACAGTTTTGTTACAGTCTGTATTTGTGTGTATGGTTAAACTTGACAGCTACATATACCTACAAGAGCGTTTTTATAAGCGACCTGGAGACTAAGAAAGTACATATCGTACCGTGGAATTAAAAGGTATTTATAAAGAAGGTTAAAAGTTACTCCAAGAACTAAACGGCTAGAAGAATATCGATATTAATAAAACGAAAATTAAAGGTTTAAGCTGTAATGTTATTTTTCGGTAGTTGGGCCATATTTTGGGGGATGTAAATATCTCTGGCAGAAGAATGGCAAGAATTGTTAGAAAAACAATAAGATTCCATTATGAGTGACATTTTATGCACGACAGCATGCTTACTAATCTTAGTTATCCCAGAAAACTAAGCGTATTTATTAAAATGTCAGAAGCATTGATTGAATATCCGCTATGATGTGGTTGGCAGATCTAATAGGATATAATAGCAACTGCCTGATCCTGTTAACGAAAAGAAGGCTTGGGTTTGTATAAGCCTTGTATTGGTGCCTTTTTACTTTCTCCAATATGTATGTACATGAATATAGTAGATAGAAAAGGTATGGTATTCCATCCAAAATTTTAGATTCGAGATTTCACCAGAAATATATGTTTTGAGACTTTCTAAATTAAAAAAAAAGATCAGTTTTAGAAAAATGTTCGTGTTAATGTATAATAGTGTGTATGTGTGAACGGAATAACTCAATTAAGAAAAGTAAATCAAATACTAAACTTGGTATTTAAGTTTAGTATCTTCCAAGGCGTCGACAGAAGATTTTTAGGAATATCCTTTCCCACTTCCAACTACCCTTTAAACGGAAAGCTTTTCAAAGATTTTGGAAAAATGGTTCTAACGATTTTGATTAAAATAACGTAAGTTTAAGATATCTTCATTGCAAATGAAATATATTTTAAAGTTTCTGGAAATAACTTATTCTGGATAACTTATGTAAAACTGATAAATCGGTAGAGAAAAATCTTACAACTAAATATTAATCCCATTAAAACACACAGTTTATTCAAGCATTTTTTGTGGAGTTAACAATTTCCAAGATAATCCCTGTTGTTGGTTTCAATCTTCAGCTATTTACACGTTTCTCAAACGGAAGTCTGTTTTCAGTTCATCTCTCTTTTGTTTTACTTCAGGCAAGTAAAGAAAGCCGAATGTGAATTGTTTGACATGGCGATCAGCTTTTAAAGTATTTGATTATCGCTTTAGCATAGTGTAATCCCTTAATTCCGTTCTACTTATAAGGAAATAAGCAATAAGACCATTTCTGGTAATGTTTAAGTAATAAATAAGTAATAAAAGAATAATATGTTGTGAGAAACGTTTGTGTGTGAAACAGCTAGAGAAAGTTATGTGAATGGTTGTTTAAGTAATACATGGATGAAAATAAGGTCGGGTGATTTTTGAAGTCGTTAATGGTTTTTCATTTGTTGTACACAAGTGTCCAAATTTTTTTCTAGATTCATCAAATAGTGTCTGTAGGCATTGAAAGGTGTTGAAAAATCTGATGTAATTCATTCACATGACTTTCTCTATATCTGCAACAAATTTTTGTTAAAAAGTTTATGCTTCTCTTTATTTCAAGTTAAGTGAGAAAAAATTAGGAGAAATAGTCTTATTACCTGCTTCCCTGTAAGAAGAAGCGAAATAAGGGAGTAATACAAGTCAAAGTGATAGCAAAAGATGGTTGCTATGTGCCCTTTGTTTGTACGGACAGCAATTGTTAAATTCCTATATGAGAAAATTATAAGTTTTACAGCTGAAACCAAAAACAAGGAGTATCTCAAAAACAATCAACTCCACGAAAAAAAATTTACATAACATAAATTGTGTGTCTTAATGTGCTCTAAATTTTTTGTGTAGTAAATTATTGTCTATCTCTTACAGTTTACTAGTTACCCAAAATTCCGCAAAATTCATCCAGAATAAAGTAGTCTTCAGAGGCTATTCCCAGAAAATTCAAGATATACATATTTTTCAAGTATATATCTTTAATATACGATATTTTAATCAAAATCGTTAGAGCCATTTTTTAGAAAATCAACATTTTCGAAAATATTCCTATGTGAACGGTAGGTGGGAGTGGGGAGATTTTCTTGAAAATCACCGTGTCGCATCCTATGAAGATACTGAACTTAAATACCAAGTTTGGTATTTAACGGTATTTTCGTTTTTGAGCTATGCTGCTCAAAGACACACACACACACACACTGACATTTTTCTAAAAATGTTTTTTTTTGGGATTCAGGTGGTCTCAAAACATGTATTTCCGGTGAAATCTCGGTATCGAATTTTTGGATGTAATGTAATTAAATGTAGGACATTTAAGTTTGTACCTTGTAACAGAGCTGGAAGTGGATAAAAGAGCGGTATCGTTCATTGGGAGGTTTTTTTTTTTCCGTGGATAGTTTAGTTCTTTTTAGTGAGTCTTATTTGCGTACAATAGAGAATGACTAAAATTGCCCTAAAATGTGTGGAAATTATAATCCATGACGCTTCAAAGTTACGGAAATAATCCAGTTGAATCTGCTGTCTATGGTCGAGAAGAATGTGATTTAGTTACCTAGTCAAATTGCATGACATGTCAATATCTTTAACAATAATTAAATGACTTCAATCTTTAATTCTCTTTATAAAGACTTTGACTTAAGAGTGACTAAGGAAGTACTATGGAAGCAGTTAAGCTGTAAGGAGCAATCCAAACATGTACGTTATGTGAAATACATTCTTTTAAAAAAAAAAAAAATGCTGTGTTCCATTCACATGACTTTCTCTACATCTCTGCAACAAATTATTGTTGAAAAACTTATGCTTCTAATAACTTCATGCTAATCGAGAAAAACTTAGCAGAAATAGTCTAAGTAGAAGAGAAAATACCACAGGTTAAAGTGATAGTCAAAAGCTGGTTGCTATACGTAGAAGTTCCTTTGTTTGTATGGACAGCAGCTGACAAATTCCTATATGAGCCAAGTATAAGTTTTTCAAAGCTGAAACCAAAAACAAGGGATATCTAAGAAACGATCAACTCCACGACAAAAATATATGTAACATAAATTGTGTGTTTTAATGTACTCCACATTTTTTGTGTGGAAAGTCTTAATCCACCTCTTACGGTTTAACAGTTATGCAAAATTCGGTAAAATTCATCCAGAATAAAGTAGTCTTCAGAGTCTGTACCCAGAAAATTCAAGATATACATTTTATTTGCCAGGTAAATTCTTTAATATACGATATTTTAATCAAAATCGTTAGAGACATTATGAGAAAATAAAAATGTTCCAAAAATGTTCCATGTAAAGGGTAGTTGGTGGTGGGTTTTTTTTTTCTTGAAGCTTTTCGTGTCGCATCCTTGGAAGATATCAAACTAAATTTGGTATTCAACGGTATTTTTTAAGCTAAGCTGTCTATAGACACACCCACACACACACACACACACACACACACACACACACACACTCACGGACCTTTTTCCAGAAATGCTTTTTTTGGATTCAGGGGGGTCCCAAAAAACCAAATTCCGGTAAATCTCGGTATCGAATTTTTGGGTGCATTATAATACTTTCTCTATACATTATGTACATAGTACGTGTAGAGAAAATAATACCTTAAATGTAGATTACGAAATAATTAAAAATAGAAGCAGTGTACTCATGTCATATTTTTATCTTTAAATGTGTTAAGAAAGCAGTAAGAAGGGTGCATTTTATATCAAGATAAGAATATTTTGAGAATTTACTAGATCAGTTTCAATAGAATGGTAGAAATATTCTTGTGTGCCTCTAGATTCATTGAAATGGAATTCCCTGAAATTGGGTTCGAAAGGTAAAGGAAGATAAATGGATCTAAACGGGATCTAATGAAATGTCGAAAGGAACTGGAGATTTATAAGAAGGAGGCAAAGAGAGACTTTGAAAAATGGCATTTAAATTATAGTTTAATTAAAAATATATTTTCATTTGACTATTCATTTTAAAGATGATTATCCTATATGTTTAATATTTTATATCGGTCTGTGGAATGTTTTACTATTAATAGTTATTGGGAAAATGTGTTTGTATTTCTCCTTTTTCTTCTGCACTCAGTGATGAGGTAAGAATACCTTTTCTAGGTTCAAATTGTGTCTGATCATCGTTTCTTTGCCTTTCTGGATATCTGTTTATTTGCGTAGTAAAACACTTTTCTTGGTGTTTTCTGGTGATATTCTGTGTACATGTATCCATTTCTGTTATTTTGTGTTTATTCCAGGTTAACTATCAACGTCTGTGATTGATTCGTTTTTAGATTTTATCTAACAGAGTACAACCTTTAACTTATCTTGGAAATCTCATTTCGGCAGTGTGTATCTTCTTTAGGCTATAATTCTTCTTCCAGATACTTTTTTTTCTTTCAGATAATATATCAACTGCTGTGATTCATTAATTTTAAGATTTTATCTAAAAGAGTATATCCTTTTACTGATCTTGGAAATTTTATTTCGCTAGACTACGTTTTTTTTTTTTCTTATAGCTATAATTCTTCCAAATTTATTCCAGAATTCTTTTCTTCCAGATACATTATCAACTCCTGTGATTGATTCGCTTTGAGGTTCTATACGTATAAAAGAGTACATCCTTTTACTCGTCTTGGATACTTAATTTTGGCAGTTTGTATATTCTTTTTCACATCCGTACAAGAAGTCTAGTAAAAATGATTACGTGATAAAATGTCAATCAAACTCTTGTGGTGGATAGAAACTAGAGAATGAAGGAATAGCAGTAGAGAAAATAAGAGAAAGGTTTTCGAAACTGTCCTTTCATTGTTATTATTATTATACTTCCTCTTCGAGGAGCAATCTATCGGTCGTTTCGGTTCTCAGGTATCCAGCAATCTCTTCATTGGTTGACGATTCTAAAGAAATACTTCGGAATTCTATTGTTCTTCATCATATTAAGACGGCTTTTCCGATTTTCCTTGCTTTGGAAGATTCTTTCATTCAGCGTGAATATATTTAGATGCTGCTTTATCTCATCTGAACTGAGGAACTGTTTCCCTGAACTGAGAAAGCTAATTTTAGAGAATTCCATTTTGTTTCAACAATATTTTTCATCACCTGTCAATCTTCCGTACATCTATATTGTCACAGTCGTAAGCTTATAAACTTTAAGCTGATCCTCTTCTTTCACTTTATCCTTTAGTATACCCCGAATTATTCCATATCATTGAAATCGTAGCAACTTTTTCTTCAGTTCTTTCCACCCCAAATTATCCTTTATACGGGAAAATGTTTTAAAATATTCATATTCTCAAAAAATGGCTCCAACGATTTTGATTAAAATATGGTATATTAAAGATAACAAATGACAAATAAAAGGTATATCTTGAATGTTTTGGAAATTCCTCTGAAGACCCCTTTATTCTGGATGAATTTCGCTGAATTTTGCAATACTGTTAAACCGTAAGAAATAGACAAAAATTTAATACACAAAAAATATGTACATGTTAAAACTCATATTTATTTCATATATGTTTTTTGAAGGCTGACCGTTTAAGATATTTCTTGTAATTGGTTTCAATTTAAAATACTTAAGATTTTCTCATATGAGCATTTATCAACTCCTAGTCATAGAAAGAAGGAATTTCAGTCACATAGCAACAGCTTTTAAAGACGTGGCAATCTCAATAACCGAGTGTATTCCCATTTCCGTTTTACTTACAAAGAAGTAATAATTATTCTGCTAAGTGTATCTCGATTAGCATGAAGTAGATAGAAGAATATTTTTTTTTACAAATGCAGAGAAAGTCACATAAACGGAAAGAATCAGATTTTTTTTTAAATAGAATTTCTGGTTTTGATTGCCGCTTCAGAGCAATTTTATTTGCTGGAAGGATTGCTACTCTCGGATTTCAGCATCACTCTACAAACATTCCTACTCACAAATTAAACCTCTATAGGTTCAGGGACTTATGTGTCAATTCCTGTGAAATCTTGACGTACACTACTTAAAATGAAAGCGATAGAGAGAGAAAAATCGCACATGACTTTCTGTAGCTGCTCGACAAACTTCTAACAAAAGATTATTCTTCTTTCTACACAATACTAATCGAGGTAAACATTAACAGAATGTACCTATTACTTGCTTCCTTGTAATTGGAAGGGAGCTAAAGGAATGCGCTATGCTAAGGTAATAGTCATAGCTTTTAAAAGCTGTGTTATGCGATTGTCGTTGCAAATTGCTTCTTTGCTTGGCCAGGAGTAGAACAATTGCAAACGGGCACTTCTTGCCTGAGAAAATTATAAACATTTGATAATTGAAACTAATAACAATGAGTATCTCGAAAAATATATATTTCAAAATTTATGTATTTTAACGAGATCTACATTTTTTGTATAGTAAGTTTTTGTCTATCTTACGGTTTACTAATTATACAAAATTCAACAAAATTCATCCAGGATAAACAGGTCTTCAGAAGCTAGACCCATAAAATTCAACATATACATTTAATTTGGATGGAAATAGCTTTAACATGTTGTATTTTAATCAAAATCGTTGGAGCCATTTTTAAGAAAAACAAAATTTTCTAAAAAATGTTCCATGTAAAGAGTAGTTTGATGTGGGGGGGAGGGGATGTTCTTGGAAACCTACATGTCGCATCCTTGGAAGATGCGAAACTTAAATACCGAGTTTGGTATTTAAACATCTCTTCGCTTTTAAGCTATACTACACAGAGAGAGACAGACAGATAGACAGACAGACAGACTCACAAACACACACATATAATATACACGGTTCTCTTTCTGAAAATGCTCTTTTTTATGGATTCAGGGGAACGCAAATATGTATTTCTGGTGAAATCTCGGTATCGAATATTTGGGTGCCTTACAATACCTTCTCTATACGCTATGTATATAGTACGTGTAGAGAAAGTAAAAAACACAACTGAAGGATAAGTTCCGATAATTTACGTTTAAATAGAAAGCTTCCCTCACTATTTGCAGGCACGTTCTAAATGATTAGAAACGGTGAAAACGTGCCTTTATAGGTTTTCTGTGAGCTCCGGCCACGATAAAAGCATGCGGTTTTGAAAAAGCGTTACGATAAAAGTATTTTGATAGAATTTAATTGCGGCGTCATTTACCACACGAGCTGTTTTCACTTGTTTCCCCTTGTTTGACACATTTATCGTGTTGGTTGCAGTGTTCACGCTAATAAATCATTAGCTTCACTACACCTAACTTTGCACGTGAGTGAAGAACATTGAAGCAAGCGACTATAATTATATGCACCAACTATAGTGTTCGTAGCACTAACTGGATGCTTGTGTTGCAATCACCAGACGGCGTAAATAACAGCGAGTTCAGGGCACACTGAGAAATTTCTGCATATTGCGCAAGATACTGTTGAAAACAAACTACACCATCCGAATAATATTCCTTTTAACTTTCTCTGACGTACTATGCACATAGTGTATAGAGAAGGTATTGCATTACACCCAAAAATTCGATACCGAGATTTCACCGGAAATACATGAGTTAGGACACCCTAAATACAAAGAAAGTATTTTTAGAAAAATGTCCGTGTGTGTGTGTGCGTGCGTGTGTGTCTGTAGGCAGCATAGCTTTAAAACGAAAAGACCGTTAAATAGTAAACTTGGTATTTAAGTTCAGCATCTTTCAAGGATACGACACAAAGATTTTCAAGAAAATCCCCCCACCCCCAATTACTCTTTACATGGAAAAATATTCGACAATTTTTATTTTATAAAAAATGGCTCTAAAGATTTGATTAAAATATCGTATATTGAAGATATAAACCTGACAAATAAAATGCATATCTTGAATTTTCTGGGAATAGCCTATGAATACTACTTTATTCTGGATGAATTCTACGGAAATTTGCATAACTGGCATACTGCAAGAGATAGACAAAAACTTGCTTATAAGAAAATGTAGGTCACGTAAAAGCATACAACTTATATTATATACATTCTAGAGTGGATCGTTTTATAGATATTCCTTGTTTTTGGTTTCAGCTTAAAAAAAAACGTATTCTTTTCTCATACAGGAATTTATCAACTCCTGTCCATATAAACAAAGGAACTTAAGTTACATAGAAACCATCTTTTGATGAATACGTTAACTTACGCTACTTCCTTGTTTCCCTTCTACTTGCATGGAAGCAAGTAATAAGACTATTTCTACTAATTTGTTCTCCATTAGCATGGAGTAAAAATAAGCATAAGCTTATTAACAATAATTTGTTGCAGAGATGTAGAGAAAGTCATGTGAATGGAACACAGATTTTTACTTTCTCTAACACGGATGTGCATACAATGTACATAGTAACTAGAGAAGGTATTGTATTCCTCTAAAAATGTGATGCTGAGACTTCACGGGATATACACGCTTTGAAGTCCTCTGAATTAAACATTTTACAAAAATGTTCGTGTGTATGTATATTTTTGTCTGTAGACAGCATAACACAAAAACGAAAAAACCCCGTTAAATACCAAATTTGGTATTTATGTTTAGTATATTCCAAGAATGCGACGTAAATATCTTCAAGAAAGTCCCCCACTATCTTTAACATGGAAGAATTTATTGAAATTTTTGTTTTTCTTATAAACGGCTCTAACGATTATCATTAAAATACTGTGTTTTAACAAATTTACATTTCAAATAAAATGTATATTTTGAATCTCCTGGGAATAGACCATTTTAATTTGTATTAATTTTTCAGAATCTTGTATATCTGTTAAACCGAACGGATAGACAAAAACTTACTGCACAAAATATATAGATCTGTTTAAAACACACCATTTATGCTGTATACGTTTTTTGTCGTAGAGCTGACTATTTTCGATACGTTGCTTATTATTGGTTTCAATTTTAAACTACCTGACTTTTCTGAAGCGGGAAGGCTACATTTCGTTTTCTTATCTCTCTTGTGTTACTGCTGGCCTTGCAAAGCGAAACAAACCTGAATTGTTTCATATTGTGACCAAATTTTAAAAGATTTTACTATCGCTTATTTCCCTTCTACTTACAAGGGAGCAAGAATAGTACCAATTCTGCTAATATTTATAGCAATTAACATGAATAATATTTTTACTTTCTCTATACGTACTATGTACATAGTGTACAGAGAAGGTATTGTATTCTCCCAAAAATTCGATACCGAGATTTCACAGGAAATACATGTTTTGGGTCCCCCTGAATCCAAAAAAAAGCATTTTTGGAAAAAGGTCCGTGTGTGCGTGTATGTGTATGTGTGTCTGTGGACAGCATAGCACAAAAACGAATATCAAACTTGGTATTTAAGTTTGGCATCTTCCAAGGATGCGACACGAAGATTTGCAAGAAAATCCCACCACCCCCAACTACCCTTTACATGGAACTTTTTTCGAAAATGTTTGCATAGCTGCTAAACCGTAAGAAATGGGGAAAAAAACTTACCACAAAAAATGTAGAGCACATTAAAGCACACAATTTATGTTACATGCGGAGTTCACCGTTTTTGAGATATTCCTTGTTTTTGTTTTCAGCTTTGAAAAACTTATACTTTTCTCATACAGGAATTTGTCAACTCGTGTCCATACAAACAAAGGAACCTCAGTCACCTAGTAACCAGCTTTTGACTTCACTTTAACCTATGATACTCTCATATTTATGCGAGTGAATCACACAACATCTTTAACAGCCTGATGTGCAGCATTTAATTAATGAACTGGCCGGTACATAGGGAAATAAGGTGATCTCCATTGCAGCAGTGATGCTGGGTCCCTACATGTAAAAAATATGGTGTGACACGTTTACATGATTTTTTCCTACCCGCTATGTTCTCTTATTACTTTCTCTAGCACGGATGTACAATGCACATAGTACATAAGGGCATTGTATTCCATCCAAAAATTCTCAAATTTCACCGGAAATACACGTTTTCTGACTCCTTGAGCCAAAAACGAATTTTTAGAGGAATGGCCGTGTGCGTATGTGGGTAGCATAGTTCAAAAACGAAAAGGCCGTTAAATACTAAACATTGCATTAAGTTCACTATCTTCCAAGAATGCAACACGAAGATTTTCGAGAAAATCCTCCCACCCACAACTCACCTTTGAATGTTACATTTTTTAATTTATTTTTCATTTTGTTAAAAAAGACTAACGATTTTGATTAAAACACCATACGTTTAAGATATTTTCATTACAAAGGAACCATAATTAAGTTTAAACAATTTTTCGGTGTTGTAGTCTATTTAGAGGAAACTCTTATATATCTAGGATATTCTTAAAAGAGCCTCTGAAAATCTCTTCGTTCTGAAACAGTTTTGGATATTTAGTAAATTATATAAGATACACAAAAATTTTCTTTACAAAAAATTTAAATCTAGTTAAAATAAACACCTTATGTCATATTCAGGTATTTTTTGTACAGTTGGCCGTTTCCGATTTATTCCTTGTTGTTGGTTTCAATTTTAATCTACGTATGTTTTTTTTCAAATGGGAAGTGACATTTTGTTTCATCTCTCTTTTTTTTTTTTTTTTTTTTTACTGCTGACATTGCAGTGCAAACTGAACTTCAATTGTTCAGAGAGCGACCAGATTTTCAAGATTTTATTATCTCTTTAGCCTAATATATTCCGTTATTTCCCTTCTGCTTAGAAGGAAGCGGAACAGTAAGACCTTTTCTGCTAATGTTTATCTCGATTAGCATATTGTAGGTAAAACACTCTTTTTTAAGAATATTTTGTTTACAAAAAGCTAGAGAAAATCATGGGAATGGAAAACATTAGGTTTTCTTCTATCTATTTCATTTTAACTCTTTGAAGAAATAAATATATTACACATTTCGTTATACAGTGTGTTAGATAAATAGATATAGATATTTTATTAAATGGTGCCGTAATATGTAAACAGTTTGGTGTGTTTCGTTAGTTCTTCTCTTATGCTAACATTTTTCCCTTAATCCAATTACTTAATTCGCTACCTGATATTCTTGGATGGTCAACCTACGTCGTGAAATGTATAACGCCTGGCAGTGTAGACTCTACGTTTTGCTTACACTTTTCTACACCTCAAAATTGCGTTTCTGGCTAGGCAGAGTGTGGGGTCATTGACCTTACAGAAAGCATTCTAGCTTAGTTCCAATACAACATTGTCAACGTGCCTACTCTGCGTTACGAATAGCAAGCCTACTATATTGTTTAGTGGAGACGAAAACATCTGATGTATTTCATTCACAAGACTTTCTCTAGCTGTTAAAAAAACAACTTTCCTTACAAAATATTATTCTTTTATGTACATTAAAGTTAAACATTAGGAAAAATTGTTTATGTAGTTTAAGTACTGTAAACTTGAAATGTATAATTAGGAATGTCTCGGAAACTGAACTGCACATAAAATATCTTACGACATAAATTTTGTGCTTTTACGAGATTTATATTTTTGTGAAGTAAATATTTGTCTACCTCTTAGGGTTTAACGGTTAGCAAAATCCTGCAAAACTCATCCAAAATAAAGCGGCCTTCAGAGACGGTTCCTAGAAGTTTCAAAATATATACTTTATTTTGTGATGTAAATATTTTAATATTCGGTATTTGAATCAAAATCATTTAGCCATTTTTGAGGAAAACAAAAATTTCCTACAGTTTTCCATGTAAGCGGTAGTTTGTGGTGGGACGATTTTCTTGAAAATCGGCTGTTGCATCTTTGGAAGATTTTAAAGATGGAAATGGAGTTTTATTTATGGAGCTCTTAACTGATGTGGTTCTCCGCATTCAATACTAGGCATGATATAGCGCTTAATTTTGCTCAAAGAACTCCTTATCAGCCTTAAGGTTCTTTTACGTGCCATAAACCTGCGACACGGGACCAACAGCTTTACTTTCCTTCCAAAGGAAGCTATGTTAAAGACTTTAATGCCCGAAAAAGTCCATTGTCCTCCGCCGAGTTTGAACTCGCGACCTTGGGAATATGAAGCTGACTATTACACTATGGAGGGTGACAATATTTAAATAAATACCAAGCTTGATATTTAACAGTCTTTTTCGTTTTTGAACTATGTTGTCCACGGCCTTTTTCTAAAAATTCTTTTCGAACTCAGGATCCTCAAAACATATTTTCGGTGAAATCTGACATCGAATTTGTGTATGGAATGAAAAACAATATCTTATTTATCCACCATGTACATTGTACCACCACCACCACCACCACCACCACCACCACCACTACTACTACTACTACTACTACTACTACTAATAATAAATGTAGAAATAATAATATAAATTCATTAAAGGTTGATCTTTATAATAGTACCTACTTTTTAAATGAAATTTGAAAAACAAATTAAATTTATATATTTGTTATTTTTAGTTGATAATAGTGATGTAATGTAATAGAAGAAATTTGTATTTGTGAAGTTATGAAATTAAAAATGTTTGTATTTGTGGTGTCTTTGTGTATTATGTGATTTGTTTAGTTTTTATTGTATTTGTTTTTAATTTATATCTGTATTTTATTGGTTATTTATTTAGATTAGATTATGAAAATGTAATTATTTAAATGTTAAAATAATTTCATTATTTCATTTTATTTATTTGTATTAGTTAATTTTCGTATGTAGTTTATTATAATGTATTATTTTTATTATCGTTATTTTGTGTTATTTCATTTTTAACTTAGAAATAATCTGGAAATAATAAATGTATGAATATAAATAAATTTATAAAAATCTGACATATTGCACCTGGGTTTAGCTATTAGGTCCCAGGGTTTTTATACAGATTTGTATTTTATTTCATTTTTATATACATATGGGCTACAGAAAGTAAAAATAAGATTTAACGACTTTCAGCGATTTATCTAAAACGTTCTTATATTTTGCAGATTTAAATTTTGTTTCACTGTGAGACGTTCCTTGCCCTAAGTTTCACCTCGTACAACTCACAAAATAAGTAAACCGCATCAGTACTAAATATTTTGCCACCATATTTACGAACGTAACAGCACACTTTTTAACAGAATGGACTCTTCTCTTTATATATATATATATATATATATATATATATATATATATATATTAAAGATACTCTAGAATGAAAACACTTCAACTACATATTTTACTTCAAGTTCCCTAACACTGCTTCATTACCACAAATATTCTACGTAAAGACACTTTTTTTAATTTATTTAGAATCGTTCAGCATTAATTATGCTATGCAGAATTGAAATAAAATAAATTATAACAAAGTAACAAAGATCATTATAATTTGCCACATGAGGCCCCTCTGGCGCTAAACAGTCGGAGATGATTTCACACATTCATTCAGTGAGAGTCTTCTTTATCGGAATCACTTCCTCAAGAAAACAGCAAATCCTGTGGGAGACGACTCTTTATCCGAGGAACTGCATCAGATCTTTGTCCCAACGAAAAGTGCATTGCGCCAGGTATTAAGTGAAGATGCTGAAAAAACGTGCGAGCCTGAGATGGAATATCTGCACAGATTTTACTGTGTCCAAGTTAATGATGTATCCGAGAGTTTCTGATATACCAAGGTACATTCACTATGAGCCTTAACACTTTAGTATGCAGCTGCACCTCCCCAAATCGGACAAGCATAGGTGAGTAAAGGTCGAAGTAAAGATTTGTATAGAAGAGAACCACTTGAAATTTGCAAAGACGACCTGCGGTTGAAAATGGGATACAGTTTGCGTAATCTGGAGTAGGAGAGATTTAATTTTGAGTTAATGTGAGAGTTCCAGGTCAGACGGCGATCAAAATGCAGGCAAAGATATTTGATAGTGTCATCAGCACGTTTCCAAGGTATGGGAATGCTTTGTAAAGGGGGAACAGAGGGATGACGTAATGTAAAAATCATAGCTTCACATTTCTTGTGGATCAATGAAATCCTCCAGTTGTCAATCCAGGACCCTATATATTAAGAGACGTCAGCGGTAAAGACATTTAATGACTATTATTAATTGTTGTGTTCCATATATTAATATTTCCCAATGTAATCCATGTTTATAAACATATGTTTTGTTGTTATTGGTCATCAATTCATGTATATTTTTAATTTCTCTAGCTCGCATGCACAATGTACCTACATGCTATTGTATTGCACCCAAAAATTCGATGTCGAGATAACACCGGAAATATATGTTTTGGGGTCCTCTGGGTCCGAAAAAAAACATTCTAGAAAAATGTATGTTTATGTGTGACTGTGTGTGTGTGTGTGTGTGTGTGTGTGTGCAGTATAGCAGAAAATGAAAATACTGTTAAATGCCAAAAACTCAATACTCAATAAACGAAAATACTGGATCCGACACGAAGATTTTCAAAAATATTCCCCACCACAAGGTATCCTTACATGGAAAATTTTTCGAAAATTTTGATTTTCTCAAAAACAGCTCTAATGATTTTGTTTAAAATCCCGCATATTAAAGATATTTACATTCCAAATAAACTGTATATCTTGAATTATCTGGGAATAACCTCTGAGAACCTCTTTATTCTGGGTGAGTTTTGCTGAATTTTGCTTAACTGCTAAACTATAAGAGATACACAAAAGCTTACTGTACAAAAAATGTAGATCTCGTCAAAACACACAGTTTATGTCCTTTTAAGTTTTTGTTGTAGGAAATATTCCTTGTTATTAGTTTCAATTGTAAGGTAGTTATACTTTTCTCAGACAGGAAACATCCGTTTTTATTTTGTTCTACTCCTGCCAGGCAAAGAAGCGATTTGCATTGACAATCACATAACGATGGCTTAAAACATTTGACCATCAATGAAGCATAGCGCATTCCTTTAGTTCCCTTCTACTTATAAGGAACCAAGTATAAGAATATTCTGCTAGTGGTTATCTCGATTAGCCTTGTGCAGAAAGAAGAATAATCTTGTGTAAGAAGTTTGTAGAACAGCTAGAAAAGTAATGTGAGTGCAACACATCAGATTTTTTAATTTTAGGTCATAGATGTCCGTCCTCAGGCGTTGTTTGGGATTGACTGCTGTCTGATCTTTATTTCAAATTTTGGCGCTGTTCTTGTCTCAATCCATTTGTCGTTACGCTTGCATTTATCAAACTCCATGCAATTTGGTGTGCATCCGTCTTAAGTTTAGGATCCATTTCAAGGTAACTATGTTTCGTTTTTTTTTGTTGTTATTTTCGTTATCTATACAATTATTCTATTATCTACTTTCTAGAAAATAAAGATAAGCTCATAACATCATGAAAATCAATTAAAAGAAAAGTTGCACAACGATTTCCAGGAAAATATAGGCATTCAGAAAGCATTGTGAAGATATTTTATACTGTTAAATAGAATTAATATTTATGAATAAAAATCAAAATAGGGCCTTTTTTTTTTTTCAACCTCCGGTAGGCTATAATTAACAGACAAGTTCATAGAAAACTTGTATTTTATTACTAGAAGTTTTGTACACTTTTGTTACTTTTCAACAAATCACCGACAAGATTGAGACATTTATTGTACCTTTGCAATACCTGCTTCAAAAAATGTTGCCGCTAATGATTTCAAATGAGCATCGAGTTGTTTTGAAGATCTTCGTCGTTTGAATGTGCTTCCCTCCTAGCCACGTCTTCAGTTTAGGGAAAAAATGAAAGTCGCTAGGTGCCAGGTCAGGACTGCACGGCAGATGATCGAAAATAGGACATTGAAATTGTTCTAGGAGCCAGTGGGTTGTGCCAGCAGTGTGTGACGAGCGTTATCATAGATCAACACAATTCCTGAAGTCAGCATTCCTCTTCGTTTGTTTCGAATGGCTCTCCGCAAACGTCGTAAAATACGAAGATCTTAAAACAACATCAATACTCATTTGAAATCATTGGTGGCAACATTTGTTGAAGCGGGTATTGCAAAGCTTGTGCACAGGTACAATAAATATCTCAATCTTTTCGGTGATTTTGTCGTAAAGTAACCATAAGTGTACACAACTTTAGTAATAAAATAATTGTTTTCTATGAACTTGTCTTTTATTTATAGCCTATCGGAAGTTGAAAACAAAGCCCCTCGTACATCATATTGAGATTGTAATACGTATGCTATATACGAGTAAAAATTAAAATATGCACTTATGTGCTTAATAAAAACCACTGTATTCATCATACAATTATCAAATGTTTATATCACTTTAAAAAGCCAAAAAATGTCTAGGGAAAACGTAACCAAAGTAATAAAAATTGTCCTATTGTTTATCTATATTAGAATATATAACAATAAGAGATCAAAGGATAATATGAGCCTAAGATAATAGTTTACAACATATCTACAAATTCTGCACATATAATTTAGTTTTTTAAATTTAAACTATCTAAACTGTAATAAATTAGGACATAAATTTGTGCCTATTTCTTCAACAGTCTGTGCACGTGTTCTCTCTCTCTCGCTCACTCACTCTCTCTCCCTCACTTATTAAGTCTAAGCACAACATATATATAATATGATTGAAAGCACGAGGTGAAAGCTCTAATAAAATGGAGGGTAAGAGCATTAAAGCTTCTGACATGTATTCGGAATAGTGCGTAAAAGCCCTAAATAGAACTCCTGCCAGATGGTCTTATCGAACACCGATTCAAATCCGGGCCAGCAGCATGAAAGAGAAGCACCTGGTGGATTTTAGGTGTTCGATATGTCGTGGCTTCTCCTTATAATCCGGAAACATTGGAACTAATTAACAATTGTTGGTATGCACCAATAGTAACAAAGGTGTGTTACTTCTTAATTATCATTTAATAATTTGGAAAATAACCGTATTTGCTAAAAAAAATGCTTAAACAATTCTCACCTAAAACCCCAGTATTTCTTGAAAACAGGATGTGCTGCATAACTCATAATTATAGAATTAGCAATCTTCATGTTGTGTTACGTGTTACAAGCTTCCTCTAGTTTTGTTGCGCTATTTGTGGAGCTGCATTCATCGCTTACCAATTTCTCCAGAGCTCATTCCATAAGTGTGATATTATTTCTCAAAAATGGCACACATATGGTGACCAATCCTAATGCCTTCAGGCGTTTTTTATGGCCAGTGTATGCGTCCTACTGTTATCATAGAGATTTTTTCAGCCTGTGTGTTTCTCTTGAGCATCTGTCTACCTAACGGGGTAAAGAAACATATATTTTAGAACTGGGTATGAAAAAAAGGTCGGGGATAGCGTGGTCAGGTTGGGAGGATGGAAAACTCGTAAGGTAATTAATGAAGCTGGTAGGATAATTTGCCCATTATACGGCTATCAGGAAGACTGGACGCATATTTTGGTAGATTGCGTGCAGATGGAGGTGCTAGGAAAAATTATTGTATGTATTTTAACTTCAAACAGACGAAGGACAGAATTCTGGGATTTGATTTTAAACAGCCAAAACTGGCAAGCCTGGGCACATACTTGATGGAAGTACGTGCACTAAGAGATAAAAGGTTTGTATAAATACTGTATAGACTTATTTGGTGTGAGTAATCTATATGTGTGAATACGTGGTGTAGTGTGTGTGTGCGTGTGTGTGTGTGTGTGTGTGTGTGATATCAGTGTTCTTTTTTTTTTATTGTTCTGTAGTTCTGTTGTCGTAGAGCGCGAGCGTGTGTATGCGTGTGTGAGTTTGTGTGTGTGTGTGTGTGTGTGTGTATTTCCAATGCTGTAAAGATATATAAAATGGATATGTAGGTAATATTTTAAATTCCAGTATTTTTTGACAGTAAATACGGTCACCCGACCCATGCGATTATGTGACGCAAATATTTTATTATTGCAAACTTTATAAATACTACTATTACTACTTATTATTAATTGTATATTTATTTTACACCAAATCCTCAGGTACTTTAAACACATAAGCTTGAGTTTGGTTCTCCTTGAGGCTCGGAGTATTGCCCGTCCAGATCATCGCGACATTCACCCACTCCTAAAGCATAAATGCACTAGGAGCGTTCAATAAATCCTTAGAAAATGCAAGAAGTTACACTTAACATCGAAAAAAGTCTGATTTAGTAACCATCGTCTCTTACTAGATAGCAGTTCAAGTTTCAGCTATATTCATCACGTGGTTTCTTTGCCATAGGCGATTCAATCAGGAACCTTGTGCTTGCTTAGAAAAAAGCCAGTTTCGCGCAGTGATTAAACACTTCTATTTGAAAGGTTTAACTCCTAAACAGATCAATGGGTTAAATTTTGTACATGTGCTCCTGCGTTACCATCAATTTACAATTAAATAAATTAATGTAAACATGTCCATACATCCACAAATGATGAATATCGTTTTGGTCGTCCAGTAGAAGTGACTTCCTCCGAAATAATTGACAAAATCCAGAATATGATGTTGAGCATTCGACAAATCAGAGTTCGAAAAATAGCAGAAGCCACAGGCATATCACAAAGTATGATGTTTTCAATTTGCACCAAAATTAGATCTGACAAAGGTCTCGGCAAAATGGTAGCCGCGTTTGCTCTCAATAGAGAATAAACGCAATCGTGTGATCGATTCAGAAGCTGGTTTGGCAATCTCGTCGCAATCCTGACGAGTTACTGCATCACTACATAACTGTGGATAAAACATGGATACATAACTACACTCCAAAGACAAAAGTGCAGTCGAAATAGTGGCTTTTAGATGCGAACGGGCTCCGAAGAAGGTAAAGGTGGTCAAATCTGCAGACAAGGTGATGGCCTCAGTTTTTTGGGATGCACGCGGAATCATCTTCATTTATTACTTGCTGAAAGGAAGAAGGATAAGTGGAGAGTATTATGCATCGTTATTGCATCGGTTGAACGGAGAAATCAAGAAAAAAGTTATCTTTCATTAAGACATTGTGTTTGGATGGTGAAAATTATAGAATTACGGTTCGAATTATTACAATTCTTTAGTTATTTTTATTTCCAAACTTAAAAAAGTGGGAAAGGGTCGGAGAAACCCTGGGGAAAGTTTATCGAGCTAAACAGTGATTATGTTGAACAATAAAATAAAAATACCAAAAGTTGGTCCAAAAATAATTGGGACTTATTGAATGCCCCTCGTACAATAGCACTAACCACCTATTTGTATAGTTACAGAGGTGGGGATAATTACTTCCATAGCAATTCCGATTGCTGTTTGTAGTGCATGTCCTTCCTTTCCAAGCTAAGGTTACACAATTGTTTACAATAGGTTGTAAACTGCCTCCTCCGAGTTGTAATATCACTTCTAGTTCCTCGCTTCTCCACCACTCTCACCACTTCTCATTTCTCCTCTCTTGCGCATATGGAGTATCAGTACGATTTGGTCGAGCTTTACGGAATACGTAACAATCATCAAAGGGCTTTGGCATCGCTAAATTGCATTGAGGCGCAGTGACACGTTGTTTCTATTGATCTGGATCAGTTCAAGGGGTTCCCACCCTCCGAGTTCTTCACCATCTTCAAATCAACGGTCAAGATCTTGTGTGCTAGAATTCCTACATGTGGGAAGTGGGCGCAAACTTCACTTTGATTGAA
The DNA here is from genome assembly GCA_030762935.1 of Hymenopus coronatus. Classification (NCBI taxonomy): domain Eukaryota; kingdom Metazoa; phylum Arthropoda; class Insecta; order Mantodea; family Hymenopodidae; genus Hymenopus; species Hymenopus coronatus. The sequence continues at coordinate 101,917,262 of CM060882.1, read as the reverse complement.
TCCTCAAATTGCAGCTCTCACTGTCTCTATCCTATCCATTTTCTTTTCACTGTCACTTCTATTACCACTTCTAGGCTCTTCATTGGCTATGTTTACTCTTCTGAAAGAGCAATAGTTTTTACTTTCTGTACAAGTACTATGTACATAGTGTATAGAGAAGGTATTGCATTGCACCTAAAATTTGATACCGAGATTTCACCGGAAATACACGTATTAGGGTACCCAAAAAACATTTTTGGAAAAAAGTATGTGTCTGAACATGATAACTCAAAAAACGAAAGATCGGTAACATACCAAACTTGGTATTTAAGTTTAGTATCTTCCAGGGATGCCACACAAAGATTTTGAAAAAATCCTCCCACCACAAACTACCCCTTATATGGAAAAATTTCGAAAATTTTGATTTTCTGAGAAATAGCTCTTAACGATTTTGATTAAAATACCGTATATTAAAGGTATTTATATGCTAAATAAAATGTATATCTTCAATTTTCTGGCAATAGCCTCTAAGGATCTCTTTATTCTTAATGAATTTTGATCAATTTTGCGTAACTGATAAACCGTATGAGATAGACAAAACATTACTGCACAAAAAATGCAGATCATGTTGAAACACACAATTTATGTTATATACTTTATTTTCGTGAAATTGACCATATCTGAGATATTCCTTCTTATCTGTTTCAGATTTAAAATACTTCTACTTTTCTCACACGGAAAGTTGTAAACTCCTAATTCGCATAGTAACGGGTTACAAACACATGACAACCAGCTTTTAAAAGACTTGACTATCACTTTAGCCTAGTGTATTTTCTTATTTACCTCATACTTTCGAGCAAATCAAGTAATCAAGACCACTTCTGCTAATGTTTGACTCAATTATCATAAATTAGAGAGAAAGTCATGTGAATGGAACACATCAGTAGTTTCTGAGGTCAAATCTTACCAAACAACATATTTAGAGGAATCTGTTATGTAATCGTTAATCCACGTTGAACCTTACTTATACTAAGTTTTTGTGTACCACTGTTTAAGAAAAATGTAAAGTGCTGTTAACTAGACCTGATTCCACCAAATCATTATAGTGTATTTTAGTTAGGATATTCCTTAATAATGGTCCTTAGTGGAGACCACAATATTACATACATTTCAGCTTGAATACACTTGGCCATAGGAACATAGAAAAATATTTGTCATGTTAAGTTATTCTTAAGAGATCAGGATGAACTTTCAACGCATAGATATTTTGTAAATCTCAATAATAAGAGAGTAATTTAGAGTCTTTGGCACAGCAATCCATGGGGAATAAGCTAGTCAATATGGGCTATTATCAAAATAGAGCGGGCGTACGTTAAAACGAGAAATAGTAAAATATAATTCAGGTCGTCTCCTTAGCGCGGTGGTAGCACAGCTGCTTGCCAAGCGGGAGACCTGGGTTCGATTCCCAGTACCGACGTGGGGACTCAGACCTAGACTCATGTGCACTCAGCCTTGTGAGGTCCCTGGGGGAGCTACTTGATGGAGAAGTAGCGGCTCCAGGTCATGAGGACCGCATTAACCGGTCGGGAAGGATTCGAGGCGCTGACCAAGTCTCACCCTCCAATACTGCACCCCAACCATGACGTCTGTCATGGGCCGAGATTGGAGTCGCAGCGGCCGGGCGGTAGGCCAAGGTTCCTTGTGAGCTTTCGTGCCATGGAGTTAAAATATAATTCAGGAGTTATTAGGAAATAATTGGGAACAGATAACACAAACATTTGTAATAACTGTCCTCTCAAATTAAAATTAATGTCGCTAGAAGGTACATAACGAATCTTGTATTCGTACTAAATTTGATGAATGTAGTTAATAAATTAGGAACCGGCTTTATTTTATATAAGATTCGACAGAAAATTAAAGCTAGCAAGCTGCTCCATTCTTTTGTACCCTTTAGAAGCTAGAGTTACAATGGCTCTCAGAGACCCTTTGTTCCTTCTAGATTAATCCCCGGATTCTGATACTTTCCAAGCATCTTTAAACCTTCGATTCGGGCGACATTGATGTACAAATAGTTAATTAAAGCCAATGAGAAACAACATCACGCTGGCAGAGAGAAAAGTTAACAACCAGGGTTGTAGATAGCTTTGACTTCATGTAGAATATTGCGCTAGCGTATCGTGGTTGTTATAATTGGGAATTTCGAGAAAAAGCTTCACTTCATGTCAGATGTTTAATCACTCCGTGTCATATCAGTCGCTATGGCAACATGCCAGAAATGTGACGCTACCAAGATAAATCATTAATAAAGCGAGCACAAGCTAAGACAAACATGCAGTGCTTCGAAGCGTAAAATTATTGTTAGGGAACATGTTACGGAATATGTTTTTCGAATGCACGAGAAAATTGGCGAGCTCAAGATTATGACGAACTTACGAAAGACGTTGAACACGCTCACAACAAAGGAATGGTGATTATCTAATGTAAATAGAGTAAACTCGTCGCGCATAAGTAATTAACCGACACAGAAATCGCGCATAAATGAAGTAAAAGATCTGTTCGTGAACAATATTCTATTAATTAACCAACAAATATAAACATACGCGCGTTAAAATCGGAACCAAGTGATTTTATATAAAAATTGATCCACACCAACTTTATGACTCCTGCATCCCACTATAACCTTCTTACCAGTATGTTAATCTGGATATAGCTAACCAGAAAACACAAAGAATCCCCTGAGATTGTGTTAACCAGATGTACCTGCGAGAACACCAAGAGGACCGCCACCTCCTTGCCGGACAACCCAACGACGAACTCAGAAGGCACCAAGAATAATAAACCCTCAAAGTGTAAGACTGAAATAAAATTGAAATTTGTAGGCTTTCACGGCCGGTGTCAGTATAAGAAAAATTATTATCCGGGCTTGTAGGCCGTGATATACTGGGCTCCTCCATCTTCCCAGACGTTTCGTCTGCGGCTGCGGCAGACATCTTCAGTGGCAGTGCGATTGAAGTGTCCTGGTTGACAGTCGCTGTTGAGACCTCCACAAGGACACTTCGATCGCACTGCCACTGAAGATGTCTGCCGCAGCCGCAGACGAAACGTCTGGGAAGATGAAGGAGGAGCCCAGTAGATCACGGCCTACAAGCCCGGATAATAATTTTTCTTATAATGAAATAAAATTAATAGCAAGGCCAGGAATTGGAAGCACGAATCTCCCGGTCTCCAACGGATACTCTTAAGCACAGAGCTACCATTACAGTTTTCTCATACAGGAATTTGTCAACTCCTGCCCATACAAGCAAAGGAACTTCAAACACATAGCAACCAGCTTTTGACTATCACATTAATCTATGGTCTCCCGTATTTCCCTTCTACTTGCAAGAAGCAAGTAACAAGACTATTTCTATTTTTTTCTCGATTAGCATCGAGTAAATAGCTCTCTAACAGCAATTTGTTGCCGAGATGTAGAGAAAGCCATGTGAATGGAAACATCGGATTTTATTTTTTATTCTCTCCCCCTTTGATACACATCTTCTAAAGGGGATTTGTATTTTAGATCAGTTTCACGTGTTTTGCAACATTGTGTAGAAGCACGAAATTCCCATCGCTTATACGCCCATATTTCATTACGTGTTACAAAAAGTTGGCTAAATTCACAGTAAGCGCATCTACCCGTGATCATTAATAGCATTATCCTAATGAGTATCGGTCTGATAAAAAAGATAATCTTCCTTTCCTACATCGTCATGGAGGTATTACCTTAATTAACGAAGGCTGTAATGCGAACATCGATAATAGGAAACGTCCGGTTTTTTGTAGCGCCCTCTTTTCATTTTACATAAAATTTCATTTTTCTGCTCTCCTTCGTCATCCATAAAGGGAATGGGAAGATTCTTGGTCATTAAGCTTAACTAAAAGGAATTGAGGAATTAGAATAATAAGCCGTATAATAAGGTGATGGTTAAGGATATATGAAAGGTTGCTCTCGGGTATGGGTTCAAATACCTGCTGAGGAAGTTTTCTGCAACCAGAATCATTCTTTGTCCTCCTCATAATGAGGAAATGTGCATTTTGGGGTGATTGTGAGTGTATTTTATGGTAAAAATAAAACATATCTGTCTTACTCTACCTATCCAACTCCTACCCTACACAAGGCTTGTGTGAAAAAACAAATTAACCAATTCCAATTAACCATAATAATTGCCTATACTATGAATCATGGGTCTAAAGTACTTGCAACATTGTAAGTCGCCATTGGGGTTGTCATTTCAAAATAATTTGAGATCACCTTGTGGTTTACCGGGAAATATACGAGTCAGTTGAAAAATGCAATGCTATGCCGAAATAGAGCAATCGGCTAAAGATCGGGAGATCCGTGGTTCAAATCCCGACTATAGCATTGAATTTTTAAGTCTGAATCTACCTATTCAGCTCCTGTCCTACACACGGCTTGTGTGAAAAAACAATTTATCCAAACATACCAACTTTATAAACCCACAGTTCAGCGAGTTGTAATAGCAATTACTTCTTAAATTAAGACTTCGAAATAACCATCTGGTTAAATTAAAAAAAAAGAGAAGAAATATAGTTCTTATTTCTAAAAATTACTTTGATGCTTAGCTTCAATTACATGCTATTCCTTATGTGCTCATAGGCTTTTAAGGGTTCACGTGACAACTTAAATTCCCAAGAACACTAGGCCTATTGGATCGGTTTGAGAGGTATGTATCGGATGGATTTTGAGTTGTGTATCGAGTTTTAAAAAGGAATAAATGTCTATCCTGTCGAAATAATATCTCCAATGAATTTTATTCGAATTTAATTTTTGGTACACTTCTGTCCATTAAATGTGTTCCACAGAACATAGTTTGTAACCAATCTTGTTCAAATTATATTATAAGATAAAATATTAAAGATTGGAATATGCTTAGCTCTTCTCACACTTTTACTCAAATATGACTTAACTTGCTCATTGAAGATGTTTATTAAAAAAATATGTATTTAAGCTTTATATTTTTCTAAAATAACCAGAAAAATAATATATATAAATGAATAAACATATATTATATCCTAGGTTTGTATACTAGAATTTAAATAATATATCCGTAAGTATGTCAAAATATGGTTTTTGCAGTGAAACATACATTAATAAGCATAATATAAGTAAAATAAAATATTTTTCTGAAAAGCTATCAAACATATTTAAAGTAATTTAATATAGGCTTACAATACATCTAATTGTACAAAATTATGAAAGCATTTACTTAAAGCAGAAAGAATTAAAAAATTTAATGTATTGCTACCGTTAAAAAGGGGCTATATAAAGGAAACCATTTCTAGTTGTTTAAGTATGTTTATTTAAAATTTTTTGATATGTTTTTCTAGTATAATACTGCGAATATATAGGTGTAACAGAAAAAGTTTCATCTCTTACAGCGATGATCTAGACACAAGTAACTTTTCTTAATAATATGTTCGTTTATCTTTAAACTAACTTCACCCTAATAAAATAGAATTATTTTAAGCTGAATGTTATGCTGAACATGTCCTTCCTTAAACATGAATTGCGTCCGTACTATTGTCTTGAATTAGGCAATCGTAAACAAGCAGGCATCCCTAGTATCAGATACGTTACACATGACATACGTATATAGGCTGATTCAAAAATAATTTTACAAAGATTGGGGATTGGTTCCTTACCTCGAAACAAGAGAAAATGTCCCAAAATGAATTGTTTTCGGTATATTGAAATTCAAACTATTATTAATGAAAACATTTTAAAGTGATACATTATTCTATTTTTAACGTCAGCTTATTAGAAGAAGTTCAATCAAACACTATAGTAAATATGCTAAATTTCCTTCTGCTGCGTCTACACAAGCATGCACACGTCAACGCATGGACTGTCAAATACTCCCTTTCGGTATCGTATGGTTTTGCAGGCTTACATGAACATGTAGACTTAAGAGTTTTTTCATCCTGAATATCTGCTGCATAAATCAATTACTTGAGGTATCCCAAAGATAAAAATTCAAAGGGTTGAGATAGGGGGAACGCGCAGGTCATGGGACAAGTCCTCCTGTACCTATCCATCAGTCATGGCAAATACCAGCCATTGCATCTCAAACAATAAGACTAAAATGAGATGGAGCACCATCATTCATAAACCACATGTGTCTTATTTCTTCCAGTAAGTCTGAGAGATTGTTCCTATGAGGTCTCTGTAGTCAGGGCTGCAAGCTGTGCTGGGAGAATGTACAGAGTGATTTAAATAGAGCTGACACATTTCTTTCATTAATTTTTTCAAAACGTGTTATGCTAGCGACAACTTATTATACCTAAATTGTAGAGGAATTTGGAGATATTATTTACCTCTATAGCAAATGTTGAAAATGTACCTCCATCCTGCATAAGGCACAACTCAACACGTCGTTCCATGTTACTGGCCACTCCTTGGAGGACTCTGTTGTAAATAGCTTGAGTCTCCTTTGTGATGTGCTTCAGATCGTCCAATGTCTGAGGACGTGTGGCGTAAACTCTGTCTTTTAAGTAAACCCATAGAAAGAACTCCGGCGATGTCAAATCCGGAGATCTCGGTGGCCATAGTTTCCTGGAAAGTATCCGGTCGTCAAAGAAACTTACAATTAGATTCATGGAATCATTTGATGTATGACATGTAGCGCCATCTTGCTGAAAATATCCTTGACACAGCTCTACATCATTGCATTTTCATGTTGACTACAAGAACAAAATGTCGACACAACTGCCAACAATGCAATTAGGAATAGAACAAACATCTGCGTATCTAGAGACAAGTAATCGAAATTCCAGAACATTTTGCTTAATTTGGTGCTAAAATTGGGTCACTAAATGCATTTCCAACGGAATAATTAAAGAAAGAAATGTGTCAGTTCTATATAAATCACTCTGTATTATCAAATGTAAACATGCAGTCATGGAAACACAATGCAGGGTAAAATGGGTCAAAGCCTACTATGGATAATTAAATTGCGCCCGGAAAATCTTTCAACGAAACTTTCATTAATAAAATGATTACGCAAAAACGAAGGGTTTTAGAGTAGGTGTTTATATGAAAATATTTTCTTGCCTTGCTGTAAGTAATCCGTCCCCAAATGTTGTAAATGTTGTAAAAGTATTTTTGAATCACCGTGTGTATATAAAACAACTAGTAGTGAATAACTTTACAATCGGTAATGAATAATTTTTAGGAGATCACCAGGAAGAAGCTCAACTTAAGAACTAAATGAAGTTTTTAAATTATTATTCTTGATTAATATAGCTTTTTTAAATCTGAAGCATGAGTATCGTAAATGAACAAAGATTACTCAGTTAATATATTGTAATACACAGAATAAAAAGGTTTTGAGAATTTAAAATTACGCAATACTTTAAGGAATAATAGTAATATGGCTTCCAAAGCCCTCGTTTCCTAGAAATAATAACAAATGACTAACTGAAGTAAACCAAAAGGAACAAACAACAGAAGTTTTTGTTAGACACTGCGCTTTAGGTCTCATGAAGATGTTTTTAGACTACACAGAAAAACTAATTAGTTTCTCTCTTATATAAAGGAGCTCATCTAAGGAAACGATTTTTTATGTTTATTAAATAAAGCATGCCAAATACCTTCGCAGATTAGTAGTTAACATGTAATACAAAATTCAGAGGCCCCAAATATATTTTTGCATTGGGTGGAATTCTGGAACTATGACCAATGTGAATGTATTTATCATTCAAAGATGAAAATCAAAATGAACAAAATTCAGTGATTGTAAATTAATACGAGCATTAAGATGCATAACTGAGGAGCAGATTTTTCGAAAGTTAAAGTCAACTTCAACGCAGCTTATAACTTAAAATATGAGAAAAATCTGATGTCAATTCTCCAATGATTGGTTGTTTCTCTACACACGAACAAAGTACATATTATATTCATTATTATATTTAAACACCGAGCGAGGCGGTGCAGGAGGTATAGGTGCGACCCGCAATCAGGAGATTAAGCTCGAGTTAATAATGCTTCGTGTTAATGAATTTATTAGTAAGCTGGTTCCATTTAATAAACCTTTATTAATTAATAACTTACTCTCCCTATACACTCATAACTAATATTAGTTAAAAACTCATCACAAAAGCAAACTTTGATAATATAGAACAAGCAGAAGCTAAAAGGTATAAAAATATATGTTCCATTTACATAACCTTCTCTACATGGTCTACAAAAAAACTAATCTAACAAAAGAGTATGCATCTATCCACTTCATGCTAATCGAGATAAACATTAGCAGAAATACTTCCTTGTAAGTAGAAGGGAAATAAGGGGATACACTAGGCTAGCGCGATAGAAGTCTTTTAAATGCAATTCGCTATCTGAAGCAATTGACGCTGTGTCTCTTTGCACTAATAGGGGTAAAATTAAAGAAATATGAAACGAATGGTAACTTCCCGTTTGAGCAAATTATAGTATTTTCAAATTGAAAAAAAAAAAAAATCTTGGAAATCGTTAACTCTACAAAACAAATGAATGGCATAAACTATGTGTTTTAATGAGATCTGCAGTTTTTGTATAGTAAACTGTTTTCTATGGCTGAGCCGTTAGACCACTCGCTTCCCACCTAGGCGGTCCGGTTTTGATACAAAGTGCCCGCATGTGGGATCTGTGATGAACGAAACGGTGTCTGGATTGGTTTTCTCCGGGCCCTCCGATTTCCCCAGCCATTCATTTCGCAAAATGGTCCATCATCACATTTCCTATCATCCATTTCGCTTTCATTTCATATCATCCGCTTCCTCACGCTCATGCCTGGCTACGAGCTAACCACTTGTTCAAGGTTCTTCATTCTGCCGTTCCGTTACATTGGCTCTCCGACAGACTTCTGACCATACGCATCAGCTTGTAAGTCTTAGGGGGTGTCAGGGAGGATGAGACGATTACGAAAAAAATCAGAAAAAAATATTGTCTATCTTATGGTTCACCGCTTATGTAGGAGTCGTTTAGACTGAATCGCTCTTAAGATGCTATTCCCAACAAATTTAGAATACAAATTGTATTTGCCATATCAAAATCTTGAATATATGGTATTTTAATGTAAAGATTTACTGAGAAAATCCAAAATTTCCAGATATTTGCCATGTGTGGAAGGGGAAGAAAACATATAAAAACAAAACCTATAAAAGTATATTTTTATTACATAAGAAATGCATATATTTCATTTTCTGGGAATAGCCTTTGAAGACCTCTTCATTCTGGATAACTAGTAAACCGTAAGAAATCCTTACTACATAAACACACACAATTTATGTCATATATATTCGTTGAGTTAACAAAAATATTCTTTGTTTTTGATTTAAATTTTAAACTACTTGATATTTTCTGAACCGGAAGTCACCTTTCATTAGTTTTTATAAGATTTGAATGTAACTTTAGTCCAGTGTTTCTCTTGTTTCCCTTCTCCTTATAAGGAACTAAAGAATTAGACCATTTCTGGTAATGTTTACCCTGATTAGTATTGTATAGACGAGAGAGTGAATTTTTGTAAGAATAAAAAGGTTGCAGAACAGATAGAGAAAGTTATGTGAATGGAACATATCCTAATTTTTGCTTATGATATTTAATCATTATATTAAACCATAAATTCCTAATAAGTTAGATGAAGTATTTGTCTTATATTTAACAATTTATAGTGAATTTCGGGTGAGGGGATGTTTTTGAGCATCTTTATGTTGTATTCTTGGAAGTACAGGACTTATATAACAAGACACATACATGAACACACTGGTATTTTGTGAAAATGTTTTATTTTTAGATTCAGTGGACTTCAACATGAATTTCTGGTGAAATCTTTAATTATAATGTGTGGGTGGAATACAATACTTTCCCTACTTAATGTTTACAGCGGAGAAAGTGATAAAGGACAATGAGCAGAGAAATACATGTATATGTGGCATATTACATTTTAATATTTTGTAGCATTACAGCCTCAGAATTCATAGGAGCTCCAACATTAGAACCACCAAATCCAAGCTAGGTTATACCAGGTTATATAAAAAACTACATATGATACCTCTCAATAAATTGTCATGAATTTATTATTTATCTAGATTTAGAATGTAATGTAAAAGTGTGACTAACAGCATTAAATACTGTATGTGAAAGGCAAGGAGTTGAGGAGTCCACTACGCAGTTCTGTTTCCTCTCCAGTTCCACACATGGCAATATCGGAAAATAGCAGGCGTTATAAAAGAAATCGACAAGTTTCCGTACCTGCCATACAAAGAGAATTGATTTACAAGACAATGGAACGAGACCAACTTGTGTCCCTCTGCTCTCCCAAGAAATCGCTTTCTGACACGCATTTACGAAAGCAAAACAAAGAAAGTAAGGGCTTGGGGAGATTCGAGATAAAACTCGAAACAAAGTGCAAAAGGATGTACTGACATTTCGTTTCTCTCCAAATGTTTGCACTTTAGCCTCAATGGTGCAATAGTTCTGAAATTAATTTACAATTTATCAGAAACAGGAACTTTTCTATATCGACACAAACTGGAATGCATCTAGGCTGTGTAGAATAAATGGCGTGGAACGGAAGGTAGAGTCAGTCTGAAAAATTCAATGTCATAGCTAGGTTTTGAATCACGGATCTCCTGTTCAATAGACGGAGCTATAGAGGAATTACAAAGAAAGACAAAAGCTGATGATAAAACAGGTGGCATATTTGTAATTACAATCTTATTTACTGACGACCAGGTCATTTTCGGAACTTCAAAGAACAGCGTGCAAATGGCAACGGATTCTTAAGTATTATAATCTAGAAATATCTATAAATAAACAAATAAATGACTTTTATAGTAAAGTTCCCTATAAGATCAAAATATTAATCGAGGGAGAAATAATCGAACAAGTAAACACATTTAACTACTTGGTATGTTGGATACCCTATGAACAATAAAATATATACAGCCTAAATTAAATAAATTCCAAAATATATGTAGAACTATACAAAGAACATTAAGAAATAAAACCAGAAAAGAAACAATAATGACATTTTATACGGTACTAGCTATCACCTACACCTTTAATGTTAGCGAAAACTGGACTTTATAAGTAAGCAAACAGGAGAAGATGGAAACAGCTGAGATGCAATTTCTTAGACGAATATCAGGTTACACATTAAAAGATCACATACCAAATATACAAATACGGCAAGGGTTAATTAGAGGAGAAGATAAATGCTATTAAGTACCAATGGTTCCAACATATAAGGAGAATAACAAAACAGGCACTAAATTATATACCAGGAGGACGGCGCTCGATAGAACTCCTAGAATCAGATGGGAACGAGCAATATAGCCTATCCCTGAAGCTGTTCTCCCGCCACTGAGCTGACTCGCGTTTTTCGCAATAAATTTCAATGTCCTAAGTCTTAAGCCCTAGGTCTCATAAGCCTAACCAAATATTAGGTCAAAGATTGTTAATTAAGGTATATCATCTCACATTAACTTGAAACCTCCTTGAGATTTATCGTAAAGTTTGGGAATGTAATGCTCTACTGGCTTGTTGTCATGGCAATTCAATGGATGGAGACCAGGGGATTCGTTGTCCACACGCCGGCTATGGCAGTGAATTTTTCTGACTCTTATTTTATTAACTCCAGTGCTATAAAGGGCTAATGTGGAAGAAATAATTAATTCACAGTGTCGTACCACGCTCGTACTTCAGACATACAATCAAGACGAGACAACGTGAGCCTTGCTGCATATGCAACCATCAAGGCTAATGAGTGAGGCGTGTAATTTAGAACCCCCAAGTACGGTCAAATTTGATAGTGCATGAGTGAAGCAATCTTTCCTGATCTTATTTGGGATGAAGATCTTGCTCGATTTGCTGACATTTCAAGCGAGTAAACCATTGTTTACTAATTAAAGCGAGATGGAGAACTGGTTGGTATAAAAGGATGACTTAGTTGAACCTACTTTATCAACCATATTTTTATTAATTCATAGCAATAATATATATATATATATATATATATATATATATATATTGTTTCTATTTGGAGGTAGGGTTTCTACTCTATTATTTCCATATGACTCTTATTAAGAATGATGCTTATTTTATTTATTTTTAGATGTTTATTTATATGTATGTGTTATAACAGTGTATTGATCTGTATTGTCATTGTTTCAGGGCTCACAAATAGTGATTATTTTAATGAACAGTTCATTTACTTATTTATATAAATAGATCTTTGTGGTCAATGGTGAAATATATATATCTAATATATTTAAGGATAACGTGATAACGTGTATGTATACTAAAGAGCTTTAGGTATAAAATTTGCACGGCAGTACATGAGCTTGAATGCCCACTTCTCCGGCAGTTTTACAGAACTTCTGTGTCCGAGATATCCTGTGAACGAGCCAAAGAGAAAGGAGTAAAAGGTCGAAGGAATATAACTTGTCGTGTCTCTAAGAAGCAAATCTTGGTAATTGCTATACTCCACAAACATGAATTGAGCATAATGTGTGTTTTGCATGAAGAAGGAAAAATTACTAATTTTAAAAGCAAAAGACCATGTCTTGTGCGGAGCGTCTCCATGGTTTCAATGCAACTGCAGTTGATCAAAATTTGTACACAGACATTTTCGTTCTATAGTAATGGAAGTTACTGTTTCTTCTTTCACAGTTGGAAGTCTTTCCTGTTTTGGTTTCAAATCTACTGATCTCATCTCTCTAGGTTCCAGTTGATTTTTAACCCTGCTTAGGTTCTAGCATTCCTCCAGCTATGTCATCCAGTTTTATCTTTAATCTACTACTTGCTTTAAAATTGTTTCTAATTTCAATTCTTCTCTAATAGCTCTATACCTTACAAGATCATCTTTAAATAGTACTTGCTAAAGGTAAAGGTCTCTTATCAGCTAATACCCTCTAACTTTATATTTTTCTCCTTAAAGTTTTATGATTCATTTACAATTTGTATTGCTCGCACTGTGATGGCTAGATATAATTGAATCGTGTTTACTTGAATGTTCAAACGACAAATTCGTTTAACTGTTTTCAAGAAACTGGTAAATCAAGAAGGTAAATCATTCAAGAAATTGGAAGTATGACATTTATGCAAATATACTGTTTTATAATGGGGTTTAACTTCTCGTAGAAGCCAACAAATGTAAAATATTTTAACTGGACCCCACAAAATTGGTATATTTAGATTTTTAGCTCTGAATTTGATATATTTTGAATATACCAAAGTTTGGTATATTATGAACAATCTTGCTTTAGATTCTTCGAAAGGTACAAAACTATATGAACCATAATTTGTTTTGATGTCTACATTTAAAGTTAGGTTAAAAGCGGAGGAGAATTTTAAATCCTATAGTGCCTACTAACTTCTGAGGAAAGAAAGCCTGAAGCGAGAGAGCACGAAGATTGTCCAGATCTGATGGCAGCAGGCGCAGCACAGCACAGCACAGCAAGGTCCTTAATATCACCGGGTTCAGTGTCCATCCCCGCCCTTCTGTAAGTGCTTTTGATGCCTTCATGATTCTCCAGACAGGTTAAGAAAAATGTTCTGTTTTACGGAAAAAAGTAATTAATAGGTAGATAATGAGAGATATGAAAATCCATGGTAGTCCGCAATCCACACTAGCATTCACATCAACCAGAAAAGAAAACTTTAGGTTGTCGGTCCAAACTCAATTGAACCAGGAACCTTCCCGATGTGAGACAGACATTTCACTCGTGAATCAGTCATTTAAAAATATATATGCTAAATATAAATATTTTCTGAAGTCGCTTACTATTTATTTTAACAAATTGCAGGCTAGAAATGCAATTTTATTTTTAGTTACAATTTAGACCATTCAAAATAAAGTTACGACAAATATTTAAATTTTAAGTAGTACACCCAAAAATCCAATACAAAGATTTCACTTTAAATATATTTGAAGTCCCCTTAGTAAAAATTTTTAACAAATGGGTGTGTATGTTTCTGTCAACATATTAACTCAAAAATTAATTAAATACCAAACTTGATATTAAGTTAAACATCTTAGGATACAACACGAGTTTTTTTTAAGAAAATCCCACACGTCAAATTACAGTTTCAAAACAAAACTTTCGAAAATGTTGATTTTATTAAAGCTGGCTCGAAATATTTTTATAAAAATGTTAAATTCGATTTTAATTGAATTATTTTGCTACATATGCTGCTATTTCTCTAATTCCTAAACGGTTTTAATATCTTATATAAAACAGCATAAGACAATTCTATTTTATTCCTGAAGGTTAGTTTAATATAAGGTTAGCTCTGAATTATGAAGCCTATTTATACAGCTGCGTTTATCTGTAGTAAACGGAGCTTGTAAGCCTGATGTCAAGAAAGACTTGAAACATCTTTTTGGCACAAAGTGTATACCTTGAATTTTCTGGGAATAGCTTCTGCAATACTTCTCATCATGAAGGACTTCAGTATACATGTAAGAGACCGGCAACATTTTACTACATAAAAAAGTGTTGAGCTTGTTTAAGTCACAATTTGTAAGAATATTTATAGATCCTGATTAAAATTAAACAAAATTATTTTCTTTAAAGTTTTCCCTACGAATATGGAAATTACCACCTTAATTTTGAACAAAAGGATTGTTATTTGGGGGGAGGGACCAAATTTTAGAGAGTAAATAGTTTTACAGAGAAAATGCTAACACTGAGTCACTGTAAATTGAACGAATGTGAATATAATCTACTTCTTTGGCATTGTAATAGATACTAATGCTGATTTTAAACTATATTTTTCATCCTAAGATACATTGGAATTCATTTGTGACGATTAAATTATGCTCAAAGGAATGAGCGGAGTATTGGATTGATTTGTGAGGGTAGTATTCAGTTAAACAAACAAACAATAAATCATCCTCCATTTCAAGTTTCTAGAATCCCAGTTAGAGGTTATTTTACCAATATATGTGGAAATCAAACAGAATATAGCACTGTAAATTTTGGTGAGGGATTAAAATAAAGTAACGACTTTAGATAAGAGTAAATAATAAATAGCATATAATAATCAGGTGCAGCATGAGCAACAGAAACTAATAACAATGGTTTTAAGTTGCCAATGGCAAACCATATTTATTACATGCAACGATTTAGTCGAAGATTAATCATGAAGAATGATTTGTAGTAGCACATCGAATTTAGAAACCTGCCTCTACAATATTACATATGTTAGCTGTCACATGAAAGGAATCGCGTTTCTTTGTGTTATAAGGTAAAGCAAGAAAATGGATTAAAGAAGTATAACATAAGAAAAGAGGAAAAACTTTGGAAGTAAGGATATCCTTGGGAAGTATGTGTTCCAGTACATGTTGCAGCTGGGTAGTTCATGCAATTGTGAAACTGGATTACAGTATAACAATCAAATAATTTTGTTGTTTTGGTAGCTGATTAGCACCTTTAATACCAGGAGCACTTGGTATAGCTTTCCCTAGAATAAATAACAAAGTTTCTTTACCTTTGTCTCCTAATATAATATTAATTATTAGGAGAAATGTTGAAAGAAGAGCTGGAACGGGTGAGGGAATATGATCACATCGAGCTTATAACCACGGAGAATAATTATGGGTGAGGGTTTTGGAGGATTGCAGGGTGATACTTTATTTTCATATACTATTATCTTTTCTGGATATTTAGGACGAGTTGTGACTGTCTGCCTGAAGTGACGTAAGTTGTCAATCGCTGCTGGCGTGGCTCGGATATAAGCCAGACTTTGGCTCTTATCGAGTACTGTAGAATTGATGGTGGAATCTGCGCAGTTCCAGTAATGATTTGTAATCACTCTCCGAGAGCATCGTATCTCTCAAAGAAACGTATGAGGTCCTTGTGCATATCTACTATGGTGGTGAAGGGTCCTTGAAGGTGGTGGTGTTGGATTGAATTCTTGTAGTGATTGTGATGGAGCCACTGACGAGTGGAGATATGGTTGAGCAATTGGTGCCTTTCATTTTTTTCTGCCGAGTTTTATTTTGTGTGGTTTGGGTGACTGTATGTAGAAGACAAGCCATTTGCCCGGTGCACTGTCCCTCATGGTTGAAAGTGCTATAAGCTGTGTTGAATGCAGGACGTGATTGGTTTACAATAGCAGCAAGGAGGAGAGTTGCTCCTGATGTTGGTGTCAACATCAACAAAGTCAACCATCTATTCGTTATGGTTATATACATGAAAAATTCCATCTAAATTTGTAATGATCACCCTGAAATGTATTTTTTTCAATGAATGCCAAGGCCAAAATGAAATGAAATGACTTACCCAAAACTGGAAATGCAGTCGTACTTTCGCAGGGGAGATCAGTCAACAAACCCGATGTATAGCCAGCTACCGTACAAAAATAAATTCTCAGCCACCCAGTGCACAACGACAGCGAAATAGATAACTATTCTTAGGAACAGGCAATACATATTTTTTTTAAGTTATTGTGGCCATATTTATCAATCTTTTATTACTTTTGGACTGCACTGGTGGTTTTCTAAGTATATCGCAGACACACACACATACATGGAAGCTCCCTATTACATCCCCCAAGTGACGGGAACGATGAGACCAAAAGTCATAAATCAAGGGCATCGTTTCGTATGTGAATTTCGAGAGACGTTTCTAAGTATTTTGATTTCATAGTCCAAGCATATTTTATAAGTCTTTAATTTACAAATTATTTAAACGAAGCTCATTCATATTACAGATGTCAATACTATAAGTGTAATTCGTATTGCAACCTAGGTACTTACCAATACTTCGCCTCCGACTACCGGACAATGAACCTGTAAGCAGAAGGGGATAACATTGCAGTGGAATGTATAAAGGTTTCAATAAGGTGATTAGGCATGTACAATTAACTAATTCTAGAACCCTGCACTGTCCCTCTGGCTGTACAAAAATCGTAACTCAGTATATAGTAAGAGGAGCTAGCTACTCAATATTTACATTATTTCTATTTCATTAATAAATGTTTGACTTTACTTATGTTATGGATAGCATTATTCATTTTCGAAATACTCTACGAAAATAATAATAATTCTGTGGAAGGATATAAAAATACGATTTTAGGTTTGTGTACCTGTACTTTTAACCAGATCGGAATAGAGCAGGTGTGTTTGTCACCACTTTAGGTCCATTTCCAGGTGCAGTCAGTGGCAATCTGTCTAGCAATTCATGGTCCTACATTATCTGACTGAATTTTCTCTAATACGAGGTTTTCGAGGTTTTAATTTGTCCTGAAAAAGCTACGGACTGTATGCTTATTTCACGCACAGATATAGTGTTTTGACGCACTGGCCTGACCCAAGCTTCGGAAGTCGATAGTTCAAGAGATAAGGTAACCAGTGCTTTCGTCTAGCGTAAACAACTAAAGTACTATCATCAAATAAGCAGAATGTTCTGCAAGTTTTATTGTGGAATTTTCCCAAAGGCGATATAAGCGAGCTCTCTTGAGGAGAGATTTTTCCGCTGCAAAGCAGAGTTGGACTTGGGCACTGTGACTCAATGCTTACCTGGGAGGAAGGAATAAAATGAAACATCCAAATAAGTCTGCCGGAACCACATAGAGACAGTTCGGATATTGTGGGGTCTCTATATTTGTCTTAACCATGCTGTCTATTGTCAGGATCATACAACGTCCCCGGTGTGCTGAAATTTCTTCCGGCGGAAGTTCTTTAACATGCCAGTAAATCTGCAGACAACATGGAGCTGACGCTTTTAAGCACACCCGAAAACCATCAGTCTGGGTTGGGTTTGAACCCGCAATCTTGTGATCAGAAGGCCAGCATCTAACTGAGCTACACAGACCATCGCAGGGTTTCCAGAAATCACAGGTCTCCCCTGCGCTTCACCTGATGAACAGGTCCGAAATGCCTGGTTTCATACAAGAGGATGAGAAGTTGAAGTGACATATAGCACATATCCTCTGCGCACCACACGCCACCAAACTAACCAGTTGAGCCCTGAAACTCGGAAAGTACTACGAAATTAAATCACCAGGAATGAGAAACCGGAAAATTGAGTGATATTAGGAAAACCACACCAGCATTCGCCTGAAGGACAAGGGAAAACCACGAGAAACCCAAATCATAGTGAGCGGTCAATAGGGGTGGAATACTTGCCTTCCAAATGTGAACCTTATAGCCTCATCACGAGTGATTTAATCAGTTGGCGAGTGCGTTTCTGAAGCAAGTTCAATCATGATTTTACAAGTGAATTTGTGAAGACAAAGTCGTGGAGACCCAATTCTTTTCCAATACTTGCTTGGACATGTTGGTCCCTGAACTATACATTCTAATTATCCCAGGATATGGGATAAACTCCCATGTAATTACACATGAGCCAGGGAAAAAGGAAGCATTTTGAAATCATAGAATAATGAGCAGAGCTAGGAAATTTGTACCGTTCGCCGCTCCGTGTATATGTTACGACCAATCATCTCGCCACATCAAAACAAGTCCTGATAAAAATGTGTGGTGTTTCCAGAGAGCAAAAGTGATTTATGAGACATTTGTAAAAGCAGATCATTATGTAAACATACAAATTGCTACCTGCATAAGGCTGACTCTAACTGATGTCTTTCTTTACATATGCACATTATGAAAACGCCCAAACAATTATAACACGAATTGTAATGTTTGCTTATCGAATGTAAAATAATATCCAAATATTAAAATGAATTTCTTAAATAGCTTTAGACTCTTACCAGTAAAAACGAAAACAGGAGTTAAATTAACACTTTACTCATCTGTAGCCGTATTACGGAAAACCATATATACTCCTAAAACCTTTCAAATGAAAGCATTCTACATTCCGACAGCAAGATTTGTAATGCAAAATCACCAAGCAAATATCATTTGTTGAGATCTAAAAGTGCAGCTTGTATGCGATACATCACACTGAACCCTGCATTCTTTTCCATTACACTTTTCATTTTCAGCTTTATTTCAGGTAGCATGCTAGTGCATTAGTGGATCCGTCTTGACAATTCTTTTACATGCCGCATGGATTCAGTTCAGCTACATACCTCTGGACTATAACGTGTGATAAGTTGCGGGCAACTTTCTGAACAAATTTGCAATCAATAATATGTTTCTGTGAAGCTGTTCTGTAACTAGACGTTTGCTTACTTGAACTCTTATCGGTTTCTGAGTAAATACATGCATATGTACACTGCTAGAAAACTTACTATGGTTGTAAGACAAATTAGTGCTTCTCACACTTGAGCAGAACAAAGATGTTATTCGAATGCCTCCCTTCCTACCGACGTGATTCTGTGTTATGCAGTGATGTTTGTTTTTCAGTAATGGGTTGCACTCTACGCTGACCTTTGCTCGCGCAAGTAACGCCGCATTGTATTGCCAAGTCTGGCCGCTCTTACTCTGCATAAGGAAATCGGTCCGAACTTCCTAGCTCTGATAATGAGTTAAGACGTGACGTACAGCGAATGCTGATTTTGCAGGAGACTTGAGCCGTCTCCTGCTCGAATGAATCATCCGAAGGAGAGGTTGCTCCGCGAGTATTTCATTAGGCGGCTACGTCATGAAGATAAGTAAAGTGACAGGAAAAATTGACTAGATCACATTAGTGAGCTTACAGCGAGAAGTGAAGTCACAGTGAAAGTTAAATAATATCACATTAGAGGTGACAGTAATAACTTAGTGAAGCAAAAGTGGAAATTGGACAAAATCACATTATATTTCTTCGTTTTCACATATCCTGCAAGGATAAACATGCTCGGGTTTTAAAGTCTAAACGTGTTTGAAAGCCAGTAGTCACTATTTCATCCAGAATATGTAGAGTTAAGCAGTTTAAGGAACATTAAAATATCGTTCTGCATCTGTTCATATTGTCTGATAGGATATTTAAAACGAGATTTTATGCTATAGGGTAAATCGTCAATGGAAAAAAATACTAAAAAGACACTGGACTTCTTGTTCGGGAAATAATAAAAACTATCTGAAGTTTTCTAAACTTTATTTTCGTAAAATCAATAACATAATTTGCGCAAACAATCTTCACTTATTATAATGGTAATGTTCCTCTCCGTTGTATGTACTGAAAGGTACACAGCGGTAGTATTATTAGAACCAGTTGAAAAAATCAATGCCACAGCCGGGATATGAACATGGCTCTCCCGTTCTCCGTGCAGTTGCTCTAATCATGTAGTTACCGTGACAACTTGCTGCAGTGGCATTCAATCTTCCAACTGGTTATAGGTGTTTTACCCGGTTCAACCAACCAGTAGCTCTCACTTCAGAAGACTGCCTTAATGGCAACTTACCATCGTAAATACTTAGTATCCGTGTAATATTAACTATATTCTCAATAATATACAGGATATGTTATTATAATGGCAAAGCTTCTCTCTGTTGCACATAGGTAGCAGTACAGGGGCAGCAGTATTATTAGAGCCATTTGAAAAAGTCTTTGTCCGTCTCGTACTCTGTGATTTCTCCATTGTCACTCTGCAATCTGAACTTGACAGAACTGAACTAAGGCGATCTTATACTGCTGCTGCTCTATCTGCTATGACATCTCCGTTTAAAGGAAGCTTTTAGAACTTGCTGTGACATGGTTCTGATCATTTTCTACACATCTAGAATTCCGGAAACAAACATTTGGCGATTCTGCATCTATCTAAACTGCTTCCCATGCCAAGTTTAGCTCTCAAGTGAAAATGACCTGAAGGTAGATGACAATATTTTAAAATGAAGTGATAGTTTGGAGAGCAGCGCCGATCATACTCCAAAAATAAGTGTCCTTCAATAATAATAATTTACAAAAACTTCTTTGGATATTGTTATGAACTACAACAATAGTTCTGGTACTTCTGTCTCTTCCACTCCCGAGTCACGTTTTCTGAAAAGTTCAGTCAGTTTTGGAATTTATTAACTCGCGAACGTGACATGACATTTCAAGATATCCTCAATATGAAACAAGACGAAAACTTGGAACTCTACTCTTCCACTAATTGCTTACACTTTCTAACTTCTCTGCTACTTCCATGTACACGGTAGATAGAGCACATTTCATCAGAAGTATGTTTTGGGGGCACCTGAATCGATAAAGTGTTTTAAAAAAAGGTCCCTCTGTGTGCGTGTCTGAACAGCTTAACTCGGAAAGTAAAGCCGATTAAATACCAGACTTTATATTTAAGATGTTCATCAAGTTCAGGATGCGAGACACAGATTTTCAATAATTCCTCCCCTAACCAACTTTGTTGGCTTACTTGGGAAGCGTTTTGGCAATTTGAATTTTCCATAAAGTTTTCGAACGATTTTGATTAAAACCCTATATTTAGCACATGTTCATCATAAATAGAATGTTTATCTTGAATATTGGCTTTATATTATATAATACATAATGTGTTATGTACGAGTCTTCTCAGCAAACTCTACAAAAATGTATACAGCATCAATTTGTGTTTTAATGAAATCTAGATTTTTTGTGTAATAAGGTTTTGTGCATCTCTCGTGGTTTGCCAGATAAACAAACGCAATCCAGAATGAAGTAAGTGGTTTTCAGAGGCTATTCCCAGAAAATTAAAGATATGCATTTCGTTTATTATAAAAATATCTTAAGAGATAAGGTATTTTAATAACACTCGTTAATGCCATTTTTTTAGAAATTCATACATTTCAAAACATATTCCATGTTAAGGGTAGTTTGGGTTAGGTGGATTTTCTTTAAAATCTTCGTTTCACATCCTTGGAGGATACTTGACTGAAATACCAGTTAGGTATTTACCAGACTTTTCATTTTGAGCTATGCTGCCCCCCACCCAACCCACACACACACACACACACACTCTTATACATGAAAATGTTTTTATAAATGCTTTTCTTACATTCAGGCGGTCTCAAAACATGTATTTTCGATGAAATCTCGATATCAATTTTTTGGATGCAACGCATGCCTCCTCGTCCACTAAGTACATTGTACGTACGGGTTAGAGAAAGTAAAAATGGGATATGTATGGTAAGGAACGAATACTAGACGTATTGTTAAGCAATTTCTGTTTTGAAATATTTCTAAAAATAGAATTTTGGGCAAATTTGATAACTTTGCTCTTTTTTACTCAATGTACTCCAATTATTTTTCGATGAATTAAAATAGTTCAAATGATTAATTGTAAATTATGCAATAAGATACTATTTTAAAGGGGAATAACATATGAAAAATTACTGCAGGTAAAATATGCTATGAAATGACACACAATTGTTTATTTAATGGAGTTAAACTTGGAATCAAATACACAATATTTTAGGAATAGCGTGGCTACTTAAACCTCTCCGGCCCCCCCTCAGAATGCATTATGGATAGAGGGGTAGCAATGTGGATCGCATGCTATTAGCATATCGAGATTCCCCAGCAGCTTAGATATGGTTGACTAGATCAGCTCAATCAAATAGTTCAGTGGATCTCAGGAGCTTAAAGGGACGTAGTGCATTCCGTATTAAACCAGGAGCAAAAGAAAAAGCTATAACATTACCTGGGCTCGAAGCCAAATCCGTTTGTATCGTGCGCAGCATGGTTACTATAGCTGCGAGTTAAGTAAAAGAAACAGATTTTAGGAAATGATGAAGCTGTGACTGTAACAAGCATTCTGATTAGAAGAGAAACGTAGAAAATTCATAATTAAAGCCTGGTCATAGGTTCCGAAGTGCACAAGTTACGAATACACAGAGCAGTAACGGTATAAAAAGAAGGTAGTTGGGAGGGGTTTGTAGCGATAACATGCACAGGTTGGGGTACATTCTGTTCCAAAAGTAGCTCATTACATGAACTGACGTGATATGCATGGTTTAAATTCAAAAGTAAACAACAAAACAACTATTTCATAATATGATTAGCAAATAAAAATGGCTTGTACTTTTCCAAATAAAGTATAAAACTTGATGTAGAAAATTGAGGATTACAATATGCAGAGCTATGAAAAAACAATGAACATATATCACTCAGAATTATTTACAGTGAATTACAAGCTACATCTGTACCCTATCAAAAGATAAGGCTCTTCTCCCGACATTCAAAATATGTTTGAATCATCCACAAGATTTTCCACCTACTCTTTCATATTTTCGATATCTTTCAATCTGCGCTCTCTTTCAGAGTTCACTGGTTTATACTTGCAGAAACTGAACGAGGCCAGGCAGTGGGCAATGCTAGATAGCGCAATACGTTTCGAGACGGGCTGTTGAGACCACGCCTACTCCATTATGTCACCGTTATACTGTGTGTACAACACCGGACCTCAATCCGGCAATTTTGTGATCACGGACCGAGTTCTATTAATAATGAAATAAATGATTATGGCTGGTGTTTAAAGGCGCTCAATTACTAAAGTTATCAGCGACGTAAAAATGAAATAGAATTCTTAGAGTAGCGAAAATGACAAAGGTTTGACATAAGTTCTTTGCGAAGTCAGAGTTTTAGCAAATGGGTTTGCAACATAAGATTCTCCGGAAGAATTTTCTGTGGTTATATTTAACGTGCCAAGCAAGGATGTTAGTAAAGAGAGAAGTTTCTCTATATTCTTAGGTGCCTCGTCTACAAGAGGATTTGCATCAAAGCACACATCCTGCTTTATGAACTACCCTCGGATCATCTGCTGTACTTCAATAGCAATATCACAGTTGGCTGCACTTTGATAGGATGCTGCTTAAGAACTGGGCTAGAGCAAGTTCTCAATACCGTCTAATGCCGTACAGCTATCTCGCAGGGAATAGCATAGATAATAGCTAATCAGTGAACCTTAAAACTGGATAGTTGCCTGTTCAGGAGTAGTGAGGCTTCTTTCCTCAACACTCTTCTCAATGTCTTTCGCTTTGAACTGCGAAATGGCTGCTCCACCTTACTCTATTTACTGGTAATGCAGAAACCACAAAAGCCCCTCTTAGAAAGACTGACCAGTCTCGGGGATTAGGGTCGAGTTGCTGCTTCCAACGCTCTCAACGGAAAGAAAAAACACCCGCAAGTTACGGACTGTTCAATTTAGGATGAACTTCTATTTTCTTTATTACAATTTTAACCTCATTCAAAAAAAAAAATCGTTTGAATGTTTCAGTTACCATTAATAGTATAACCACTTTTAGTATAAGGCACACATTTAAGCGGTATCTTCTTTTTTACTTTCTCTACATGTACTATGTATATGGTGTGTAGAAAAGGTATTGTAATGCACCCAATCTGTGTCCTTTACATTTTTGATGTGGAGGTAATCGATTCCGAGATATTCCTTGTTATTGGCTTCATTTTCTCATTCCGGAAGTGTCCATTTTTCTTTTGTTCTACTCCTGGCCGAACAAAGAAGATATTTGCAATGACAATCTCATGACAGTTTTTAAAACATTTGGCTATCTCTTTAGCATAGTGCATTCCTTTAGTTCCCTTCTACTTATAAGAGCATTTTGCTATGTTTATTTCGATTAGCATGGTACAGAAAGAATAATAATCTTTTTTAAGATGTTTGTTTATAGAGCAGCTAGAGAAAGTCATGCAAGTGTAACACATCATATTTTTGGTGTACGTAAAGAATAGTCAAAACAGAGGCTAAAATCCACACTGACGAAGCCAGGAATGAAAGCTATTTGCACTATACTTTAAAGAGCTTAAAGGCAGCTCTTAGATGACATTTTGACACACAAGATATTTGAATCATCAATAAACAAATCAGATTTTATTTTATTTTTCCAAATTTATTTTTTTTAATTATTTCTTAAATATGAGCAATAAAATTGATAAATGTAAAAAACCTGCCAAATTACTGAAATTTGTGCTATAGTATATTCAAGGGTAGGTAATTTCTGTTCATAGCATATAGTTAGCTTCGTTTTTAAATGTTGTGTTTGGAGTATGATTATTTTTACCTTTTTTATAAAGAGGTATCTATATTTTGAATGCATGTGCTCAATTATCTCTCATTTGTAGGCTAGTTATTTCACCACTAAGTGTTACCAACATACTTAAATAGATTACATCGTAGGATGAAAGTGGATTAATATGCAATGTTGGTATAATAGTCATGTAATATAATTTATATTTGAACTTTTGTTATTTCGTTTATGGAAGAAGCATCCATTGAGCATTTCTACGTGGATTGGTGCTACAGGTTTTATCGGGCCTCTATAGCAACATTTTATTCCTAGCTCCGTGTTATTTTTTGGCCAATTAACATCTCTTTGTATGATTTTCTTACCCATAAATGCTTTTTACAATGGAGGACTGAAATTCTGCTCGTTTGTACACTCAAATACTCCTGGAAAAATTATCGTTAGACGGAGTTTTTTTTTTGTTGCCAATTTGCTATGCTCTTAAATCGTCTTGGTCAGGCTACGTTAACAAAGAAGGAACATGAAGCGTAACTTGCGACAAATGAAGTTCTAAATCGCAAACTGGTAAACCCTAAACTTTCTGGTTGAACAATTAACCGAATTTCTTCTCACCAGGTGAGAAGAAATTCGGTTAATCTTGTCTCTGCACTACATACTGAAGTTCTAATGCAATTCACGCACGTGGTTAACAAAATTAATTCACTGTTTATACAAGTCAACCGGTTCTGATGGAGCGTCAAGCAGGATTGAGGGGAGAAGGGGTGAAGGGTTGAAGTGCCCAATCGGTTTTGCCAGATGCAGTACCAGAATGGCACCAATGAAAACCGTGTATCACCCAAGTCCCCGTCAATCATCCATATTTTCAGCAAAATTATAACGCCTTTTAGTGTACAATACCTTAAGTCAACAGTGTACACCTAACCAACAATATATTAAACTGGTGTAGTGATAATTAACGACCCTAAGCATCAAAGGTTTAAATAGTCATGTGGAAATAACCTTGTTCGGCCCTGAAGGGGCTCATCAGATATAACATGATTTATTATCACTAGACAGAAATCTTCCAAGAATAATATAATGTGAGCGTTTGGCTGCAAATTATAGTTGGGGAATTTCATACACCTTTTATTCATAGAATCGATTTGTAGGCTAAACTGACGGTATAGTCAATAATACCTGAGTCATAATAAACCTCGACCTGTTAATACGTCTGGCTGTGTGCTTATAAATCCTTGGTAACTTAATTAAACTCATTGTTTTAGAAAATCAAAAATAAAACGTTTAAATAATGGGAATCTGCTTGAAGAAAATTTCCAGGCAGTATTTATCTTCCAACCTCAAAAGATGTACGACTTGAAATAATGTTTAATAGTTATGTACAGTTTCCTTGGAAGTAATGACGTCTATATACATTCATTTCTTAAACTATTTTTGAACTTCGAGTGCTTAGTAATGGATAGAAAACAGTCTCTGGGACAATTTGTACAGTCATGGATAAAATGAATCAGCGCTGTAACCTTTCAAAGTATCTCTTCGGCCCCACGGAAACACACGATGTTAGACCAGCTGGATCTACACGTGCACGGGGGCACTATGCAATAAAACATGCTTTTATACAGTGATGCAAGACTTATAAAATATCAACCAGAAAACAATTATAATAACTGTTTTTCGCTAACATGCATAAAAACACTAAAATATAAGCCAAGCCTTGATAGTTGAGGTGTCCGCTACAGTTCTTAACAAACAGGGAAAGGAGTGGTAGAAGTGGCTCAGTCCTAACGTACTCCGTTTGAAACTCGGCGTCATACATAGCGTAGGTTCGAGGCCAATAACCCGCATAGATTTTTTTATTATTATTTCTCTTTACAACCAATGTAGATTACGTGATATAAGTCATTTTATTTAAATCTTTAAATCTAAATTTATCTAAATTTTGTATATAAATATTTTATTTGCTGTCTCGCAAAATGGAAAGTGGCAGCCTGATCTCTGATTACTTTTAAATGCAACAAAAGGCTAACAAAACAACAGAAATCTAATTATAACAGTTGGTATGGTCCCCATTATTTGCAATCACTGTTCTTCGGGGCATGGAAGCCCCTAGCGTTTGAAAATAAATAATGTCTTCTTCTAGTGAATCCCAAGTGTCTGTCATGGCACACCCGAGTTGTGTAGCATTATTCAATCTGAGATCCCGAGAGAGCCTCTGTTTTACTTTCGCCCAAGCATGTTCAATTGGGTTGGGATCTGCTAACTTTGGAGGCCACGGTATCTGCTCTAAGATATTCGTGTGCTCTGAAAACCACTTTTGAACTTTGGCCGACTTGTGGACCGAATGATTATGTTGTGGGAATTTAATAATACCTTCAGGAAAACGCTCTTGGGCAGATGGAAACAGAACATATTCTAGAATCTCAGAATAGGTTTCGCTGTTATTTGGCCACTCCTTGCACGAGTGGCCGAATAACGCATATCATATCGAGCACCACTAGGCCTGTAAACAAACACATTCGAATTGGCATCTGCAGTACAGAACGTAGCGTCATCGGAGAAAACTACTTCCCTCCAATCGAAGTTCTCGTACTGTACGGAAAATGCCAACCTGTCAATTTTGTGGGCTTCAGTTAGCACTTCCTTTACTGCCGCACGTCTACGCCGAATTCCGGCATCTGTACGGTGATTGATAACCGTTCGAGCACTACCCGGGAATAAAGGTAAAGCGGCCGTCAGAAACGGATCCCTTTCAACCTCCGCTATGAGAGACCCATCTCCATTCTCGGTAGATACACGCGAGCGAACAGTGCTCTTCCTTGCAGCAACCTGACCCTCTTCACAATATAACTTTGCCCACCTCCTCGCAGTGTACTGTGGAACATCACAAATGCTACCCGCCCTGGTGCTGTATAACCCTGTGAAACTAGGGTGAGGACAGCAGAACGTTTATCAACGGCCTCTGCCATTGTAAAGTATGATAAATTATGAATGAATGCGTCGTTGTAGTAGTGATTGAGGACCTCTTTCGGTGATTAATGGCACCAGGCACAAATATTTGACCAACACACAAAGAAACACAATAACGATAAAGGAATCAAGCTTATCACCAGTAGTTGCAAACTTTGGCTATTATACATAATATATACATGTAAATGATCTAATACTCAAATTATAATATAGCGGAAACTCTGTATTAGTATAAATTAAGAATGTGAAGTAGAAAATATGATAAAAGAAAATAACATAAATGGGGGAGAAAATGTTATGCTGTTGCAGAGGTTTGAACTTAGGCTCGGTAATATACGAAGGGCTTGCGTTACCTCTGAGCTATGTTTGTTTGGGTCAAAAAGCGTCTGCTGCCACGTTCATATATTCGCCTTAATACCTAGTTCTTGTGGTAACGTGACTCATTTATCGTATTCAGGGTACTTCATGGCTTCTGAACAGGTCATTAGTTGATTCAGTTGATTGGTAATTGGTTGCTCCACCTATATTTATAACTACTAATGAGTATAGCATGGGGTAGAAACACTTGGGTTTGTTTACTAATTGGCTCTCAAAGTGCGCTCAATTATTTTTTACATGATTGTACATTTATTGCATTACCGAATATAAATACAGATATTTTGATATATTGTATATTAATATGTACAACACACTTTGGTGTGTTAGTTCTCTCTCTTCGTTTAAGAGTTTTCCGCCAAACGAAGCACATATTATACAACCCGATGTTTTTACATGGTCTTAACTGCGCCATGAAGTGAACAGTATACACTACCCTTTCGGCTGAGACGTTTGCACACCTCTATACAAGAACTGCCAGCCTAAGTAATGGGGGTATTGGTCTTGCAAAAAGCATTCGTACCGAGTTCCGACACAACATTCGTTACCGCGAGATCTGCCCCTAAACGTTACGCATTCCGCTTCTCACTGTTGCGGAAAATAAACGCGTAAGGATTTATGTATCTCGCTTGGTACTAACCACCCTGATAACACACCACTCTTAATTAGTAAAATTATAAGTCGGCAAACTAAGCAAATATTTATATAATGTTGGTCGTTACACTGGTCTCGATTATCAATACAAATATGTGCAGGCTCCTAACAGGCGTCTGTATAATTGTAATCAAAAACGTAAGAGTTTTTGCATTTTAATCTATGCTCTTCACCTCTTTCTAAACCTACCACAACCTGTTGTACCTGATTCTGTATATTTTCTGTATATCTTGAATAGTCAATGATGTCAAAAAGACTGTTACCCATCACAAATGTCACAATTTCTTTTCTGGTCATTCAAGATTGCAAGTTCAAATCTCATGGAGGGGATGGCTTTTCTCGCACGCAAAAATCCTTAGCATGGTTTTCTTGAGAAAGGGAAATAAAGCCGGTGGTCTCGTGTAATCGTTCTTTGCGCGTAGATAAAAACAAAAAAAAAACCTTGAAATAAGAAGGTTTTTGGACAAAATTCCACCATTTCGCGTCAGCAAGTCGTGATTTTGTCCTTCAATGCCATCTGTGGGCGACGAGCCGATCCCTCGTCACTACGGCACATAGCGGCGAACTCACGAACTAGAAATTCAAATCCGATTAAGGAAACATCGTAACAATGTCCTATGCTCCACTTGAATGCTACAGGAAACAGGTACAGGTAAACTCAAACCAACAAAAATACGGCTGGAGTGGTGAAAATGTGAACGTTACGGGGACTTGGGTCTTAAAACAATTTTCATTGATGTAATTCTAGTACAACATAGCACGCGAATAAGAAAAAACAAAACCAATTGAACAATCCACCCTTTCGTCCTTCACCCCGCTCGACTCTCCAACAAAACAAATTGCCTTGTGTAAGCAAGCAGAGTATTAACTTTGTCAACTACCATGGTAATAGAATTTCATTATATAGCACAGAGAAAATATTAATCTAATTTTGTATCATTCCAGTGAAAACGGTGGTATATTGTCCAATCAGAAAGTTTTGGGATTACCAGTTCGCAACTCAGGACTTCATTTGTCGGAAGATACGTTTCATGCGCACCAGCTTGCCCTGAGGTAACGTGGCTTATCTAATATGGTTTAAAAGTACGGTAAGGCTCGTGAACCAGGAGGAGGCACAAGCGACAACCAGCGCCCAAAAATGTGCAAGACATGGGCGGAGACAGCGAAAAGACCCCGTCTTACAATAAATATTTCTTGGAGTATTCATAAATACTTCGAAAGTACAATTCTACATCCTCATAAATAAAAAGTGGCCCGATTCTCCAGAGTTCATTGGTGTTTTCCTCCGTAAGGTTTCAGTCTTTAGTTACCAACTAAGGCCCACACGTCTGGGTTGAAAAATAATTTAGACACACAAAAGCCAACTAATAAACAATGGCATACTAATCGATGTGAAATATTCGGACCCACTTTTTCGTTACGACGAAGAAACACAAGCAAAGACTAAAGCAATAGACAATAATTCCACCTTGTAGAAGATAGAGTGAAGAATTATTTGTATGCTTTGTTAAGCTGGACAACAATCGAGTGGCTCAGTGGATTATTTGAACCACGAACATATAATAATTATATCAGCATACTTTTGATAAAGTGCTCTAAATCGACAAATTGTCATTAAAGGGGCATTTTTACTTTCTCTACACGTACTATATATAGTGTATAGAGAAGATATTGCATTCCACCCAAAAATTCGATAACGAGATTTTATTGGAAATAATCGTTATGGAGCCCCCTTAATGCAAAAAAAAAGCACTTTTGGAAAAAAACGTCCGTGTGTGTGTGTGTGTGTGTGTGTGTGTGTGTGTGTGTGTGTGTCTGTAGAAAGCGTAGCTTAAAAAGGAAAAGTCCGTTAAGTACCAAACTTGGTATTTGAGCTCAGTATCTTCCAAGGATGCGACATGAAGCTTTTCAATAAAATCTCCCCAACCTAAATACCCTTTACATGGAAAAATTTTCAAAAATGTTGATTTTCTCAAAAATGGCTCTAACGATTTTGATTAAAATATCGTATATTATAAATATTCACCTGAAAAATAAAGTGTATATCTTGAATTTTCTGGGAATAGCCTCTGAATACTACTCTATTCTGGATGAATTTTACGGAATTTTGCATAACTGGCAAACCATAACAGATATACAAAAGCTTACTGTACAGAAAATGTAGAGCTCGATAAAACACACAATTTATGTTATATACAATCTTTTCGCAGAGTGGATCATTTGTGAGATATTCCTTGTTACTGGTTACTGGTTCTAGCTTTAAAAAAACACTTCTCATACGGGAATTTGTCAACTCCTATCCATAGAAACAAAGGAACCTCAGTCCCTTAGCAAGCAGCTTTTGACATATTTAGCCTATGCTACTTCGTTTCCCTTATACTTGCATGGAAGCAAGTAATAATACTATTTTTTCTAACTTTTTCTGGATAGGATGAAGTAAAAAGAAGTATAAGCTTTTTAACAATTTGTTGCAGAGATGTGGAGAAAGTCATTTGAATGGAACACATCAGATTTTTTAGTTTATGTTCATAGTAAACAGTTCACTTACAAAGCACAATACTTAATTGCTCTAATGAAGTTGCATTTTCAATATAATATTATTATAATAAACTGAAAAGTAAAAATGAGAGATAATATTGAGCATTGTTTTACAAACAACAACAAATTTACTTTCAGATTAGGTTTTATGTTTGTTTTATTTTTAAACAAATAGAAACTACAAATCATGTTATTTCCAAAACATTTTACTAAATATATCTGAAGGGAATTAAAACAATAATAAACTTCAGATGTATGTAGCATGTATTGCAGAAAAGAAGGTTTGTTATTTGCAACATGGAAGTTGATTGTTAGCGACAACACTGGTTAAACAGCTGAAGAGCAGTCATGCTGTGGGATACCACAGTATCTTGCTGTAAATTCATTACATGCTTGCTGGAACGCCAGTTCTAACCAGAAATTACACGCTAATGAGTTATTCTACATAGCTGTACTATACAAATAAAGTCGCAGATGGTATTGTGTTGCAACATCAACTCGTGTTCCTCGTTTTAGTGGAATAGCTAATTCTCTTTCTGAATCATCTCAACTGTATGAAAGTGTCAATCACGAAATGAAAATAAAGTTATAAGTTATTGCAGACAATTGAGAGCCGTAAGATAGACTACCGTTTTTTTACTGTCGGCTACCATGAAAATATCGTATTTAAGTGTGTTAAAAGGATATAAAAACAATACAAGATGAACTAAGGCACATCATATCCTCAAACTCTTCACTGTCTATACAGTATAAAAAGCTAACATACTCTTCACTGATCACACCTATATGGATGTAGAGTTGCTCAATCTGGGTTTAGCTTCTCAAATTCGAAAAATACAAACTATTCAGAACAGATATCTCCGTTTATCACCAATGTACCATGGTATGTCAGAAACTCCATTAAACATTCTGATCTCAAAATCCAGAAGTAACAATTGTCCTCAGAAGAGCTTGCAGAAGACTTGATAACTCGTTTGACCATCACAGTTACCTTATAATTCAACAAATTCCTCCAAACTACTCACCAGATCCAGAAAACAGAAGATTAGAACGAAAAAGACACTGATCAATGACTAGCAAGCACCCCATTAACTAGATTTTAATTTATGCATTCGAGACTGCCGCTGGGCAGAACCTCGGACATATGTTTCATGTAATTTGTTTCCAATTGCTCACAACTGAAATTTATTGTAGACAAAGTTAAATCATCAACTTTAAACAAATAAATCGTTAACCGTCGTTTTCACCCCTACATTTTTATTTTGTACGTTACATCGTTATAATCATAATAAAATAGCGGACAAATGTTCATGGCTATCTTCTGCAGGATTCCGTTAATGTCTTGGCACTTTAGAACATTTATTATAGTAATATCGATCACAATGTTTGCCGCACAGAGCGCACACATAGTCGTTTGAATGCACAAACTGAGATGCAATCCGTTAATTCTAGTCTCTCTATTGGGTTTCCATGTCGTCGATTGGTGCGGTGTAGCTCCTGTTGAACTTCTATTGAGTAGATATCAAGATTAATTTTTTCTTTTTCTCACTCTTAATTGTAGAAATTCTGTTTCGTGTTTCCATTCTTGTCGACGACATTTTTATATACCTAATGATCTTTTGAGAAATCTGGCTTTCACGTTCTTAAGACAGTTTAGATGTTAGAGATAGTCCCAAGCTAGATCCAGTCCATAGTGATAACGAGGACCACCTTTACTTGGAAGAAGAAAATTTTCGCATCTGGAAACATTTTGCAGGCCAGTCATATATATTCAAATGGTTGCAAATGTTCTTTCTTTATGTGGCTCTTGAGATCTTCTCGCAATATTACATTACGCGGCGCGCTATACAATATTATATTTCATTATAATATGTTACAATGTATCATATATTATGATATTTTTACTACAAATTCAATGAAGCGCCTTAACGCAATCCATTACTAAGAAAAGGAACTAATATTTTGGGAAGGTGCAGTCCTTGCCAGTGGCTAGAATCATGATCAAGCTACACCGGTGTTCACGCTGACAGAAGGTGGGGCTAAATTAGTTCGGCTGTGTCAGCTCTCTTTTGATTAGCTGCTGTTTATGTTTCTTTTGTCGCACTGAATGATAATATTTCTCATTAAGTTGATGCGTAAGTTTTATGTCGTTATGCGAATGTTTAATTTTCATTTTAAGTGATTGCTACTCTCCACAAATTACAAAAGAATATTCAGGATGTAACTTCTGTACTTTTTTTTCAGAATTTCCTCAAGTATTTCATTAAATATTCACCACTGAAAGGCTTATATATAAAACCAATTTATTCTTACTTATGAGCGTATTCACATATTTTCTCTTAAGAAATAGCATTGAAACAGCGATAAAGTCCTCCGCTAATGAAGACTAAGGCATTTATTTAGTCTTCTAAGCTTTTATGTGTGTACCTAAGTATGTACTTGACAGAAATTTTATTAACATAATTGTGGACATCTTGGGCACTGTGTTGCTGTGCTCTGTGTGTACGCAGTTCAATGTTACGTCACCTATACTACATAAAGTTGCCAGCACATTTGCTCTCTTTCTCATTTTATGATGCTAAAAATGAGTGCTTAAATGAATGCTAAGGAAAATACAAGGTGAACTACGGGGGATGGCAGTTGTCAGCCGCACTTACTTTTGGTAGAATGTGATAACCATCTCTAGCCATTTTACTTTCTATACCATGAACAAACTGGTGCACGGAAATATGCCGATTCTGTTATTATCCTTTGTTGTGCTTCTGTATATAGTGCTGACAGAACATTTTCATCATTTGTGGCCCGCGCCAGTCCTAGGTTTGCTAATATCCTATTGGTTGTATTCAACTCCGACACATAAGAAATTACCAATGGACAAGGCGTGGCTAAGGTGAGTCATGTAAGGGGAAACAATTTAACTCAAGTGGAAGAATTGTCTACACCACCTCCTAGTAGAATGGGTTCTGTAATAAGGAACTTGCGGCTTAATTACTATAAAATGGCTTACTTTAGTTTCATGATCTTATTTTTATCTACTTAACGAAAAAAATGTGCTTTAGGTATGCTTTTGAATGTTGAGTATATTTTGTGTACAATTGAGCTTTACATCTTATTTTGTAATGAAATAGCATGAGTCTAAATAAATACGTTTAATGTGGAGTTTAACTTAAACATGCATAAGAAAAATAGATACATTTCTTAATTTCTCATCACATTTCTCCGAAAAATACGCAAACTTTAGTATTTTTATCGTTCGAAAAAAAATTGGTAATCGGTTTTGCTCCGATTTTGCTTCCTGAAATTAAGATTAGACATATTCTGAGTTATACGTTTCAATACATCTAGAATTTCTGGACTTGCGGTCTGCCTCCGCCTTTGCGAATCAAAGAGCAAGTGCATGTAATCAATCACGCCTTGCTGTAGCTGATAAGGGTTAGAACTGGGGACGTGGTACAGGAGTGATGCTGTTCACATACCAACCTAAACAGCTGTTCCTCATATCAGCACGATTCCGTGCACTGGACTGTACGTAAAATATACTTAGTAGGTAGAGAACAATACTGTATTCAATCCAAAAACTCCATACCGAGATTTCACCGGAAATATGTACTTTTAGACCCCTAAAATAAATAAATAAAAGCATTTTTAGAAAAGAATTGAACATGTGTGTGAATGAACAACATAACTCAAAAACGAAAAAGAGCAAATTTGGCATTTATTAGCATTTTTCAAGGATAGAAAACGAAGATTTTCAAGAAAATTACCCAACCAACTTACGCATAACGTGGAACATTTTTCAAAAAAGTTAACTAACAATTTTGAGTAAAATAGACATGTTTTAGATGAAAACGTTCATGATAAATGAAAGGAACGACTTGAAATTTCTGAGAATAGCCTCCTTTTGGATAAATTTACCATAACTGGCAAATCGTAAGAGATGAACGAGTTTATTACACAAAACATGTAGATGTCTTAAAAACACAATTTATATTACTTACATGTTTGTAGAGTTAATCGTTTCTGAGATATTTCTTGTTATTTTTTTAAGTTGTCCAATATTTGTATTTTTTCAACTCGGATGTTGTCCTTCCTTTTTGTTTTGCTTTTTATTTCCAGCTATGCATAGACTAATTTCAATATGATCAAATGACAATCATCTCTTAATATATTTGAATATTGCTTTTGCCTAATGTATTTCCTCACTGCCCTTGTACCTACAAAGAAATAAATATGTAATAAAACAATTTCTGCTAAGAGTTATCTCGATTTGCATGGAATAGATGTAAGATTAAGCTTTTATAAGAATAGTTTGCTGCAAATTAGGAAAGAAAGGTATGCTAGAGTAACACATCAGAATTTTTACTTTTTCTCTTTACGTACTTTGTACATAGTGTATAAAGAACGCATTGTATTGCACCCAGAAATTTGATACCGAGATTTCACCGGAAAAACATGTTTTGAGACGACCTGAATAAAAGAAAACATTTTTAAGAAAATGTTTATGTGTGTGTGTGTATGTGGACAGCATAGCTCAACTTGGTATTTAAGTTTGGCATGTTCTAATGATGCGAAGATTTTTCAAGAAAATCCCCCCACCCTCAACTACCTTTTATATGGAAAAACTTGACAAAATTTAATTTTCCCAAAAATTGATAACGATTTTGATTAAAATCCGTAATATTTAAGATATGTGTGTGACAAATAATGTGTATATCTTCAATTTTCTGAAAATAGCCTCTGCAGATCTCTTTATTCTGGATTATTTTTATTTGATTTTTCATAACAGGTAAAGCGTAATAGACAGACAAAAACTTGTACAAAAATGTAGAGCACGATTAAACACACAATTTATGTCATATACACTTTTTTCGTAGAGTTGGCCGTTTTCGAGATATTCCTTGTTATTGATTTCAGCTTTAAAATGTTTAAACTTTACTGATAAGGGAACTTGTCAACTCCTGGCCTCGCAAAGAAGCGGATTTCAATCCCATAGCAACCACATTTTCAAACATTTGAGTATCGGTTTAGCCTACTGTGTTGTCTTACTTCTGTTTTGCCTATTCTGCTAGTGCCTTATTATTAAATAGTTAGAAGAACAAGCTTATTAACAATAGTTTGTTACAGAGATGTAATGTGAATGGAACACATCAGATTTTTACTTTCTCTATACGTACTATGTACATAGTGTATAGAGAAGGCTTTGCACTCCACCCAAAATTCGATACCAAGATTTCACCGGAACATTTTAGGGTCCCCTGTATCCAAAATAAAGTATTTTCAGAAAAAGGTCCGTGTGTCAGTGTATCCATGAGTCTGTGAACACGATAACTCAAAAACGAAAGGTCGGTAAAATACCAAAATTGGTATTTAAGTTTAGTAGCTTCCAGGGATGCGACACGAAGATTTTGAGAAAAATCCGCTTACCCCAAACTACCCTTTACATGGAAAATGTTTCGAAAATTTTGATTTTCTAAAAAATGGCTCTAACGATTTTGATTACAATATCGTATATTAAAGATATTTACTTGACAAACAAAGTGCCTCTGAAGACTGCTTTATTATGGATCAATTTTACGAAATTTTGCATAACTGCTAAACCGTAAGAGATGGACAAAAAATTACCATACAAATAATGTAGCGCACCTTAAAACACACAATACATGTTATATACCTTTTTTTTTCGTGGAGTTGATTGTTTTTTAGATATTCCTTGTTTTTGGTTTCAGTTTTGGAAAACTTATACTTTTCTCATACAGGACTTTGTGAACGAATGTCCATACAAACAAAGGAACTTAGTTACATAGCAATCAGCTTTTGACTATCACTTTAACCTATGGTACATTCTTATTTCGCTTCTACTTACAAGGAAGCAAGTAATAAGACTATTTCCGTTAATTTTTTCTCGGTTAGAAGCATAAGCATTTTAACAATAATTTGTTGCTGAGATGCAGAGAAAGTCATGTGAATGGATCACATCAGATTTTTTACTTTCTCCATACGCACTATGTACAGAGTGTATAAAGCATTGCACTCCACCCAAAAATTCGATACCGAGATTTCATCGGCAATATATGTTTTAGGGTCCCCAATATCCAAAAAAAGCATTTTCACAAAAAAGATCCGTGCGTGTGTGTGTGTGTGTGTGTGTGTGTGTGTGTGTGTGTGTGTGTGTGTGTGTGTGTATGTGTCTGTGAACACGATAACTCAAAAACGAAAAGTCGGTAAAATACCAAACTTGGTATTTAAGTTTAGTATCTTCCAAGGATGTGACACGAAGATTTTGAGAAAAATACCCCCACCCCCAACTACCCTTTACATGGAACTTTTTTCGAAAATTTTGATTTTCTCAAAAATGGCTCTAACGATTTTGAGTAAAATTTCGGATATTAAACATATTTACCTGACAAATGAAATGTATATCTTGAATTTAAGTTTAGTATGTTCCAGGGATGTGACACGAAAATTTTGAGAAAAATACCCCCACCCCCAACTACCCTTTACATGGAACTTTTTCCGAAAATTTTGATTTTCTCAAAAATGGCTCTAACGATTTTGAGTAAAATTTCGGATATTAAACATATTTACCTGACAAATGAAATGTATATCTTGAATTTTCTGGGAATAGTCTCTGAAGAGTAGTTTATTCTGGATGAATTTTACTAAATTTTGAATAACTGCTAAACCGTAAGAGATGGACAAAAACTTACTACACAGAAAATGTAGAGCACATTAAAACACACAATTTATGTTATATATTTTTTCGTGGAGTTCGTCGTTTTTGTGACATTCCTTATTTTTGGTTTCTGCTATGAAAAACGTATACTTTTCTCAT
Organism: Hymenopus coronatus; assembly: GCA_030762935.1. NCBI lineage: Eukaryota > Metazoa > Arthropoda > Insecta > Mantodea > Hymenopodidae > Hymenopus > Hymenopus coronatus. The sequence continues at coordinate 101,879,033 of CM060882.1, read as the reverse complement.
AAAGGAACTTGTCAACTCCTATCCATATAAACAAAAGAACGTCATTGACTTAGCAACCAGCTTTTGATTATCACTTTAACCTACGGTTGTCCCTTATTTCGCTTCTACTTACAAGGAAGCGAGTAATAAGAATATTTCTACTAATTTTTTTCTGATTAGCATAAAGTAAATAGAAGTATAAGCTTTTTAAGAATAATTTGTTGCAGGGATATGGAGAAAGTCACGTGAATGGTACACATCAGATTTTTTAGATATACAGAGCATTACAATGTACTGAATTTAGTGAGGCTCACATTGGCCTGTATGGCAGTCACGTAAATCAGCCTCCAGTGGGAACGAAGAGAGACTTCTGTATTGCTAGCTGTATCCACTTCAAAACAATGCGACTGTAATATGATGAATGTAACAGGTTCTGCAATGTGATCTGCATTGATAGAATGCTAAATGAGGGCTTTATGCTGTGAAACTGGGGCATAAAACGGAATCCATGGCACAGAATTAGGAATAATACGCACTGTCGAAAGTTGAAATAAAGCGCTCTGGTTGCACGGTCCCGATTCTTCAGAAAATGGGAAGAATTATCGTACAACATGTGCACTTGTTTCTATATTAGTATAGGAAGTAAAGCAAAAGCTATTTTCCGCAAAAAATATTATGGATATTTCATCGTAAATACACGTTTTGAGGTCCTTGGGCATAAAATATAACCATTTTTAGAAAACTTAGTTCAAATATAACTGTCTGTACTAATTTCTATATATCTGTTAACAGTGAAGCATCGGCTAGACACCAAATATGGTATTTAAACTCAGTGTTTTACAATAATATATTAAGACATTCTCAAAAAGTACTTAACCACGAACTTTCCTTTCCATGGAATAACGTTGTTATTTTTTATTTGCTCAAAATGACTGTGCAATTGATTAGAATTGCATATTATCTTATACACGTTTTCAATGTAAAAACTATTAATGTATACTAATTTTTACTAACAGCCTATAAACTCCTCTTCCTTCTGAATAATGTTGTGCAAATTTGTTTAATTCATAAATCCTAACAAATCGATAAAGGTTTACTACACTAAAAATGTGTAAGTCGTAAACACACCATCGTATCAACATTTTTTGGTATTCTAATTAATAATTTCCAAATTAGTGGTTGCATTTATTTCCTTTAAACTCTCTAATGCTTTATGTTTTTAAATCCTGGTCACCATTGTTTTGCAATATCACAAAAGAGTATGGAATTGTAATGCCAAAATACAATGACCCATTTCATAAAATTCTTAATGTCATTTCAGTCTCAGGCATTCCTTTATACCTACAAAGAAATTTACATTAAAGGATTATTTATAACGTTTATGTGTAAAGGTTTCACTACACTTTTTAAGTGCAAGAAATATACCTACAAACACTGAAGTAATAATAAATGCTTTAGCAAGCCGGTCGCTCAATACCGGACTTAAACTTTCGCTCCTTTTGTGATATGATCACGAGAAACCGCAAATAGCAGCTTAGCACTTCATCAAGCTATTAAGCATAAAATAATTCAAACCAATAACGAATACCTATGAAATGGTTGATGCAAAAATTATTTAACATAAATTATTTAATATTTTAACAAGATCTGCACTTTTTATAGTAACTTTTCGACTTCTCTAATAATTTACTAGTTGTACAAGTCGATTCAGAATCAAAAGACTTCACAGGTTTGTCACAGAAAATTCAAGATGTCATCTAAATATCTTAATGGAAATAAAGTTATTCTGAAAATAATAATAATAATAATAATAATAATAATAATAATCCATGCAAAAACTAGTTTGGGGTAGGGGATGAGAGTCCTCTTGTGGAAGAGAACTTGGGTAATAATCAAGTTTGGTATTTATCCATATTTTGTTTGAGTTATTCTTCAAAAAATGCATCTCTATACCTTTCTCTAAAAATGTGTTTATGAATTCAATGGTCCTCCAGACGTGTGTTTCCGGTGAACATTTTATATAGAGCGTTTGAGTGCCTAAGAGATTACAAGTGATGTATATGCATGTTAAAACATGAAATCTCTAAAACGCTCACCGAGTTCATTTTTACTTCCTCTGCACGTACTATATAGGTACATAGTGTATAAAGAAGGTGTTTCATTGCACCCAAAAATTCCATACCATGATTTCAACGTTAATAGACGTTTTAGGGTGCCTGAATCCAAAAAAAGTTATTTCTAGAAAAAATCTGTGTGTGTGTCACTGTGTCCGTGTGAACACGATAACTCAAAAACGAAAAGTCTGTAAAGTACCAAACTTGGTATATAAGTTTGGTATCTTCCAAGGATGCCAACACGAAGATTTTGAGGAAAATCCCCCCAACCCAAACTCCCTTTACAGGCGAAAATTTTAAACTTTTTTGATTTTCTCAAAAATGCCTCTAACGAATTTTATTAAAATTCCGTATACTCAAGATATTTACACGGTATTTAAACTGTATACCTTGACTTTTCTGGAAATAGCCTCTAAATACCTATGTATTCTGGATGAATTTTGTATGTCTAGTAAACCGTAAATAATAGACAAAAATTTACTGCACAAAAAAGTAATGTTGAAACACACAATTTATGTCATATACATTTTTTCTTGGAGTTGGCCGTTTTTGAAATATTCCTTGTTATTTATTTCAGTTTTAAAACATCTCAGTTTTCTTATACGGGAACTTGTCAACTCCTGGCCATACAAAGAAACGGCTTTCATTCATATGGCAACCACACATTTGTCTATCGTTTTAGCCTAATGTATTCCATTATTTCTTTTCTCTTACAAAAAACATTTCTGCTAATGTTTGTCTTGATTAGCATGAAGTAGATAGAAGCACATGTTTTTAACACTAATTTGTTACAGAGATGTAGAGAAAGTCATGTGAATGGAACCTAACAGATTTTTCTCCTTCTCCATCCTGTATATTAAATAACTTAACTTTATTTTAATACTTGTGTTTAAACAGGAAATGTTACATGAAATGCTTATAAAGAGAGCTATGTGAACAATTACTGACTGTTTCCGCTAGAGCGAGCTGGTGGACAGCTCTATGTCCCTCTGTATGGTACACTCTAGTTAAACAAATACGCTGTTAATTTGATTGTTTGCTCAGCGCACTGTAAAGACTTGTGATGGTCTGCGGCCGATAAAGCCTTTGTTGCAGTAGGGTAATATTTACGGGACAACGTCCGTATTGGGATTTTATGGCGTGTTTACAGTTAGCGATCCTATGAAACCGAAAGAGAAAATTCAACATGTGTGAATCGCTTATTTTCCTTTGGCACATATTTGATGACGAATTCGAACGCCAAGTCTGTGCTTTTGGTGGTTTGATTGGAGTAGATCTTTATTCTCAGTTAAAATCTTTGATTGGATCAATACAAATACAACTATGTAACAAACAGCTATTTAACCCACTTCTGTGATAATGGCGTTTGCAACAGCTTGTGTAGGGAAAATGCCTTCGTTCTCCGAGTAGCAAACAATATTCCTAATGGGATGCGTATATTATGGAGTGTGGCAATTCAGCAATGTCTGGGGAAAGGGTTGTATATGTACCCGTGGACCAAAAAAAGTTCTCGTTTAAGTCCTACATGGCAAGCGCCTTGTATACACCACCGACGATACATTTGTGTAACGGCAGCAACAAGTTGACACAAGTTCCAAATCTTAATATTTATAATTCCGGCTCCTCCAGTTTCCTCTGCCATTCATTCCACCAATTACTCTATCATCACCTTTCCAATCATCAATTTCGCAAAGTTCATTATTTTGTTGAAGAGGTTTAAGAGATATTTTTGGTTATACGTATTTATCTTATGAATTAGTAATATTAAGATTTTGGATCTGTATTTTAATAATGTTGCTTACATTTCATACCATGCACATCATCTTCATGCCTGGCAACGGGCTGACCCCTCGTAACACGTTCTCCATTCTATGGTTTCATACCGTTGGCTCCCCGACAGGATTCTGACCCCTAGACATTGGCTTGTAAGTCCTAGGGGCGGTGTCATTCCTACAAATACGGGCAGGGTAAGCTGATTACGAAACGAAACGAATGATTAATAATCATAATCAAATTCATAACTTCAAAAACTATCCAGATTTACTAAAAATATGAAAGACGCAAAACACGATGGTGCATCACTAAACTTGCTATCTTCCATGTGTGTTCACCGTAGCACTTTGAAATTAAATGTAAATGGTGTTTTATTTATGGACGCTCTTTAACTGCTGTGATTCTCAGTTTCGCATTCTATATTGGGCATGAAAGTTCGCTTAATTTTGCTCAGTGGCCTCTAGCATGCTTGAGATTCTTTTACGACACGAGACCAACGGCTTTACTTCCCTTCCGAAGGATTTTTACGCCTGAAAAAATCCATCATCCTCCGCCGGGTTTGAACCCGAGACCTTGGGTATATAAAGTAATCATGGTAACCATTACACCACGGAGGGTGACTAATGTAGCGCTGTGGCAAAACTTAAGTTACTCCTTTGCTGAATGTTGCAGGTTCACTTCGCACACGAGGCAATTTTTTTTTCTTCTGTTGATGAATTTAAATCAACACATAACATGATGAATTATGATAAACAGCTAATAATATGAAAGTTATTATGATGCTTCTACCGAACAGCAATATGTTGCACACAAAAGCATGTGGTGCGCAGAATGGTGCGCAAACGCATCATGCACGACCAGTCCTCTCTCAATGAAACAAAAAAATGGAATCTGTATACTATGATACAATACGAAAGGTATTGTTAAGAAAACCCACGTTTTGAAAAAATTTTAGGAATCCAATTTTGGACAAATTTGTATTTCTTTGATAGGTCGGAACTTTTTTTACTTCATAAACCAATCCAACAAGCATAGGCCAACAGCAATAATGTGATACTCTCAGACGAGGCGTAGACATTTTCTAAAAAAAATTATAAACTTTATTTGTGGAGTTTAAATACTATAAAAATAATAGGTATAATCCTATTTTATATTTTTAATTTCACAACAATGGCGTTTCCTTTAATTTTAAAACTACATTGATTTCCTTTGAATGTATTAATTTTAAAAAGAGATTTTGAATTAATTTGATTTTAAGTTCGTTTTCTTCTACGTATAAACGAAATGTGCTTGATTGTCTCTCTTCCAAAGGGGAAAACACGATAGAAAACACGTAGCTTCAAAATTCCATCATGTCGCGTATCTGTATCGTGTTGGGGCTGGATATCAGGGTACGGTCTTTGTATGCTGTGGCATCTTGACGATATAATGAGCGGTGTGCAGTACTGGGTAATACACGATCATATTTTGAATCCCTAGGATGAGATAACCTGATGTAGCTTCTTATCCACATTACTGTAGGCATTTAATTTTGGCTATGCCCCGAAGCTTGATGGTAGTTACGCTCGATATTAATTATGCTTATTTTTTGTGTTTTAGTTTTAGAAAATAATAGTTTATTTACACATTTCTTTAGTTCTTTAACAGGGATGTTAGTAGAATAATGTTTTATGATTTTCTGTGCATAGATAGATCCATAGCTTCTAATGCTAAAGTTATATTACTACAATAGTATGTTATAAATTTCCAGCCAAAAACGAACAAACAATAATTAAAGGAAACTTAAAAATTAAAAAACAGTGCGAGATTTGAATCTAGGAAATTATGAGTGGGAGCAGTGCCATCTTAACTTCTCGGTCACCGTAACGTTGTTTCGTTTTTCAGTACTTATAAGTTAACCATTGCCCTGTCATTCACACTTTATAGTGCTTTCGTGTGTGTTGTGAACACAGCTTTTACGAAGATATATGTTCCTCTTCAATCGACACATGGAATCTGGGGATGACAAGTTTTTGTGTCCACGGTGTACAGACCTTGCATTTTACACAGGTATTACATACTCAGGATCAATCTTGGTTGTGGACAGCTTTCAACTATCACAATGACATTAGCTTAAACGTTGATGTAAATAAAGCTACTCAAATGTGAAACAACTGTTTATGAGAATTCTGTTAAGCTTTTTCATGTGAATATTAATGTTTTACTTTCTCTAGAATGCATGGGCAATGTACATAGTAGGCAGAGAATGTATTGTATTCTATCCAAGAAAGTGATATCAAAATTTCATCGGGAATACGTATTTTGAGGATTCCTGAATTAAACAAAATTAGAAAAATGTTCGGGTGCTTGCTTGCGTGTATGTGAAAATGAAAAGTCGGCTAAATATCAGACTTGGAAGTTAAGATCAGTATTTTTCAACAATGAGACACGAATATTTTAAAAAGGATCCCCCAACCCTAAACTTCCCTTTATATGGCACATTTTTAGAAATTTTCAATTTTCTTAAAAATGACTACGAATTTGATTACATGCAAAATAAAATGTATATACTTATTCTTTTTATAAATAACCCCTAAAACCCTCTTCATTCGGAATATTTTTCGTATAACTGGTAAGCCGTATGAGTTAGACAAAAGTTTACTAGTGAAAAAATATAGATGTCTTAAAACCCAAAATTCATATGATATACAGTTCTCTGTAGAGCTAACCATTTATGAGATATTACCTACTTTTAGCTTCAATTTTAAAATACTTTTCTTAAACAGGATGGCCTCATCCAATTCATCTCTCTTTTGTTTTACTCCAGACCATCGAAAGAAACCGACTTTTAATTTCAATCGAAAAGCGACAGGTTTTTCAACATTTGGCTACCGCTATGGCCTGGTGAATTCCCTTATTCCCCTCCTATTTATAAGAAGGTACTTTCTCTACACGTACTATGTACATAGTGTATAGAGAAAAATTCGATACCGAGATTTCAATGGAAATACATGTTTTGGGTCCCCCTGAATGCAAAAAAAAAAAAAAAGCATTTTTAGAAAGAGGTCTGTGTGTATGACAGTATAGCTCAAAAAATATACCGTTAAATACTAAACTTAGTATTTAAGTTTGGCATCTTCGAAGGATACGACACTAAGATTTTCAAAAAAATTCCCCCACTCCTAACTTCTCTTTACATGGAACAATTTTCGAAAGTTTTGATTTTCTCAAAAATGGCTATAACGATATTGATTAAAATGTCTTATATTAAAGATATTTACATGACAAACAAAATGTATATCTTGAGTTTTCTGAGGACATCTTTATTGCATATAAATTTTGCGGATATTTGCATAACTGGTAAACCTAAAGAGATAGACATAAATTTACCGCAAAAAAAAATTTAGATCCCGCTAAAACACACAATTTATGTTTTAAACATTCTTCCTGTAGATGTGCGTTTTTGAGATATTTCTAATGGTTAATGGTTCCAACTTTAAAATCTTAAACGTTTCTCATTGTAAACAGCTTGGCCATACAAACAAAGGCCCTTCACTCACGTGGCAACCAGTTTTTAAAAGATTTGACTGTCACTTTAAGCATTTCTGCTAATTTTTTCTCGATTAGCATGAAAGCTTTTTAACAATAATTTGTTGCACCGATGTGGAGAAAGTTATGTGAATGGAACACATCAGATTTTTTAAGAATAGTTTGTTTGCCGAACATATAGAGAAAGTCATGTAAATGGAACACGCCAGGTTTTTGGACGTGCTTTTGCCCGACCGGCAAACATATAGAGTAACACTCAACTGAGTCCTATTTTAACACCCTATCAATAGAATGGAGCAATGATGTCCTTATTTTTGCATTTTTTTTTTTTTTTTTTTTGCGTCGAAAGAAACAGGTTGCCATTTATTGGAAATTCCCGTTGCAGTCGTTCATTTCTCCATAATACTTCAATCAGTTACGAAATTTCAATGCATGATGTGATTACTAAAAACAGTTATTAGTATTCCAGAAATTAAACATAGACTACCAAGACATTAAATACTGACTTTGCTGATAGTCATTATGATCACGAACGAAGTGATTGGCCACAAAAACTCTTGAACGGCGAACTTAACAACAAAGAAAAAGAATCTGTTCCATTCAATTATTTTCTCAACAAGTTATGCACAGATTATTTTTCCATCTAGTTCATGCTAATCGAGATAAACATTAGCAGAAATGGTCTTATTTAGTACGTTTTAATTAGGAAGGAGATAAGGGAATTCACTAAACTAAAGCTGTAGTCAAATCTTGTACAAACTGTGGTTATGTGATTGACATTCAAATTCGGTTCTCTTTATATCACTAGCAGTAAAGCAAAAGAAAACCGGATGACGACTCCCTAGAACAGAAAATTGTAAGTATTTTATAATGAAACTAATGCCAACAAGAAATATGTTGGAAATGGTAAGCTCTAAAGAAAAGGTACATGACAACTTGAGTGTTTTAACAAAATATATATGTTTATATGCAGTGTGTCTTTGTCAATTTCTTACGCTTTACCGGATATGCAAAAGTCATGCAGAATGAGGAGGCTTCACAGGCTATTACTTCCACAAGGTTTAGATTTTTTTAGTTTTGTAAATATCTTTAATACATGGTACTTTAATCAAAATGGAGCCATTTTATGAGAAAATAATAAAATCAACAAAATTTTCCATAGAAAGGGTAGTTTGGACTGGAGCAATTTTTCCTAAAATTTTCGTGTCGCTTTCTTGAAAAACAAACTTAAATACCACGTTTGGTATTTAATGGACTTTTCGTTTTACTTAAGCTGCCTACAAATACACACACACACAAAACTTTTTCTAATCATGATCTTTTCGACTTCAGCAGACCTCACAACATGTAAATCTCGGTATAGAATTTTGAGTGGAGCACACTGTCTTCTCTGTTAATATTTACGTATATAATACCTGGTAGAGAAAGTAATAAAAGTGCTGGAAAGTGGTGTGAAGATGCGAAAAAAAGAATCAACCAAAAATTCATTTATTACGAAAAACTTCCCATGATGCAGCATCCATAAAACTTGCTACGAATTAAATTTGTTATTATACAACCATGTTATTTTTAATTTTCTACCAACAACTATGTACGTACAAAGTAGGTAGAGAAGGTATGGTATTCCAAAATTTGATACTGAAATTTCAACGGCTGCATTCAGAGAAGCAGTTTCAGAAAGAAAAAAAAAAAAGTCTGTATATTTTCTCTCTTTCGGTGTGTGCGTGTGCGTGGACAGCATTACTCTTAAACTAAAGTGGGTTAAGAACCAAAATTGGAATTTATGTTCAACATCCTCCAAGGACGTGACACGAGTAATGAGGAAAATCCCCCCAACCACTATTTACATGAAACATTCATTTTTCGACATTTCTAACTAACGGTTTGGTTAAATTGCGGAATATCACTGCAAATAAAACTTATATCCAATAATTTCTTGGGAAAATAGCATCTCAATTTATTTTCATTTTGAATGAATGTTTTGTAGCTAATGAGATAAATAAAAACTTATAACTCCATGGCACGACAGCTCACGGGGAACCTTGGCCTACCGCCCGGCCGCTGCGTCCCCCATCTCGGTCCACTACAGACGTCATGGATGGGGTGCAGTATTGGAGGGTGAGACGTGGTCAGCGCCTCGTGTCCCTCCCGGCCGGTTAATGCGGTCCTCATGGCCTGGAGCCGCTACTTCTCCATCAAGTAGCTCCTCAATTGGCCCCCCAGGGACCTTACGAGGCTGAGTGCACCCCGGGCCAGGTCTCCCAGCGGGGGAAAAATCCCCACGCCGGTACTGGGGATCGAACCCAGGTCTCCCGCTTGGTAAGCAGCTGCGCTACTACCGCGCTAAGGAGACGACCAAATAAAAGCTTACTGTATATAAAATGTAGATTTGGTTAAAACACACATTTATGTCATACTACGGTATTTTTAGTTAAAAATGTCCGTGATACCCCTGTAATTGATTTCAATTTTAAAATACCTAAATGTTTTCTCAAACCGGAAGCCGTCGTCCGTTTCATCTTTCCTTTGTTATAATCCTGACCAAGGGAATCAATCTCAATCGCACAGCCACAGATTTTAAAATATTTGACGGTCCTTTAGCCTGGTGTAGTCCATTATTTCCCTTCCACTGATAAAGAACTAAGATATACGAGCATTTCTGGTAATGATTATCTTGATTAGACTTTTTTTTGTTTTGTTTTTCACTTTCTCTACACCTGCTATGTACTTAGGGTATAGAGAAGGTATTGTAATGCTCCCAAAAATCCGATACCGAGATTTCACCGGAAATATATCTTTTGGGTCCCTCTGAATAAAATAAAAGCATTTTTGGGAAAAGATCCGTGAGTGTGCGTGTGCGCATAACTCAAAAACGAAAGGCCTTAAATACCAAACTTGGTATTTAAGTTCAATATCCTCCAAGGATGTGACACGAATATATGCAAGAAAATCCCCCTACCCCAACTACACTTTACATGGAAAAATGTTCCAAAATTTTGATTTTCTCAAAAATGGCTCTAAAGATTTTGATTAAAATATCGTATATTAGAGATATTTACCTGACAAATAAAATGTATATTTTGAATTTTCTGGGAATAGCCTCTGAAGACTACTTTATTCTAGATGAATTTTGCGGAATTTTGTATAAGTGGCAAACCTAACAAAAAATAGAGTTCGTTAAAAGACAACTTATGTTATATGGTACATTTTTTCACGGAGTGGATCGTTTTTAAATATTCCTTGTTATTGGTTTCAGCTTTAAAAAACTTACACTTTTCTCATACGGGAATTTGACAACTCCTGTCCATAGAAACAAAGGAACTTCAGTCACATAGCAACCAGCTTTTTGACTAATACTTTAGCCTATGCTACTCCCTTATTTCCGTTTTACTTGCCTGGAAGCAAGTAATAAGACTATTTGTGATATTTTTTTCTTGATCAGCATGAAGTAAAAAGAAGTATAAGTTTTTTAACAATAATTTGCTGTAGAGATGCAGAGAAAGTCTTTTTAATGGAACACATCAAAATTTTATTGTAAGGATAGTTTGTAGAGCATATAGGGAAAATCTGTGAAAGGAATACACTGGATTCTTTAGTCATTTGAACTTCGCTGCATGAAAAGAATTTATTCTTTATTTTATATCATAAATACTCTTAAAATCCAAGCCGAGGTAGGCAACTAAAAGTGGCAATATTTGCAGTTCGCAATAAGCTTCCTGGAGGGAATGGCACTGTATCTCCTTGTCAAGCCGTGCGGTCGACTTGGCATTCCGAGCTCTGACAGCCGCAAGCGTCTCTCTCAATGCCACCTCGTTATCTTCTTGAACAGCGCTATGTTACGCAAAAACTTGAGAGACCGTCACGAATAATCAGTAAGGCGATAAATTTGGGATATCAAGTCTCCTCGCAGCTTTCTATAGCTACCACAAGATGATCAATAACCTCACATTACCAGTGTGTGCATCCTGTGAGAGAAAAACAGTGTTGAGCTTTTCCACCATGAATATAAGAATGTGTTATAGCGGACAGGTGATTAACACTTTCTGTACTACTAACATATAGTAACAGAAACTAAAAATTCCCAAAAATTCTATAGACACACTTCAGAAATACAGTGCTTTCGTTTTATGCCAAGGCCTCAGATCACGCGAATGCGTGCTCCAAACACTGTCTACTACACTGGGAGTTTTCCTTTTCGCAATCCCTACGTTACTTACTCACGAGCAATACCCGGATTTATATGTAAAAACATTTTTTGTTTTTGTTTTCCTAAGAAGTACATTCCTAAAACAAAGTTTATTATCCCGATCGAAATTCAACAAGCACTAATTCAAGATATTATGTCACATAAAAACATATATTTTACACAAAAAATTATGTAAATAAATATTTCAGAAATGTTTGTAATAAATCCATACTTTGTATACTTTTCCGTAACATTTAAATATTTCTGTTATTTTAGTAGCTGCGTTAGCATATAACTATTGCAACATCTAATTCAGAGACAACTCAATATTATTGTCTCAAAACACTCCTCACCCGTCCGTCATAAGTTCTATTTCCTTTCACACGGTAAAAACAGCGAGAAACAACCGTAATAAACTCTGTCCACATCATCCCCGATGTGTAATTGTAAGTTCGTAAGTGCGTATCTATTTCTGTGAGAGTCGGGGTCCAATTTAAGTAGTGGACGTTTGTGATCTTAGATCTGTGAGTTATTTTAAACATGCCGAAGGTGATATCAAGATGCGTAAACGTTTTCAGAAATAGGTATTGGTATTATTTTGCCAACCTTGTGCGAAATGTGTAAATGCAGATCAACGACCGCAGATAATACATTTGTCTGGAAATAAACATTCGCAGCTTCCTCCCGCGTTTCATCGCGGCAAGTTCTTATAGGATAACCTACTTCGTCTACATCTAACGTTAAAATAAATTTACAGTATTATTCAGTGTTATGTGAAGTACTTTTTTCGGCCTATATACCCCTTTATAAGGTAAACCATCCCAAATTCAAAGAGTTTCTTACCAGATACATGAAAACATTCCTGATGAATCAACTCTTCGCAAAAATTATGTTGCGAAGTGCTATGATGAAATATTACAACACATTACGTCGGTACATGAAAACAAGATGATGTAGGTGACAATTGACAAAACTAGCGATTCAGCTGGTGCTAGAAAGTGGGAAATATTTTGAAGGTATGTTGCTACAGAATGATGAAAAAATTTCCAAACACTTAAAATAGAATCTCACTTAGGGCGAGCTACACGGATAAGGTATTTCTCGGTGTTTTCCCTTTTCGAGATACCAAAATCTCGAATTACTTAAGCTCTATGGACCCCGAGTGATTGAGCTAATCAAAAACAAAACTTCCAAAACTTATTCTTTTCTGTACTTCATGCTAAACATAGAAACAAACATAGAATAAATGGTTTTATTACTTAGTTCGTTATACATAGAATAGAAATAAGGGGATGCACTAGGTTAGAGTGGTAGCCAAATCTTTTAAAAGCTGGTCGCTATGTCTTAGAATGACAAGGGTCCAAAAATCGAATAACGACTTCCCTATTAGCTAAGTTTTAATAATTGGGGATTTAAAAACTAATAACATGTACATCTCGGAAATAGCGCCAAAAACTATATATGTCATGGGTTGTGTGTTCGAGATATTTATTTGTGATAGTTTATAGTTATGTAAAAGTCATTCACAATGAAGGGAACTTCAGGGTTATTCTCAAGAAATGCCTTCTCTATACGTTATGTATATATAGTATGTGTAGAGAAAGTAAAAAAGTGAAGACATGAACAACCTTGACATTGGAATTACTGGCCGTACCGTGGCCGAGTGGTTACGCCATTCGCCTCTCACCTAGACGGCCCGGGTTCGACCCCAAGTGACCGCATGCGATATTTGTGGTGAACAAAGCGGAGCAGGGGCAGGTTTTCTCCGTCATTGCATTCCACCGGTGCTCCATCTTCATTTCAGGTATCACCAGTGTCCTCTCCTATGGTGCCACAAGTAGCACAAGCGGGCGTTAAACCACTACAGAAAAGAACAAGAAATGATACAGACACAAAGTCATGGGCCTTTTTATAAAAATACTTTTTGGATTCAGAGCGAAACCTGATTGTCATGTTTTTTGGATGGATTGTCTCCTATGCACATTGTGCATTCGTGCTAGAGAAAGTAAAAGTTCAATATCATAGCCAAGATTTGAACCACGGATCTGCCGGTCTCCGTGCTAAGCTACCGCAGCAACATGTCAGCACGGCATAAAAAGCATTAACATTTTTTCCGGTAAAACAGAATCAAATCTCGTAATTCAGATAATAGACTCAAATGCAAACTTTCAATGTGTACCGGGCTTTATAGATAACCGTTATAATATAACCAGGTGAAAGCTGGTTGGTTCAAATTCCGACTGTGGCATTGACAGTAGTTTTCAGCCCACTCAAATAGCTTCCATAACTCACGCTGGAAAATTGAAAAATAGATGTTAAACAGAATATTATTCTAGTCCTCGTTAACTGAAATGAATTAAAGCATCTTCATATTACCTTTAATAGGATTTTTAAATTCAAAATTAGTTGTAAAAAAATGTAAATGGCGTGTTATGTATGGACGCTCTTTAACTGCTGCGGTTCTCAGCGTCCCATTATAAATTGGACGTGAAAACCGCTTAAGTTTGCTAAGAGGTCTCTCTATCAGGCTTTAGGTTCTTTTACGTACCGCAAATCTATGACACGGGACCAACGGCTTTACTTTCCCTTCCGAAGGAAGCCATGCTGAGGATTTTTACGCCCGAAAAAATCCAATGTCCTCCACCTGGTTTGAGCCCGCGACCTTGGGTATATGAAGTTAGCATGGTAGCCATTACACCACGGAGGGCGACAAATCATAGAGCCCTGAGGGACCATGAAATAAAACCCTAGGTCTCCCCAGTGTCCCTTCCACGTACCTGCTCTTGTAGACGTTTACTCGTCAACACGACCACAACAAACTGTATATAGTGAAGGTAGATGTGATGTAATTTAATAATGAAAATGTAAAACTCCAAAATCTGAAATCACTTCAATAAGTTTTTGGTAAAGAATTACTTCAAGATGACAACGAAGTTGCCATGGTGGCTCAGTGGCAGGGCAACCGGCTAGAGATCGGGAGATCAGTGTTTCAAATCTCAGCTATGGCATTGAATTTTTCAGTTTGACTCTTGCCTATCCAACTCCTGTCCTGCACACGGCTTTCTGTGAGAAAACAAATAAAATTATCACTATTGTCCATAATAGTTGGCTATACTATGAATCCTGGCTCTTAAGGTACTTACTTAAGTCGCCATTGGGGTTGTCATCTCAAAATAGTTTGCGATCACCTTGGGAAACATGCCAGTCAGTTGATAAGTTCAATGCTATGCCGGCATTTTGCCATGATAGCTCAGTGGAAACGCAACCGACTAGAGACCGGAAGATATGTGGTTAAAATCCCGGCTATGGCATTGCATTTTTCAGTATGATTCTGCCTATCCAACTAAGTTGTTTGTTTACTGCGTGCTACACGGTTTCGCCATATGAAATATATCAGACGATATTTCCACTCTTCACTTCCAAATAATTACATCTGTGGTGCCATCAAGTTTCACAAACTTCAGAATGTTTTGAAAGTAAAATGGCTCATCTGTACACAACATTCAGGACTTAGGAGAGCACCATAAGCTAGCCCCAACATGAACAACGCCTGTCATCACAGTGCTATGTATAATACTAAATGAAATGGCGTGTTATTTATGGACGCTCTTTAACTACTGTGGCTCTCAGCGTCCCATTCTATATTGGGCGTCAAAGACCGCTTATTTTGCATGAGGCCTCTCTATCAGGCTTGAGGTTCTCTTACGTGCAGTAAATCTACGACACGGAGCCAACGGCTTTACTTCCCTTCCGAAGGAAGCCATGCTAAGGATTTTTACACCCAAAAAATAGGGTCCTCCGCCGGGTTAGAACCCGGCGTCCTTAGGTATACCTATGAAGTTAGCATGGTAACCAGTACACCACGGAGGGCGACTAAAAACATACTGACAAAACTCTTCACATAAACTTGTGACTAAATTATTAGATTATTTAGTATTGTTCTGTAAAACTGGAGACATAACACATAAGCTTCACAAAGTGGATTTGTATAATACAAAAGTATACGTCTTCATGCTCAACGTCATACATTTTAAATCTTTTAAACTTGAAGCACCTTCTTCTGTTATTTAAATAATGTTTGTACTTTGAAAAGCTTCTCTCCATAGGGGGCAAACATAAAATGTTCCAGATGATGTGTGATAAGTGTTATTTCATGATGGATTTGTTTCGTAATCGTCTTACCCTCCCCGTGATTGTAGCACTCACAACCCCCTAGGACTTGCAAGGCAATGCCTGACAGGGAGCCTACGGCACGAAATCACAGAATGGAGAACCTGTTACGACGAGTTGGCCCTTAGCCAGGCGTGAACATGAAGTTGATGATATGAAATGCAAACTAAATTTTTTATTGGAAAGGTGTTAATGGAAAAAATGGTGGAATGAGTGACGGGGGAAACCGGATGATGCTGCTTCTTCCACCACGAATCCCACATGTGGGCGCCTAGATGTGAGGCGAGCGGTCTAACCACTCTCCCACGGCGCCACCTGATGGATTTGTAATGATCGTAAATATTTACAGTCTTCAAATCCCTGGATTTTTTTCATGGACGGTTTTCATTTTCATAGCAAGCAGTTGCTCTATGTTTCATTTGGGCTTGTTCTTATCGAGTTAAGCATTTTATAACCTAACTTTTCTACACATATTATTGTTTTACACAAGTCTAAAAAATTGTTTAAATGAACAGAAAATCTTCATGTAATGTGGGACTGCGGCTCGTATTGCAAAACCACGATATAAGAATTTCGAAAAATACTGTCAAGATACGCATAATATAGAACTGCATTTGATGACGAATTTTAACAAGCTGAGAAGGTAATTATGGCATTTAGGAGCCATTTCTGTTTGCAGCTTCCAAAAATATATTTTGTGTTTGCATTAAAACTATCTACAACAATGTAACTGTTGCAATTGCCTCGGCTACACACGGAAGCACTGCCTCGACACACGCCAGCCTGCTAATAATGGCAGCCTCCAGCGTTTGTGCTGCCCCGAGTATATTGTTGACGAATGACGTAGTGGTATTATGTCGCGTCGCAAAAAATTGGCATTTCTTTAAGAGGTCCTAAAAGTCCTTGCTCTGCATATTATATATTAATTCTATACATTACAGAGGATCTGAAGAAAGGTTCTGAGAACTATGTTTTAGAACAAGACATTTGATTATTTTCTAATCCTTTACAATTGGAATTGTTTTGTATAATACACTATCGCTCCGGATTAAACAATGACAATTGTCTCAATATTATTATCGGTGAGAAATTTCCATGTGATTGACACTTGTGGGGTGTGTCGTCTGCTGGCAGGAGTTCGTCAGGTTGCTGACCAATCATAGTGTAAGAATACATAACCGTCAGAGGCGTTGCAATACCTACGTGGCTCAGTGGAAATTTACGCGCGCGTATTGATCAATGGTTTGCAATCTGATTATTTGATTTCATTCTGTGAAAAGTTCGGTAATATTATACGTAGTGATTCCGTAAGGATTTACATTTATTAAATATTTTATATATCGCGGACATTGCTCTTGTTCGCATCCCAGAAGTACCATAAGTGACACTGTGGTTTGAAAATGTGTTACATCCGTGATAAGTTGGTTACTTTAGCTGAAATAATAAAACTTTTCCGTTTAGTGAAATACAGGACCCAATGTGGAAAGGAATAGATGAGCTAACTAGTGAGAAATGGGAAAAATAGTTCAACATACGAGAGCTACGTATGGAGAGGAAGCAGTGGAATGTGTGTCGCTGCAGACGGACAGCGACTAAATGTGGCAACAGCGTACCGAGACGGCCACGTGTCAGCAGAATGTCAATCACAGGATAATTTTTCACCGATAATAGTCTCTCTATGAATGCTATCCAACCTAACATAGATAATAATCACGAAAAGATATCAGCTACCTACTATGTGCCCTTCATCAGTACACAGCGTTAAACTTGATTTACACAGTATTATGTTAGTTGCAGTAAAAATGTAATTTTATTTATGGGCGCTCTTTAACTGCTACTCTCAACGTCCCATTCTATATGGGGCCTGAAAGACCGTTTGTTACGAGGTCTTTATCAGGCTTGAGGTTTCTTACATGCCATAAATCTATAACACGGAACTAATGCCTTTACTTCCCTTCCGCAGGAAGCCACGCTACGGACTTTTACCCCGCAAAAATCTATGGCATTTCTCAGGGTTTGAACCCGCGACCTTGGAAACCAGAGGCTAGCATGTTAGCCCTAGACCACGAAGAACGACGTTAGATGCAGTAGGTAGAAATTGTGACGAGTAAAACAACAGGTTCTAGTGCAATGCAAAGAGGAAAGAGAATGGAGTCATACCATCCCTTTCGAAGTATGAATGAATGAATGAATAAGTGTATTTATTAACATAGCAATATCATACATAGAATTTGAACAGTCGCACGGGTCTACAGACCGTACGTGCTTTTGTAATACACATTACAAGCAATATTAAAACAACAACCACAACATAGAATTAAAAGAGTAAACACGAAAATAAAAAGACAAAGGAAATACACAGTCAAAAGCAATATTAAACAGCAATAAAAATTAAGAGTGAATCCGAAAATAAAGATACAAAGATATTCAAATATAACAATTTAAATTTACAGCACAGAGTAAACCTTCATAAATGCACCCTCTTATAATAGATAATTACACTTAAAAGACATATATACACATAATATATACAACCCTAGCATAACAGTGACCTAAGTATGATATAATATACATGTATATAGAACATTGTAGTCACTTTTGTTTAGTTGATCTTATTCCCCCCCCCCTTCTCTATTGGCAGCCTCCTCAGATCTCAGCTGTCTTGCCTTAAGTATAAATTTACCTAGCCCGTCCATGTTTTCCGTGACTGCCAGTAGCGTCCAACATGCTTCTATCCCTACATTCGCAGTGGTAAAAAATCGCGGCAAATATTTTTCCCGCCATTCCTCCGTACCCCTACATCTTGCCAAGATGTGAGTCCACGACTCTTCCTCCTCGCAAATGGGACATATTCTTATACCATTCTCGTCAGAAGTTTTCGTGCTCCTCCATGCTCCTAGTCTAATCCACGCGAGCCCCTCTCTAATGAGTTTGGTACCTGTTTTGATGTATTGCTCCATACCCCACTCCGATTTCAGCCCAGACTGTACTTCTAATGACACCTTCTCTGTGCATTGCGCAATTATTTGCTGTCTGTCTATATCACAGAGACGTTTCTTAATTTTTCTCCAAATACTTCGCCTGTTTTCCTGCCCCGCCATCCAAATGTCTCCCATCCCAATGGTTTCCAACCCTTTCTTTAATTTTGATGCCCACGTCAAATTACCTTCCATTCGCAACTGTTCACGGTAGCAGACTGCCCTAATTAGAGATTGGTTTCCGTGAACGATTCTCATCCAATATTTAACTGCTCTGATTTTGCACTCTATCGTTTCACTATGTACCCCGAATTCCCTCATTATTCCGCAGTTTGCCGTACCCCTCCCTACACCCAGAATTCCTTTCAAAAATTGGGTCCTCACTTGATCCAGATTCCCTGTTTGTTCCCACCCCCATATTTCTCCTCCGTATGTCATCGTGGATCTAACTGTCGCTCCGTATACAGTTTCCATTAAGGTTATGGAGATATTCGGAATTCTGCAGCGTATCCGGAGAGCTTCCGCCGCTTTCACCCTTGCCTTGTGTTTCGTAATGTCAATGTGTTTTGTCCATTTTCCGTTCATTGTAAATGTGAGTCCTAAGTACACAAAGGATTTAACATTGTCCAATATCTGTCCTGCATATGTCCAAGTCTCCTCCCTGCTATAAACACAACCCTTTTTGAAAGTCATTGCCTTAGTCTTATTCACATTAACTGTAAGTAGCCATTCATCGCAATAGTTCTTAAGTTTGTCCAGTCCTCGTTGCAATCCGTTTACTGTCGTAGAGCACAATACTAAATCGTCTGCGTATAAAAGTGTTGGGATCTGCAAATCCGCTACTACTGGTGCTTGAATATTCTCTGCTATCATTGTATCAGTAATATCATCCACAAAGAGATTAAATAGCAAGGGAGATAAAATACAACCCTGCCTCACTCCCCTATAGCTTCGGCAGCTCTCGGACACTCTGTTTCTGTCGTACTTCACACAGAATTGGACATTTTGATACATTGCCTGCAATGCTCTAACCATTTTACTTGATAACCCCTTTCTGCCTAGTTTGTACCATAATGCATTTCGATTGATAGAGTCAAATGCCTTCTTAAAGTCCACAAAAGCACAATGAAGCTTTCCCCGCTTAACTAACAGTTGCTTCGCCCTTAAAGTGTCTAATATAAACGCGGCATCTATGGTACTGTGTCCTTCTCTGAAACCCATTTGAAATTTTGAAAGTTTGCCAAATTTAGATTCCCAGTCCTTTATCCGGTTATATAACACTCTACAATAAATTTTCTCCATAATTGGCAACAGAGTAACCCCCCTATAGTTATCCGGATTTCCAATAGTTCCCTTCCCTTTATAAATGGGATGAATAATGCCCTCTCCCCAGCAGGTAGGGTAATTCCCCTCAATAAACAATCTGTTACATATCTGGAGCATACTCCTACCAAACTCATTAACATTGGCTGCGGCTTTAAAAACTTCCGGGGGAAGCCCATCCAACCCTGGAGCTTTGCCTCCCTTCAGACTCCTTAGCGCCTGTGCTATTTCTCGTGCTGATATTTCCTCGTCCAGTATTGGGATCTCAAAATTTCCCAAAATTTGCACTTCCTTTATAAAAATTCCTTCCCTTTCACCTTTCCCGAATATTCCCATAAAATGCATTGCCCATTTTCTGGGAGAAATTTCGTTGGGCACCTGACGGTTGCCTCTTAAATGTTTTACTACTTGCCACATCTCAGCGTTATCCCCCCGCGTTAAAATATTACTAATTTTCTGAGTAATTTTGTCTTGCCACGTAGTTCTCTTTTCCCGTAAGAGCTGTTTGTACTCCCTTCGCTTTTTTGTAAACATTTTCCTAATGTCATCTCCCCCCTCCCTTCTGAATTTTGACAGAGCCTCCTCTGCTTGTTTCTTTACAGTTCTGCATTGCTGGTCATACCAACCATTGAATCGTTTTACCTTACCATGCATTTGGACTTTCATTGTCCCCGCAGCCGTTGCTATTATATGAGTTAGTTCCTCCGCTGTGTCTGCGTTTCTTTCCCCTAATCTTCTTTCTAATTTATCAACAAATACTTCTTTTTCTATCGGTTTCCATATAAATTTACTAATGGATCTCCCTTCGTCCCCCTGCCCCTCTTCAGGTGCATGCGCCACCATGGCCGTCTCTATATTCAGTTCCAATACAACCGGACAGTGATGTGACTCGATACGATCCCCCACCCAAAAATTTCTAATTCTGCCAATTAAACCCTGACTTATTAAAATAAAATCTATTACACTACCCCCATTTTCATTTATGAAAGTGAGTTCTCCCTCTCGATCCTCACCGTACTTGCCATTCATTATTTCTAAAGAGAAGGCATCGCAGAAAGCAAGTAATTGTCTGCCCTCCCCATTAATAAAACTATCCTTGCTCTTTCGTTGACCTTCGCGGAATTCCTCCCCCCATTGATGACCCCCCGTTAGAGAAATATTCTCCCCTCCTAACCTCGCATTAAAATCTCCTAAGAGAATTAATTCAGTTCCTGGAAACTTTTCCTGTAGCTGCACTAACGTTTCAGTTAAGTCACTGAAGAAATTCCTGTTTGCATACTTGGACGTTGCTGGCTGGTTGTATAATCCTATAACTATTATTTGTACTCCCCCCTGTGCCAAAGATACAGCAATCACCCCTTCCAAACTGATTTCTAATTTAGTTATCTCAGCTTCCAGCTCAGACCTGAATGAAACTGATACCCCTCCTGGCCACCTTCCCCTCCTTCCCCGTGTCTCCCTTCCCCTACTAAAACTATGGAAATTAGCAAGTGTTACATTTTCTCCGTTTTTCAACCAAGTTTCTGTTAAACATACAACGTCAAAATCACTAAGGAAATACAAGAAATTCTCGCTACCCAACCTTTTTTTGAAGCCTTCGATGTTCCATGTGACAATCCTCAGAGAAGGGGTTGGGTCCTATTGTTTCCTTGCTGATGGTCTTCCTACAGCTTGGCTGACCCTTTGTCGAGCTGTTGTTAGCCTAAGGGCACGGAGGGGCGTTGTTTTTGGTTTTTCCGGCGAAGACTGTCTCACCCTCCTCTCCTCTTTGCCCCTCCCTGTCGACATAACTTGAGGCACCTGATGTTCTGCTGAGGGACCTGCTACCTGCTGGGCTGATGCGCTGGCTACCTGCTCTAGCTGCCCTGTCCTGGGTTCGGTTTCCGCACTACTTCTAGGCTGTTCCATACGCTCCAGCTCCTGTCGGTTCCAGACTCGTCCGTTAATGAAGAGCTTGTCATAGCGCAATACGGCATGACAGCCCTGCCTCCTGGCCTCGAACATGTGTCCCTTTAAAAATTCTCTCTCTTCTCTTACACGCTGGCTAAAGTCCTCGCTAATGCTTATTCCCGTTCCCCGTAAATAACGAGCATCTCGAAGGATGGCCACTTTGAGTTTATAATGGGCCAGTTTACACACAATAGGTCGCCTTACATTGCCACGTCGACCTACACGATGGGCTCTCTCCACATCAAACTCGCGGAGTTCGATTCCTATTTGTGAGATGACCCTCTTCACTATTTCCTCCGTCATCTCCCAACTCTCTCCCGCTTCTTCCGTCACACCATATACCACAATATTATTTCTACGAGATTGGTTCTCTAAATAATCCATTTTCTCTTCCAGAGCACGCATTCGAACTGTCACATTCTCCACGGCACTTTCCAGCGATTTTAGGCTGCACTTTTCAAATCCTACACGCATTTCTTGCCTCAACTGTTCAATGAGATCTCGTACGCTTTCCATTGTCGAACTTCTTCCAGGTAGCTACGAGCAAGACACTAAACACGACCGTTCTCTTTCACACTCGGACTGCAACTTGCCCTTTCGAAGTAGATCCCCTTAGACTGTTTGGTACAAGGGACAGTTTTCTGGCACTTGAAACTAATTGATCATAAAAGCATTAATACTTCATAAACAGACAACTCAATAACCTGTCAAGTTTCATTTGTGTTTTGTTCTTCATATGAGGCAAAAGTCTTAAAGGCCTAATCAAAAAAAAAAAAAAAAACTATAAGCTTTTAGTTCTGAGTGGCTGTATTTATTTAAAGAAACTTTCTAATATCCCTATAATCTAAGGAAAAGAGATAGATAATGTACTGCTTAGCAGAACATAACCTTCAATTAGAAATGTTCAATATTTAATTGCTTTAATTTGTTTAAATTTAGTACACTTTGAAAACAGGATTTACACCAGGTGATTTATCTTGTAGATTAATCAGTATACATTTATTTTTCCAGTTTTATTTCAGAATAGGTGGTTGGCATTGCCTTCTAGTTGAACTTCATAATAGTAGAGCATAACCTAGATTTACTAGAATCTAGGCGTCCTCACTACCAAAAAAAGGAGCAGCGTTCTGCAAGCTATACGAAAGTTCCCACAGAAATGCAGCTGCTTCCGATACGCAGATGGTTGTTTTGAGTCAGCAATGCAATTGTCACCCTATGGCATAGGACAAAATAAATTAGTTGCTTTGAGCGATACAATTAATCATTCTGAGTGTAATACACCAATTTAAGTCTAGGTTTCGTTCTCGGCCACAGGAATGGGTTAGAAGGCCATGAAGCTCTCCATGATGACGGTAGGAAATAACTGGTTTTTCAATCGCGAAGAAAGACAAATTCTCTAACTACACTATTTTAATTTCGGTTATTATGTGAGCGTATAACAAGTCTTATTATAATAAAAAGGAAAATAAAATACCTGTGTTCTTAATTATTTTAAAACGTTGTGCTAAAAGAGCAATTCCAAAATCATGGGGTAACTTAAGAACTAGACTAAGAATTTCATAGATCCTTTGACGAAGGAATTATTTCAATACTCTAGATATTTCAAAACAGAAATTATGCAAATGTAGATAAAATTGCAATAGAAGTTTTTGAATACACCCTTATGAATTTCCAAATTACCTAAAATTATTGCAAATCCCTCTATACCATATTCAACATTAAATCAAGAAACCATTTAGAATCCCATTTGATTAAAAATTATGCTTTCTCATAGAAGAACAGTAATTATAACTACTGCAATAAAATAAAAGATTGAACCTATTGATTATACAAAAGATTGATCGACATCAACCATTGGTAATGAGGGTGCCTAAAGCAAAATGACGGACAACACAATAACAGATTGGGATATCACAAAGAATAAAAACAAAGGAAAGTGTCAGGGTCACGGAGTAAAGCACTGAAGGTGTGAATTGCTGTAGCCATCGAGTTAGCTCTTCCGCTTTCCCTGCTAAGCATGCACGCCACTATGTATAAATCACTGTCAAATCGACGACATGCCAGCCAGAGTGGGTTATAGCTTAAGATAGAGAGGTATGGGATCGAAACTTTGTCCAAGTAAAAGACTTTAGAGGGTCCGGCACCTCCACTTGATTTTGAGACGAGTATTACATTCCTGTGTCAGGAACCGAAAAACTGAAAATAAGTTAGTTATCATTTAATAGTTTATTACATTAAATAGAATTAATATAATAGAAAAAAATGAGAATAGTAAAAATCAATTTAAGGGTATTATTTGTGGGATAAAGAGGTATATGGTTTGGAGCTTTGCTCAGATTTATAGGACATGTTAATAGAGAGAGCATTGTCAATAATAAGTGGGTGGGAATTGAATGCGTCTTTTAACAATGATTGGCAGTATGCAAGTTTACTAATAGGATAGAACAGAAAGTAATCAAGAAGTGAATAAAACAAATAAAAAATGCCTCAAGGCAAGTCTACAGCCTTAACTACAACAAAACAACTGTATCAACACGTTGAACTAAACAGGTTGGCTATTAACACGCGTATTCACTGACCAATAAGTTTATGTAACATGTTATTCAACACGTTTTGACTAATTTTTTTTCCCTTCCGGCAGTTACGGCTTACCAGTTATGCGAGTCATCCGAAATGAGTTCTTCAGAGATTATTTCCAGAAAATTTAAGATAAAATTTTATTTGTCATGTAATATATTTAATGCAGGGTATTTTAAACAAAATATTTAGAGTCATTATTGAGAAAATCAAAATATTCAAAAAAAAATTCCATGCAGAAGATAGTTTGGGTTGTGGGAGCTTTTATTGCAAATCTTTGTGTCGCATCTTTGGAAGATACTAGATTTAAATATTAAGTTTGGCGTTTTATATACTTTTGTTTTTGAGTTATCGTGTTCACAGTCACGGGGACACTTACACCCCCACTTACACACATATTACACGTGCCTTTCTGGATAGGGGCACCCTAAAATGTATATTCGGTGAAATCTCGGTATCGAATTTTTGGGTGGAGTTCAATGCTATCTCTACCAATGTACTAAGTAAACAAAGTAAATATCACTTCTGCAAACCGGTAGAATGAAAGCTATGAGCATATAAGATACAAAAGAGTAATGTTCGAAACGTTGAAGAAAACTGAGTTGCACTGATATATTAAAAACTTCTACACATAAATGTCTAATAACTCAAAGATATTTCGCCACAATGACCATTCCTGTTGTCAATGGTAATTACACAACTTTGAAAATTCATGTTATTTAGGTATCTACGTGAACCAATATCCAAACAAAGCTTTTCCTCTTCTGAGAATGTCATCTTAGGAACTTTTAAGGTAAAACAATTACACAACAGGACATATAGACAACATTGATTGTATTATTCAGTTTATCACCCAGTGAACATAGTACAGAATAAATACATTTAATGATATTTTGGGATGTAAATTTCCTAGAGATTAGATTGACATTACGACAATTTACATTTCACAGCAGCAAACTCTGTCCAATACAGAAAATTATAATTATGGGATTCTGCTAGGCAATAATTTCTTTCAAATTATCCTTATTTGAATAGTACTAACGATCCCGGTAGCCGTGGTCGTTGGCATGTTAAGCATTTACATTTTTCTGTGAAAGGACATTGATGTTTTATGCTGTGTTTCTGTGCTTATAATCTGTCTGAATAATTATACACGAATACTGAGGATTGCCCACAAAACCATGAAAGACATTTACAGCGCATATGCATATAAAGTTACAAAAATAAACACAATGAACCAAAATGTATGCAATAGACATTAAATAAATGGGGAAAATAAACAAAAATACCTATTCATTATAAAAATGAGTATATAAATGACTGACTCTATAATTACGCTCGTAAATTACAAAAAGAACACTGGGAAGGAGAGATAACCTGGCATGATGTAAAACAGACGCTCTACATTTCTCCTTTGTTTTCCAATGGAAAGACGTAAATATTTCTGAATCTTATATACCTTAATTTATATTAAGGAATCTTCATAGATGACGTATCATTATTTTGGCATTATTTGCGTCAATGAATCCAAAAAATTTACGACACTTTAGTCAAGCTACTTTAGTCTAAGGCCGGTGAAACCGAGGACTACTCTTGCACGAATAAAATAGAATGCTATCCAAACACGTGTGTGCATTCTTATATCTTGGTAATGGAGGTTCTTGATGTACGAGCGATTGAGCATTTATGATGCAATCCTCTTCTGAAAGCTTTCACCACAAGGGAAATCAACATGCTGTCCAATGCTACGCACTATGCATTTCAGAGGAACTTGACGGGGATGTGACGTGGTGATTAACTCTTCCCATACCTTCTTCATCTCTTAATCAGCTGGACATAGTCATATCGAACAGTACTGCTAACTTACAGGCGTGTGCGTATGTGCAGTCGAGAGAGAAAAAAATACCAAAACGGGTCGATGTACATGGTTCCCTGCAGTGTTTTCCTTTAGTTAATATTAGCAGAATCTCTTTGTCAGTTGTATTCCACGCCTGCTGACTACTTGTTTGATTAAACAAAGTGAGCGTGACAGGGGTGGGAAATGGAAGCATTTTATTTTGGTGGCTGGAAGACGTTCGCTAGATGAGTACACCTACTATTTGGCACCCAAACCCTAAACAATGAATAGAAGTTGGTTCTCGGGTAAGGACGAAGGAAAAAGGGGAGTAATATAGTGTAATTGGCGTGTAAATATTACTCTATTATACGAGTATATGTCATTTGAAAAAAAGCAAAGCACCTGGACAACAAACCGAAAATATTGCGCTTATTGACCTGCGGAATTATTTAGAGTATTTCCACGAACAGGGCCAAAATTATGGAATGGGGTTCCTGACAAGTTTTACATTATAAATGAAAGCAGAAAAGCATGGTATTCATTTGTATTAATTTTCAGATGTTTTTTTATGTTTATTGTTATAACGAATTAGTATTTTGCACCGTAATTATTTCAGAGTTCATAATAGTGTGTTGCAAAACGCACTGTGTGTTCGGCTCATGTTTGTCGGGTGTCACTGCAAACGAAAACTGCGTTTTATAGTGAAACTAGCACGTTTGATCGACTTTACTCCGTTTACTAGATGGACTCTCTTCTTTCCACAACAATTCAGTTAAGGTTCCTACCTTAACTGCTTGTACGGCTTTTGGAGAAATCAGTAATCAATCGCATGGCCTGCCAAGCATCTCTTTATGCCTAAAGGAAGACAAATACAATTTATTAAATATATGCATAAGCTACACGTATCATACTGACAATGCCAAGTTGCATTTTATATAAACGAATGCCTAAGGTTAATGAAACTGTTTGTAACATGTAATAACTAGTTATTAAGTCTGAAATAATTACGATATAGAATACTGTGTTCAATTCACATGACTTTCACTATTTATCTGTAAAAATTTGTTCTTAAAAATGTTATTCTTCTATCTCTGCATGCTAATCGAGGTAAACATTAACAGAATTTGTCTTACTACTTGCTTACTTGTAACTATAAGGAAAATAAAAAGATACACGATGTTAAGCAACAGTCAAATCTTTTAAAAGCTAGCTGCCATATGTTTTAAATCCGCTTCTTTGCATTGCCAAGAGTTGATAAATTTCCCCATGAGAAAACCATTTTAAAATTGAAACCAATATTAAGGAATATCTCAATAAAACGGTCAACTCCAAGAAAAAAGATATATTACATAAATTATGTGTTTTAACAAACTCTACATTTGTTGTGTAGTAAGTTATGTTAATTTCTGGTATTTTTTCTCGATTAGTATGAAGTAAATACATTGTGTTTCTTAATAATAATTTGATGAAGAGATGTATGGCTTATTACTTGCTTCATTGTTATTAGAATTAAGATAAAGGATACCATAGGCCAAGCAAAAGTAAAACCTTTTAAAAACTGCTTGCTGTGTGACTGAAGTTGTTTTGTTTGTATAGCCAGGAGTTTACAAATTCCTGTTTGAAAAAAGTATAAAAACTAAAACCAATAAAAAGGAATACCTCATGAAAAAATGTATATAGCATAATGTGTGTGTTTTAAGGAGCTGTACAGTTTTTATTAAGTAAGTTTTTTTCCCTATCTCTTTTGTTATACGTTATACTTTACTACCGCCAAAGAGTTGTATTTATTTTTTTTTGTTTCCCTCTAAATGCACAAAATATTTTGCCAGTAAAATGTTATAAGCAAATAACGCAATTGTATGGTGATAATGCTATGGACGAGTCTTCATGAGGAAATGGCACACAATTTACGAGCAATCATAGGGAAGAACCAGTGTGCACGACAAGATCGGAGAGGAAGTTCACCCATCGTTATGGAGGAGTTCAATGCAAATATTGATAAAAGAGTTCAGAAAAACTGGTGTTTCACTTTGGAGATTGTGCATGACTTTTTGGGTGGAAAATATTTTCCAACCGATGAAGATCTTAAAGTGGCAGTGACATCTTGGCTCAGATCTTTAGCATAGATACTATAGTATCTGCATTGAAAAACCAGTACCACGTGACAATAATACCTTGGTATCAATGGCGATAACGGTGGAAAATAGGTAATATACTGTAGAGTTGTAAATAAGGTTTTGTATTGATATATTTGGTTATGTCAAATCGTTCTTTATTTTCTGAATGGCCTTCATATCTTGCATTTGGCTCCCGCCGGCACCTTATATTTTGTAAGTGAATAAATTTTGCATCTGCTTGTCCTTTAAATGAACCTGTAATTTAAATGAAAATAAGTAAGCAATGGGGACAGCTTTAACTCACCTCTCTCTCTCTCCCTCTCTCTCAGACTTCAGCTTCCCTTACTCCAATGACTGAAATTGCTTATTATAACAGAAACGAATCAGATCTGAACATAAGGTGTTAGGGTTATACAACAGAGGGTGACTTTATTCTACATATGGCTACAGCTCCTCTCAGAGAGAAGGAATGAAATGAAGTAAACACAGGAGGTTACAGGCCAAGGGCAGACAGGGTACAGAGACGCGTGGAACAGCATAACATTCTAGGCTCTAAGACCCGTTCCACCTAGAAAGATTAACGATCCACCGACCAGACTGTCCTCTATTATGTACGAAGAGTAGGTATTCTTTCCTTTAAACAAGCATTCGTGCCATCTGTCCAACACAGTTATACAACCTAGAAGACCTCTGAAAAAATGAAAAGAAAACAGAGTGAGGGGGTATACAAGCAATAATACCAGCATTCACCTATCGACCCGGGGAAGCCACGAAAAACTCATGGGTCAAAGTGGGTGGGGATCGAATGCGAGTCACACACGCTACCAAGCCAATATGGAGGTTATACTCGGTTATACTCTCCACACAAGCATGGTCCACACTGGGTATCGCGCTTCACCAGACTGGTTTCTTTAATGCGCTCAGGAATGGCATGGTTTAGGCTGGGAGTTTGGAGAATAAAGAAAATGACAAGACAATTCGGGTAGGAGGATCTGCTCATTCAGTGGTTTGGATGAAGACTGGGCACATATTTTGGCGGAATGTGCACAGTGGGGGAACCAGCACTAAAAGACAAATGTGCAAGGAGTATAGCATTTTGGGATCTATAGGCAGATGAGAGGAACTGGCAAACCATAAAGTTTCCTGGCTAAATTGCACGAAGCCAGATCAAATTTGCTCAGTCAGAGTCAATTTATCTCTGTGCTTCTTGTTCTTTACTTTTTTTTTTTGTATTTTTGTCACCATTAACTTGTATGTAAACACGCAATCACTGTCAACGATCCCAGCGGTAAGTGTTTGTGTAATAACTTTAATAATTTGGCATCAATAAAGAAATTTTGTATAGTATTAGGAGTTACATGTAAATGAAGCTTCGAACTATTTTGAAGTGGACATGACTACTATCACACCACTACAGCGTGTATAAATGCAAACAATTTTCACATACTGGTAAGTCCTACAAAAGATGAAATATATATATATATATATATGTTACGTCAACATTTTTATTCATACGCCACATATTCGATGTGGACCAATTGCTTGTAGCAACCCCTCAGATACCCACGAATCGCACACGTTTATTAGTATGGTGCTTATAAAGAGAGTATAGTATTTTATCTGAAAAACAACTTGTTACTGAGCTGTATAGAGTATTGTATATACAGTGTTAAACAGGCTGGGTCATATAAGTACGAGTAGCAGCACCACTAATCAATTCTGCAGAAATTACGACATCCTAATACTTCAAAAACCACGTTAGTTCAAAACACCTAGGTTCCCATTATTTAAACCCAATACATTCCTTTCAAAACTTATAGAGGGGCGATTTTATCAATGTAAATTCAATTTGTATCAATTTACAAATATATGTTGCTCTTGAAAAGAAATGTATTCTGTGTATTAGCTTATCTAAAGTTTGAAGTTAGATATTTCTCATTCCATTGTTGGTATTAATGGTTATTATTTGTATTGTGTTCTTAATTAATACTAAATCTATTTGTATAGACTTGTTACAACAGCATTGTAAGTTTAAACAACACGGGAAACAGCTTGATTATTATTTACATAAAATGTTATATTTTATTCATGGAATAGACTTAAAAAGATCCCATTTGAGATTAAGGGATTCAGCAAGTAAATCCGTAATTTCTTTGACGACTACTTATGACGATATTATGAGTGAAGGTTGCAGGAAAACAAAACTTCATGTTTTTCTAGTAAATGCAGTAAATAAGCATTATTGGAGATATTTGTGTGGAAGAAAAAATAGATTTAAGCGAAAGTCTCTAAATCAACAGAAAAGGAATATAGAAGAAATGCATATCTCAATATGTAGTGTCATTTTATCATTATTATTATTATTATTATTATAATAAGTATTATTATTATTATTTTGTCAAGTTTATTTTCCAACACCATATTATTTGTAAGTTATTCATTCATGTTTTAAAGTATTCTTTGCCTTCAGGAAAATCCTAAATAGGGTCAGATGGTTAACTAAATGAAAAAATATGATATCTTTGAAAGAAAATAAGGAATATAAAATACATGTCATTATTAAGTGAAAAAAATTCTTCCAATTCCAAAAAGGGAAATTATTCCGAATTTAATACAAATTTTCTTAAAAAAATTATTTCGAAAAAACTAAACTAATGCGATAATAATACAATGAAGCAGCTTTCAGCAGTGGGTTTATAAAATCTGTCATTGCATACTCAATTACAGCAAGATTGAAATGCCCAATCCAGTATGGGTATTGAATGCAGAATATATAGTTATTGAGTATGATTTTGAAGTATTGGTATTGAAAACCAAGGGCACTGCGTATTCAAAAATAATGATGTTTCCCTATCAGAAACTCTCAGAGGAGCGTACAGATGGATAAACTGATGCTAATTGATGCTCCATAGTAGCTAATAAAGCTAAAAACAGCCCCTTCAATGTCGATGCCTTCTACGTTCGCCATTATGCGTTTATGAATAATGAAACAACTTTTTTCCGAATTTTAGCAGGTGTTCAAAGCAGCAGAGCAACAGCATACGTAAACTGTGGCTTTTAACCCTTTCTAATTCGAAATTACACGTCAGTTGACATTGGTTGCGTTGAATTAAAATTACCTTTGATAGCAACGGCTTTTAAAAAACAGCAAATGTAAAACATGTGTTGATTTCTGCCATCTGCATTTTGAACGTTTACAATAGAATTACGGAGATCAAATAACTTTACCATCGATCCGTGTAACGGTGTGTGTTTATTTCATACCGGGATTTGTATGTTAACGCAACTATCAAAATAGGTGCACAAATACGAAAAGTAAGTTTAAAACGTACGCTGAAAACAGTGTGGTAGCGAACCGTGAAACCCCAATATTGTGTGTATAAACTCTATGGGAGATAAATTCACTCGGAGCATCCTTACAAACCTGCGATATTTGTTCATCATGTATGCTGTTGTAAATGTGCCACGTGAGCAGTGCTGGTATATACCGGTCAGCGAATTTCATACCGACACTTTTTGTTTCAGAAAATTCATACCTGTTTATTATTTGTCGTAAGTTATATTACTCACAAAGTAGTAAGAGTAGTACATTAAATCATACTCAGTTTATGCTATTCGAGTCACAATTCACACAATTTTGGATTAGACGGTACTTGCGCCTAAAGACACTGCTACTCTATCAAAAGAGCAGTAATATGAACAAACCGTCTTAATCGGTTGGTAGTTTGTAAATACCAAAGCTGTGTGGTTTTGCCAAGAGACATTCAACCTTAAAAAATAGAAAATTATCTCAAGTGGATCCGTTACAAGCTAAATTTTATAATCGGATCACCACTTTGTAAAGAAACACAACAGAAGATAGTTTAAAACTTAACTCATAAGAAAGATGAATACATTACACAAATTTATAATCAAAAAGAGAAAAACTAATGGTGATATGCGTATATCTGATATTGTAGTAGTTAGTGCGGATAATGCTTCTAATATTAGCGTTTGTGTTTCTGAAACAGCTGATTTAAATTCAGAACATTTTCTACATATTGGAAACGACGGCAGTGGCTTCAGAAACTGAAACTCAGAATGAGAAACTGGGTTGCAGGGTGTGTCGTGATGTGTGTTCTGCCGGTGGTATGGCCTGATTGCATATTTAGATGGTGGATGAGGCCGCCAAAGCAGCACATTTTGTGATTTGCTTCTGACTATAAACAACATGATGCAAAAGGTGCAACTAATTCTATCATAAGAAAGTATATCAGTATATACTTATATATTTCAATTTCGAGCATTGCATGTGAGCGTAGAAGCTAGTAAGCACGTAATTTTTTTTTTTTGTGTATAAATACAAAATTACATTTACAATATGAGGTTGATTAATATTACACATTAAAAAGGGGGTTCATTCCGTAGGAATAGAAACAGCAGTACATCTTGATGAAAGTGGAGTGAATCATCTTTAAAGAACAAGGAAATTTAGCTACCAGCTATATGGAAATATAAATGGGTAGGAGAATGCTTATTAATACGTGCTCCCGAATTTAAATCTTATTTTTTCGTTAATTTTTTTCCAATACTGTTTTATACTCAAGGTGTTCCACAGGATTCAATTTGTTTCAAAACTTTTATACTTCCTTTCAGAAACACATTAAAGAAAATAGCAATATACTTTTTTTCGAAATAATCCACTATAAAAAATAACCTATTAAATTTTGAAAACTCTTCAAGTTTTGGAGTTAGGAAAAGTAATAGTTCTTTTACAGTAATTAGGGCTGGTATAAAAATATAATATGACAGATTTATTTGTAAACTCATATGTGAAGCTCGCCGCTCAAGTGCGGTATACACACAAACCAACCCCACTACGTGTAAAACGTGTGATTCCGAGTGATTCGTGCAGTTCAAGCGTTAGTCGGTAGATTACAGGCGTGCATTGCATGCGAGTGCGTCAATGTTGCTAACTGAGCAATGCCAATGTCAGTAGATGCTTTAGTGTTTTGAAAGATGTTATTCCCTTACTTTGCTAATTGTGTTAGACTGTGCAAGAAATGCCAGCTTGTTATGTGTTTTATGAGTAACTTATGTTTCCCCAGGAGGAAGCGATGAAGGGAGGGAACTATAGGGAGCCACAAGCTGCAGATAAGCTTCAGATGCACGTAAGTTCCTAACATTTCCACGATGACCTGCCCCACTACCTGAGCCACCAGAGAGAAATCAAACATCCCGTCGTGGCAGCCCTCTAGAGTCCACGGGAGTATTCTCTGCTGTTTAGAATACACCCGCGCCATCTTCGTGCAACGTCATACACTACGAACCTGGAAGCACACCTGAAAGATGAGAAAGAAACGGAATGAAGGGTAAATGATGAAAAAAACATCATGGTAAATGGGAAAGCACCTAGGCATTCGGCTGCCGCCTCTGGTGAAACCACGAAAAAAAAAAAAAAAAACGTGTCAGAGTGGGCGGTCACCGGGAATGGAATTCAGGACTTCCCGAATGTTAGTCCCACAGTTACCTTGGCGCCACCTCGTTAGGTAGCTATGATAGTACGGTTTAAAGTGCCGCTATATTTCGGATAAGGCCCAGCTCAAGTATGACTACACCTCTTCTCATCTCTTGTCTTTTTTACTTTTTCAACAAAGTACACAGATAGAGAAGATATTGCTCTTCATCCAAAAAATCTATACCAAAGTTTTACCGGTAAAACACGTTTTAGGGTTCCCTGTTGAGGAGTGACTACTAGAGAATACTTTTATGTCTAAATATATAAAGGCAAGTAAACACGTTTATATCTAAGAAAACCTGTGTCACTTTATTTTTACTTTTCTAAAATCAATAGAACCAATACAAAACTTGAAAAAGAATTAAACAAAGGAAAATAAACGTTAAACAATCACAAAGAGCAAGTAAAAAATGGAACATTTACGGCCTTTATTCATTCTGCAACACCTGTATCCAAAGAAGCATTATTAGAATAGCCTCTGTGCGTGCGTGTGAATAAGTAACTCAAAAACGAAAAGTCAGTGGAGTGACAACGTTGGTATTTAAGTTCAGTATCTTCCAACAATACGATACGAACATTTTATAGAATGTACTCCCAAACCAAACTACCCTTAAAATGGAAAATTTTCTGAACTTTTTATTTTTCTAAAAATTATAATGCCGCATATTAAAGATATTTAAATGTATATCTTGAATGTTCTGGGAATAGCCTTAGAAGATCTCTTCTCTCTAGATGATTTTTGTGTAACTGTTTAACCGTACGAGATAGACAAATACTAAAAACATGCAATAGATGTAGAAGGCATTGCATTTCACCCAAAAATTCGATGCCGAGATTTCACCGAAAATACATGTTTTGAGACTCCTGAATAAAATATACCAAAGTTGATGTTTAAGTTCACTATCTTCTACGAGTGTGACAAAAAGGTTTTTTAAGAACATCTCCCATCCCCAACAACCTTCCTTTTATATTGAGCATTTCTGTGTTATTATACTGACTATTATGGTTTTTATTAAAATGCCACATTTTTAAGCCAGTTTCATGACAAATGATGTATATGTATTTTCCGAGATGCGAAACAAGAATTTAAGAAAATCCCCCACGCCAAAGTACACTTTATATGGAACAATTTTCAAAAATGTTTATTTTTCAGAAATGGCTTAATGATTTTGATTAAAATATATAGAAATATTAAAACGTTTACATTATAAATAAAATGTGTATCTTGAATTTTTAGGAAAGGTCCTTGAAGACCTCTGAATGTGAATGACTTTTGCATAACCGGTACCACATTACTGCACTAAAAATATAGAATTTGTTAAAACATAATTCATATCCTATATATTATTGTGGAGTTAACATTTCCAAGATATTCCTCAAGAAAAACTTTTACTAAACGGGAATTTTTCATTCATTTTTCTTTTGTTTTACTTCTGGTCTTGCAAAAGAATTATGTTTCAATAGTGACCAGTTTTTAATCGCTTTAGCTGTATTGATGTTAAGTTTTATTAATGGACGCCCTTTAACTGCTGCAGTTTTAGCGTCCAATTCTATATTGGGCGTGAAAGAATCGCTTAATTTTGCTCAGGCTTGAGGTTCTTTACGTGCCGTAAATCTACGACACGGGACCAACCACTTTACTTCCATTCCGAAGGAAGCCAAACATGTTGCGAAAAAATATAAGTAATTAAGTAATTATTTCTGATAATGTTTATCTTGTTTAGCATTATTTTAAAAGAATTATCTTTTATAGTTTTTTTTTTTTGTTTTTTTGCAGATAAGATAGAAAGTCATGTGAATAGAGCACAGCAGATATTTTTGTACTTTTATATTCTTTAATGTTTTTTGCATGCAAAGAAGATAAATGAAACGGAATTCGAATGTGGCCGGGGTGGGATATCCCGTAAGGCAACACGATAATCTAGATAGCAACTTGGGCCATTCAGGTCCAAATATTCACATCAACGGGAGGTAAATGGGAAAAAACTCGCAGCATGCTGTCCTTCGCCTGTTTGAAGCTAAAAATACTTCCGGCAATATTATTTTCTAACACCTCCATCTGCACGCAATCTGCTAAAATATGCGTCCAGTCTTTCTGATCCGCTCCTACCAACTTCATCAGCTACCTTACGAGTTTTCCATCCTACCAACCTGAGCCACGCTTTTCCCGTCCTTAGTTTCATACTCAATTCTAGAATGTATTTCTTTATCGAACCCAATTGTTATTTCAGTTTTTAGCTCCAATGACGATTTTCCTACATTAAGACTTTATTTGCTGCTTGTTTATATCGCATAGCAGTCTTTTTACTTTTTTCACGGCATTACATGCATTTTCCTTACATCTTTGCCAAAAATTGTTTAAGTCAATTTTTGATAATCTCCGTTGTACCTCCGCCGCTCCAAATAAGCCTATACAATATTTACACACATATTTTATCTCTTAGTGCACATACTTCCATTAAGTCTGTGTCCAGATTTGGCCAGTTTTCGCTGTTTAGAATCAAATCCCAGAATGCTGTCCTTTGTCTGTTTGAAGCTAAAAATACTTCCGGCAATCTTTTTTTCCTAACATCCTCCATGTGCATGCAATCTGCCAAAATATGCAGATAATATATATGCAGATAATATATATGCGTTATGAAAATATGTAAAATGTAGGCAATATTTTAAATTCAAGTAGGTATTTGTGGACAGCATATACGTTCACCCGACCCATGCGACTTTGCGAAGCAAATATTGTATTATTGTGAATTTATTAAATACTACTGGTTTTGCAAAGTACTGAAAACTTTAGTGGACTGACAGTTCAGTTTAAGCCACACCTGCTTTAATATTGGACATCTAGAAGAGAAACTAAAGCTATCGTGCACGTTGTGTGTTGCGTATTGAATATAGATAAGCATAATGAGTGTTTCGCGTGACAGTTCTCAAGCACAAAATGGTGTACTTTAGGATATTAACGAAGTTCCATAAAATACACACAAACCTATTATTTACATTCAATTTCACAATAAGAGAATCTGTTGTGATAAAACACCAAGCTTATTAAACACAAAGATACCGGTTGTGTATGAATTGATTGAAGGGTTGTAAATTAATTACTTTCCAACATGCCGTGTGTGGGACAGTAGTAAAGTAGAGCCAGACTGAAAAATTTAATGCCATAGCCGGAATGGCAGTGGTTAGAGTAACGAGGGCTAGAGACCGGGAGATCTGTGGCTCAATTCCGGCTATGGCATTGCATTTTTCAGTCTGATTCCACCTAACTGCTTGAGTGAACCTAATAGTTTGTTGAACTATGAAACCTGGGACATGACATATCTACGACATTGTAAGCCATTGACATATTTAATCTCAAAATAACTTGAGATCGCCTTGTGGTTATCGGGAAACATTCATTTAACTTTAGCAATTTAATGACATCTCTGTTCAATGATTTGAGCAACAAGTTAGAGACCGAGAGATTCTTGGTTCAAATCCAACTATGGTATTCAATTTTTATGTCTGACTCTTACTTATCCAACTAACTGAACGGCTGCTTCCAAAACCAGTCCGTTTTAAATTGCACACACATTTTCAGGAGGTACGAAAAGTGTACTGTACAGTACAGTATATAAATACAAATAAAGCATTTTTATATTTTATTCGATGTTTATAAATGTAGTAGCATTGCTCTGTATAGAGATGTTGACTTTGAGGAAAATTGAACGAATATTTAGAGGTTTTGAGATGTGGTGCTGCAGAGAGAAAATGAAGAGATTCTGTAGAGAATGGTGACTAATGAAGAGGTTCTGAGAAAAAATATTTTATAAAAAGGCCCTTGTGTGTGTGCGTGTGTGTAAGTTTAGTATCTTCCAAGGATGTGACACGAAGATCCTATCCTTTACTGGGAAAATATTTAAAAATTTTGTTTTTCTAAAAAATGACTAACAATTTTGATTAATATACCGAATACTAAAGCCATTTACATCACAAATAAATTGGATATTTTTAATTTTCTGTAGATCTTTTTATTCTGTACGAGCTCTGCAGGATTTTGTAAAACGATTAAGCCGTAAGAGATAGACAAAAATTACTACACAAAAGTTGTAGATATCGTTAAAACATATAATTTATTTCATATACTTTTTATGTAGAGCTGACCGTTGCTGAGATATTCCTTGATATTGGTTTCAATTTTAAACTACTTTAACTTTTCTCAAAGAGGAAGTGATGTTCCATTCACCACCCTGGTTTTAGTGCAGGCCATGCAAAGCGAATCGAACTTCAATTATTTCACATAAAATCAGCTTTTAAAAGGTATACCTATCGATTTAGCCTAGTGTATATTCGCTTATGTCCCTTCTACTTACAAGAAAGCAAGTAATATGACAATTTCTGCTAATGTTTTCCTTGATTAGTTTGCTGTAAATAAAAGAATAATCTTTTGTAAGGAAAGTTGTTTGTGTAATAGCTCGAGAAAGTCGTGTGAATGGAACACTTCAGATTGTTATTCGTTTCGTTTCCTAATCGGCTTACCCTCCCTGTATCATAGGCCTGACACCTCCCTAGGACTTACAAACCTATGCTTAGGGGTCAGAAAGCCTGTCCAGGAACCAACAGCATGAAACCACAAAATGGAGAACCTGATACGGTGAAATATCACTATTATACAATAACTGGTACAAATTCCAACAACATACAGTAACTTGCACACTCTAGATTTTACAAATGTCACATGTGCAACACCTTAAACATGGTAGCTCATGGTAAAACTTCGATGAAGCAAGTCAAAGTTTTGAAGTTCAATTTCCGTTCGTTGTAATATATTTTCGGGCAGTAATACAAAACTTAGATGTTTATTTAATTAAATAACATAGTTGGAATGTGCAATCTTACAAAATTAAAACAGAACACTACTAAATCTTATACCTCTGCAGGTTAAAATGCATAATACATTTATTAAGGTAATCTTCTGCAGAGCATGGAAAATACCTATGTAAAACGTTCGCAGCCGATGAACTCTCTCGTCGAGGAAATTGTGCACCCTGCAGCTTCCGAAGAACTTTGTTACTCGAATATAAACATAAAAGCGCGTTCAGCGCTTTAAGATCGTTGATCTGTGACGAATGCCTGCTGCTTGGATGAAGCGTCAGCATCAGCTCAGATAGGTCCTCGAGGTTCTGTCGAGGAGTAAACAAAATTATGCAATTTTACTTTCTTTGCTACATACAGTGAACTGCACGGAAATGTGCCGATGCTGTTAGTGTTTTTGGTATGTTTCTTTGTTTAATGCTGGCAGAAAGTTATCATTTATGCTCCACACCAGTCCTGCCAATAAACTATTGGTCTCTATTCAAATCCGCCACACAAGCAATGACGAACATGAGCATCGCCAAGGTGAATGGTAAAAGGGGAGGGGGTAAGGAAACAATTTCATAG
Source organism: Hymenopus coronatus (assembly GCA_030762935.1). NCBI lineage: Eukaryota > Metazoa > Arthropoda > Insecta > Mantodea > Hymenopodidae > Hymenopus > Hymenopus coronatus. The sequence continues at coordinate 101,839,583 of CM060882.1, read as the reverse complement.
AGTGGAAGAATTGTCTTCGCCACTTCTGACAAGATGGATGCTGTTAAAAGCAACGAGTGGTCATGTATTAGTTGCTATAATATTAGCTTTGGCTCCATGATATTCTTTGTGTTTTACACCTTATTTTTGTCTACTTAATGAAAACCTGCTGTAAGAAGCTTTTGTATGCTAGGTATATTTTGTGTAAAATGAGAATTAATTTATAGCTACTTATTTTGTTAAAATTGCATAATCCCAAATAAACGTTGTAATGTAAAGTTTAAGTTAATACAATATAATAAACAGATAAATTTTCTTCATCCCTCATCCCCTTTACCTCCCAAATACGCAAATGTAAACATATTTCATTATTCGAAAACAATTGCCAATCTGCTTTTACCCCTTTCCTCAACAAGCGGTGATAATATAATATAATTAAGATAAGACGCATACTGAATTATACGTATCAATTAATTTAAACTGCCTAGGTAAACTCCACCATTACGAAACAAAGGGCAAGCGCATGTTACCAATCGCGCCTTGTTATAGCTGATAGCGGCGTGATGCCATTCTCCTACCAACCTAAACAAGCTGTTTCTTATATCGACACGTTTCCGTGCACCGGAATGTACATAGTCGGTAGAGAAGGTACTGTATTCCATCCAAACATTCGATGGCGATATTTTTGAAATACACATTTTGAGGTCTCTTGAATTAAAAATACCAAATTTTGTATTTAAGTTCGGTATCTTCACGGATCGATCTAACTCGGGAATAAACGAAGGTCATTCAGGTTAATTCCCCTCTGGCGCTTAACTTGAAATAGTCCCGTTGAGTTCTGCAACTTGTTTAACACACTCAGGTGATATCCTGCAACCGGCAAATGCGGGGTAGTTCCCTTTCTGATAGTGTTTTACATCCGCTTTTACTACTATGGCACTGCAGGCGATACGCGGTACTTGGACCACTGGTACAGTATTTATACACGTACCTTATCTCTTAGCACACGTACCTCAATTAATTATGTGCCCATTCTGGTTGTTCAGAATTAAGTCGCAGCATACTTTAAATGATTAAGGACGTTTTATTTAGAAGTTGTTACCGTTATGAGCACAGAGAACTCCTGTGAAGTTGGATTAAACGATGTACGAAAATGCCTATGAGAAATCTGTTCATCATGAAGGGTTAAACACAAATCACAGCATTATTTGCTCATCTGGAAACACATTACCACTAAAGAACATGTATACTTTCTCTATCACGTACTTACAAAACTCAATACCTATATTTCACCGGATTTAAAAGTTTTGAAGTTTCTGCATCCCACCAGAAAGCATTTTCAGAACGAAGTCCGTGTGTGTGCGTTTGTTTGTGTGTGTCTGTGTGTGTATCTCAAAAGCAAAACTTAAAAAAAAAAATCTTTAATTTAAGCGTTCTCTAGGCATGCGACATGATTATTAAGAAAATCTCTCCACTCAAAAAATTACTCTTTACATAGGAAAAACCTGATGTGTTTCATTCGCATGAATTTCTCAATATCTCTGTAACAAATTATTGTTTATAAGCTTATTCTTCTGTTTCATGCTAATCACTTTTATTACAGTTCCTTATAAGAATGAGAGAAATATCCTAGGCTAAACCGACAGTCACACGTTTTAAAATGTGGTCATTATGGGATTAAAATCAGTTTCTTTGCGTGGCCAGGAGTTCACAAGTTCCCTCATGAGAAAAGTATAAGTGCTTTAAAACTGAAAGCAATAGCAAGAAATATCTCAAAAACGCTTATCTCTACGAAAAAGAAAATGCATATGACAAATTGTGTATTTTAACGAGATCTGCACTTTGCGTATAGTAACCTTTTGTGTATCTCTTACGGTTTACTAGTTTACAGAATTTAGTAATATTAATCCAGAATAAACAGGTCTTCAGAAGCTATTTCCAGAAAATTTAAGATGTATAAGATGTACAATTTTAGTTGTGATGGAAATGGCTTTGATAGATGTGGCATTTTAAGAAAATCAGCCATTTTTGAGAAAATCAAAACTTTTGAAAAGTTTTCCATCTAAAGAGTAGTTTGGGGTGGGGGGATTTTCTTGAAAATGTCGCATCGTTGGAAGATGCTAAACTTAAGTGCCTAGTTTAGTATTTAACGCCTTTTTGTTTCTGAGCTATGCTGACCACAGATACACATACATGTACCTTTTTCTAAAAGATGCTTTTTTGTATTCAGGGAGTCCTAAAACACGTATTTCCGGTAAAATCTCGGTATCGAATTTTGAATGGAATACAATACTTCCTCTATAAACTACGTACATAGTACGTATAAAGAAAGTAAAAATATAATTGTCTAACTTTCTCAGTAAACAATTCTAATTATTTTGTTTAAATACTGTGAGTTTAAAATCTTTGTATGGCAAATAAAAGGTAGGTTAATATATCTTAAATTATCTGAATATAACCCGCAAAGCCTTCGCCATTTTGAATGGCTTTTGTATAATTGGTGAACTGCAAGATATAAGACAAAAGTTTACTGCACAGTCATGTCACAGTCTTGTTATGATTTCAGTCTTCAAATGTTTATTCTTATCGCAACTTAAACTTTATGACATTAGATAAAAACCAGAGTTTCATATTTAATTTTATCACAATAATGTAAGCTGCCTTTCGGCTGTAATTCTGTTAACAATGCATAGGATAAACACTGGATACTAAACAATTGGAAAATTCTATTGCCAAACTAAAACTGTCCATAATTTGGAGTGAATAAAAGCGCCAGTCTTCCAGAAACTGGAGGGCAAACAGACGCACAACGGACAAAAGAACAGAAAACATTTGAAAACAACGGAATTTATTTCCATAGTATTATTGACAGATAAACCTCAGTTAAACCAATATGATTTCCTTTTTGTTATCGCGAAAATATAGAACAAGGGCCTTGAGCATATTTTCCAAGTCCATTGCAACTCATAGTGTATAGAGAAGGTATTGCATTCCACCCAAAATTTTATACCAAAATTTCACCGGAAATAGAAGTTTTAAGGACCTCTGTATCAAAAAAAATAATTTTTAGAAGAAGGTTCGTGTGCGTGTCCGTGTTCCTGTGAACACGATAACTCAAACATGAAAAGTCGGTAAAATACCAAACTTGGTATGTAGGTTAATCTTCTACGGATGATACACGAAGATTTTGAGGAAAATCTGCCCCACCCAAACTACACTCTACGTGGAATTTTTCGAAAATGACTAACGATTTTGATGAAAATACCGTATACTAAAGATATTTACACGACAAATAAAATGTATATATTTCATTTTCTAATAGCCTCTTCGACACAAAATATATTGACCCTTTAAAAACACAATTTATGTCATATACGTTTTTTCATGAAGTTGAAAATTTCCGAGACATTCCTTATTACTGGTTTCAGTATTAAAGTACTTAAATCTTTTTTCATAGGGAATTTGTCACCTTCTGTCATGCAAAGAAATGTATTTTAATCACACAGCAACCAGTTTTTAAATGCTTTGACTATCGCTTTAGCCGAGTGTACTCTCTTATTTCCCTTCGTAAAAGTAACAAAAGTTATACAAAAGTAATCAAGAGGTTCTTCAAGGCTATTACCATAAAATTCAAGATATGCATTTTTGTTTATCATTAAATATATTAAGTATATAGTATATTAATCAAATTCGTTACAGCCATTTTTTAGAAAATCAAACTTTTTGAAAAAGGTTCCATATAAAGGGTAGTTTGGCCGGAGGGTTCCTGAAAACCTTCGTGTCGCATCTTCAAAAGATGCTGAAGTAAAATACTAGGTATGTTAATTAAACGAGATTTTGCTTTTGAGTTATGTTGTCCAGAGGAACACATACGAACCTTTTCGCGGCTTTTTTTTTTGTCTTCTTTTTTTGATTCAGAGTACCGTTTAATTTGCATTTTCACTGAAATCTCTGTATCGAATACAATGTCTTCTGTATTCCGCTATGTAAATTGTGTATACGTGATATAGAAAGTAAAATGTAGCTCTCGCATTTAAAGAAAATTAATAATTAGAGACATCCTAAACTGGCATTGAATTATAAACCTACAGGAAAAATATATTTAGGCAGGGCGCAAAATAAATGGAAAAACTATTAAAGTGGAACAGATGTATAAAATATGGAGTGAAGAAGAAATTTCGTATAATTCAACTGCAAAATTCACCTTTCTTAACCCCTTAGTTCTAATCATGATCCGAAAATGTTGCAAAAATTGCCAATCTAATTGCGATACCGTTTTCATACGTTTTAACTCTTTTCAGCGGGAAAGTTTTGTACTTTCTACGTCATAGAGAAAGGTTTTCTGGAGTGTTTCAGGACCTTATCTTCTCTCCAAAGTACTAAATTAGCTCCAATTTTAATTTCTCTAGTCGGTGTTTATGTTGCTTGAAACTTGAGCTATAAGGCTACAAACCAAACCTTCAGTTTGCGATGTATTAGAAGAAGCGAGTCATTTTGAATTTTCAGACCTTGATGAAGGATTTTCTGACATCGAAGTAATTGGCAAAGATATATATTCAAGTTTCAGTGATGAAACTGCATACGATAAAAACGGGCCTCGTACGCATGGAAATAATCTATGCACTTATCAAATTTATTTTCGGAGATGTAACCAGTCGAAGGATACAATGTGAATCATCCATTCAGCTATGCAATAACACAATTGCTAAATTTTATAATAATCTACGTTATATTTGTATCCTATTGCTTTATGTCATTTTCCTTAATAGTGGTATCATGAATTCTTTTTACTTTCTCTATACGTACTATGTACATAGTGTATAGAGAAGGTATTGTGTTGCATCCAAAAATTCGATACCGAGATTTCACCGGAAATATATGTTTTGAAACTCCTTGAATCAAAAAAAGCATTTTTAGAAAAATGTCCGTGTGTGTGTGTGTGTGTGTGTGTGTGTGTGTGTGTGTGTAGTATAACTCAAAAACAAAAAGATCATTTAAAACCAAACTTGGTATTTAAGTTTGGTATCTTTCAAGGGTGCGACACGAACATTTTCAAGAAAATCACTCCACCATAAACTACCCTTTCGATGGAAAAAAATTCGATCATTTTAATTTTCCTAAAAATGGCTCTAACGATTTTGAATAAAATATCTTACATTTAAAATATTTACTTGCTAAATAAAATTATCTTGAATTTTCTGGGAATAAGCTCTGATGACTACTTTATTCTGGACGAAATTTACGGAATTTTGCATTAACTGCTAAACCGTAAGAGATGGACAAAAACTTACCGCAAAAAATGTAGAGCACGTTAAAACCACAATTTATGCTATACACGTTTTTTTCGTTGTGTTGATTGTTTTTTAAATATTCTTTGGCTTTCGTTTTTGCTTTGAAAATAAAGGAATTTGTCAACTCCTGTTAACACAAACAAAGAAACTTCAGTCACATAGCAACCAGCCTATGACTAACACTTTAACCTATGGTACTCGCTTATTTCGCTTCTACTTACAAGGAAGCAAGTAATAAGACTATTTCTAATAATTTTTCTCAATTAGCATGAAGTAAATGGAAGCACAAGCTTTTTAACAATAATCTGTTGCAGAGATGTAGAGAAAGTCATGTGAATGGAACACATCAGATTTTTCAGTTTCAGGTTACGTGAAATCGTTTTTTGTATTTTAAAAAATAAAACACCAGACCAAAACTCGATGCCGCTTTAGTAAATAAATATTTATACTTTCATTTAATTAGCTTGAATGTCTGTGTATTAAGCTTTTGTATGCCTAATTATTGATTTATGTGGTATTTCTAATTTTATTTTTAAACTTGTCTTCTGTTTTTAATTTTTTAAAAATATGGAAGAGACTTCCCATGCATATAATGTATATTATGCAGTAGACAAAAGAGTTTATTAAATATATAAAACTTCGTACTCATTATATTACTAATAATTTAAAACCGTGCATTCTCCTCTAAAAATCCTTGGCAGTAAAACGGTTAAGGAGTTAATATTTTAGCGGCCCACAACTCTTTACTCCTACTCAAAAAACTTGTGGGTTATAACATCGTCAAAAGCACAGATTTATCTCTCCACACCAATTTGCGGGGAGGTTTTAATTCCTCCACAAACATCAGCTGTATCGGCCAAATTAATACTGTTGACCTAGAAATGTTCACAAATGAGAATGACACCGCACAATACAATCCAACAAACAACTCAAACACGCAAAGCTGAAACAAAATATGAGCAAGCCTGGGTAGCGTAGTGGTAGTGTGTCTGCGTTATATTCAACAGGTCGCGAGTTCTAACCTCACTTGGCCGAGGTAACCAGGTTTTTCTTATCCTGAGAAGACGAATGCCAAGCAGCTTTGAACTCAATGTGCCTCGAGGTCATTGGAGCATCATATCACCAATTTCATTCATCGTCCGAAATGACCAACCAGGTTAAGTTAACAAATAGCGTCCTGGTGGACACAAGCTAAAGGATTTTACCTATTCTCTACCAAATTATTCTTACAAAGTTTATTAATCTACCTTCTTCATGATAACCAAGAAAAGCGTTAACAGATATACTACTTGTTTCTTACAAGTAGAAGGGAAATAAGGCAATACACTAGGCTAAAGCTATTAAAAGCTGGTTGCTATGGGAACAAAACTCGGTTCTTTTTGCATGACCAGGGCCAAAAGAAAATAAACAAGTATGACAAATACTCATTTGAGAAGGTTGTAAATATTTTAAAATTGAAACCGATTATAAGGAATATCTTGAAAATAGTTAATATTTATATACATATGAGATAAATTGTGTGATTTAACATCTACATTTTCTGTGTAATTATGCAAAAGTCGCTTAAAATGAACTCTTCAAATGCCATTCTCAGAAAATTCAAGATATAGTTTTATTCCTTATGTAACTGTCTTTAATGTAAGATATGCTTATACAAACTATTAAATTGAATCATAATTTTTCACAAAAAGGATCTTTCGAAAATTTGTCCATGTAAAAAGAGTTTGGGATGGGATGATGTTCTTTAATTTTTTGTAGCATCCTTAGAAAATACTAAACTTAAATATAAAAGTTTAGTATTTAACACACTTTTCGTTTTTGACCTATGTTGAACACACACACACACACACACACACACACACACACACACACACACACACACACACACACACACACACACAAGCACATACTAGGTAGAGAGGCTATTGTATTCCACCCAAAAATTCAATATCAAGATTTTATTGGAAACACGTGTTTTGAAATCCGCTGAATCCAAAAGAAGATAATTTTTAGAAGAAAGTGAACAGCACAACTCAAAAATAAAAATTCGGTAACTATCAAACTTGGTATTTAAGTTTGATAATATTATTATCTTCCAATCGACGCGACGATTTTAAAGCAAATCCATCTAAGTTCAAATTACACTCAATTTTTCGAAATTATCGAGTTTCTAAAAAATAACCAACGATTTTGTTAAAAATGTCGTATATTGAAGATGTTTATGTGCGAAATAATGTGCGAAATAATATGTATAAAATGCATATCCTTTTGATTAAGTGGCGAACCATAAGAGAGAGAGTCGCCCTTCGTGGTGTAATAGTTACCATGCTAACTTCATATACCCAAGGTCGCGGGTTCAAACCCGGCGGAAGACGATGGATTTTTTCGGGTGTAAAACTCTTTAGCATGGCTTCCTTTGGAGGGGAAGTAAAGCCGTTGGTCCCGTGCCAAAGATTTACGGCATGTAAAAGAACCTCAAGCCTGATACAGAGGCCTCTGAGCAAAATTAAGCGGTCTTTCGCACCCAATATAGAATGGGACGCTGAGAACCACAGCAGTTAAAGAGCGTCCATAAATAACACGCAATTTCCATGTTTGCTATAATAGACAGAGGAAGTGTTTTACTTAAAACCCACAAATTACGTCATAATTTGTTTTCTGTAGAGACGTCTATTTTAGAGATGGTCCCTGTTACTAGTTTCACTTTTAAAACACTTTTTATGAAACGGGAAGTCGTTATTCATTTCAAATCTCTTACTCCTGGTCATGTAACTAGAACCAACTTTCAGTGCTCCGACAGTTTTTAAAACATTTGAGTGTGACTGTTAACAAGAAATTAAGTAATAAGACAATTTCTAAACGTTTATCTGGATTGGCATGAATTAGAAAGAAGGAGAATCTTTTGTAAGAAACAGGCACAGAAAGTCATAAATGGAACACACCAGATTTCCCTTTTTATTTTCTCTGCACGTAGTATGTACATAGTGTACACAGAAGGTATTGCATTCCACCCTAGAATTTGATACCAAGATTTCACATTTCCTCTGTATTCAAAAAAGGTATTTCCAAAAAAAGTCCCTGTGTGTGGTGTGCGCGCCTGTATGTCCGTATGTATATGAACACGATAACTCAAAAACGAAAAGTAGGTAAAATACCAAACTTGGTATTTAAGTTTATTATTTTCCAGGGATGTGACACACAGATCTTGAGAAAAAGCCCTCGCCCCAAACCACCCTTTACATGGAAACATTTCGTAAATTTTAATTTTCTCAAAAATGGCTAACTATTTTGATTAAACCATCGTATATTAAAGATGTCCATATGGCAAATAAAATGTATATATTGAATTTCATGGGCATAACCTCTATAAAGTCCTCTCTATTCTGAATGAATTTTGCTGAATTTTGCTAGACTGGCAAACCATAAGAGATAGACAAAAACTTACAACACAAAAAATGTAGATCACATTAAACAACACAATTTATGTCATAAACGATTTTTTCGTCGAATTGGCCATTTTTAGGTATATTTATTATTTGTAGATTTAAAATGTTTAAACTATTTTCAGCTCCTTATAGAAACGGATTCCATCCACATGGCAACCGGATTTTAAAAGATTTGATTATCGTTTTAGCTTAATGTATTCCATTATTTTCTTTTTACTTACAAGCAAGCAAGTAATTAACACGATTTCTGCTAATGTTTACCTCGTTTATCATGAAGTATGTAAAAGAATATAATAATAATTTATTACTGCAATGTAGAGAAAGCCATATGAATAGAACACATAAGATTTTTTATACGTGGTGATGTAACGGTCATGGGGTCCATCGGGGTCATGGGGGCATTTAGGTTACATATTTGATGCTGATAACTGCTAACGAGTGCATAAGGTGTCTTGAGTTTTTTTATCCGAGTCAAGTGTATTGCTTTCATCGTAGAAGTTCGCCCAAATCTAAAAAAATCTCTAAAAAAATGTCTAAGAATGTCTCTAACAATGTCTCTAACAATGTCTCTAACAATGTCTCTAACAATGTCTCTAACAATGTCTCTAACAATGTCTCTAACAATGTCTCTAAAAATGTCTCTAAAACTGTCTCTAAAACTGTCTCTAAGAAATTCTCTCTAACTCTCTCTAGCTCTCTTTAACTCTAACTCTCTCTAACACTCTCTAACACACACTCTCTCTCTCTCTCTCTCTCTCTCTCTCTCTCTCTCTCTCTCGCCCTAAAGAGTTTCTTTGAGTTGTCTGTGGACGGCAGCATTAGGTACAATCGCAGGTCTTCTATGAAGAAGGTCTCTTTGGCGAGTTCGTAGGCCTCGATCTTGTATTGTTTTAAACCACCAACTTTAGACAATTATACACGTATGATAAAATAATAATTCAAGAGTTTAAGCGCACCCAACCAACAGGTTTATTCATTTTTGCAACATGCCTGATTCACTTTCCAATTTTATACAAGAAAGTTCGTATAAATGAAGATTTCGATCGAAATTGTGGTTTAAAAAGCCAGTTACTGCTAAGGTTACATTTATTACATATTACATGTACATAGTAGGTAGATAAGGTATAATATTGCAACGAAACGTTTGATGTCAGCGAAATATTTATATTTTTTTTAAAAAAAATAAGATCTCCGTGCGTGTGTGTGTGTGTGTGTGTGTGTAAGGTATAACTCTAAACTTGATAACTATGGTATTTAACAGACGTGGTAAATCCCCTACCACAAACTACCCTTCACACGGAACATTGTGATATTTTCAATTTTAAAAAAGGACTAACAATTTTGAGTAAAGCGTCGTATATTATAAATATTTATATGATAAATAAAATTTATATTTTGAGTTTCTTGGGAATAGCTTCTGAAGTCTACTTCATCTGAATGAGTTTTGCATAACTAGCATTCCATAAAAGAGAAAAAATTACAATAAAAAAGTATAAACCTAATTAATACACACGATGTATGTTATAGCTATTATTTTGTAGAGTAAGAGCTGAAGTTTTTCTGACTTACTAGCACTAAATTTTCTTGTGATTATAGCCAGGTAAGTAAATGGCTAGAAGCGCAAGAAAATTTAGAGCTGCTTTTGTAGAGTTCATTATTTACAATTTATTCCTTGTTATTGGTTTCAATTTTAATTGCTTTTTATCAGCAAGTTCGCTATGGAGTACGACGGATACTTCCAGCATTCTTCAGTTGCTTAGTTATTGACACAATATTCGGGCATTTCATTCATACACGATTCACTATGTTGAATAAGACCATGAATAATGATCATTTTATTTTCTGACGCTCTATTTGCTGATGATGAGCTCAGAATAGGAAAATTTGAAGACCAAGTCCAAATTGTAGTACAAGTTGAGTGAAATTGTTACTCAATTATGGAATGAGAATGTTGTTGCGACCCCAGAATTTACAACTACACAACGACAACATACAACATGGTGGGTGACCTAGTCTCTGGCTCGTGGAATACCGAGAAAGCACTGAGTTTAAGTAGCCACAGATCACACCAAGCTGAGAAGTTCAGTAGGAGCTGGTACAGCACACAATCACAAGAAAATCATATCGATTGTAAAACAAAAATTTATTAAGTGCACCTTTACATATATGCTTCTGTTGGCCTCGTTTCTGGCACACATCTTACCACCTCCGTGTCCGGGCAAAGACTCCAGACTAGAAACTACCACACACACTGACTGTAGCTAGCTTCTTTCCATCACCGCGATTGCACCGAAGCTCCTCCACTTTGTAACAGGATATTCATTATTTTGTAAAAGAATCACTAATATTGGACAAAGGCTAGATGTAGATATGCTACAGCTCTAATTTAAAACTCATATGACTACTTCTTGTGGCCGTAATTGCCGCACCTGTATTAGTGGCTTGCATTGAAAGCCGTTCGTTCCCGAGTATTGTTACACCTGTGTGAATGGATACGTGTGCCGTCGAAAAGCACTTTACATTGAAATCCTATTGCCGCCCTGTGTATTTGTGAGTTGATGGAGTTTTGATGGGAAATACGGAGCTGCAGTAGCCGTCGCAACGAGCGTTGAAAAAAAATATGGCAGAATTGTAACGAAAACATCGAGTAAACAGATTCTGATTGTAATTAGTGGAAGAAATAAAGAGTTATTTGAGCAATAAAGAGCAGTTTGTGTTACAAGATATAAAAGTAAGACATTGTATCCAATACATATTAAATAACAAATTTATGTCAAAAAATACAATATAACCCAACCGCAAAAAGGAACATTGGCCATGTTTTAAAAAGGGTCGCGTGAAAAATTCTGAGGCAAAACAGGCCGAAGATCCATATCCTTAAAACAACGACTCAGCGCAATAATATTCGCGCACTCAGCATGTGACCCAAGAGCTGTAGCGATATTATGTATAGCTGGAAACCTATTTTAAATACATTCATACATAACTCTTAAATGCAGGCTGTAAGCTATTGCGGATATTTATTTACTTTGACAAGTTTCCTTATTAATTTAACATGTTATATTATTTCTGTGCTATATAAAGAAATCTAGAGAGTTAGTTGAAATTAGCTGAAATTTTTGAGCGAGTACATTTAACTTGCCATTTGTATTTCTTATCTCCCTCCATAAATAATGATGCAACATTAATACTGTGATATAAATTAAGAATATTACATTAACATTATAACTACAACAATTAGTTTAGTGTGTTGGTGCCCGAGGGGAGTCCAAACGTCAGCCATTGGCTTTTATTCGTCTGACCTCAGAAGGAGAGGCTGAAATGAGAGTAATTACAGGAACCGAACGCGTGAGGGATCCACTAGAGGATCGCTAAGAGTTTCCAAGTAGTTCATTACCTCGACGCGGGGAGCGCTAGGAGTCCGCGCCTCAGAACTAACCAAAACCTGAGTTTACCTACGACTTCCAACGACATTCCGCAGCCGAGAGCTGATTTTCCAAATCGCAGTCACCTCCACAGAAGGGCGCCACCACCTCGCAAAATGTGCAACTCTTTAAGTCACGATTGAATGAAATGAAGGGACAGGAAGTTTGGAGAATGAAGAAATCTCCATAACATTCGCCTAATGACCTGGGAAAACCCTCGAAAACCGATCCGCGACCTCTAGAATGCCAGTAGCAGACGAAACACCTGAGCCACCTGGTTCGTTTAATTCATTTATCTTACGCATGCTAACACTAAATCTCAAATTTTATCATCTTGCTACACCACATTTTACGTATTTTGTGACACAATCGACTATATTCTGATGTTTTCAACTGAGTTTATAATAAGTATGCTTTAGGAATTTTCTTGAGTACTAACAAATGAGTATGTCATTTATTGGGTTAAGTGCAAAATTAAATACACAGCAGAATAATAAACATGTCTTATTGCGGTTGTTTCAAGTAATAAAAGCATTTTTATTGTGCCCCATTACAAACTGCTTAATTCCTTCTTAGGACATTCCGTACCCCATTGTTCTGAAACACAGAAATACTAATTGCCTTTATAATAACTGCAAAATGCTTTGTTATTCCTAACCTAAATATACATAAATTTTTCGGCTAAATTCTTTGTTATTAAGAACGTGAATGCCCAAACATCAATTTTAGGCTGTAAACACTAAAGCAAGTAAAGACATACGTACGCCTTTTAATGTACTCTTATTGTTACGTACGTACACTTAGTGTTACATTACAACTCTGTAAAGCTGATGCTCAAGCTCATTTTTAGATCTAAATGCGATTTTCGTACCTCGACATGTATTTGCTTTTAACACACAAACTTACCTTTGTTCTAAAATTGCAACCACCTTTCAGAGGAATCCCCGCCCAAAAAACCAAAGAATCTGCTCCATTATCTAACTATTGCAGGCAGAGTGTAAAAACAGAAGCAGTAATGTACGGTGGTTAATAATAACTTTAGTGGATAGTTTCAAACACAAAATTAATTTTGAATGCAAAAGCAAGAGCTTGAGTAATGAAATTAACTGAGTTCAGCCTGTTTGTCACATTTTAGAGGAAGTTTATTATGGAGTATTTTACACAGTTTTTATTTAGTCTAAAGCCTAACTCTTTGTCACTCGGAGATAAATATATTGAAGTAAACATAGCAACTTGTACGAGATATAAGGGGATATATACATATCTCCTAATACAAATATTATATAATTTGATATATTTACTTCAATATATTTATCTTCCAGTGACAAAGAGTTTAACTTTAGGCTAACGTTTGTTAGATAGCAAAACACAGAAAATAAAACTTTTATAATAGATACTTTTAAGAAGGTTGGGTCGTACTGAATCAAGAATGTTTATTTATCAGGCATAAAATATACTATTCAGTTTCCAACTAATTTACAACAAAACCAAAGTTAATTCATAGAAAGGTTATAAGTGCCTTAGTTTGAGGAAAACAATAAATAATACATTATATTCCAAAATACGGACGTAATCTCTTGGTTTAAAATGGCATTTGAACTTCATGTTTTAGGTCAGTGATGTCCAATTTTGCTACATCCACGCATCGTTTGCGGAGCTACATGTCGTATGATGCATTATGACAGTCACAAACAAACCTCTCTAACTTTATCTTGAAAGACATCATTGCGATCAGTTGACACAGTGAATGAATGAAAGGATATGAAACATAAAGTCGGCGAGGTAAACGTACAAGGTGAAGAACTTAGATCTTAAGAGAATAAGCGAGACTTCGCTGTTATAGACCCTCTAATGTTAGCAGTTTCTCGAAAACGTAAGCAAATAATGTATTTTGACGTTTTAAGTTGCCGTTGTTTATCAATATCGGATGTACACATGATGCTTAGAGTCAATTAAGGGGTTCATAAATGAAAATCGCAGTTAATAAATGATCACGTGACTACACATGTAAGCTGCTGGTACTTTGAATATAATCCTTTAATGTGAAATAGAGCTGCAGGAAACGAGTAAATTTAAGCAACGCGAAATTTTAACTTTCCAAAAGTCATGTCTGCCGAGGGTATATTTAAAAGTGTGTGGGGTAAGTTTTCATTTTAATATAGTTTATCTTTTCTATAAGCCTGCATCAGCACATCCTTAGTTACTTACCATTTTGGTATTTGAAAAGATGTAAGCAATTAACCAAAAGAAAAAGAACTATATAATTGTTTACCTGCCCGCCTGGGTAGTGTGGTGGTAGCGTATCTGCTTCATATTCAAAAGGTCGCGAGTTTGAGTCTTGCTTAGTGTGAGTTACGCGGATAAGGTTTTTTTCGGGGTTTTCACTTATCCTGAGAAGACGAATGTCGAGCAACTTTAAGCTCCATGGACCCCAAGATCATTTGAGCATCAATTTACCAATTTCATTCATCGTCTGATATGACCAACCAGATTAAAGGACGTTAAGCTACAAAAAATTGTTTACCTATACAACTGTATGAAACAGTACTGTAGAAAAATAGATTGGATAGTATACGTAGAGTACCTTACATGGTTGTTTCGGGTAAATTATATTTCCATTTAGTAAGAGGTAATGTTGCACCAGTTTCAGCCATCGATTAGCAGCAAGATGTCGAAGTGCTGACATACTTGTGCTCTCCTACAAAAATGCTGGCAAGCATAGGTTTTATTACTTCGAGCTTGAGTAACTAGGTCAGAAGAACTTTATTCAACGTTGTTCATCTGAGCTGCTGACGTCGTGAGACTTGCAGTTTGACATATCGACGGCATAGTTTTATTTTAAAGTGAAACTGTAGATTTACAACGTTCAGGTGATTGCAGAATGAGTTTAGGTAACCCTCGAGCTTCCTCATCCCCTAACCATGCATTATATTTTATATATTATGAAAGTTTTAAAAAAGCAATAACTAAGTAAAATGCATCGAAAGAAAAAAAAAAAGCATTCATTTTCATATACATGCACTCCCATTGAAGTGCGGAAAATTATGTCCACCTCCACGGTCTCGACAGGCAGTTAGTGCTCAATCTATGAACTTCAAGATTACCATTTCAGACATTTCTGTTGATGTCGTTGATGACACATTGAACTCCTTCCTGAATTTAGAAAACGGTTCATGTGAGTCACATGCCTTGAGGTTACAATATCTTGGAGGCCATTCTAAGTCGCCACGAAGTGATCTCACAGACTGAGGGAATTTTCTGGTTGCAATGGACGCGGTTTCCTCGAATTTCTTTACTAGCCGCATGTTCCCACGAAATCTACTAATAGTCTCTATATAGCACGCGACTGTTCTGTAATACGTTTTCACAATGGTGATATGTTCCTCATTTGTGAACCGCACCGTGCCAAGTAAGACCCGAAAATAAACATACAACTGGTCAAGCAATCGTAATGACAAACGATACTAAAAGTGATAAATACAATGTTGTAAACTTAACAAAAATTTACCACTCAAATTAAAATTTGCATAATATATGAAAGACCCTATAGTACCTGTCACGAACACCGAACTTTCACAACAAATATTCTGCTTATGAGGGTTCCTGAACCTCTAAATGCCCACGCCTGATCTAGGCTGAGATCTTAACACCTATAATAGGCATAAATAAATAAAATATCCCCACAGACAGGTAAAGAAGTACATGAATAATATACTCCATCAAAGATACTGCATCCTAAATACCATTCGTGCTTAGCTTGAAAGAAATATTACGTCATGAGGTGTACAATAGGCAGATATGAATTTCAAATCTTTCGTAGGACTGTACTGAAAGGGCTTGGGGCAGACAAAAGGCCTGCAGCACGCTACCAATCGCACGCTATTTCACTTTGGGTGCTGCCCCATTCACAATAGGCAGTACTAAGCTGCTTTGCATTTCGACAGAATCAGCAGGACAAAGTTGACGGACCGCAGTTATTTTGGTTCAGGTCCCGCAATACCGGAATGTTAACTACATTACAAATGGAGATCCAGAGCACTCCAACTCCTCAGTCTGTTCTACATACATAACAGCAATTACATTTCAAATGCTGACCTCAACAAAATCAAGTATAAAGCTTAAAACAGCAAATCTTGGTTTTGAAATCGATTACAGCACTAAAACGATACAAGTTTCTGTAAATTTTATATTTTGAATAAGAATTTGTTGCAATGTAGAGCCAAAAATGTAATTCTATAATGCATTTCTCTGTGTGTGCTCTGTTAAGAGAGAAACCATTGTCCAAATCGATTCTTAACGCATGTTACATCTTTCCAGAATGAGCTATAGGACATTATGGTTCTCCGAATACGAGAGGCTTATTATGCAGATCCAAAAATAAGAATCTTAGTTAGGCCTTTCAGTCATTTTCATATCTTAATGACAAGTTAAACATGTGTAACCTTAAAGGCTATTAAATGCATAATTAAATAAAAAGTAGATTTTTTGTAGAAAGTCTGATGCAGTAAACTATGGGTTGAATATGCAACGTAAATTCTGAGCTGCAACCGAAATCAAAGTTCGTTACATTGTGTTAAGCTTTCCAAAATGCCTGTTATTGATTTTGAACAGCCCAAGCCTCTCACCGGTGATAAATGTGTATGCGCACAAGCAACTATCTCTTCCTGATTTCAAGTGCGTTTGGGTAATTTATATATCTTCGAAAAGAAATACAGTTCCTTGTTACTAACACGAAAATTGTTATTTTGTGTGTATCTAGGTAAATTTAGACTATTAAACATGGTCATATTTGGTTATTACTTCTGGAAACATTATGGAACCGAAATAGAAAGTAGAAGCCAATATGTAGCGAGAAGCGGAATAGTGATAAAGTAAGCGTTGATAGTTAAAGTGAATGAATTAAAGTATATTCCTTGTTTGCAGGTTTTCGGTTAAATTCACATTCCTGCTTAATGATGACTTATGTAAGTAATACGATGCTATTTCAAATAAAGTTCCGTTTGCATGACTTTCTCTACCTATTTTAACAAACTATTTTTAAAAATATTTATTTTTCTATTGACTTCACACTGATTAAAGTTAAACATTAATAGAAATGGTATATTTACTTATCTCCTTAAAAGAAGAAGTGAAATAAAGGAATACACTAGGCTAAAACGAGAATCAACTATTTTAAAAGTTTGCTGGGACCAGATTGTCTTTGCGTGGCCAGGAAAAAAACAAAAGAAAATTTAATGACAAACTTCTGTTTTAGTAAAGTTAGTTTGAAAATTGAAACCAATAACACGGAATAAGGTTAACACGCTAAAAAGGTATGTGTGTTTTAACGAGTCCTACATTTTTGTGATGTAAATTTTGTTAATCTCTTATTGCTTGTCATCCAGAACAAAGAGGTCTTCAGAGGCTATTCTCAGAAAATTCAAGATATACTTTTCATCCGTCTTACAATATCTTCAAAATTTCTATAAAAACCTTTAGCCATTTTTAAAAAAAAAATCCTGAAAACGTATGTGTTGCACCCTTGAAATTTACTGAACTTATATGCAAGTTTGGTGTTAAACGACTTTTCGTTTATTAGCTATGCTGCCCACAGGGACACACACACACGCATGCACACACTGACATTTTTCTAAAAATTATTTTTTTTAATTCAATTGGTTTCAAAACATATTATTCCGGTGAAATCTCGGTACCAAATTTTTGGGTGCAATGCAATACCTTCTCTATACACAATCTACATAGCACGTGTAGAGAAAGCAAAAAGAGAATCAATTTTCAATGACTTCTGGACTTATTTTAGTCTACATAATGGGGTTCTTTTTTTTAACAATACGTTTATAAATTTTGATCTATAATTGACAGAATCCCGCCTCTGCTGCTGCGTCCACTTCTGATTCACACTCAAGAGAACACTCGGTTAGGTTAAGTTACCCATAAAAGACTTTTCGGGATTATTCGTTATCCTGAGTAGACGAATATAGAGTAACTTTAAGCTCCGTAGACCTTTGGATAATAGAGCATCATTTCGTCAATTTCATTCGTCGATTAATATGACCCAACAGAGTAAGGATATTAAATTTACCAATAAATAAATAAATAAACGAGACAAATTTCTACCTGCCTAATAAACATACTTATTAGCTAAAATTCCATGTACACCCTGTAAACATATATTTAGATACATGTAAAAATGTCTGTGTCAATATTTCAGTATCTTAGGTGAAACTTGGTAAAGCCTCGTCATGCAATATATCCTGTTGAAATTTATACTTGTAAGTTATACACAATTAGTTATTTTTGCATGTTTGAAAACTCTAGCTTGCATAATTATTTAAATAATATTTTCAATATCTAAATTTATTTCTCTAACAAAACTGAGCCACGTGATGTATTTTTAAAGCTATTCACACACAAAATTCCAGGTTTATAGTAAATAAACTCACACATAGATCTGTTGTATTATATATTTTTATACTACCCCTAATTAGTGTAGAAAAACTATTATTTTTCGTACTTTCCAAAAATCTTGATTTTTCAAAATGTTTAATTTATTTCTCAAAATTAGAGTACTATTTCGAAAAAGTGTATACCTATTTTTTTGAGAGGCGGTGTGGACATTTTAAAACAAATTAATAAAAAATTGCATCGTGTTGAGAATTTTGAAAAGTTTGGATAAAAGTTTGCGAAAAATATAAGTTGGTAGTGTCCATTAATAGGCATTCGTCTATGCAATTTTAGTTTCAGTTAAATGGTAGTTTAACTGCATCAATTGGGAAAAACCATACATTTTCTTAAAGTTTGGAATTTATGTGATTATAGCGTATTATGAAAAAACAGTAACTTTTCACAACTTTTTGTCAAATTTCACTGATGAATCATCTTAAGTAGCTTGTATGCTAACGGCTGAATTTAACCTATTTAGTATTGGAATGAAAGGTTTTAATGTCCTCCTACACACAGAACAATGCTCCAATAGGGCACAGTCATTTAAATCAAATTTTCCTCGAATGCAGTGGAAACTTTTCTCTTTCCACACAGCAGAAGCTGATGTCTACCTCAGTACTGGTGTTTATTGTGCAGTGGGAGCACATCTGGTATCTACCCACGCCTGACTTAGAATGTGGCCCACTTTCCAAAACAGCACTTCGTCCAAACCTTGCACACGACTGCATATCGTGCACCAGCCTGCGGTAGCAAAGAAAGCATACAAAAGAATTTTCCAGCACTACCTATTGCTGTGCATGCCGCTGGGTTGCTAAACAACCAACAAGAACACCACCACAGCGACTAGGCGTATTCATAAACTCGCTCTCTGTCGCTTACAACTGCGGAAGAGTGATATGTAGGTAGCGGGAACTGACAAGTTGATAACACCGACATTTGCATCACTGCCACCTGTCGCCTGATAACACTGGCCGGGAAATTTCACTTGTCACAGCCTTCGAGCAAAGAAGATTACGGAAAGCCTATTCTCGCTCCCCACCTGGTATTCAATTCTAATGCATTGCTGCCCTTACAATGGCAGAGTATTTGCTCGGCCTATAATTAACGTCGATGATACTGCGTTATCACCTAACCAGCATATTCTCCCTACTGGTTTTATCTGCCATCGAGAAAGTCTGAATAAGTAATACTTTCTGGAAGCAAATGAACTCATTTATTCGAAAATCTAAAGAAATAGACACTCACGATTGGGAAGTTTGAATGAGATTAAAAAAATATCTGATGTGTACCATTTGACTTTCTCTACTTCTGTGTAACAAATTATTGTCAATAAGCTTATTCTTCTATTTATTTCAAGCTAATCCAGAAAAAAATTAGCAGAAATAGTCTTATTACTTGCTTCCCTGTAAGTAGAAGCGAAATATGGGAGTATCATAGGTTAAAGTGAAGTCAAAAGCTGGTTACTAGGTGACTGAAGTTCCTTTGTTTGTATGGGCACGAATTGACAAATTCCTGTATGAGAAAAGTACAAGTTTTTCAAAGCTGAAACTAAAAACAAGGAATATCTCAAAAACGATCAACTCCTCGAAAAAAATCATATAACATAAATTGTGCGTTTAAATGTGCTCTACATTTTTTGTGTGGTAAGTTTTTGTCTATTTCTTACGGTTTAGCAGTTATGCAAAATTCCTCCAGAATAAAGTAGTCTTCAGAGGCTATTCCAAGAAAATTCAAGATGTACATATTATTTGTCAGGTAAATATTTTTAAAATACGATATTTTAATCAAAATCGTTACAGCAATTTTTTGAGAAAATCAAAATTTTCGAAAAAAGTTCCATGTAGAGGGTAGTTGGGTGTGGGGGGATTTTCTTGCAAATCTTCGTGTCGCATCCTTGGAAGATACCAAACTTAAATACCAAGTTTGCTATTTAACGGTATTTTCGTTTTTGAGCTATGCTGTCCACAAACACACACGGACCTTTTTCCAAAAATGCCTTTTTTGAATTCAGGGGGACCCAAAATATGTATTTCCGGTGAAATCTTGGTATCCAACTTTTGGGTGGAATGCAATACCCTCCCTATACACTATGTAAATAGTACGTGTAGAGAAAGTAATGTGTTATATTCTCACGATTTTCTCTATATGTTCAATAAACTTTATTCTTCTGTTTAATTTATGCTAATCAAGACGAGCATTTGCAATATTACTTTTATTACATAGTTCCTTGTAGATACACGGTCAATGAAGAAATACAATCGACTTAAACGATAGTCAAATGCTATAAGAGCTGGTTGTTTTGAAGGGTTTTCAAACTCCGTTCTCTTTCCATACCCACAGAAAACAAACGAATAAAAATTTTCCATATGAAAAAGTATAAGTATTTGTAAACTCCAACCATAACAAGGATTATCTCGGAAATTATTAACTCCACAAGCACACACGAATGACAAACTTAGATTGTGTGATTCAACGAGATCTGCAGTGTTGTATACGAAGCTTTAGTTCATATTTTATGGTTTATCAGTTATGCAAAAATCATTCTGAATGAAAAGTGCTTCAGAAGCTATTCAATAAAGTTCAAATCTAATGTGTTCCATTCATATGACTTTCTCTACGTCTCTGCAACACATTGTTAAAAAGCTTATGCTTCTATTTACTTCATGCTAATTGAGAAAATATTAGGAGAAATAGCTTGCTTCCTTGTAAGTAGAAGCGAAATAAGGGAGTAACATGGGTTAAAGTGATAGTCAAAGGTTGGTTGCTACGTGACTGAAGTTTCTTTGTTTGTATGGACAGGAGTTGACAAATTCCTATATGAGAAAAGTTTAATATTTTTAAAGCTGAAACCAGAAACAAGGAATATCTCAAAATCTATCAACTCCACGAAGAAATATATACGAGTATGACATATATTGTGCGTTTTAACGTGCTCTACATTTTTTGTGTGGTAAGTTTTTGTCCATCTCTTACGGTTCAGAGTTATGCAAAATCTCGTAAAATTTTTCCAGAATAAAGTATTCTTCAGAGACTATTCCCAGAAAATTCAAGATATCCATATTATTTGTCAGGTAAATATCTTTAGTATACTATGTTTTAATCAAAATCCTTAGAGCCAGTTTTGAGAAAATAAAAACTTTCGAAAGAATGTCCATGTAAAGGGTAGTTAGGGTAGAAGGATTTTCTTGAAAATTCTCGTGTCGTATCCTTACAAGATACCAAACTTAAATACCAAGTTTGATATTTAACGGCCTTTTCGTTTTTGAACTATGCTGTCAACAGACACACACACACACACACGCACGCACACATGTACGAACAGTTTTCCAGTACTGCTTTTTTTTTTTATATTCAGGGGGACCCAAAACATGTATTTCCGGTGAAATCTCAGTATCGAATTTTTGGGTGCATTACAATACCTTCTCTATACACTATGTACTATGTGTAGAGAAAATAAAAATAGTCAAGAGCCGTTTTTATGAAAAAATGTTTGAGAACATTTTCAATCAGGTAGTTTAGTGTGCGAAGATGTTCTTAAAATCTATGTTCTGACGCATATCTGGAAGGTGCTGAACTTAAATAAATAACCCACACACAACACACCTTTCTCTAAAATTGATATTACTTGGATTGGTGAATCTAAGCACGTATATTTACACATCGAATGCAAATGGACTAAATGTATTTTATTTTTGAGGGAACTATAATTCTTACTTTAGTTATATTTTTGGACTCAGCACTTCCCCCTAATAAATAATATAAGTTTTTGACTTCTGCCCCCTTCTATATTATTAATTATTATAAGTACTGTTGAAGCAATAAATAAGCAGTAGTGAAATTAAAAATGCCTAGCCATAGCTGGGAGTAAATCAGATGGAGAATTAAGTGTCGAGTCTACATGTTATCATGGTAGCTTAGTTGGTTAAAAGTGGTAAGATAAACCAAAAATTCACGCTTAAAATCTCATTAATTACACACACACTGTGGAACAAAAATGAATATATGCACTATAATAACATCACCACACATTCTCACTATGAGAAACTACCTATATTACATATTTACAAAAGTGTGTACTTTTGAATCTAAAACACTTCTGAAAACTGCATGGCCTAGAAAATAAGAGCTAAGAAACAATTAAAACAGCTATTGCAATTTATGAAACCATTATGATTAAGCAATAATTTCAAAGTTTACTCACATAAAATAATTCGCATAATTTTGCGATCTTTCTGGCTTGATAAAATTCCTATGATATGTAGATAGCATCCTCCAACAGAGCGTGATGCCCTGCAGGTTTCTCTGCCAATCCCCAAAATTACGAAAATTACTGATAAATATGACTGGATCTTTAGAAAGTTGTGGTAATTATTCTAAGGAAACTTTCCATTGGTACCTAATTAATAGTGATTTATGATACAGCATACAGGGTTACTACAAAAGAAATAGACAACTTCAACTGCCTGTAAAACAAAAGCTATTAGAGATAGCAACCTAATTATTTTGGAGGTATTTGAGAAGCTCTCAACGTTTTGTTTGTTACTATTGGTAACGCTGTAGTGTTTTGTTTGTTGTTGCAGAAACTGAAATGGCGGAAAATCCTGTGGAAAAGGCATATTGCGTGTTGGAATTTGCTAGAACGCAATCAGCAACTGCTGTCCAACGCCATTTTAGAACACGTTACCACAAAACGCCACCGACTAGACAGTCAATCTACGACTGGTATAGAAAATTCGAGACAACGGGATGTTTGTGGAAAGGGAAGAGCTCGGGAAGACCAAGAGTTTCGGAAGAAAACGTTGAAAGTGTTCGTTCTGCCTACATAAGAAGCCCACAGAAATCGACATCTAGGGCAAGCATGCAATTACAAATTCCACAACAAACTGTATGGAAAATCTTGCGGAAGCGACTGCACATGATGCCTTACAGATCACAGATGTTGTAGTTTCTGAGTGAAGAAAATAAGTTCATACGGCGTGACTTTTGCATCGACATGTTGCGACATGATGAAGAAGATGCTGGTTTTTGTGAGCGCATCATTTCATTTTTGTGGTAACGTGTTCTAAAATGTCGTTGGACAACAGTTGCTGATTGCGTTCTAGCAAATTCCAACACGCAATATGCCTTTTCCCACAGGATTTTCCGCCATTTCAGCTTCTGCAACAACAAAACACTACAGCGTTACCAATAGTAAAAGACGAAACTTTGAGAGTTTCTCAACATACCTCCAAAATAATTAGGTTGCTATCTCTAATAGTTTTTGTTTTACAGGCACTTGAAGCTGTCTATTTCTTTTGTAGTAACCCTGTATTTTTAAACATTTACTGAAGAACTGGAATTTTTATATGAGTATATTTAAAAATGCATCACGTGGCTCATTATATAAGAATGAATTTAAACAGAAAATTATTATTTTAATAGCCATGATACTTATTTTTGATACTTAGACACTCATGAATTTTCCAAATTCCACAGATGCATCACCTTAAATCCAAAATGACTCAGGCTAAAAGCTGTAGTCTGTTATTGATCCTAAAGATTCACAGCAGTTTTGGACATAAAACTAATATCTGAATCTTTTAAAAGCGTAGACTGAATTTCCTGTTGTGGATACACTTAATGGAGATGTCCTTTATCAACTGCACTTTTAATCTGTATATTGAAATAGTAAGAATTTGGTCAAATAAAATTAAAGTAGATATCAATGTATCAGGAGTTAATCTGAAAACGATGTTATTCGCTGATGATCAAGTATTAATGGCCACAAATGAAGATGATCTTCAGAAGATATTACATTGTTTAAATAAAATTTACACTGAATACCGAATAAGAATATCAGTAAATAAATCCAAGACTAGGCTTTCATACGAAAGAATCCAGTCAGATCAAAAATAGTACAAGATAATATAATAATTGAGCAGATATCATAGTTCAAGTTCTTAGACAGCAAGTCTCTTAACAGGGAGAAGTTGATGTTATATAGAAAATAAATTCAACTACGTAACAGGCACGCTAAAAATAACATTAAAAAATAAAGCCCGAAAAGACTCCATAGTTAAATTGTACAAAACCATATCTGTACCGACTCTGACATACGAATCAGAAACATTGATTTTAATAAAAAGAGTACTAGAATACGGATGTCATAAATTAAATTCGTAAAGTGTAATAGCTGGATACACTAAAATGAATAGAAAATGCAGCCAAGATATCAAGTAGAAGCAGAGGAAATAAACAATATAATTGCAAACAATAGACAACAATGGGAAAACATGTTCAAAGGATGAATAATAATCGAATACCTAAAATAGCCATAAATTATAAACCTAAAAGTAAAAGAAACCAATGAAGATCGAAGAACAAAGGGACAGACCAATGTGGAGCCGGAACGGATTGGAAAGTCCAAAACCGTGAAGCAGAAGAGGAAGGGTACACTTAGGTAGCAGATGGTATTTAGTCATCTGCCATATGCCCATCTTTTGAAACAACATTGCATTATACATCTTAAACTGTGTCTTCGTGGAATACCCATTGTATATTGATAGACTGACAATGTTCCATTTATATATGTTCTTGCTGCCAGCCTAAGGATATCGATAAGGCGTTTAAAGCTATCTACCGGCTTTAACTCCGTCTTCAAGGGATTTAATTGGCCGTTTCTATAGCTGCTTTATCACCCTTCATCTCTGAGAGACAAATTGGGTGTAAATTAACACTTAGCTCTGCAAGCCATCAGTAAGGAAACTTATTGCCTTGCTTCTCAGTCTTGGGAGACTGCGCGACGCTGGACTGGCGTGAATCCTTGCATGCAACCGCTCTAGGGTCATTCACTTGAGTGGCGAATAGAGAAGCCGCATGCATTTCATGGAAATTACAGATCGAGTTCACTTCTAGTTTATTCCCACGTATAGAATAATCTGCTCACATTACTATCCTACCTATTCTGCAACAAACTATTTGTCGCCCTCCGTGGTGTAATGGTTACCACGCTAACTTCGCGGGTTCAAACCCGGCGGAGGACGATGGATTTTTTCGAGCGTAACAATCCTTAGCATGGCTTCCTTCGGAAGAGAAGTAAAGCCGTTGGTCCCGTATTGTAGATTTGCGGCACGTCAAAGAACCTCAAGCGTGATAGAGAGGCCTCTGGCTAAATTAAACGGTCTTTCACGCCCAGAACAGAATGGGACTCTGAGAACCATAACAGTTAAAGAGCGTCCATAAATAAAACTTTATTTCATTTGAACAAACTATTCCTTCAAAAGCTTATTACTTTCTTCAGCACGTGAGTATATTCAATGTACATAGTTGCTATAGAATTGTATTCCACCCAAAAGTTCGATGTCGAGATTTCACCGGAAATATACGTTTTGAGGTCCTAGGGCCGAAAAATATTCGCGGGTGTATGTATGTGTTTGTGTTTGTGTGTGTGTGTGTGTGTGTGTGTGTGTGTGTGAGGGGTGTGTCTCCTGGGCAGCGTAGCTCGAAAACGAAAAGTCCATTAAAAGAGGGAGATAAGGTTTTAGGGCGCTCAGCCTATGAGATTATTAGTACCCTAAAACATCGAAGGAAAAAAGCACAGAATAAAACTTCGGGCTAAAAGGTCATGCTAAAAACACACACTAAAACGAATATTAAAACGTACGAGATAGCTCTCCGAAAATAAAATAGTATAAACTCCAGTTGGGCTAAAAGAATAAATAAAACTATATCGTGCCAAAGCTGTACAACGCAATTAGAACTGTATAGGGCCAATCGTGGTGCACTATCGAATAAAAAATAAAAACACGCTCTACAGTAACCAGGTTGTTCGCCAAGATGACACGCATGCTATGCGGCAAAATCAACGACAAACGCACTGGAGCTAAAATCTGGCTGTCGATTAAAATGAAAAAAAAAAAAGAAAATCTAAATACCAAAATTGGTATTTATGGTTAGTATCTTTCAAGAATGCGAAACGAAGGTTATGAAGAAAATCCTCCCACCACGAACTATCTTTTACAGGAAAAATGTTTGCAATTTTGTTTTAATCAAAAATGGCTCTTAACGATTTTGATTGAAATATGGTATATTAAAGGAATTTACACAAATAAAATCTATATCTTGAATTTTCTGGGTATAGCCTCTAAATCAAAGATAATACACAACAAATTTAGATATCGTTAAAAGACATTTAATCTATGTCATATACGTTTTTCTGGTAGCTTGGACCGTTTTTGAGATATTCCTTGTTATTCGTTTCAGTTTTAAACACCTAATTTTTTCTTTAACGGGATCCTACAAAGCGAACTGAACCTCAATGGTTACCAATAGTGGCCACATTTTAAAAGATTTGATTATCGTTTTAGCATTATGTTTTCCCTTATTTCTGTTTTACTTACAAAGAAGAAAATAATAAGACCGGTTCTGCCAATGTTTATCTCAATTAGCATGATATAAATAAAAGAATAATTTGTTATAAGAATAGTTCGTATTTGGAAAAGTTAGGAAAGTTGCAGGATTTTTGTTTTCTATATATTTCACGCCGTGCGGGATGGCTCAGGCGGTTTCGTCTGTGGTCCGCATTCCGCATTCGGAAGATTCGGGTGGCCTGCTTCCCGTCAGCATTCATGAACCTGGGGTTTTTCAGGGGTTTCTCTGGGCCACAGGCGAATGCTAGGTAAGTGTCTTTCATCCCCGAATTTTCCTTCCCTCCATGTCGTTTCCATTTTCATTTCATTCATCCTTCAACCCGTTGATTTCTTTCAGGGTTGGATGTGTCGGCGATAAAACTCGGTGCGACGTGGCAGGGAAAAAGGATGCTCCATACGACTTTCCTCATCCCCAGATTTTGGCTGGTTGCCAGGATGAGGAGTGCTCCTAGCGAAGGAGTTTGACCCGATGTGGGGTGGAGGAGCGGTCTGCCTGTCGGATTGTCCAAGTACTTCCATCTGGATACCGTAGAGACCATGTTATTTCTGTTTTGTCGTCCAGGGTTCCGGCCATCGGATGTATCCTCTCACTCATCCTTCCCTCCCACTTTTAACTGATCGAAATTTAAATACCTCTTTCTTTGATCCAGCAGGAGGTGGTGATCCTATTTTATATCAACACCTATTTTGATTTTTTGGACATCCTGAAGTCTACATTTTAATCCTTCCAGGGTTTGGAATAATTTCCCATGTAATTTCCCATGAAAGAGGAAAAAAAGAGGCATTTGGAAAGTATGGAATAATTTGAGCTATATCAGCCATTGGTTTCTTAGGTTTTGTAGTGGGCGCTCCCCCTCATGGAGCACAGGTACAGAAGCCTCAGGTGCCAAGTGCCCTCCGACCGTATTTTATTCTATCCACTTCACGTGCACACAGATATAAATATTTGTAGAAATTACTTTATTACCTATTTCCTTGCATATGCGCAGGAAAAAGGAAATATATAGGCTAAAGTGACAGTCAAACCTATCAAAAGTAGGTTATGTTATACATTAGCATTCCGTTCTTTTTGCTTGACCTAGAAGATAAAATTGAATAGCTATTTCCCTTTGAGAAACGTATAATATTTTAAAATTAAAACTATAACTAGGAATATCTCGGAAAATGTTAACTTCAATAAAAATATATTTGTTATATATTGTGTGTTTTAAGGAGATCTATATTGTTGTGTTCTAAGATTTTTATATATCTCTTATGGTTTAGTAGTCATGAAAAGTCATTCAGAATTAACAAGACTTCAGAGAATATTCCCAGAAAGTTCAATATATACACACATACAAATTGTGTTTAACATTTAAATATCTATCATATGATATTTTAAGTAGAATCATTAGAGGCAATTTTTATAAAATATTAGGTTTCGAGATTTTTCATGTAAAGTATAGTTAGCAGTGGAGGATTTTCCTGAAAATCCTCGTGTCGTATGCTTAGAAAATGCAACAGAATACTTTGTTTCCAGAAAGCTTTGGCTGTTCATTTCTACAACTCTACGTTATATTGTGTAGTTTCTTGACATCTCATATGTAGCTTTGGCTGTTCATTTCTACAAGTATACGTTATATTGCGTAGTTTCTTGACATCTCTTATGTAGCATTAGATGTCTGGACAATTTTACAGATGTTCCTAATGCATAACGTTTTTCCTTCTCTGTCACTCACTCTCTCTTTCTTTTTCAAGCTTCTGTTGTCGCTGATTTGTTTGTCACAAATCATTAAATTAAACTATCCATACCTGAACTCTTATTTACAATACTTATAACAGGAATAAAAAAATGTTAGAAGACAATATTAGATAGTATATTTACTTATGAGTTACAGTTTTAAATTCTAATTGCCATGACAGCTGGTCTAACTGCCCCCGTGTACAGATATCCCTTGGAAAAGAGTAGCAGAACTCAACGAGGCGACTTTTAGTTAAAGCCTGCCAGAAAAGAATTGGGCGACAGCACTTCCGCCTTACCTTGGGGTGCCCAACCTCTGCTCTTATAACCTAATGACGTCACCTAGTCGCGTTACGCCGCCTCATTCGTTTTGTGCATGATCAGGTAGGAAGCATTTCCCCTTCATGCACTCTGTGGTGTTAAAACTGAGTTCTACTCGACACGATGCCAGATTTCAAGCAAACTAAACGTATTGTATTCCAAAATGAATGGGAGGAACAATCTTTTTTTTTTTTTTGTTAAACAGGACAGTGCGGTGTAACGTCCTATTTGCAAGTGTCATTTATCCCGACATAATATTAAACAACACATTGAAAAATACCACCATACTGATTATGGCAAATGCTGGTACGCAATCAATAACAGTACTAGAATTTGAATATATCTATATATATATATATATATATATATATATATATATATATATATTGTAAATTGACTATGTTTAAATCATTTCATTTTAGGCGAAGCAAGAATACAGAAATTAAAATATATTAAAATACCAACTTCGGATGACCTTCGTCCTGACAATATTAGTAGACCATCTTGTAGAATTGCTGAACACATTGCAAAGAGAACAAGTATTTTAATTATAGTCGTCGAAGAAGTGCATCCCAATGTAATAGATACTTTTAAATCAACGAGTCTACCTCTAAGTATCGTGGCAAAAGCACGTGGAAGAATTGCGATGTAAAACAGAGAAACAGGTCAACGAAAAAATAATATTTCTAATTTATTTATTAGCTTCTATAGGTAGTTTCTCTTAAACCTCATACCTGTGGTGAAGATATAATGCTTTGTTAGAGGTCTGTAAATGTAAATAGCGTGTTATTTATGGATGCTCTTTAACTGGTGTGGTTCTCAGCAGCCCATTCTATACGGGGCGTTGTTGCTCAGTGGCCTCTCTATCAGGTTTGAGGTTCTGTTACATGCCCTAGTTTAGAGGTCTTTAGCAAATTAGAACTTACTTGGTCTAAACTAGTTAGTGTTGCGAAGATGGGGCCCCATCGATGATAGGGGTGAAATGGGTTTTATTGGCTGACTAAGAACATATTTAAGGAATATGGATGTTCCCTCTGATTTTTGCGTATACCTATAGGGAGGTTTTATGTGAAAAATCAATTGCATAAATAAAGTTATGTTGATAGTTTATTAAAACAAGCTCTCTTCGTCATAGGCAATTTAAAGCATGCAAGAGGAGCTGGAATCTGATTATGACAATCTACTATATTATTATTATGCCAGGTGGCTCAGTCGTCCCTGTTGAGGCGTTTCTTCTAGATACGGTGAGAGATAAATAGCTTCATGAACAAGAAGCAAGCATACAAATGTAAGCATGATTAGAACAAGTTGAAAAATTCAATGCCAAAAATTCAAATTCAACACGGTTCTCCCGCTCTCTGCGTGGTTTACCCGGTTCAACCAACCAGTAGGTCTCACTCCAGAGAACCTCCAGAATGGCAACTTACCACCGCAAGTACTTAGTATCCGGGTAATATTTACTATGTTACTGCCAACATATAAGCTTTTTTTACTAAATGGTAATGCTCCTAGGTACACAGGGGTAACGGTTATATGATTAACCATACTGGCAACTTGTCACAGTAGCTCAATGGTTAGAGCAACTGCAATGAGAGCGGGAGAACCGTGTTCAAATCCCGGCTGTGGCACTGAATTTTTCAACTGGTTCTAATCATACAAACCGCTACCTCCGTGTGCCTTTCAATATATGCTTATAAATATTTCCTAATATTTATTATTTGAAAGATCATCACGTTCAAGAACTGAATGGCTGTGTGATTTGTCCCATCATCTTCAGAACCTAAATATGAGCTTTCAGGCTTAAAAAGATAGAAACATAAGTGAATACCTTAATGACAATTATGGCAACGTCAATTGGAAATTGGAGACATATCATCCTTGCAATCAAGTTTTACCATTAATGTGAGACCGCTAATAAGCCCCGTAGTATTAATAACCATCAGTCTGTTAATTATATATATATATATATATATATAACGAGAGTTAATATTTAATAAGTTGTATGCATAGGGACCAAGAAGCTAGTTGTTTACTAGAAAGTTACTCAGAATCTTGACTGGATAGAGGGGTGAGAAGTTGCTTCTTTTGTGAAAGTCACGTAAAAGTTTAGAGTACGGGGAAACCACAGATAAAAACACACAAGGGGACTTCTCTTTTATATTCGTGGTATCACGCGATTATTATGATGTATTCTGGGAGATTTGCAATGATTTTTGGGTAATGATGGTGTTATTTTGGCGGATCTTCTAACCAATCAGAAAGAAGCCACCATGACACCGTTTTTTGTATATAAGCAGTAAGGTTTGGCCTACCGAGGTCGTTGCTAAGAAATCACCCGTGGGAGACACCACGTCGCCGTTGTTAAGAATTCGCCTGAGAGGGGCCATGTCGGACTGTTTGCTAATAATTCGCCTGTAAAGTAAAGTAACGTCGCTCGTGATTACGCGAAAGTGAATTGTGCCATGTACTCAACGAAAACAGTGTAATTAACAGTACTTGTGAGTCAGTGTTAGAGAGCATCAATCAGCTGTATAAAAGTGTATAACCAGGTGCTTGTCTCAAATCTCCTTCTAATAAATAACAGTACAAGGTTTGCAAGTGTTTTTCTTAATATCTACAAGAACACTCCTACAACTCTACCCAATAGCTAAATCCACGCCTGGGAGAGTCAAGATTCATGCAAGTCTGCGCAACGCCGGAGGAACTTCAGTACCAGGTACGTGAGAGTAGAGGAGTTGTTTGGAAGTGGCAGTTAGTTACGCTGCACCTAAGCACACAACTTGCACCACTACCATCGCATCAAATCACCCCTGTATATTACTGGCCAACGTGGGGCAACTAATAACCCAGCCTGCAACAACAAAAACACCGCTGCATATGGCGCACATAACGTGGAGTCTTCAGAGCAGCGAAAACACCGCTGCAAATGGCATCCTATTAGAGAAGTATACAACAATTTTTAAGGAACTGTATGACACCTTCGACTCCAATTTTGGAGATCTGAAAACTATAGAGCAGAAACCCTTGTCTTCTCAAACCTTTTAGTTTTTCCTGCAAATACGCTCCTCACAATTTTCAAATAGAACTTATTGCTTTGTAGAATTCAACAGTAGTGAAATATTCCCAGAAAAAAATATTTGAGACTTGTTTAAATGTTTTCCCAACAAAAAATCTCCTAAATTGCGATATTTTGCTGCAAAGTTAATGCCAATATTTAGTTGTACATATTATATTTGAGAACAGATGTTCTCGAAAATGAATAAAAAAAAAGAAGAAAATATCGTAGTAGGTTAGGAAGAGCAGAATCATTTGGTGTGCCTTTTAAGACTGTGTTGTTGATCTCTGTCGGCAAATATTGATGACCTGGTTACAAGTAAACAATGCTAACCAAGTCACAAGAAGAAGGCGTTCAAGAGCGTTTTTACTATTTGTGCCATCTCATAATATTAGGGTTGCTGGAGCCACCGTCACAGATAGAAGGATATATATATATATATATATATATATATATATATATATATATATATATATATATATAGTCTGCCACTTCCAAAGAAATAGGTGGAGGTAAATCTGTACTCCCCTCTATCGCTGTAGGTTGGGCACCACTGATCTATAGCACCGTTGAAATGTGCAACTCTTCTAACGCTTCTAGAGATATCTGCACTGTCAAAAAAGGGACAGTTGTGCCAGCTAGTTGGCTGTTTGTAAATGTTAATGTGTATCGAAATGGATGGGTTTTGCAGAAGTATCATATACAGCATGCAACATATTATGTGTTCCAAAATAGAAAAGAGAGCCGAAGATACAGGTATAATAGAATTGAAGAACGAAGATTGTAGCGGTAAGGAGGATACAAAGAATGGAGAGAAATGGCCGTCAGATAAAAATGGCGAACGGAATCAAAAGCAGCCCCTGAAAAGTGAAGACCTCAATTAAGAAGAGCTACACCAAAAGTATAAGAATAAGTTGCTTCAGTAATCATCGATATTACTGCATATGGATGTGACTCTCCTCTGAGTAAGGGAGGCAGCGTGGCCACCTTGTATTCAGGATGTTACGAGTTCGAATTTCGTTTCCCTTATCCTGTGAAGAGTGTCAGTAACTAAGCTCCATGGACTTTGGGTTCATGTCATCGACTCCTGCTGTGACCTACCAGGTTAAAGGACGGTAAACTACAAAACATATGGATGTTTTACTATCTACCTACCATCTGGTATATATTTCAAACCTTTAAACGACCCAAAAATGGTGCGCCTTTTAAGGCTATGCTTCTAGAAAAGTAGAACGATTAAGTAGACAAAATAGTCATTGAAGGACATAAATTCAATCAAGTTCTTTTACGAACATTATAGAGATCCATGGGATATTTATTATGGTATGGGAGAGCTTTAGAGGATAACTTTCTCATTAAGTCTGGCTCATTCCCGTTTTCATCGCATAGTGATGAAGACTTCGGTTTTGGAAACCAATATATCTTTATTGACTGTTTCCCGAATTAATGAAGTTCCATCCACAATCCCATATATGTTGATGGTCGATGTAGTGGCCAGCTTACTGCGTCCATAATTAAAATGTGGTGACCTGCCGTGGCCGCGTAGTGAAGCGGTGGTGAACTAATCTCCCATATTCTCTATGCGCTGCAACTATTTTACATATTCTCATACTTTAAATGCCTTAAATGTTCTATGCCAAAACGATATAATTAGTAATTAAATAAATCATATAAAATTTAGGTTTTAACTAATAACAGCTCCTGCGGTATTATATCGAGAACCTACGAAAACCCTTAATGATTTTAACATCTAGTGTAGCTTTGGGAACATTCATTTCTTATTACTTAAAGAGACACTAGAATTAAAAAAATCTGATGCGTTACACTCACATGACTTTCTCTAGCCGTTCTACAAAATTCTTACTCAAGATTATTCTTCTGTCTGCACCTTGTTAATCGAGGTATTCAGCACAATGTTCTTATTACTTAGTTCCTTATAAGTAGGAAGAAAATAAGGGAATACACTAGGCTAAATCGATAGTCAAATGTTTTAAAAGCTGTCGTTATGCGATTGTCATTACAAATCGCTTCTTTTCTTGGCCAGGAGTAGAACAAAAGAAAAACGGACACTCCCGTCTGAGAAAAGTATAAGTACTTCACAACTGAAACCAATAACAATGAATATCTCGAAAACGGTAAGCTCCAGGAAAAAAATGTAAATGACGTAAATTGTGTATTTTAACAAGGCCTACATTTTTTGTATAGTAAGTTTTTGTCTATCTCTTACAGTTTCTTAGTTCTGCCAAATTATACAAAATTCATCGAGAATAAACATGTCTTTAGAAGCTATTCCCAGAAAATTCAAGATATGCATTTTGTTTGTCAGGTAAATATCTTTAATATACGATATTCTAATCAAAATCGTTAGAGCCATTTTTAAGAAAATCAAAATTTTCGAAAAAAATCCATGTAAAGGGTAATTTGGGGAGGGGAGATTTTTCTAAAAATCTTCGTGTCACATCCCTGGAAGATACTGAACTTAAATACCAAGTTTGGTATTTTAGCTACTATTCGTTTTTGAGTTATTGTGTTCACAGACACACGGACACACGCACACACGAACACACGCACACAACGGACCTTTTTCTGGAAATGCTTTTTTTGGATTCAGGGGGTTCTAAAATATGTATTTCCGGTGAAATTTCGACATCGAATTTTTGGGTGGAATGCAATACTTCTCTATCCCTATGTACCTTGTACATACGGGGCAAGAGAATGTAAAAAGCTGGTGTGTTCCATTCAAAGGACTTTCTCTACATCTCGGCTACAAACTATTATTAAAAATCTGATGTGTACCATTCACATGACTTTCTCTATATCCCTGCAACAAATTATTCTTAAACAGCTTATACTTCTATTTACTTTATGCTAATCAGAAAAAATTAGCAGAAATAGTCTTATTACTTGCTTCCTTGTAAGTAGAAGCGAAATAAGGGACTACCATAGGTTAAAATAATATACAAAAGCTGGTTGCTATGTCAATCAAGTTTCTTTGTTTATATGGATAGGAGTTGACAAGTTCCTGTATGAGAAAAGTATAAGTTTTTCATGGCAGAAACCAAAAAATAAGGAATTTCTCAAAAACTACGAACTCACGAAAAAAATGTATATAACATAAATTGTGTGTTTTAACGTGCTCTAAATTTTTTGTGTTATAAGTGTTTGCCCATCTCTTACGGTTGAGCAGTTATTCAAAATTCAGTAATATTCATCCATAATAAACTACTCTTCAGAGGCTATTCCCAGAAAATCCAAGATATACATTTTATTTGTCAGGTAAATATCTTTAATATACGAAATTGTAACCAAAATCGTTAGAGCCATTTTTGAGAAAATCAAAATTTTCGAAAAAATTCCATGTAAAGGGTAGTTTGGGGTGGGAGATTTTTCTCAAAATCTTCGTGTCGCATCCCTGGAACATAAATGCCAAGTTTGGTATTTTACCGACTTTTCGTTTTTGAGTTATTGTGTTCACAGACACACACACACACACACACACACACACACACACACACACACGGACCTTTTTGTGAAAATGCTTTTTTTTTTAGATATAGAGGACCCTAAAACATATTTCCGGTGAAATCTCGGTATCGAATTTTTTGGTGGAGTGCAATAATTTCTCTACTCACTATGTACATAGTGCGTATAGAGAAAGTAAAAAGCTAATGCTTCTATTTACTTCATGCTAATCGAGAAAAAATTAGTAGAACTAGTCTTATTAACTACTTTCATCCTGGTAAGTAGATGCGAAATAAGGGAGTACCATAGGTTCAAGTGTTATGTGATTGAAGTTTCTATGTTGATATGGACAGAAGTTGACAAGAAATACCTCAAAAACCATCAACTCCACCAAAAAGATGTATATAACATAAATTGAGTGTTTTAACGTGCTCTACTTTTTTTTTTTTTTTTTTTTTTTTTTTTTTGTGATAAGCTTTTCCCCCATCTCTTACGATTTAGCAGTTATACAAAATTCTGTAAAATTCATTCAGAATAGTCTTCAGAGGCTATTCCCAAAAAATCCAATATACATTTTTTTTTCAGGTAAGTATCTTTAATATGCGATATTTTAATCAAAATCGGAGCCATTTTTGAGAAAATCAAAATTTTGGAAAAAAGTTCCATCTAAGGGTAGTTGGAGGTGGCGGGATTTTCTTGAAAATCTACGTGTTACTAAGTTTGGTATTCAACCTCTTTTTGTATTTGAGCTATGATGTACCCAGACAGACATTGGCGGATGTTTTTCCAAAAAAAGTAATAACACACAATAGAATAGGAAGGAGTTCTATAGTTATAATAGAGTTTAAGTATTTAAAATGATCAATGAAAATGAAGTTAACGTACAGTAATTACGATTTAGATCATAGGATTTCCTCTTTTTCCACATAATTTTGATTCCTTACAAGATTATTTATATTTTAAACCCTTTCGGGGATGTTCAGTATCCCGTCTTTATAGAGTTATGTTCATTTGTCATTTTGGGAAAGCGATTGAGCTCCATTCTATTTACATGATCAAGCCTTCTAACATGAGCTGTATCTCAATTTTATTTATTACCTAACATGTTATATCAAACTAATTACCTCAATAATCCCATTTCTACTGCTTCTATTTGATTTTGCTGTTTTTTGCTTGTTTGTTTTGTTTTTAATACAAGATTACTGAGCGTAAGAGCAGTGATGATATGGATAGGATTATGATTAGGTAATTTTAAAACAGTATCTATTTTGGGTAAGTATCTAATGTCAGACTGAAAAAGTCAATGCCATAACCGGAATTTGAACCACGGATCTCCCGGTCTCTAGCCGGATGCTCTATCACTGTGCTACCATGGCAACATCCTGGCAGAGAATTAAATTCAACTGGCTCGCATGAGGTATTTTATACACTTGCAATGACTTTTAAATATCTGCTATCAGCCTTTGTAATTCTTTGTTCTAACCATATGCTTAATGGTTGCAACACTTTCTGTTTTTGCGTATTATTCTCTCTTGGCTCTACTTCAAATATTTTAACTCTAATTGTCGCACGCAGTCAGTTAAGAGACATTATCTTTTAATACGATGTCATCTAGAAATATTAATATCGGGTGTAGATACCAAGTAGGGTTCACATGTTAAGAAAATCAATGTCGCTCTTCGCTTATTCCATTATGAAATGCTACGTGCGTGATTTAAACGTTCTGAAAATATTTTCTTATTCTTCGTAATGCTCATACTTGGTGCAATTGTATTTATTTTGGGCTACAACTTTGGAAATTTATTAAATCTGGAATACGTAATAAGTAATAATTAATCAACTAGTTTTATTAACTATTTGTTTTGCGTTGCCTCATATATACTTTCATTAATATCGCTGCTATTCAAGCTTAGTACTCCATATTTTATTTTTACTCTTATTTCCTATATCTATATAAACTCTTGAACGTTCTAGATGTGTAATCACTCTTGAAAGATTTTCCAATAAATTTGAGCAAATAATTAAATAAATGTTGTATATGATTAAGAAAAATAATAATTACATCTGAAAAATTCTGGTTTCATGAACTTTAGGCTTTTCTAACGATTATTTTACTATCTCCATGCACTTGTAGACATTGACTATTCTTGCTGGTGTATTATTAGCGTCAAAAAAGTAGGAAAGGTTTTACTACGATGGGAAATAAGGGCATAGGCTAAAACGATAGTTAAATCTTTTAAAAACTGGTTGCTTTGTGATTGAAGTTCCTTTGTTAGTATGACCAGGAGTTGACAAATACCAGTATGAGAAAAGTATAAGTATTTTAAAACTGAATTGTTGGTTTTAAAGACACTTTCAGATTTTGCATACATTATAAAAAAGATACAATGGGCTGTGGTAATTTGACTATCTACTCAAAATTCAGCTACTATTCTCATTAATGATTATTCATATACATACATCTTGTGATCGAGATTAAATATAATTACATATTTTTTTTAAAAAAAAAAAAGCCATTACATATAGTGAAGTTATATTGTTGTACAAATCGGACATCCATTGCCGACACATGCCCCACTATATATGGTGTTAGTGTTGGTAATCTGGACGCGTTTCGATAACCTTCATTGTCATTTTGTTTTGCAGGTTAGCAGACGTAATTTACACATTTCGTTGTCTACTAGAACACTGAAGGCTCAAGTTATAGTGAGGGTTTTAAGAAGTAAATCGTTATATTACGAGTTTTAAATCAAAAATGCTTTTCTCACTGGTAAAAAGTTTTGTAGTTGCAAGCAAAGTAATAACAAAAATATCTCGTAAATGCTTGATACTATAAACATTTTATTTGATAAATTGTGGCATTTAACATATGTATATTTTTGTATGACCATTGTTTATATATATTTTGCTATAGCAGCTATAGAAAGTAATTTCGAATGGAGGTGTCTTCACAACTATTCCCAGAAGGTTCAAGATATAAATTAATTTGTTTGACAAATATTTTAATAGTACTGTAATCAAATAGTTGTCTGTCAAGGAGGTCTCAGTGTTGATTATACTCAAAACGTAATTTTACACTTAGTTTAAATTTTGTTATTTAGTAACAAGATTTATAAACATTTAATCTTCTATTTTACACAAAAAAATTCAAAATATTCAAATATTAATATTTTTAGAAATTCAATTACAGAAATAATACAAGTTCAGGTCCTTGAATTCGGTGGAGAGTGTATAGGTATGGTGCAAACTTTGTTTTCTTATCATCATCTCAAAAGTAAAAGTGAAACACAAGACTAGTTTACTGGAGTATCTTGTAATTTTTATGTACTATAGATAAATTTTGATGACTGAAGTAACTCTTATAGGTTTCTCAGTATAGGAGTTAAAATAGTTTTAAGTTTTTATTTTATATCAATATCACTTTTGTACGAAATTTTTGCTCGAATGGGCAGAGGAGGATTTAATCGCTATGGCCAGACCTACGGGTCGAATGCATCTCCGGGAGGAAGGGATGAGATGAAACTTCCGAAGGGTTGGTGTCCGGATCAAGTAGCAGTATGTATGTATATTGCGGAAGTCCGTAAAGTTCACAAATGGAGACACTCCTGCAGGCAACCTCTACCTTTATTAGGTCTGAAATACGTGGTTCTGTAGCAAAAAAAGTAACAAAGTGCATATACACCTCACACCACCAAACTACCCAGTCAACTGCCGTATTCCGAAATGTCATGAAAATAAAATGCTGAGGAGTCAGGAACCAGGAAAGTTTGTTGTCTTAAAAATGCCACCCCACCATTCGCCTAGTGACAAGAGAAATAATAATAATAACAATAATAATAATAATAATATACTTGTGAGTATTCAAATTTTTATGTTTGATCCAGTTAAAATAATATTAATTGGCAAAATTAGTGCAATTTTAACGTAAAAAATTAGAAATATGATTGCTATTTAACAGAATCCTGAATCATCCCGCTCGGTATAGAGGTTTATTGTGCAATTTATCAGTGTTTAAATGCATACACATTAAAGGAATCATTAGAGCATAAAATGCCTATCTAGGATTATCAGTGTCCACCGTCTGTCGTGGTGCTGATGGAGTAAAACGCTAATAAAATAAAAAAAAAACAACGTTATTATGCCTGTATATTAAGGCGCAGATCACTTAGCGTGTTTTGTGCATTACTGTAGCTGTTATCGTGCGCAATACAGAGTGGTAGGGATATAGACACATGCATTTTGGTAAATTGCACCTTAATGTGTATCTACGTCATGTATTAGCTTTTTTTTCCCCTTCGTCCGACAGTTTTCCCCACAAACCAAACATATAATTTACTACCTAATGTATTTTATATAGTCTTTGCTGCAGAGTGAAATGAACAACACAAGACTATCAGTTTTATTTCCACGCTTTCTCAATTCCTTGCGTGACCTGTAGTGTGGGAAACTTGCTGAAAGTATTCATAGTTCCGATACAACATTCGTTATAGGTCCACTCTCTGAAGGTTACCCATTTCGAACCACGCTCTCAGTAAAAATAAATAGTATGTATTTTGTGTGCCTCTAATCAACCTGAAAACATACTCTGTTAATAAGTAAAATTATAAATTCGCAAATTAAATAACATTAATTAGAATGTTCCTAATTACTAATACAATATCTACCCGTAATACCCCTAACAGTCTATATCTACAGAAAGCCAATGCGTTACTTGTTCTACAACAAAGTATTCTTAAAAAATAATATTATACTCCTATTTGCTTCATGCTGATCGAAATAAAAATTAGTAGAAATGGTCTTAATACACAAAAGGGGTACTAAGCGATATACTAGTCAAATCACTGAAAGGGCTCCCCTAAAAAATTTCATGAAAATTCCGTTCTCTGTGTTTGATCAGAACAAAAAAGTTATGCATTACATTCACATGACTTTATCTTTATCATCTACTAATAGGTATAAAAACCACGCTTACTATTTTTCTCACTGTTTAATTTTAAGCGAGAAAATCTTTGAAATTTAGTTATATATTTTAAAAGTCACACCATTAATGATGGATACTTCGTATATGGCTTGTGTTACGATAAAGCTATTTGAAATAATTTATGTGCCTTAAAAGATTTTTTTTTGAAAATATATATTTATGTGCCACCTTTAAACGATACTTAAATATCAAGATTGATGCACATCCCAAATTTTTGTTTCTGAATTATGCTGCTCACATACAAATAAATGAATATTAACAAATACATACCTACAGGTATTTTGGGGGGAGACCAAAAAACTTTTCTGTGAAACTTCGGCATTGAAATTTTGGATGGAATGTAATACCTTCTATATTAAATGTACCTGGCGAAAAATATGTTACATTTATATTACGTTTCCCTCTGTAACGGGTATACTGCCTATTCTAACAAAGTAATAATCATTTTAATCAAAATAAACTTTTGCACAAATAGGTATCTACAAAAGGGAACAGCGATAGTCAACTTTTTAAGGACTAGACGCCGTAACTTAGGGATAGTATTCAATATAATTTGTATGTAATGGCAAAAGACAACTGAAAATAGATAGGACGTGAAAAGAATGATAAATTATTGAAAATCGGAGAGTTTAATAATGGATATCTCGGAAATGGCTAACCGCATTAAATATTTCTGGAATAAATTGTTTTAAAGATCTATTTTCTTCTTGTGTAATATGTTCTCGCCTTTCGCTTAATGAATAATACGATTAAACAAAATTCCTTACGTATGAAGTGGGCTTTACAGACTACTCCCAGAAAATTCAATATATATAAATTGTTTAGCATGAAAATATCTTAAATTTATGGTATTGTAATAATATTGGATATATTTTTAGAAAATAGAAAAGTTGAAAAACTATTCCGCAAAGTTTGAAGGGCGGGGGACGGGCGGTCCTTGAAATCCTTAGGGTCGGATGTTTGGAAGCACAACTTTAATACCACGTTTGGTATTTAACCACCTTTTTGTTTATGCTGATCACACACACACATACACAAACCCATACAATTCACATTTTTTCTTTGAAATTTATGTTTTTATAATCAGAAGGTACCTAAATGTGTATTCAGTGAAAATTCGGTATACATTTTTTGGGTGGAATGTAGATAAAGTATAAAGTGCATAACTTCTCATTTGAGAAAATATACATATTCAAAAATTAAAATGGAGAATTAAAATATTGAAAATAATACACTCTAGAAAAATGTGTGTGACATAAATTTAGTGCCATAGCGAAATTTAAATATTTTGTGTAGTAAGATATTTCTCTCGATTTAGGAAAAACAAATAATTTAGAATTAAGAGAACCTCAAAGGCTATTCGTAGAAAATGCAAGATATATATTTCATTGTAATGAAAATACAAAAACGTTATAGCCATTTTTGAGAAAATAAAAATGTGAAAAATGTTTTGAATAAATTGTATTTTCAGCGTGGTAGATTTCCTTGAAAATCTTGCATTGCATTCTTGGAAAATTCAAGTTCGAAATTTCACCGAGGTGGTGTTTTTGTTTTTGTTAAATATGCAGTTCATAAGTACATGAATATTTTCTAAAAGTTGTTTTCTGTGTTCAAGTGGCCTCAAAATATTAGTATATTTCCGTAAATATCTTAATATCGAATTTTTTGGTGAAATACAACATTTTTTCTACTATATACAATAGAGGAAATAAAAACTGTTTCAAGCAACCTCCTGCTAGCTTGGTTACATAGATGAGCCTATTTCACCATGAAATGATGAAACTAAATTTGCTTTATTGTCTAGTTTCTCCAAGACTTCTCGGCCAGCTAGCACGAGCCTTGCCATGAGTCTTTTGGGAGACTAATTTTACATATAGTATGTTCGCCTAAATAACCCCC
The DNA here is from genome assembly GCA_030762935.1 of Hymenopus coronatus. Lineage (NCBI taxonomy): Eukaryota > Metazoa > Arthropoda > Insecta > Mantodea > Hymenopodidae > Hymenopus > Hymenopus coronatus. The sequence goes on along the minus strand of CM060882.1, from coordinate 101,797,152 downwards.
AGCACAGGTGTGCGATTTGGACTTGAGTGGCCCAAGTGTACACGCAATTATCAACCATTTTAATACATAGCTCCATAATAATGCTGGGGATTCGTTTGGATATAAAATAGTAACACTGTAAAACATTTACTACTGAGCTTTGCGTGTCAAAACTTGTTTTCTATAACGTTGAAAATGGAAGATTTCTCAGAACATTGTGTGTGTCCTGAGAAATCCATTGCTCATTTTGCACAACTTGTATGGCATGCAATTCAGCCAATGTCTGTTGTACCATCAGAATGGTGTTTTCTTTAAAAGCTTGAGTATTTTTCAATATCACATTATGATTGATACACTTATGTACAACAGAAAGCTACACATTACTAGACAAAAGAGCAATGAGCAAATAAGAAGAGAGATACGCATTTATAATTTGACAAAGATTTCAGAACTGAAGATCTAAATGGCACCAACACACAACAGGCTTCCATAGAGTTTACTTCACTACAATTTAAAGGCAAAGAAATGTTGGTCGATCAATAAGATGGAAAGATACAATCTCTTTATGTGGAAATAAGTCTAAAACCACATTAAATGAGGAAAACGACAGAAAATATTTGTGTGTCCCTATGCATAACCCCATACAAAGAAGTCAAGAGGGAATAGATCTTGAGAGATTGGAGGCCAAGAAAGTGTTTCGTCACTACATCAATTTTGATTGAAAGCAGGATACAGAAAATGCAAGCATTCCATCCCTGTAACGGATTACAGTTTTACTGTAACACAACATTCATATTACTGATTTAAAGTTGTAATAACACAAACAAAAAAGTGCATAAAATACTAAATTTTCCGAAAAGATGGTTCACACACGTTTTCACTCCACACCATGCATAAATGTCTGCATTTAATGATTTCTGGACCGCACCGTGGCCAAGTAGACCACTCGCCTCTCACCTAGAGGGTCCGAGTTGGATCCGAAGCGACCGCATGTGAGATTTGTTCTCCGGTTTCCCCCGCCATTACATTCCACCAGTTATACATTTCATGTATCATCAGTGTCATCGCTGCAGTGCCATGGAAGTAAAAGCGGGCGTTGCACACTATCAAAAATAAATAAACAACATTTAATGCTTTCTTTTGGATAGGTTTGTGAGGGCATATTGGGGATGTTAAGTAAAAATAAACAAAGGCATATCTTCGCAATATATCAAAGTGAGTTTTACTTGCTCAAGTAATACGGCGGCAAGTTTTACTCACCTACTTTGTGTTAATCAGCCGTTTTTAAGAAGCTGTTACCAACTTCAATTCTTTGGCACATAATGAATCGAGCTTCATGATCCTGTTGCGTAGGGTTTATAGATTAAGTTATATGGGCACAGATTCAAGTACTGGTGAACAACATGCTGCCAGGTTAATATGCTGCGTCAATTTTTGCTGACAGTAGTCGACCTTTACGTAAGAATTTTTCATAGTGTCAGGGAAATTTTTTCTCATAATGAGTTTTGTTTACCACTACTGAATGCTTATGTGTTTAATAATAACCTGTCTGCACAAATATTTAATATCACAACATTATAAAATTGCAGTTATGTTTTTAATTTTTGCTTACTTTATATATTGAAACCTTAATTTCATTTTAGAATTTTGGAAAGGATATATTCTGCAACAAATAATTGTATAGATGTATCTTTGAACTTGTTTATTACATTCAAACTTCACATAACAAAACATGCATCGCATTCTGTTCGATTTTTTTTTTTTTGGGGGGGGGAGCTTAACTTAATCGTCGATGAATTAAATAGGTGAAATGATGGTCAAATGATCTCCAAGTCCATGGAGCTTAAAGTTATTCGACATTCGCCTTCTCAGGATAAGACAAAAAACCCTAAAAACCTTATCCACGTAACTCACCCTACGCGAACTCTCGACTTTTTAAATTTGAGACAGACACCGCCACATTACCAAGTCGGGCCTCTATTGATTTGCAGAAATCATTTCAAAAAGTGTTTTAATATATCTGATAATATTCATTCTTTCTAGATACGTAGACTTTCAGCCTTTAAGAAATGTGGCAGAAATGTCGCTACTTTCACATTAGCTTTTAAATAATATTTAATACTACCCATATGTAAACAATTTTACCCTGTACACTTCAGACTCACGATTCATATGATAAGTTATTTCCTTGCATTTGTTTTATGATTAAATGATTATGCAAAAGACATTCATGTCGCTTATAATTCTAGATTGCTATTATACGCTGTTGTTATATCTGTTCGGTTTTTTTTTCTTTTTTTTTTCTTTTTTTTTTCCCCACTACATGAATAATGATTAAGTCTCTGGCATTGGTATTATATTGATATGGATTAGTTAGTCCCTATAGGGTCGAATGGTCAAAGCAGTAACACAGAATTTTACACCGAATTAAAATATTAATGTCATATTCATGTTCCATGTCACAAAAGCCGATGTCAGTTTTCATTCGCGTAGAGTGACATTGGACTCGCATCTCTTTCAGTTGTGTTCAAAAGGAGAGAGAGAAAAGAGAGGGCAGCAGAAGAGACGCCTGAAAAAGCAAAGTACAATATGTAGGTGCAAATAACAACTAGGTAATATTCATATTTCACACTTAAGAGGTGTTTAATAAGGGTAGCTTAAGCTGTACTTAATAAACAGATTGACTTAAATGTTGTTCGTATTCATAGTAATCTCTAAAGTAGTAATTTAAATTAAGTTTTACTGTGTAGAGCACAATTTTTCTACAAAACGTTATGACAAAATACAAGTACAATGCCAAAACGGTGTATTAATGAATTGTATTTCTTTTTCCATCACTTTTGTTTATAATAAAGCCGCCTGGACATGTATTTCTGTATGATGAGAAACAAATCAAGAAGTCAGTGTACTTTATGTATGCTGATATGGTGAACAAAAAGAAGAAGAATAAGAAACGTATTATTACAATTGAAGAAGTGAGGCTAATACTTGTAAATTTTTGTCGTCGTAACGATTTATGTACCTTCTTCATAATTATAATCAGCTTTTATTTTGAATGTTTCTAATTAACCGGATCAGAAATATATTTTTATGGCTCTCATTTTAAATAAGCCTTAAAGCTAAGCTCGTTGATATATAACAATATCTGATAATGATATTCCACTTAATTTTAATGGTAAACTTGCTGAAGCTTCCATAAAACCTAAAGAAAAAATTAAGGTGTAACAATGGTGAAACTTAAGTATTTTTTATTATTATTTTATTTTATTTAATGTCGCTTTAACACAAGGTCAAATCGCGACTACAATAAATCTTACAATTTTTTACATAAATGTGTTTCACTTAGAAAGTTCAGTACATTCTTCGAGAAGGCTGGATCACTAAGAGTGGTTACCATATTTGCTGGAATACGGCATCTAGTTCTTGCATCATCGTAGAAACGGCAGCTGGTGAGAATGTGAGTGACTGTAAGCGGAGAGTGACAATAGTTGCACTTGGGGGGAAGATCGCCGGACAGACGATAAGAATGATGAGAGCAGTGTGTCCGAGACGTAGGCGAGATAGAAGAACTTGATGACGACGTTTGTAATGTGTGAGAGGATAAACAGAAGTGGAAAGAGGACAGGCATCACGTAGTTTGTCTCTAGTTGAGTTGAACCACTGTTGCTTCCATTGCCGGAGAATGGTGCCACGCATAAAACGGTTGAAGTCTTGGTGAGGAATCCTGAGGTCCAATAAGTTCGGAGGGTGTCCTGTTGCTTCCTTAGCTGCAGCATCGGCGTTCTCATTCCCGGGTATGCCAGCTTGGGAAGGTACCCACACCAGCAAGACCTGTTTGCCCGAGATAGATAATCTATGATAGAGTAACTGAATGTAAAGCACCAGGTTATTGGTTGGAGTTCGCTGTTGAAGACTGAAAAGAGCACTCAACGAATCTGTGTAGATGGTGAAGGAGAGAGCAGTGGCTTCAAGGACGTACTCCAAAGCGAGACGAATAGCTATCAGTTCACAAGAGAATATAGATAAAAATTGAGGTAAGCCGTATAGCAAGGTTTTATGTGGTAAAATCACAGCACAACCGCACGATTTTCACATTTGGAGCAATCTGTGTAAATTTGTTGTGATGCGGAGTGTGAGATACAAAGGGCTCTGAATAAACGGAGATAGACTGAAGTATCTGTACTGTCTTTGTTGTAACGCGCCATGGAAATATCTATGGTAGGTAGTTGCAACTTCCAAGGAATATCGTCAAAGGTTGAAGGAGCAGGAGACCATTGGCGGAATATCCAATTGGAACTCTTGCAGAAAAAGTAGAATTCTCTGGGAGAAGGATACAAAATGACGTTGACTATGAGCACATACGCTTTGGGACTTGGCAGGAAAAACATGGTTGAAAACTGTTGATGGACTCCTGGAGGCAGTTCGTGTAGCGTACATGAGACTTAAGGTCTTCCTCCTTGTATTCAGCGGAGGTTCATTAGCTTCGATTTGGAGACTGCTTACAGGACTGGTGTGAAAAGCACCCAAGCAGATCCTCAGCGCCGAAGATTGAATACTATCGAGCATTTTCAGACTTGTTGGATTGGCTGAATGACATATAATGCAGCCGTAGTCCAACTTGGGACGTATAATTGTTCTATATGTTCGAAGTAGTACTGTGAAGTCAGCTCCCCAAGTTTTGGCTGCCATTGTTTTCATGACATTTAAACGTCGAAAACATTCTGCTCTCAGGAGCTTTAAGTGTGTGATCCAGTTTAGGCGGTGATCAAAATGCAGCCCTAGAATGCGGACAATGGATACCGTAGGAATTGTCTAGTTCCCTAGAAAAAGGAGAGGCGGCGATGATTGCCCACGAGAACGACTGAACAGAATGCATCGGCTCTTAGTGGCAGAGAATTTGAATCCGGTACTATTGTTCCATTGCTGTAATTTGTAGAGTGTATTTTGCACCAGTTCCTGGGTAGTCTGTACATTCTTTCCACTGCAAAATATAGTTAGGTCATCCGCAAAGAGACTAGCTCTTACAGGTGGCTGGAGGCAGGAATTCACATCATTGATGGCTACTAAGAAAAGTGTCACACTAAGAACAGACCCTTGTGGTATTTAGTTGTCAATGTTGACGCTTTGGGATAGAACACCGTTAGCACGAACGCTGATTTTCCGGTTTTGGATAAAATTGTAAATGAATGCAATCATGTTTCCTGTGACGTCATGTTTCATTAATGTGCGAATGATGTGATCGCGCCAGACAGTATTGTAAGTCTTTTCGATATCCAAGCTAACAAGAATGGTATGTTGACTGCTCAAGAAGGCTTCGGCAATGTAGGATTCTAGCAGCAGGAATGCATCAGTTGTAGAACGGTATTTTCTGAAACCATATTGGATGTCTGCAAAAAATGTTTTGCATTCTAAATACCAACGTATACGGCGATTGATAATCTTCTGCAGCAGCTTACATAGGGTACAGGTAAGTGAAATTGGACAGTAATTGTAGGGAAGAGAGTGGTCTTTATTGGATTTAGGAATAGGTACCACGATGGAGCTACGCCATTGATTAGGAAAAAGCTGATTAACCCATAGGTAGTTATGAATATCTAATATGTAGGAAAGACCAGCTGTTGTCAGATGCTGTAGGAATGCATATGGGATATTGTCTGGTCCTGGACTTTTGCTGGTGCAACACTTTAATTCATACAGTAGTTCTTTCATCGTGAGTTCTTCGTTGAACATTTGATTGCCGTTTGTAAATACCATATGCAGATCTAATGTTGGAGTCCTATTTTTAGTATGGAGAAATTCAGGATCATAATGGGAGTCACTGGAAGCATCAGAAAATCTGCTTGCCAAGGTATTAGCTATTACCAGAGAGTCGGTAATGGGCGCACTTGAAGTAGGTGTTTGAAGATGAGATATCACCTGTGAGGAGCGGTTGCCAAGGTATTAGCTATTACCAGAGAGTCGGTAATTGGGCGCACTTGAAGTAGGTGTTCGAAGATGAGATATCACCTGAGAGGAGCGGTTACCAGAGAGTCGGTAATGGGCGCACTTGAAGTAGGTGTTCGAAGATGAGATATCACCTGAGAGGAGCGGTTATCAGAGAGTCGGTAATGGGCGCACTTGAAGTAGGTGTTCGAAGATGAGATATCACCTGTGAGGAGCGGTTACCAGAGAGTCGGTAATGGGCACACTTGCAGTAGGTGTTCGAAGATGAGATATCACCTGTGAGGAGCGGTTGCCAAGGTATTAGCTATTACCAGAGAGTCGGTAATGGGCGCACTTGCAGTAGGTGTTCGAAGATGCGATATCACCTGTGAGGAGCGGTTGCCACAGACAGTGTGTAGTTTAGGCCACAATTGGGATTGAGGAGCATTAGCGCTTAGTGTAGATAGAAACTGAAGCCAAGAACGCTGTTTGCTTTGTTTCACCTCCCGACGAGCCGCAGCTCGGAGACGCTTGAAGGCGCACTTGTTTTCGAGTGTGGGTTGACGTTTGTATTTGTAATATGAATGGTTTTTGTTCCGGATTGCTTCGGCGCACTGATCATTCCACCATTGTACAGGGCGTTTACCTGAAACATTTTCCGTTAAAGGAATGCTGAGACGTCCTAGCTGAAGTATGGTTGTAGAGAACATATGAATAAGGTCATCTACGTCCATTAGTGGGAAAATATCCGGTTGCGGAAGATCTGCATTGGCATTCTGCGCAAGAACCTTGAACGAGGAACAGTTAGCTTAGTGGAGTTGCCAAGTAGGACGTCGAGCATGTTTGGATGCATTGAAGGTAGACTTCAGAATAATAGGATAATGGTCACTACCAAAGAGAGTATGCTCAATGGACCAATGAAACACAGGCACAATGTTCGAGGAGCACATGGTGACGAAAATACTGCTTGTCGAGTTATGGGCTACATCATAACGGGTAGGTAATGGGAAATTGAGTACCACTAAGGGAAATGTATTCAGAACTGAATCAATTACTTTCCCACGCCGATCAGTTCGCTGGCTTTCCCACAGAATATTATGACTATTAAGGTCTCCCAGTAAAATGAAAGGTGTGGGTAATTGTTGTAGGTCAATGTTGGCACTGTTTGGTAGATAGAGATTGCAAATGCATATCTCAATAGTGAGAAAAATAGAGACAGCCACAGCTTCCAGACAAGTTTGAAGGACAATTTCTTTCTGTGGAATGTTCTCAAGTACGTATGTTGCAACACCACCACTAGCATGGTGAGCGTTGAGACGATTGTTATGGTATCCGGTGTACCGGCGTATTGGTGCTATGTAGTCAGTATGAAAATTAGTTTCCTGTAGGCAAATAATAGCTGGACTATGAGTAGAGAGAAAAGTTGCAAGTATTCTAGTTGAGATCTGTAACTATTGATGTTCCATTGTAGTAGCAACGTATCAGAGTTCATGGCTGAGATTCATGAGCTCTAACTCCAGCAACATCTGTGGAGACGGTGCCAAAGTTGTTCTCTGGTTCAGTAGTGCCCAATATTAATTTCTTTTCAAGCCCTGTGGCTCTGTTTTTTATTTTATTGTTTGTTAACATAGGATATATCCTTTTAAGCAATTGTGCTAACGCATGATGATCTGTGGTGTATAATGTGGCCAAGTGGGCGACATCAGAGGACCCCACTGAATTTTCATAGAAACTGACAAGTTGTGTAAAATTCAAAAGGTATTCGTCCGGGTTAGCCTCCATGTGGTTTTGAAGTGGTAGCAGCAGTTCACCTAGTGGTTGTGTTGCCGCTGATGATTTTGGTTTTTTAGGCATTGGTTTAGTACTGGTCTTTAAGATGTTTTCATCATCAGATGACTCATCCTGTGATTTGGTTAACCGTTCAGAATTATCCTGCTCAAGTTTTGAATCATTTGGATGTTCTGAATCACTGCTGGTTGAAGAAATAGGGCGTTTCATGCGGTGTGGTAGACTGTCAACAGGAGAGGCTACTTCACCTAAGTGTACAGTAGTAGCATCGTTGGAAGCAGTGACAAGCATGGTATTGTTTACTGTATGAGAAGAAGAATTTTCCCCTTTTTCAGTGTTTAAGGACTTTACTTGGTCGTCATTGACATGATGAGTGTCTTTTTTTTTTAGGTACATGGACCAGAAGTTACCGTTGTGGTAGGCAAGGAGGGAAATTCCCCTGAATTGGAGGTAGAGGGCGTTGTGGTGGTCTGTTGCACTTCTGATGATTTGCATTGGCTAGCCAAGTGGCCTTCTTGTTCACAAATGAAACAAGTAGGTGTGTCAGTTGACACATAGACCCAGTAGTTTGTGTCATCGTGATAGATTTGAAAACTGTCGGGAAGTTGATCGATGTCCTCAGGCTTAACGTAGAACTGTCGGCGAAAGCTTAAAATATGAGAGAAACCTGAAGCGCTCATTCCGGCCCTGACGTGTGAAATTGCAGAGGTCGGATATATACCTTGGGATGCCAGGTAATTTTCTAGGGTACTATTGGGGATAACTGGACAGACGTTTGACAGTATGACTCTCTTGTGTTTAGTCAATAGGGGTCGCAGATCTAGTACAACATCATTGATAGTAATCCGCGGATGGTTTGCTGCTATTTCTTCCGCTATTCGTTTGTTAGAGAGGTAGATGCATACACGGTTATTTGAGATTCGTGAGACGAACCGTATATTAGTTGGTTCGGTAAGTTTTGCTATGGCGTAAACATAATCTTTGATAGGAATACCTTCATGAGCTGCAATAACGATTGCCTGATCCTTACTAGGTCCACTTTGTGCGATCGCTGAATAACTTAATGCATTAGATTTAGTATTCATCGTTGTTACTTGAGGTTAGGAGTTGAACTTGAGGTTTTCAATTTGCCCGAGTCAGCTTGGACTGGGCACAAAACACACTTCACACACGTTAGACGTACTCCCTATACACAAACACACTTTCTCGTGTCACAGAAAGAACTGTTTATGTAATAAACACACTAGTTTTGTGTAAAAAGAGCAGAACAAACCTTCATAACCTATCCATTGCGTTTTCCGCCTCGGCTATGACTTAAGTATTGTCGGTTTGATTAGGAAGAATTGTGATTTTTATCGAAACGAACTATATTTTTTCTTTCTCTACACGTAATATGTTAAGTACATGAGCTGTATAAGTACAGTTGCTCATAGAATCACGCATGGAAAGCCGAATATGGATTTAAAAAGGACAACTAGACAACGAAATAGGACTAGACAAATACAGAAAAATAACACAATGAGAATCGCTAAATGGAACATAAAATCATGGCATGCTAAAGATCAAGAAATCATAATGCAATTAGAGGACAAAAAATAGATCATCTTGTATTTCTGAAACGAAAATAGAAAGGAAGAGGGATTAGTAAATTAGGTAATTTTATATATTTATAGAACGGTAAAGATAAAGAAAAAATATCTACAGCTGGAGTGGAGTTTTAGTGCATAATAAATATGAACAACATATAGATAAGATTGAATATGTAAATAAAAGACTACTACAAATAAATTAAAATTTGGTAGAAAAAAACACTATGTGTTGACTTGAATAAAACAAGATATGAAAAAAAAAGCATCTCACAAAGATATCCTAACTCAGATAGATAAAAATGAACAATCATATAATAATAATGGGCGATTTAAATGCAACGAATAGGAAAAACTGCAATTCAAGGAATACAACAAAGATTCAATGAAGAAATAAAAAAGTATAATGAAGATTTATTACTAGAATTCTGTTGCCAAAACAACTTTAGGATTAATAATGCATTCTTTGACCGTGATGTGGAATACAAATATACCTTTAGAGAATCAAGAGGTATAAATAATAAAGGAATGTATCAGGTTAAAGGAATAGTCAAATCTTTTAAAACCCGGTCAATTTGCAGGAGTAAACAAAAGAAATACGAAAAGAAAGACGACTTCCCGTTTGAGATAAGCTAGAAGCTCAAGAGTAAAATTAAAACAATGGATAACTCAGAAACGGTTAATTGTACAAAAAAGTGCAAATTGTACAACAAAAACAGTGTTTTAACGAGATCTACTTTTTTTTGTGTAGCAAGTTTTTGTCTGTCTCTTACGGTTTAGTAGTTATACAAAAGTTACACACAAGTCATCCAAAACGAAGAGGCAGGTATTCAGATACTATTCTAGGTAATTCAGTATAAAAGTTTCCTTTGTCCTAAAAATATCTTAACTATGTTAATCTTAATCAAAATCGTCTTAACCATTTTTGACTAAATCAAAAATTTTCGAAAAATGTTCATGTAAAATTCATTTGGGAGTGAGGGGATTTTCCTGAAAATGTTCGAATTGCATCCTTGAAAGATACTGATTTAAATACGACCAATCAGCCAACCGAATTTAATCGGTTTTTGGTTTTTGAGCTGTGTGCCCACAGGCACACACACACACACACACACACACACACACACACACACACACACCGAAATGCTTTTATATTCAGAGGACTCTAACACATGTATTGCCGGTGAAATCTCGGTTTCGAATTTTTGGATGGAATGCAATACCTATGAGCATTTTACATACATGATAGAGAAACTAAATATGCAATTTATTTGAGTTTTACAGTCTATTGGAAAATTAACACGATTAATTTTATTCCAAATTACGCACATTTCTTTTACATTTGCGGAAACATTATGATGTGATATACCTAAGTAAACTTTGGCTTTGTACTATATCCTGAAGATGAAATTTTAGCATAATGTGCCAATTAGAGAGTACAATTGCAATTTACAAAATACAAAGCTTCTCCAAACAGATGTTTATGTATACCAAAGGATAGAACAGCTAATACGATTTCATTACTGCAAGTACTATTAAAACGTCCGTACGCCGTTTTTCATACTTCATGTCAATCTAGAGAAAATGCTTTACCAAGTATACCGAATTAAGAACCTAATCTTAATGATAAAAGAAAAATCGGATGTGTTCAATTTATATGACTTTCTTTACCTATTCTACAAATATACTATTATTACAGAAGGTTCTTCTTTTATCTACACCATGCTAATCAAGATAAACATTATGCTAAATGACCTTATTACTTGCTTCCTTGTAAGCACATAAGAAATAAGGGAATGTACTAGGCTAAAGCGATAGTCAAAATCTTTTAAAATCTGGTTGGTATTTAGTTATCTTTTTATGGTCAGCAGTAAAACAAAAGAAAGTTTGAGAAAATTTTAGGGTTTTAAAATTAAAACTAATAATAATTGTTAACTAAATATATTGATACAAATTCTGTGATTTAACGAGTCTACATTTCTGGTTTACCATTTACGTTCAGAGGTTGTACAGAAGTCCTCCACAACGAAAAGATCTTTAGAGATTATTCCCAGAAAACTCAGCATGTACATTCTATTTGTGATGAAAATATCTTAAATAAATGGTTTTTAATCAAAATTGGTCGAGACAGTTTTGAGAAAATAAAAGTTTTCGATAAATGTTCCATATGTACGGTATTTGGGGCGGAGGGATGTTTCTGAATTTTTTCAGTCCATCTTTGGAAGATGAGAACTTAAACATGGGTTATGCTGCTCATAGATACGCACGGAACTTTTTCTAGTTTTTTTTTGTGGGAGGGGGATTCAAGAGTCTCAAAATATACATTACTGGTCAAATATTGGTACGAATTTTTGTGTGGAATAAATACCTTCACACCTACTATTTACCTTATACATACGTGATAGAGAATGCAAAAAGTGGCTTAGACCGGTATTGTAGATATAAAAACAAGTTTTATAATGTGCCAATAAAATTAAAATAATCTTTTCCAAAATGAAAAAGATTCTTAAAAAGCGATTACTCTGGAAGACATATTTATGAACCTAAGTATAAAATATGAGGTCTTATACGCCTTTTTTACTTTCTCTAGCATGCATGTACAATAATAAAGAAGGTATTATGCTCCAGCCAAAAATTCGATGTCGAGAAAACGTACCCTGAGTCCGAAAAAAGGAATTTTAGAAAAAGGTCCATGTGGTGTGAGGGGGGGACAGCATAGCTCAAAAACGAAACAACCATTAAATACCAAGCTTGGTATTCAGGTTTACATGGAAGAATGTTTGAATATTTTGATTTTCTTAAATATGGCTAACGATTTTGATTAAAATCCCGTATATTAAAGATATTTACATCCAAATAAAATGTATATCATGAATTTTCTGCGGAAAGCCTCTTGAGGACCCTTTATTTTGGATGAATTTTGTTTAAATGCTAAACTGTGGGGGAGAGATCGCCAAAACACACAATTTATATACTTTACTTTTTTTTTGTGGAAGTAAGTTTTTCCGAGACATTCCTCGTTATTGGTTTCAATTGTAAAGTACTTTTCTTTTCTCAGGCAGGAAGCGTCCGTTTTTCTTTTGTTCTACTCTTGGATGAGCAAAGAAGCGATTTGCAATGTTAATCGCATAACGACTACTTTTTAAAACACTTTAGCTTAGTCATTCCCTTAGTTCTATTCTAGTTATAAGGAATTAAGTAAGAAGAACATTCTGCTAATGTTTATTTCCACTAGCGGTGTAGAAAGAAGAACAATCAACAATCGTTTGTAAGAAGTTTGTTAGTAAAGCAGCTAGAGAAAGTCATGTCAGTATAACACATTAGATTTTTGTTACATCTGACATACAGCCATTTGAAGGAACTGGATAGAATTAAGACATCAAATTTAAAAAGAACGCTCTATATCTTGAAGTACCTAAATCATAGAATACAGCAATCTCTTCAAATATGATCTCGTCACTACAAATTGTCTCAAAGTCCGCAGTAGTTTCTTAGCCTAGAGGTGGCAAAAAATACGACCCAGACGTCTAGCGCATCCCAGCCACGAGTGACCAGTGGTGGAAACCAGTCAACTTTGAAACAGTGCCATCTTGATACAAGAGTAGTGGTCCACATACTTCATCAGCACATACGTAACAAAGCCGATTTCACGACGCCACCAATAAGTGCATATGCAAACTCTGTGGTTTGACCTGAGGTGCTTGTCTCGTTATTGACCGTAAAGAAATGATATTACCACTCTGCTTTTACGCTAGGGACAAAAATTTGAGTGTTTGATTGTAATTAAGAAATGTACGCGATTACGCAAACCATTTATATCAGCCACCTCGATAGTCTGAGGGTAGCGTGTCTGCCTCACATTCAAGATGTCGCGAGTTGGAATTTCGCTTAGTGCGAGTTGTACGAATACGATTTTTTCAAGGTTTTCTCCTTCTCCTGGTAGCCTTAAGCTCCTTGGACCCCAAGATCATTTGAGCATCACTTCAGGGATTTCACCCATCTTCCGATATGACCAACCAGGCTAAAAAGACGTTAAGCTACATAAAAATCCTTAAATAACAATGTATGGTTCAGTGGTTCCAAGTATAATTTGAGTGATTCATGCAATACCCAATACCAGGTGACCCAACTTCCACCTGACGTGTCCAGATATCCCTCTTCTCATCAATGAACAAGCGAACGGGTCCCTTTCATTGAGCGGGGTAAAACGTAAATGGCTGACGCGAGGTCCTCCATGACCAGTTTTAACTTGAGGTACCCTGTTGAGTTCTGCAACTCCTACAACGCACGAAGGTGTACACATGTCAAAAAGGGGCGGTTGGGCCACCTAGTAAATATAAAGAGTAATATGGGAAGTTTATTGAAAATCTTGGTGTTGCATTCTTGCAAAATTGTGATCTTTTGGTGCCGTTTCTTTTTTTCTTCTTTTTTTTTTTTTTTTTTTTTTTTTTTTTTAGTTTAGTTACATAGGAATTTCATCCCACAGGGTTTCTTTAAATGCCATCTACACACATACACACACTCGCGCGTCTTTATAAAATTATTTCTTTTTTCAGAAGTGTCTAGTGAATTATTGACATCGAAATTTTGTGTGGAATACAATACGTTCTCTCTTAACTATGGAAAAATGGGCATACGTGGAGGAAGAAATTCAAAATAGTAAACATTTTCGTAATTTAGACTCAGTGTTTGACAAAGTGGAAAATGGATCAGGAAGACGGAGTTGATAAACCACAAAGAGATTGGACAACTTTCCGAGGTATTGAGACTATTGACATGACTACCAAATATACAAATAAAATCATTACAATTCATACATGGGAAAAATCAGGTCATCATTACTTTATGGAAGTGAGGTATCGAGATGCTAGACAATATAAATAAAATATGTCATTTATTAAGTTGGGGAGTGGTACAAATTTTAATAATTAAAGGTTTCAAAATATAATAAAGGAAATATAAAATTGCTAAGATTTGTTCAATCTATAGTGTTTTTCGTGGGGCAGGATGCTGGCTGGTTGCCGTATTTGATAAAAAGAAAAGTGCAGTTAGATATTCGCGGCAAATAATTAAAGCGACCAAACAACTCGGCGCTATAATAAACCACCAAATAAATAACAAAGAATCTAAAATACTGGGCGTGGGGGATTATCAAACATTGGCTTAAACGGTATTTTACAAAGGTATAGTGAAAACAGTTGCAGAATTATGAGAAAAGCAAAGACGACCATGCAACATAAACAGGTAGAAAGTATAATCTGCATATAGACAACAATTATTTTAGAACTACAAAATTAAATCACACATGAGGTGGGTAAGAATACAATATTCTAGAATTGTATATGACACAGAGGACGGGCAGAGCATAGCTTGGGTTCTTAGGGTTGAAAGCTCGTAAGAACATTGACGATGCTGGTAGGAAGATTTGCCCATTGTGTATGGAACAGGACCCCTTGTGTGCAAGAGGACAGTAAAAATAATTATTACCTGAGATGTTTTCGCTTTAAACAGAGGGAAGGCAGCAAGTTGGGACTTGAATCTGAACAGGTAAAAGTAATCAAGTTTCCTTTGTGTAAATATCGCTTAAAATGTTTAGAATTTGAGTAATTTTGAATATGTGTGAATGCGCGGTGTATCTGTGAGCGTTTTTTTTTTTTTTGGGGGGGGGGTAGTGTTTAATGCTCGCTTTTACTGCTCTGCCACCGCAGGCGATGACAATGATGCTACATGAAGACGGAGTTCCGGTGGAATGTGATGGCGGGGGAAATCGGAGAAACCCCGCCCCTGCGCCGCTTTGTCCACCACAAATATCACATGCGGTCGCTTGGGATCTAACCCGGGCCGTCTAGGTGAGAGCCGAGTGGTCTGACCATTTGTGAGTGTGTGTGTGTGTGTGTGAAATTCCTAATATTTTTTGTTGAATGTGTATATTTACAGTGTTTAAATATAAAGTAGGGCAGTTAAGTATTTTTCCAGAGACTTCTGTACTATCTTCTGAACCATGCGACAGTGTGGTAAAATTAATGTAATATTAAGCAAATTATAAATACCGCTACATAATTAACAGATACAGAAAGTAAATACTAATATGTTATATTATTCGTTAGCAATTGACACTATGCGCCGCAGTTGTTTACTGCTGACGTCACAATTTGGATCATGTCACAGAGTGTAATATTCATACTCTAGTGATTCCTCAGCCGCTATGGATTAATAAATGAATAATTACATTTTATATTCATAGCAAATACGATTAAATTAATACATTATCTACAGTAGCAAATCCTGCAAAGCACAAAATGTGGAACACAGACAGGCAAAGTTTTAGGCAAAGATACTCAGCTTCCATAAATACTCAAATTAGCGTTTTTAATATTTCCTCATATTTGCATCAGTACTTTACGTCTGTGTAGGGAGTTTCTCTGATATTTCACAATACGAAATGTTCTCACTATCTGGCTCATTCCTTAGATGTCTACGAGTTGCATTTTACTGTACGCTGATGACCACATAAAGGAAACAAGATAATTTACAAAAAACAGAATATATATTAAGCCAAAACGCAATACACTGCAATTCAACTATATCTACAAATAAGACAAAGATAATGACTGTTATGATCGATAATAATAGTAATTCTTCTACCAACAGCAACAGCAACAACAACACTAACACTAACACTAACACTAACACTAATAATTATTATTATTATTATTATTATTATTATTATTATTATTATTATTATTATTGAGACACTTTGGGAATAAATATCCCGCATCTGTTAACTAGGATGGGATATTCGTTTTAAATTTTGAGACATTGAGAAGATTAATAGATTTCAAGCTAACAATTGGGACAATTTAGGGAAGAAAAACAAGCAATGAAACAATTGAATTCTATAGGTTATGGCTGCGCTTACTGGTTCCGAATCATGAAGAATAACAAGTACAGAAAGATCACCCATACAGGAAGCAAAGATGAAGTTCATAAGATATCTACGGAGATGCACTAAATTGAACATTATAAGGATTATATATAAGAATATTTTCAATTAATGACAAGACGGAAGAAAATATAATGAAATAAGGTGATTATGTTGATGGAATGATATAAAATGATATATAAAAAAAAATGAAAATCGGACGATTGGGAAGAGAAATACGGAAAGATAGATGATAGAGATCAGAACAGGTGAATAATAACACCTGAATAAAACCGGTACTTTTATAATAATTCTGTAGGCATATTTTTTGTGCATTTCACAAGTATAGGGTAAAATAAAAATAAGAAAGATGAAACAAAAAGAAAAGAGAAGAAAATGGTAGGAGCAGTCCGAGTAGGGGAAGGGGGGGCAGGACCGATTAGTGAGGCACAATCGGGTAGATGTGTTTTTTAAACCGGCAAGTGCTATCATCTACTACTTCTTGACTGAACTGCACTCTCATATCAGCAGCAGTCAGAAGCAGGAGTTCGAAGAACATAGTCCCATTATTGTGTCTGTTATCTTTATGATTAGAAATGTTCGCGTTTTGAAGTAATTTAACTGAAAATTGAAGTCTGAGTTTAAGAGGTAAGTATCTACAACATCGTATTTTACTTTTACTACATTAAATTGCAACGATTTAAGTACTGCTTTCAATGTCGTTACAATTCGGGAAGCAAGTCGTTATTGTGGTATGCCTTAAGAATAACAAAATGGCGCGTGGGGGCAGAAGCGGGGGGCATAACCGGGTCCCACCAATCCTGTGTCCTAACAAGTTTAGTGATGTTGACTTCATGCCAGCTGAAACCACAGAACAACACACTCCTCAGCCATCAGCATCAACATCTGAGGGGTCTATACTATATATCCAGCCTTGGGAGTCAGTCTCTCTTCTTCTCTCCAAACTTGCAGAGAAAATAGCAATATCGGTTGAGCCACAAACATTTGCAGTTTCACCAAAAGATGTGTTGCCAGTTCCCTGTGCCAAAAGACTTCCCTCATCGTCAGAAGACGCCGCGGGAAAACAGCTGTCCTTACAGAGTCACCATATAAAGTTGAGCTTCAAAAAAGGCAAATATCAATCTAATCACCAGCAATTTGCAGAAAGTCGCTTCAGTCTAAGTTTGGTGAAACAAGAGCAAAGAAAGCCAAATATAGCGACGAAAATTCTAGCAATAGCCAGTGCTCTAATTGCAAGGAGAAATATAGTGAGACAAAACGAAATGACTGGAGTCAGTGTGTGAAGTGCAACAGATGGGTCCATGAACTTTGCACAGGTTGGCCCCAAAAGGCATTGAAATATTTTGAATGTAATGACTGCTAAGCACAAAAAAACTGTAGTACCCGGTTCTGCCCCTACCCTAGGGGCAAAACCGTATTTTGAAGACTAAAACTTTTTAATTTATATTACGTATGTGATAAAAGATGGCAACAGAGCACATGTTTTAAAATGTTCACAATTCATGATACAATAATTTACAATAAAGTGCATTTCTTAAAACATTGTATGTTATGATCAATTGTAATTTATTGTTAGATACCCTGCCCCTACGACTCTGAGAACATCGGAAGCATTCGCTATCGTTGTGCTCTCACCACACGACTGAATAAAATAATGCCTTAAATGAAGTATGAGCTAATAAGTGAAAAAAGCTAATATAGAACGAATTTACAAAAGCTCTGCTCAAATTTATTTATTTGTTTATTCAATTGAAATCACTAACTTTAACATTAGGTACATAGGAAACTAGTCATATCACTCTCTTCGTGTGCTCTGAAGGTACATGTGAACAATACCTGGTATTTATAATACAATGTGATTCTCTCACTAGTGGCCCCAAACTTTTGCCATTTATGTAGTTTTATGATCAACATTTGTGTACACATACATATCTTCAGCTATATACTTTCATATCCGATGCTGAAAATGGTCCCCTCCCACATAGAGGCATGCTCGTACACTTCGCTCCAAATTCTGGAATACTTTTATTCAAGTTCTCCTCAATCTCTTGACGTATAGCATCTTTCAACTCGGTAATTGTACGTGGTCTATTTCTGTATACCTTTCCCTTCAGATATTCCCACAGGAAGAAATCGGGAGGTGTTAGATCAGGAGATATTGGTAACCCAAGATTTTTTGAGATGATTCGATCTTCAAAATAGTTTTAAATTTCCCTCATGCTTGAAAGTGACATGTGAATTTTCACACCATCTTATTGCAGATATCCGTGAGTTAATTCATCATCTGTTAACTGATTCTAAAGTATTCTTCAGTGTTTACCGTATTCTCATAAAAAATAGGGTCTATTATACACTAGGCACCACACTCCAATTTTCTGTGTATGTAGAT
This sequence comes from Hymenopus coronatus, assembly GCA_030762935.1. Lineage (NCBI taxonomy): Eukaryota > Metazoa > Arthropoda > Insecta > Mantodea > Hymenopodidae > Hymenopus > Hymenopus coronatus. Next base: position 101,778,545 of record CM060882.1, on the reverse strand, counting down.
GTTCTGCATGTAGGCCACTAGGATTTGTTTATGCCCATATACGGGTGTTCTGAGAGTTTATGTAGCCACTCATGCTTCATCCGTGAACTAAGTACAGTGAAAAAGCTCAGGATTCTGATTAATAAAAGTTTGAAACCATACACAGAGCTGCACACGCCAAGCTCAGTGGCTACATTACATTGAGGCATGTCTACACGGATTTCATCACAAATGTGAAGGTTAGAATATGGGCGGGAGTTTAGGGTCTCTAGCGAAAAAATCGCACGGTATATCCGAATTCAAACAATCCTTATATATAGATGATTAATTTAGGCATCGGAACGATCAGATAAAAAAATTATTAGTAACAGAAATTTATTATTGGAAATCTGCTGGGAGATCTATTAGGAATACGGTTACTAAAGAAAATATGAACGTCCAAAATTATTCAACAGAAACAATTATGATACCAGACTAAATGGGTATATTAAAAGATTGGAATATGAAAGATTACCCAAAAGAATAATGAAGTGAATACCACCAGGAAGGAGGAGTAGATGAAAACACTTGAATTCAAGGAATTAGAGAGATAATGATGCTTAGGAGCACTCCTGCTAAATAGTTACACCAACAACCAAAGATTACAAACTGGTGTATAAACGGAATTTGTTATCGCTCTCAATTGTATTGGCTAAAAGAGAAATAGGTAGTTGGAGTGCATTCAATTTGTCACACAGATCTCTTTATCAAGATTGGTAGCCAAACCTCATCGGCTAGTGCAAGACACCCCAGTAAACGATACAGAATTTGCAGAAGATGTTTATGACGCCATGTGTACACTGTGAAACAGGATACCACTGAGCAACAATGGCAGCATGCCGGCACGACATTAAATTTCTCAACTGACTCGCAGTTTCCCAATAAACAAGGCGATCTCAAATTATTTTGACAAAACCAAATAGTGACATACAATGCAGTAAGTACTTTAAGTCCCAGGATTCATAGTTTCGCCAACTACTATGGTCAATAAGCGTTGATTTAATTGCTTTTTTTTTTTACACATGCCCTGTGTAGGACAGGAGTTGAATTTGGTAGAGTCAGACTGAAAAATGCATTGCCATTCATTGTGAAAAAGTGATTGAATATTTATCAATTTCATATTTAATTTGATAGTTGTACTTTGTGTAATAAACATTACATGTATGTGAATAAAGAAATTAGGGATGGGAATCAAGGCTCTATAGTTTTCTGCTGTTAGATATCTACTGACACACATTTAACTCCGCAAACTCGGCATGGCAGATGAAAGAATGAAGCTAAACAAATGCTGGCGTGCAGGATACTGTGTGAATCGACCGCAGAGCCAAGAGGAACACATTCATACTTTGAGGGTCACGTATATTTCTGTTCTTTCTTTTCTCTAAGGGTATACAACTTCTTTTCAAGTATCCTTCTTTCAGCTTACACAGTGTCTTAACCATCACTGGACAAGTTTCTAAAATATAGGCTACAACGATAAATATTGTTACTGAATTACTTACTAATTTAAAGAATGTTAGAACGTGTCTAAAAATATTTTTAATTACTGTCTTTAGTCGTGATGGATATCGTTTCTTCTCGCAAATTTCACTCTCTCAAAAGATCTTGAGACGGTACTGATTTCCAACAAAAAGTTGATATGAGGAATCCTCTAGCTAAATAGATGCTTTGAGGTCCCCAATAATAAAAATCATGTTCAGAAAAGTATCTGTGTGTATATGCTGTATCTGTGTGAAAACCATAATTCAAAAGCAAAAAGTCTCTTAAATACTAAATTTCATATTTATATCTAACATTTTTAATAACGCATCAGAAAATTGAAAAAAAAAATAAACCCACCCATCTTAGCTTTACATGGAACACTTTTTGAACATTTGGATTGCAATGTCATATTTAAGACATGTTTATGGTAAATGTAATGTATATCTTGAATTTTATGGAAATAACCTTTAAGTTCTGCTCGTTCTGGACGACTTTTGCCTAACAGGTAATTCATAAGAAATGAGAAAGGTTTACTACACAAGATGTGCAGTTGAGAATATTTATATTACATAATATTTATGTCAAATACATTTGTGTGAAGTTAACCATTTCCGAGATATTCCCAGTTATTCATTACATTTTTAAAATACATGTTATTCATTTTTTTTCTCTCCTGTCAAGCAAAGAGAGAAGAATTTCAATGCATTACATAGCGATTTCTCTTGAAAGTGCATCTATAAGGAAGTATGTAACAAAAAGTATATTTGTAAATGTTTACAAATGCGAATATAAAATAAGCTTTTGTAAGAATAGTTTGTTACAGTATAAGTAGGCAAAGTCATCTGAATGTAACGTCAGATGTAACCTCTTACTTCCAGAGAGAGACAATCCTAATTTTTCTCATTTTTCCCAATTTTAAGAAGTTAACTGGTGCATACCAATTTGTAAATACCTTGTTATCCTCATATTCACATAAATAATCTGCACACGTCTTATCATTTCTTATAATTTTAACTCTCATATACAAACATATCGTAGATCTTCATAGAACTAATATATAATGTCCTTTCCTATAAAAGCAATTAAATAAAATATTCTGTTTTGAAAAGTGAATTGTGAAAGGTGCAGCTTTCCTGTGTTAATCATCACAGTTAAGGACGTTTTTGCTACTTTGAGTGGAGTATTTTGTCAGTAATGATCACTTGTTATACAAAGCCTTACAGTAAAATACTCTAATTAACTTTTCTCGGAAAACTAAAATGCCCTTTTCTCTCCCTCGCTCTCTCTCTCTGTCCCTCCCTCCCTCTCCCTCTCTCTCGTAAATCAGATGGGAAATCATATACTTATCCAATGAAAGTGTTTTGAATTCATTTGATCCGTTTAATGTAGACTGATATCATTAACATTCATATTTGAGACTAGAACCAGCATTTTATTTCAATAAAATAAAATAAAATTCGTATTTTATTAAAATCTGGACAGATATTACCAACACATGCTTCACTTGGTCATGGTGTAGATGGAGTACCCTGCAGACGTCTGCAAACCTGCAAGAGGATGACAACGAAAGTTGAAGAAACGCTCGTCAAGGGTCTCCATCTACACCATGACCAAGTGAAGCACGTGTTGGTAATAGATGTCCAGATTTTAATAAAATTGACAGCTTCACTGTATGTAATGGATTTTTTAACATTTTAAAATTATTTTATTCTACTGCACGAGAGCTGTATTCTTCGTTTAACTTGTACACAGAAAGCACATTTGATTTGACAACTATGGGAAGCTACGAAGACATAACAATATAAAACCGCAGATAAAACATATCTACGAATTTGGAATATGTGTGTATGTATAGGGTGTCCCACAATTCAAGTGCACACATTGGGAGGATTCTAGAGGGGTCCTAGATAAACACTATGGGATAGGGAATCCAATGTGCTTTTTGCTAAATGTCAAAGTTATGGCATGCTTTCTGCAACGCACATCAGAGGCCATAATTCAAAGGAACGAGCACGTGTGTGTCCTATTTTCATCCAGAATGCCTAACTTGTATCACAGTAGTCGAAGAAATGCAGTGTTGGTGCACAATTAATACAATATTTAAAAATATTGGACCTGCAATGTTGGCAAAATTGTCTTTTCTTTGGGGGTGTGCACGTTACTGATAACCGTTCCATTGATTTCAGATCATAAGCAGTTAGCTAAAGCAGTTTATTATAATATGCTGATTGAGGAGTTGGTATAGCGCTGGTCATCGAATCCACGAAACTAAGATTGCACCGTTCTCTGAAATGTCCATAATTCTGTTGTTTTTCTCAAAGACGTACACATTTTGATCAGAACTAATAATATCAGTTTACATTTTTGAAGTCAAGCGGATAAGCCCTCCAGAACAAATTACTTTCAAAAGACTGAATAAAAAAAGATGTAGCATTCAATATTCAATGCACTAAGTGTTTGTTAAGGAACCTGCAGAGATTCATTCAATAAAACAATTAGGTTTGTTGAAAACATGTACGTAATGTGTGATCTGGAACTGAACTATGATTTTAAATGTGGAATAAAATAAAACTGTGCTATTGCTGGATTTGAACCGCAGGACTTAGTTTCTGACTTTGTAGGAATCTGTCGTTCTAACCATTTGAGCTACTGTGGTCCTCTAGCGGTATGCTTCTCTGCAGGGATGTTGCAGGTCGTCGCGTCGAACAGTTCCTGTGGTAACTTGTACTTTATACTTCGGATATTTTATTTACTCTCAAGGTCTATTTGTATTTGCGTTTCAGGCAGATATGAAAAGGTAGAATGCACTTTCGTTTTTATTACATAATTCTTAACCAATTTTATGTATCTATTTGTTTTACTATGGAGATGATTTTGTATCGCCCGGTGAGAGAAGTTATTTCCCAACCAGAACTTCATTTGTCACAAGTTACACTTCATGTCCATCCCCTTTCTTTCGCTATCGTGGCCTGACGAGAATGATGAACAGGTGAAAGACATGGGCGGAGTTGGTAAAAAAAACCCGTCTTATGATAAGTATTTGTAGGCGTATTTTAATATCTTTAGATTTACCACCTGGCAGTATCTCGCCTAACTTCTGGCATAGGATTTAAGTTATAATGGAGAAATTAACATGAATTCCGTAAATACACACAAGAAATGGAGTTTTATTTTTGGACACTCTTTAACTGCTGTGGTTCTCATCGTCCCATTCTATACTGGGCCTGAAAGACCGCTTAATTTTGCTCAGAGGCCTATTTATCTTTTTACGTGCCGTAAATGAACGACACGGGGCCAATGGCTTTATTTCCCTTCCGAAGCAAGCCAATGTTAAACAGTTAAATAAATTTAAAAAAATACAATGTGACACTGATTACTAACTGCTTGCTGATTACAGGTGGCGGGTTTTAACAAAGCAAAAATATTCAACAGTTAATCTGTAAAAATAAATATTTTTGAGATCGGAGGCAAATAGAACTCCAAACGACGAAATAAGATTGCAATTTAGGGAATTTAAATAAAAAATATATTGACTATGGAATAAGAATGTGTAAATAATACGATAAGTATATTATATAGCAAATCAATGCTACAAAAGATTCTTAAAATCCAGTCTTGAGCTAAAATTGGATTCTTCGGGAGGTATGCCTTTGTTTCTTTTTTACTTTCTCCGCTAAGTACATAATACACATATAGAAAAGGTACCAGAATTTCACCGGAAATACACGTTTCAGGGTAATCTGCATCTACAAAAATATACTTTTAGAAAAATGTCCACGTGCCTGTGAACACGATAACTCGAAACGAAAATTTGGTAATACACCAAACTTGTTATTTAGGCTTAGTATCTTCCAAGGATGCAACCCAGAGATTCTGAGAAAAATCCTCCAACGCAATTCCTTTACATGAAAAAAAATCGAAAATTTATATTTTTACAAAAATTGCTCTAACGATTTAGATTAAAAGACCATATATTAATTATATTTACAAGACAAGTAAATGGAATAAGTCTCTGAAGGCCCCTTTATTCTGGACGAGTTTTGTTCGATTTTGCATAACTGGTAAATGGTAAGAAACAGACAAAAACATATTACACAAAAATGTAGATCTTGTTGAAACACACAATTTATGTCATATACATTATTTTCGTGGAGTTGACCAATTATGAGATATTCCTTGTGATTGGTTTTAGTTTTAAAATACTTAATTTTGTATTTGTAAGCTCCTAGCCATGCAAAGAAACGGATTTCAACTACATGGCAAGTAATTTTTAAAAGATTTGACTATCGCCTTATCCTAGTGTATCCCCTTCTACTTATATGGAAGGAAGTAATAAAGACAATTTCTACTAATGTTTATTTCGATTAGCATGAATTAGATAGAAGAATAAGCTTTTAAACAATAATTTGTCACAGAAATTCCTGTAAATGGAACAGTCACAACGATCTAATCCATCCCTTACAAATCTAGTGCCAATATTTAAATTCAGGGACAAAGCATGAATAATAGTTCTTATAGACTTCATATATACATTCACGTATCCTAGGAAACAAAAAAATGAATCTCTATTTCATTGTAAATTATTTCAACTCCTTGGGCAGTTCCCCATTCTTTAAATAATGAAAATTCCTTGTCATATAAGTCATTCGACTTGCCGGTTAACTAAGTACAGTTTTTTAGCATAATCTAAAACTTCTGGAATATTCACTTACTTTATTCATTCATTATTACGCACTACCTACGTCACGACTAAAATTCAATTCCTCGTAATGATGACTAATAAATTTAATATTAATAAATATCAGAATAGTTCAGTTAATATAAGGATAGGATAAAACATATTACAGGTAGCTTGTTATACTATTATTAAATAATAATATTAAATAAACTATTAAACCAATGGTATACATGAGAAATTATAACACTCGTATTTATGCGCTCGTGCATCAAACATCCACTCTAAAATTAAAAGCTGTTTAAGTATAAGTAGCTAATGCACTATTAGGTGCAATATCTAGAGTAAGTATATCGAATTGAATAAAATTTTTAACTTTTCGTTTTATTACTTTACCATTCGTAAGAAAAGATAATACTAATTCCACCACAATTTTTTCATTATCATTCAAATGTACTGGCATAAAATTATTTAACCAACTTCCTGATCCCTTAAAAGGTATTAATTCTGTAACGTTTAAAAAGAAAATTCACAAAATCCTAAATCTCAATCAATTCTATTCGGTGGAAGAATATATCAATTACCGTGATAAGACCTGAGAGTCTGTATTTTGAGTATTCTGTAAGTAAAAATGTAATACTGGAAAATTGTGTATATTGTATTTATTATTGTAATACGTTAGTATAAACATTTGTATATATTAATATCCTTAATTGTGATGTTTCCTTCAGCATTGTATATAAAGGATTCTTGTGATATTGTTTCAAAATGCATTTTAATAATTGATAATTATTAATTTTTACTTTTTCTACACGTACTATGTACATAGTGTACAGAGAAAGTATTGCACTCCACCAAAAAAATTCAATACTGAGATTTCACCGGAAATATGTTTTAGGGTCCCCTGTACCTAAAAAAAAGCATTTTCAGAAAAAGTTCCGTGTGTGTATGTGTGTGTGTGTGTGTCCGCGTGTCTGTGAACACGATAACTCAAAAACGAAAAGTCGGTAAAATACCAAACTTGGTATTTAAGTTTAGTATGTTCCATGGATGCGACACAGGGATGCGAGACCCCGAACTATCCTTTACATGGAACTTGTTTTGAAAATTTTGATTTTCTCAAAAATAGCTAACGATTTTGATTAAAATTTTGTATATTTAAGATATTTACCTGACAAATATATTTGAATATCTTGAATTTTCCGGGAAGAGCCTCTAAAGACTACTTTATTCTGGGTGAATTTTACGTAATTTTGCATAACTGCTAAACCATAAGAGATGGACAAAAACTTACCACATAGAAAATGTAGAGCATATTAAAACACACAATTTATGTTATATACATTGTTTTTGTATAGTTGATCGTTTTTAAGATATTCCTTGTTTTTAGTTTCAGGCTTTGAAAAACTTACTTTTATCATACAGGAATTTGTCAAATCATGTCCATACAAACAAAGGAACTTCAGTCACATAGCAACCAGCTTTTGACTATCACTTTAACCTATGGTATTCCCTTATTTTGCCTCTATTTACAGGGAAGCAAGTAATAACAAAATTTCTGCTAATTTTTTGTCGATTAGCATGAAGTAAATAGAAGCCTAAGCTTTTTTACAATAATTTGTTGCAAAAATGTAGAGAAAGTTATGTGAATGGAACACATCAGATTGTTATGTGTGTTTTTTCAAAACAAAAACGTTAATCACTGTATAAATTTTCATTGGTAATACCTATTTATGACATCCTATATCATGTATCTGACTTACAGGACTAATACATTGAATTGAATTAACTCCATTCCCTATGGAATCCTCCAGAACTGTCCAAAGAAACGTCATATCAAGACGCCCTGAAATTTGAAGCAGAGGTCAGCCACATGGGCGCAATCTCTAAGATGATGATAATGCTCTAAGGCCTTTGAAAAGAAGCAGCGGTCGGCAAAAGTACAACAGTTTACATCTCTATATTTTAGCGATGGGAGCTCCCCATTCCACCAGCTTTTGTGCACTTGGCGAATACGGAGCTGGTGAACATATGAAAACCTCTACCTTGTCTACATATAAAAGGGGCAATATGGCTGCTATGTCTCGAGCTGTTTCTTCCACAAATTTTACAAGCCACAGCAGCATAATAAATGTGCCGTACGATACAGCCTCAATGTTCTTGTCAAAAACATAAAAGCAGCAGCGCTCTTCTCGCATATATGGATGCTACGTCTTCAGCTAGAAACTTGCATGCATACTCTATAGAACATAAATGTAACAATATATTTCATGGAGTATAATAATTATCTACAATAAATTTCTTTTCGTTGTTTTCTACTCCGCTTTACATTTGTTTAGTTGTGCACTTTGGTAGAACACTGTTATATTTGTGGTTATATCCTTGTATTTTATTGTTTTTAGTTTCTCTACACGTACTATGTACATAGTGTACAAAGAAGGTTTTGTATTGCAGCCAAAAGTTCGATACCGAGATTTCACCGAAAATATGTTTGAGACCCTCTGAATCCAAAAAAAAAAAGAAGAGAAAAACATGTTTAGAGAAAATGCGCGCGCGCGCGTGTGCGTGATGACAGCATAGCTTAAAAACGAAAAGTCCGTTATATATCCAACTTGGTATTTAAGTTCAGTATCTTCCAAGGAAGTGACAAACATTTTGAAGAGAATCCCCTAAACCCAACAACCTTTACATGGAACAATTATCGACATCTCTTATTTTCTCAAAAATGGCCCAAAAGTTTTGAATAAAATAACATATTTGAAGATATTCACATTACAATTAAAATGTATATTTTGAATTTTCTGGGAATAGCCTCTGAAGACGTCTTTAGTCTGGATACATTTTGTGGAATTTTGCAGAACTGCTAAATCGCTTTAGCCTATCGTACTCCTCTTCTTCTTCTTCTTCTTCTTCTTCTTCTTCTTCTTCTTCTTCTTCTTCTTCTTCTTTTTTCCTTCTACTTACACGGAAGCAAGTAATAAAATCATTTCTGGTAATTTTTTCTCGCTTAAATAGTAAATATAAAATTAAGGCTTTTGGCAATAATTTATTGCAAAGATATATAGAAAATCATGTGAATGGGACAACAGAGCTTTGTCGTTTATTTTTCCTTTTTTTATGCAAGTTAAGTACACGTGGTTTTATCAGTAATATTTTATTAAATACAATACCAGCCTAAATCTAATATGAATGCAGTATACATTATAATTTGTGTTAAAAAGAACATGTAAAGAATATATATTACATTTTCAGATATACAGATTATATCTAATTTTAAATGTTCTGTTACTCAGAATTAGCTCTTGCTTCTTTCGTGTTTTCCCCAAATAAGATTTATCGCAATAATTTTGGCATATTTACTCGGAGTGAAGTGTTGCATTTTACACTGAATATTTAACATATTTAGTATTATAGCTCATTTTGTCTTTATTGCAGGTTTATCATCGTTCCCGTTACAAAGCAAACGGTGGTGTATTCATCAAATCACCTGTTGTGGCCTATTCAGGTTTATATTTTGTTAGAAATCCCTCCTAACCATCATCATTGAAAATGTTGATATAGCATTGTTCCCCTTTGTAACTTTTCCGAGAGCAAAACTGGCCAATGTTTTCAGATAACCCTTCACTTGTGGAATATTTGCTTTGTTTCCAACCCTAGAATTAACATCTTGAGTGTCTAGTGGTGCCCAACCTACAGGGGTGAGTGGAGGGCAGATTTATCTCCATCCATTTGTTTGGCAGGTAAAAACCTCCCTATGTGTGACGTGGCTTTCTGTCAGTGGCGGGGGCTTCAGCAACGGTTTTTTTTTTTGTTTTTTTTTTTGTTTCTTTTGTTTTTTTGTAGTATTTAACTCCCGTTTTATTGCTCTGGCACCGCAGGCGATAACACGGATGATACATCAAGTTGGAGCCCCAGTGGAATGAGATGACGGGGGAAACCGGAGAACCCGGCGAAAAACCGCCCCTGCGCCTCTTTGTCCACCAAAAATCTCACTTGAGCAATGTTGATGTTACATGGGATGATACAAATACTTAAAACCCTTCTTGAGCGCCATTCTTGTTAGTGACTTGGTTGGCACTGTTTAGTTGTAACCAGGTCATCAATATTTGGCGACAGAGATGAACAACAGCGTGTTAAAAGGTAGACCAACTGATCCTACCGTCTCTTACCTACCACAATATTTGCTTTTTATTTGATTCATTTTTGAACAATATATGTAACCAAATATTGATATATGCCTTCCAGAAAAACTTCTGTAATTTTTCATTGGGAAAAAATTCAAATAAATCCCAATTTTTGTCTGAGAACATGTTATGACTCTTGAATTTTGCAAAGCAACTAGTTCCGTTTGAAGGTCGTGGGGAGCGTCTTTGCAGGCAAAAGTAATTAAAATTCAAGCGCTGTTACTGAATGCGTACCTAATAAAAACGTTTGCCACAATCAGATAATATTTTTCAAAGTGTCGTTTAATATTATATTGAAACCCCAAGATATGATGCTTACAAATAAGACGTTTCACATTTAACAAAAAATATGTTTCCTCCCAGATATGGTTCGCTTGAAACCTGTCATCGTTTTGAAGTCGAACCCAATTAAATGGCACTGAATGATTGAAGGGGAAATTCTTCCTACCTGGCCATGTACAAAACGAAGGGGGCGGGGTGACACGACTAGGTGACGAGCAGAGGTTGGGCACCCTAGCCTAAAAACTTAACAGATGGTAAAATAATTACAAAAACAAATGCCGTAACTCAACTAGAGAAAGCACGAGGAGTCCGATTGATTTATAACTGCTGATTAATCATGCTTACAGCCAAATAAATAAGTAGATTAGGTTGTTGCAGCAGCAAACAATCGAGTAAGGTGTAATCTTAGATTAGCCACGCAATTGCATAGGAGCGTTAAGTAATGCTAAGTGTCCCATAGGCCCCTAGAGACCAACGAAAGCGAGATCTAAAGTACACGAAGTACTTATTTGTTGTATTTGAAAACATCTGAAAATTAGCCAAACGCTGCCGAAATTTATAAATACCTATATGTAGATCTCATTGTAGTTAAGCACTAGAAAGCTTCTCCTTTCATATTATGTGGCTACTTTTAAAGCAGTCATCTTGCAATTTAAATGTATGCATGAACATCTAGATTCCTAAGCAATTCTAATAACAGACGATTTAATTTGAATAAATTACTCAAAATAGACTTCAGAAAACCTCAAGTACTAAATTAACTAAAGAGCAGCAACAAAAAACGCTGCTTCTTATGGCCATGTCTATTCATAACTTCCAAGCAACAAAGACAAACAGTGTTATTTTAGATTTATATTATAAAGTCTCTTTCCTATGTTTTCATTTGCCAGAAGTTTTCATACTCAGATTGTTGCACACGATGTAGTTTATGCTATAATTAAATGAAATTTTGTATGCCTCTTGATAAAAATCATTTGGATAAAAAAGGAGATGAGTTTTAGAGAACAAGCGATCTTATTAAGCAATAACACTCATAATGTGCAGCATTTATAAGCAAGGAAACAATTGAAACGTCATGCTTGACATGCATTTTGCGATAAAATGTACTATACGATATACAAGATTAATAATAACATTTTATTTTTTCAAAGATGAGTGCATCCTCTGGAGAAAATTTTGAAAACAATGAAAGGAAAAACATTAAAATCCTAAGGACTGATTTAAAAATACAAATCAATGTATTACATATTGAAACATATTTACTATATTATTTAAATAAATAGAATGGAATGTTCATATATTAGGAATTTCTAGGGTTGATATCCTTAATTGGACCATTTTATAAGTCAAATGAGAAGATTTAACCAAAAATCACTTCTACCTCAAGTAACACACGCACACGCACACGCTGCTGTAATAATATTGCTTCTAGATCTTAAGCTTCAGGTATTAGAATGACGACAAAAATGTAAACCTCTAATTTTCTGTAAACATTCTGTGATTACCGCAAGAAAATTCAGGGCCTTATTAAAATAAAAAGATTAGGAAAATAAGGTATACTATGGACATTAGCTTATTCTGAAATATTCATTCATAATGTCGAGTTTTTACTGTATTATACTAAAGTTGAATCTTATAATTGCTTTAAAACTTATGACTCCATGATAACGTGTTGAACGCTTGCATTTGGAAGGTCCAAGGTTCGTTCAACCGTTTTGAATGTGTGTGCTTATGGTTTCCTGAGGTCGGTAGACGAATTCTGGGTGGTGCACTTCTACCAAGAATATCTTCTCCCTTTCTTGTATACGATAATTTCCTTATATCTGTTTCATTTCATCTATTTCCGGGTTGTAGGACCATGCGCCGACGGTTTGTGTACTACGGCAGGACTGTCGAACTTGAACTGTGGAAAGATTATTCCCTGGTTCTTGGCAGAACTGCCGGAGCCCTATTTCTTCTTCGGAGCTCACGTCTTTACCAGAGACTTACAAGTTAGGGATGTCTAAGGCAACAGCAGCATTGATATCAAGTTGCAATCTTTCTAATTGCACAACGTATACCACAGTTGATCGTCTTTTGGGTCTCCTCTTTTTCTTTTTCTCCCACGTTGAAATAATAAAGAATCACATTGGCCTACTTGCACCGCTATGCTCCAGTTACTGGAGGTGCTGTTTTGACAACTACTAACATCCCATTTAATGGATTTGTACTTTCTCTACACGTACTATATACATCGTAGGTAGAGAAGGTATTGTATTCCGCACAAAAATTCGATTGTGAAATTTCACCAGAAATATGTCTTGAGGTCCCCTGAATCCAAGAATTACTTAAAATAAAGGCAAGTGTGTGTCTGTGTATGTGTGTGTTGGTGTGTGAGTGTGTATTTGTGTGTGAACAGTGTGACTCAAAAAACGTCAAGTGGGTTAAATGCTAAACTTGATATTTAAGTTCAAATCTTGCAAGGATGCGACATGAAGGTTTTCAAGGAAACCCCCTACCCCAAATTACTCTTTACATAGAAAATGTTCGTTTTGTCAAAAATTACTAACGATTTTGATTAAAATACTCTATGTTTAACATATTCTCATGACGAATGAAATGTCCATCTTAATTGTTTTTTTTTAGAATAGCCTCTGAGGACCACATCATTCTGAATGACTTTTGAATTACTGCTAAACCATAAGAGAGAGAGAGAGAGAGAGAGAGAGAGAGAGAGATATCGACTCATTACACAAAAGATGTTTGATCTTTTTAAACGTACAATTTATATTATATGCTTTTTTTTTCTTTTTTTTTTTTGTATCACATAGCGGTCAGCTTTGAAAAGATTTGACCATCGCTTTAACCGAGTTATTACCCCCTATTTCCCTTCTACTTACTAGGAAGCAAATAATAAGATCATTTCTGCTGATCCATATCTCGATCAGCATGACTTAGATAAAAAAAATATTTGTTTTTAAGAGTAGTGAGTTTGTAGAACAGGTATAGAAACTCAAGTAAATGAAACACATCAGATTTGTTAATATTGTGAAAACCTAAATGATAACTGACACAAGTTTCTAGTATATTAGCAACTAAGCTGGGTAGATGGCGAAATATCTTAAAAACTGTTATATCATCCATTCACATGACTTTCTCTATATCTCTGCAACAAAATTATTGTTAAAAAGTTTATTCTTAATTTCTTTCATGCTAATCAAGAAAATATTAGCAGTAATGGTCCTTTTACTTGCTTCCTGTGATTAGAAGGGAAATAAGGACTATTTGGTTGCCATATGATTGATGTGCCTTTGTATGGCCAGGAGTTGACAAATTCCAGTATGAGAAAAGTAAGTATTTTAGCTGAAACTATTAACAAGGAATATCTCAAAAACGGTCAACTCCACAAAAATAAAAGTTTATAACATAAATTGTATATTTGAACGAGCTCTACAAGTTTATCTCTTACGTTTACCAGCTATGCAAAATTCATCTAGAATAAAGAGGTATTTGGAACCTATTGCCAGAAGACTCAAGATATACATGTTATTTGTCTCGTAAATAGCTTTAATATAGGATATTTTAATCAAAATCTTTAGTCATTTTTGAAAAAATCAAAATTTTCGATTTTTTTTCCATATGAAGGCTAGTTGGGAGTGAAGGAAATCTTCGTGTCGCATCCTCAGAAGATACCAAACTTAAATACTTCGGATCTTTTTCTAAAAATGCTTTTTTTTGGATTCAGGGGACCCAAAACATGAATTTCTGGCAAAACCTCGGTATCGCATTTTGGGTACAATACAATACCTTCTGTTTACGCTATGTACATATTAGGTGTAGAGAAAGTAAAAATATTGCAATATTTCCTGTAATATTGGGTAATATTCTGGCTAAACAGTGTAAGTAAAAGTAAAGTAAAATTGTAATAGTTAAACGACCTTTAACTTGGTAGGTCATACCGGACGATGGAACATTGAGCTCAAATGATATCGGGGTTCATGGAGCTTTAAAGTTACTCGACATTCGTCTCCTCAGGATAAGGGAAAATCCCGTAAAAATCTTATCCTTAGTGAGATTCGAACTCGCGACCTGTTGAATGTGAGGCAGACAGGCTACCACCACACTACCCAGCGGGCTAAATTAAATGTTATGTGTATGTCTAATGATAACCGGGGGGAGATATAAGGATATTAATACTGAGCCCTAAAAATAAGTGAGGGACAAGAAATCATCGGATGATATTTTTCTTACTTCATGCAGGATTCGTAACGATGATAGCAGTACGTGTAATTTGTAAAGCAACTTCCGCCTTTTACCATAGTTCCACATATTTTTTCTGAGCCAGTATTAGGGTTACAACTTTACGGTAAAGTCGGGATATTAGAACACCGGCCGATGAAATATGTTTCTGTCGAGATGCGTAGGCTTTCCATTTTTCAACGAGATATAAGACGAAGAGAAATGACGACTCTTATACTCATTAGTCCCGTTTCAGAAAGAAGCAATTTCTTGTTTGTATTCTCCCCTTTCCATCCTTACCTTTAAGCTTGACGGCAATGAAGGAAGTAATAAGCTAAGAGGTAATAAATACATACATCCGGAAGAAACTACAAAACACCAACTTTCTAAAATACGGACGAAGAAACATTTCACTGCAAAAACTCAGCCAAACATGTAGTATCCTCTATCCACCATTTATGATAAATGAAGTGGAATTTAGAATATTTTACATAAGGGTCTGAAGAACGCAAATTACTAATGTCTGATGAACAAAACCTTGTTCTAAATTTAGGAAAAGAACGAATCAAAGCAAAAATGGAACAATTATAACAATAATAGTATAGTGAGAAATCGAAGTCTGCCCAGACTGAGCGGTACGTGTCCTTCAGTGTTCACCAGCAATCATATTGGTGCGCTCTCCCCAACATAAATACTACTAAACCTTCGAGACTCTAGCAGATAATTTTGGATGCTCCTTTACCCAACCAGCCGCTTCCATTCTGGAGTCCAGTGAAGGTTATACATAAGCTAGCTTACGATGAATGAGACTGTAATTTCGTGTTCATGTGAAATAAAGTACCGTTCTTCCGATTGGTGCTATATGGAGAGTGCGGCTTGGTTTGCGATTACTAAAGTCCAGCGTTCGATACTCCATTGCGTGAAATGGAAGCAAAAAGAAGCTTCTTTGCAAAATATTCGTCTCACTACTCTAAGAAAAACAAAATGAAGTGACAGTAAATAATGAGAGATGGTTTTCTTGCCTATCAATAGTTTTCAACAAGACCTTCTATGACAAAAACATAAGAGAACTATATACCTAATAAAAACGGCGGGAGAACCCGGATAAAACCCGCCCTGCAGCGCATTTTCCAGCACAAACCTCACGTGCAGTTGCCTGGGATCGCACCCACTTCCTGGGGTGAGAGACGCGTGGTCTAACCACTCGGCTACGGCGAGGTAAACGATTACTATTCTATTTCTCGTTAATCGAGATAAATATTTTCAGAAGCCGTTTTATCACATGCTACACATAGCTGAAAGACATTGTCGAAAAAAGTCAAATCAGTATTTAATTTACTAAATATTGGGTCATAAATGAGCAACAGTTCATCGCGACCATTTTGAAAAAATGGAAGAAAAGAATCTAATATTTTAGTAAATAATATAGAATTCTTAGAAATAGTTTATCTTAACAATGCCCTATTTGACAGTTTTTATTTTATAGAGCGGATAGCAAGTATCACATATAAAATTGTTGGTTGAAAAAGTGGGATTCACACTACTTTTTCGACACTTCTACGCAGCATCGTTGTTCACTCCAAGAGAAGAGTTACCAAGAGGCTGCAGGCCAATTCAGCCTCAGTCGCCGCCAAACAGCAGTAGCAGCAGCAGCAGCGGATGCACCGCAATCAGCGCTAACCCCGCCTCTTCATTGGATTCTGTAGCCGTCAGAGGCCACTCTTCAGCGCCACTCCAGCGTCAATATCGTTAATCCATATGGACCAAGCGCATGGAGTTACCTTGGCGTCTGGGAAGCTGCTTCGCTACGAGGCCCGCAAACAGGACCGTCTAGCTCCATGCCACCGTTGTTGGACCTAAGGGCACGCAGAGGCAATCTACATAAGTGCAGCCGAGATGTCAATGCTGTGTTCTTCATCTACAACCACAGCGTGTCAAGAGCAGTACCGCCGATTACGTTTCTGTAGCACATTGTGGTGGCACGTCATTCTTTACCGGCCAGGCGCGTCCTTGCATCCTTGCAGACGCCGCCAGCTGCATCGATCTTCAAAACCAATTACATCACCATGGAAATCTGGAGACTATGCAAAGCTGTCTAGCACTTCCATGAGGAGTATCTGATCCTATCGTTCAAGCTGACGACTCTGGAGAACCGCATTTAAAATTCCCAAGAATCCACTCAGAATATCTACAGATGCAACCTACACTGCGTTTGGAATCCATCGATTGTACGTTGCGAACCCTGGAAGTCCACTAACATGATTTCAAGATGCGACTGGCCCAACTACAGACCGCCAGGAGGCTACCAGCACAAGCCATTATGCAGCGATCTAAAGCAGCAGGATGATTTCCAACTGACGACGTCTTCGGACTAAACTCTTCCATATAACCTTTACCTGTCATCCTTTCAATGTCGCCGTTGAAGCTCTAAGTTGTAGTCGGTTTCACGGCTAGAGCCTAGAACTATACCTATTACCCGCTCCCGCACAATATGAGACAGCTTCCTATCCTTCTCTCTACTAACGCGCGGGCTAAGCGAGACGGCCCTAGCCTACGAAAACCATAGGAGTACATATATATTTTTATTACGTGGAGGAGGCTTTTTGCCAAGCGGGAGACCTGGGTTCCATTCACCGGCGTGGAGAATTTTCCCCCTCTGGGAGACCTGGTGCGGGTACACTTAGCCTCGTGAGGTCCCTGGGGGGGGGGGGTAATTGAGGAGCTACTTGATTGAGAAGCAGCGGCTCTAAATCGACAAGACCGCATTAACCGGCTGGCAGGGACTCGAGGTGCTGATCACGTCCCACTCTTCAGTACTGCACTCAATTCATGACACCTTTGGACCGGGAAGGGAGATGCAGCGGCCGGGAGGAAGGTCATGGTCCCCTTGTGGACTGTCGTGCGATGAAGTTACCTATACTGCATCCGAGCGGGGAGTCCCATATTTAGCGGACATTTCGTTTTTGAGCTATGCTAACCAGAATCACGGACCTTTTTCTAAAAATTGTCTTTAGAATTCAGGGAGTCTCAAAACATATTTCCGGTGAATTCTCAATATCGAATTTTTGGGTAGAATACAATACCTTCTCTAACTACACCTCTCTATGAGCACAATAAAGTGGTACTTCCACATGTAGCTAAGGCGGCTGGCTTCAAACATATAGCAGCCACAACTTACGGCTGCAAAGTGACCAACGTCTACCAGTCATATGTTCCTGATGGCATACTCAAGAGTTACAGCACAGTTCAACTACAGTGTTTAGAGCGCACTGCTCTTGCTTCTCTAAGCAGCTTTGGCGGCTGGTGGTGAAGAATCGAACTATACGCTCTCCCAGAAGGGTTTATAAGGACGTGTTCACAGACATTTGAAAGTGAGTCCCGGTTGTTCATCGTACGGAAGATGACGTAGTGAGTGCATCAAGAGAGACAAGGTCGG
Source organism: Hymenopus coronatus (assembly GCA_030762935.1). NCBI lineage: Eukaryota > Metazoa > Arthropoda > Insecta > Mantodea > Hymenopodidae > Hymenopus > Hymenopus coronatus. Next base: position 101,760,250 of record CM060882.1, on the reverse strand, counting down.
TGTCTTCTTATATGAGAGGTAGCATTTTGGACATATAAATTGGAGGGGGGGGCGGAGATTGCTTATTTTGGCCATTCTAAATTCTTTCTTCTCCTTTGTTACCGGCTCCTTGGCATCAGAGTTAAAATGAGATTAGTCAAACATGTTAAGTTAAGTTCTGATAGTGAAATAAACAACAGTGGAATGGAATCATTTTATCTTCTTTGTAGTGGAAATTTAGAAATCCTGTATTTAACAACCTCAAACGGTCCCAACGTTCTAGAACACTTGAAAGAATAAAATCTAGTACACTACTACGTACATGTATGTACATATGTGCTAGAGAAAGTAAACAGCACGCATGACGTTTTGCGTTGCATTTAGAGCCAAAAGAAGCATATCATAATGTTTAATACATTTATGAATCTTTATTGTACACATACCCAAAATTTTAACCTCGATGTTGAGATCACTTTGGTACATCTGAAAATCTAATTGACATGTCCCATTGTCCAGCAATGGCATCACATTGGGCTGCTACTTGTAACTGACCTAGCTCAACAGCTACTTTACCATTAGTTTACAGCTCTTTTTATGCTTTCTTTCTTCCCCACTTGTTTTAAGCGCTAACGGAGACTTATAAAATAAAATGAATTTATATGCACATAAAGTTACCCGAGCGTTGGTTTAATTAGACAGGAGAAATTTACACTTTACCACAATATTTAACTGTGTTCTTTTGAAACCACTAGTAATTAAGAACATCACATTCGCTTGCTAGGCTCACGGGTAATTAAACCAAAGTTCAGTCTGCCAAAAAATACGCTGTATGAATTTTAAAACCGTCATAGCACTCTCGAATGCAGCCAAAGCATATAACAGAAATATCATCACTTTTCTTCTGAGAGATGTGTGCTCAAGCATAATAAAGTCATAAGTTTTCTTTGCGGCATATACCAACTCTCAGAAAATTGTATTATACACTATGTATGTATTTATTTCACTGTAAGTGTGTATTACCGGGTTACAGAGTTAAATATATGTACAATTATATATCATAAAACTCCGATGTGTTCCATACATATGACTTTCTCTACATCTCTGTAACAAATTATTGTTAAAAAACTTGTGCTTTACTTCATGCTCATCTTATTACTTGCTTCCTTGTAAGTAAAAGCGAAATAAGGGAGTACCATAGGTTAAAGTGATACTCATAAGCTGGTTGCTATGTGACTGAAGTTCTTTTGTTTCTATGGACACGATTTGATAAATGCCTGTATGATAAAACTAAGTTTTTCAAAGCTGAAACCAAAAACAAGGAATATTAAAAAAAAAAAAAAAACGAACAACTCACGAAAAAAATAGATAACATAACATAATATATAACTTAAACGTGCTCTACATTTTTGTATGGTAAGTTTTTGTCCATCTTTTACGGTTTAGCAGTTATGCAAAATGCCGCAAAATTAATTCATAATAAAGTAGTCTTCAGAGGCTACTCCTAGAAAATTCAAGAGAGAAACTTTGTCAGGTAAATATCTTTAATATACGACATTTTAATCAAAATCGTTAAAGCTATTTTTAAGAAAATCAAAAATTTCGAAAAAAGTTCCATGTAAAAGGTAGTTGGGGTTGGGGGATTTCCTTTTTTTTTTTTTTTTTTTTTTTTTTTTTTTAAATCTTCGTGTCGCATCCTTGGAAGATACGAAACTTAAATACCAAGTTTGGTATTCAACTGTCTTTTTGTTTTTGAGCTATGCTGTCCACAGACACACACTCAGACAGAGACACACACACACACACGGACCTTTTTGTAAAAATGCTTTTTTTGTATTCAGGGGGTCCTAAAACATGTATTTCCGGTGAAATCTCGGTATCGAATTTTTGAGTGGAATACAAAACTTCCTCTATAACCTATGTACATAGTGCGTGTAGAGAAAGTGAAAATGCAGCACAAACAGCAATTCAATTGTGTAACAATTAATACAAGAAATATGAACAGTTTCAAAATAGATTATCATAGTTAACTATTTTACTATTTCCATTTAAATTTGTAATCAGTATCAATAATAAATTAAGAATTAGTATTTACAACAATGAAATCACAGAATACATTTAAGTATCATTTAAAATATATTATCCAACATGTATTGTATTGAGATTTTCCTAGATTTCCTGAAAATCTGCTAAAGGCATTTCATGCCATTCTATTAACAAAGGAGAATTTTTATGTCAGTTCTGTAGCTCTACCCTTAGTTTTGAACAAATGAACGTTTCGTGCATAATAATATGTTGTGTGCTCTACTCTATCAGTAACGTCCACATAAGCTTTAAATAATGCATTTAATCTGTTTCCTACACCTCTTAACGTCTCCTATTGAATCTTATCAATTTTTATTATCCTTTCTGTGAATTTTATAACAAATCAATTTGATTAGTTCCTAACGGCAGCCAACATGCTATTCTATATTCCATAACTCGCAATTTCTTTAGAATTTACACCCCCTTCCCTTTTATAGCCCTCATTAACTGCAATCAAATACAATGTTTTCTAAGAACTCACTTGATATTCCCATCCTGCGTTTACTCGCCAAGTAAAATTCCAAAAATGTTACTGTCCATCTGTGGAATTTGTTCTTTGCCCATTTGATAATTATTCAGCATTTTCCCTTTAGATCCACTAAATGCAATGACTTACTTTTCCTAATATTATGATAAAATAATTGCAAGAAGACATTTTGCTTCATGCAGTGTATTTCTATTATGGCCCTTAGCACCGGTTTTGGCACAAATTGGTGCTGTTTTGTGTGACAAAAGCATAACTTTTGGTATGTTAATCATTGCAAAGACGAATCAGTACCATGTGGACTCCAACTTGTGCTTATGTCCTTATCGCTGAGTCACACCACCAACTATAAGCACGACTAGTGTGTACTAAAACAGATTGATGATGTAATGATAAAAAATAATATCTACAGCTTATTGTCATTCAACTTTTACAGAAATTTATACAATTGTATAAAAGGTTATTGACTAGCAATGTATACAATATATCTATATATTTACTGATAATTAAACCTATCCCCCAACTTGTTGTGCGTTTTCAAGCCTAGAACTATATAAGGTGTTTGCGTCTTGGTTTAGCTTTCATATAGTATTTCTGTACATGTGCAGCTCCTATTAATTAAACCAGGCTATTCCAAATTGACTTAACTTAGTAAGAGTACACACGCGTACTCAACGAAAAATTCTGATGAAAGTTTAGGAAGTGCCTGATAAGCAAATATATCACCGGGCAAAGGTTATACCTCAATACTTCAGCGTCCTGCTGCTTCGTTTCAAACAATTGATCCAGCCGTGACGGTAGCTTGCCCTCAGTGCTGCGCTGTATTGCCTGTAGCAGGTAGGCCCTGTAAGTCGCAAGTTGCTCACTAATCTTTTGGCGTGACCTCGAGCTGAAACAGCCCGGATTAGGCATAGGCAGTTTTGACCCCACGTGACACCCTTCGCTTCTGATGTGCTGTTAGGCGGAGCACTGCTGTGCCTTCAACAATTGGTTCATCATTCAGGGGAAAATCGGATGTTTCAGATTTTGTAGCATACAATAATATTGCAATCGACTGTTTATTTATACTCGCACAAACACGCACATGCACACATAAAAGGAATAATGATTACTAAATCCAGTTTCCCTTAACTGCGCCTGCCACAAGAAAAGCATACTTAACAGGATAGAAGTACATAATTGAAACAAATTAATCGAGTAAAATACAAATAATGTTTAATACAGGCGACAGTTTGAATAGCCCTGAGAGGCACTGCTTTAACAAATGGATTGTTTAATTTATATTCTGTAAAAATATTCAAACAGCATGGGAAAGTATCCAGAAGTAGATATTTTATTCATGTAAGTATTCCGTATTGTTTATTCAGTTTGTTCCAACTTTATAAGCGAGTTTCAAACCTATAGGTATTAATAATAGTGAGTAAAATGTTTTTTTGTCATTTGATACATGTATTGTAATTTAATTTATAGTAATTTATAGATTTCCAAAACTTAGAATCATATTAGTCACTGCTCTATTTCGGGGAAAGCACTCACGTCACACTGCCCTCCTTCCTAAAATGTGACCATGGTCACACAAACCTGAGATAGATACACACCAAATTTCACTTCACAATTGTTGAGCTCGTTAACGCACGCAATTTATGTAGCCTTTTCTCTCGTTACTCATTTCCGTGATGTGAGTACATTAAATCTAACAGAAAAACATAGAGCCTGGATATTAAAAATATTCAGTCCTTTTTTAACTCTAACATGCTGCCCCACCATCTAGGTAACTACTACAAGCATACATTCAAACTTAAAATTTATTTATTGCACATTTTTATCTATTTTTTCAAATAGTTAGCCAAATTACAAACTAAATTTTAAATTAATACGTAATGATTTAGAATACAAAAGAATTGGAGTAATTGAGCTACAGTAAAACAAATAATTTTAAAACAAAAACAAAAATCTGGAAAGCGGCAACTTTGCAATTGGTATCCGGCTGCATTCTATATTATAATAATAAACTGCATCACTGGTATCCAGGGAGGGGTGCTGGTATCCAGCATGACAGCTGTATATTAATTACAATAACATTATTCTACTGCATAGAAGTAACAATACTTTTATTTATATTTAACTATATTATTTACACTTTATTCTAATTATATGAATTAGTATTTAACTGCATTATTTAATTATATTATAATATCACATTAATTTTATTTAATTATTTCTAAATTTATTTAGTAACTCTTCATACTCAAGTAGTTACTTATAACTAAGTCAACTATTACGTACTGTTTCTTTTATCTATATTATATAAACATATCCCAAATAGCCTTACATTTAGTATTCCACTTTGAAGTCTTAATTTTACGCATTCAATAACTAATAAAACTATGCATTATTTTAAATTATATTATTTTTTAATATTTTCTACTGATTTATAAATCAATTTTTCAATAATATTTATTTACTCTACACATTGGGGTATTTAACTATAGCCGAGCCGTGGATGAGTGGTTAGACCACTCGCCTTTTACCCATGCAGCCCGGGTTCGATCCCAGGCGCCCGCATATGATGGACAAAATAGCACAGAAACGGGTTTTCTCCGGGTTCTTCGGTTTCCCCGCCATTCTATCGATGTTGTATCTTCGTTCCAACCATCACCGGGGTTATCGTCTGCCATATGTAGTAAATGCGGCCATTGACAGTAATTACGCAATAACAATTACCATACTGCATATCCTATATAATATATAACCATATATGCAAAGAGGATCGACTTAAATCAGATAGCGACCGGCTGTTAAAAAAATTGACTATTGTTTTAGCCTGGTCAATTCCCTTTTACATATACAGAACAGAGTAATAAGACAATTTATAACGTTTATCTCGATAAGTATGAAGTAGAGATAATAAGTTCTGTTACATAATAGAGAAAGTCATATGAATGAAGCATATCAGTTTTTTTTTCTAGACAGATTTGCTATTCGTCCCTCTGTGCGTTCCAGAAACGTGCTTCTGGATGAGTATGCATACCGCGTTTTAATGTGGTGAGAAGAATTATTATCGCTCAGCTTGCATGTCCAGAAGTCACAGAGAATCAAAATTTCTAATAAGGAACTGGAAAGACTGAAAATCCGAAGATTGATGCTCACAGTGACAAAAAGATCAATTACCACTCGAGAAAAACTGACAGTCAACAGCAGCTCTACATTACTTTAAAAGATACACAGGAAGAACATATTCAATATTGTGAAGCAGCACATCAGATTCATACTCGTCATGCAGAAAACACAGGCCAAAGAAATTCTTTCTTGTCACATTCTATCCTTAAAAGCCTTACAAATGGTGGGCAGCTTCTGGCGCTGGAGAAGGGAATAACAGTTGAAAAATAATATTACCTCAAAGAGCAAATGGTGGTAGTCTATTATGCTGTGCGGGACTGTAGGAGTTAGAGTGCGGAAAGAAACTAGCAAACCACATTTTGCGAGAATATAAAAAATAATACATATAAGAAAACTAACGTATACACATGTAATATAAACTCTATATGGAAACATTACGTTTTAGCGTTTAATTTAAATTAGAATTACCCTTAAATTAATGTTACGCCTAATTCGAACAAAACTGCACTGCATTGAATTTTTGTGTCCCCCTAATGAATTTTTAATGTCACGTTGAACAGCGAACAATGGCCAAGAATTGAAACTATCGCATTTTATGTACAATAGAACACTGATAAATAACCCGGAGGTCCCGGGTTCGATTCCTGGCTGGGATGGGGAAGTTTTCTTTAATCAGAATTATTCCCTATCCCCGACAGAGTCTGCAAGTATGCATGCGAGAGTGAATATGCGTGTGTTTGAGGAATATAAATCGATTTAAACCCTACGTAAAGAACCTACAACGAACTGTTTACATTGCAAAGCCCCCGCCCGAAAAGACTTAGATGTTAGAGAGCTTTATAAATGAAACAATAAAAAATACCGATAATTGGTAACAAATGACCACCTACATACTGATTGTTTTAACAATGAAACAGGATGCTACAAGAGTATTTGCGATACAAGTTGGGAAGTGTACTGTTGTAGAATTGAGGAAAAGTTAGAAAAGACGAAACCAAGTATCGCAAATTATTTTTAGACAATGAGTTAATTTTAATTAAAATATAGTAAAAAATGAATTAAAGTTGATTGGACTCAAATGACTTCTATGAGAAAGAAACATTTGGTAGTCGTTATGTAGCTTGTCATTCTTTTCTATAAACAAAGTCTGTTGGCTGTGGATACATTTTTACTTGCTTTACACGTACTATTCAAATAGTGTATAGAGAACGTATGGTATTGCATCCAAAAATTCGACACTCAGATTTCACCGTAAATATTTGTTTGGAGAACCCCTGAATAAAAAAAATTAGAAAAATGTCCCCGCGAGTGTGTGTGTGTGTGTGTGAATAACATAGCTCAAAATCAAAAAAATCGTTAAATACCAAACTAGATTAAGTTCAGTATCTCCCAAGGATACGATATGAAGATTTTCAAGAAAATCCCCCACCTCAATTACCCTTTACATGGAAAACATTTCAAACATTTTGATTTTCTCAAAAATGGCTCTTAACGATTTTGATTAAAATATCTTATATTTAAGAGGCCTCTGAAGACCTCTATGCTGGATGAAGTTTTTCGAAGGACAAAACTCCTGTATGAGAAAACATTTTTAAGAATTTAAAGACGAAACTAATAACAGGAATACCTCGGAAATCCCCAACAACACGAAAAAATGCACGACAAATTATATGTTTAGACGAATCTACATTTTTTTTTAATTTTTTTTTTTTTTTTGTAAGCTTATGTCTATCTCTTACGGTTTACCAATTGTGCAAAAGTAACCCAGAATAAAGAAGCCTTCACAATTATTTCCAGAAAATGCTAACATACATTTTATTTGGTATGTAAATAGCTTTAGTATACGGTATTTTAATCAAAAGCGTTAGAGCCATTATTGAGCCATCAATTCCTTTTATGTTGTAAAGGGAAGTTTGGAATAGAACGATTTTCTTAAAATCTTCTTTTCTATATTTGGAAGATAGTAAACTTAATTATCAAGTTTATTGTTTTTGTTTGTTTATTTTTTGTAATCACGGGACAATAAAACAGTGTATTTCCGGTGAAGTCTCAATATCGAATTATTGGTGTAGTGCAATACATTCTCTACCTTTTTATTATGTACTAAGTAGAGAAAGAAAAACAAAATCAAGTAGTTTTATCATTGTTATTCATGGCATGTCTGCCTCACTTTCAGGAGGTCTCATGTACGAAATTCTGTTAAGATGAGTTACCCAGATGATGTTTGCCCTTATTCTGAGAAGAATGTTGATTTAACTTTAAGCTTCTGGACGCCTGGCTCATTTGAGCATCATTTCACCGAGTTTATTCATCGTCCAATATGACCTACAAGTTAAAGGACATTATAACTATAAAAAGAAAATAATAAATAAAAGTCTTACTTCACTTATACTTATCAAATTGTCGAAATAAATATAATATTACTTATATACTTGCAGGGAAAATTAAAGTCACAATACTTCAATGTATATAGTGTGTGCTTTAATTGACATTTGCCTAAAAATTGGAACTAGGGCTAACTGGTGATCTTACCCTATGGATTTATCATTTCTAGAAAATACTAAATCTATTCATTTATTAAAACATGATCCTCAATATTATTAAAAGGTTATCTTAATGAAACATCTAATTTGCTACATTCATACAACTTTAGGTACAAAATCATATTCTATCAACTTCACGCTAATCTAGATAAACATTAACAGAAATGGTCTTATTACTTAATTCCTTATAACAGGGAGATAAAGGAATGCACTAGGCTACAGCGATTGTCAAGTGTTATTATTATGTGATTACTTTTTGGTTGTTTTTTTTTCCATGATCAGGAGTAAAAAAAGATAAAAAGTAAAGAAAGGAGAAAAAAGGAAACAGCCTGTTCTAATTGAGAAACATGTTAAGTATTTTAAAATGTAAACTAATAACAATAAGCATCTTAGAAATGGTTAGCTCCGCAAAAACAAAAAATAAGATGTAGAATATATAGATTGTGCGCTATCTACATTTTTGTAGCAAGTTTTTGCTTACTTCTTATGGTTTTCTAGCTATACAAAGGTCATCCAGAATGAAGAGGTGTTCATAGGCAATTCAGAGAAAATTCATTTTGTTTTCGAAAAAAGCATTTTTTCTAGTCCGCTTGCCCTCCTATGTAGCACTTACAAGCGGATGCCTAGGAGTCAGAAGCCTGTCTGTTAGCCAACGGCATAAAGCTACAGAATGGAGAACCTGGAACGAGTGGATGAAATGAAATGCAACCGAAATGGATGATAGGAAAGGTGGTGATGGAGCCATTAATGGAATGAGTGGTGAGGGAAACCAGAGGACCCGGAGAAAACCCACCCGGACGCCGCTTCGTCCACCATAAATCCCACATGCGGGCGCTTGGGATCGAACCCGGGCCACCTAAGTGGAAGGTGAGCGGTATAAACACTCGGCCACTGTGCACCATCTTAAATACATAATTGACTCAATATCGTTTGTCATTTTTTAAAAAATCAATATTCGAAAAATCTTATTCGTGGAGTGGGGAAATTTTCTTGAACATTTTTGTGTCGTATCCTTGGAACATTTTAAATTTTATTATCAAATTTAGTATGTAACTGACTTTTCATTTTTGAGTTGATGTTGCTCGTAGGCATCACCCCCCACACACGGGGCAGTTTTCTAAAAATGCATAATAGGTTTTTTTTTTTATCCAGGGGACACTAAAACGTGCAATTTCAGGTAAAAGTTCAATTTTTGGGTGGAATGTAATACCTTCTCTACCTGTGTACATACACTAAGCAGAGAAAGTAAAAGTATTTTGTATTTATAGAGGAATGTTTTAGATGAAGGTTATTTCTATAAGTTTGTGGTTTTTAATTATTTTGAGGTAGTATTTTATATTAGTTGCAAGTTTAACTTAGCCTACCTGGGTGATGTGGTGGTGGCGTGTGCGCTTCACATTCAATAGGTCACGAGTTCGAGCCTCGCTTAGGGCGAGTTCCCCGGATATGTTTTTTTTCGGGGTTTACCCTTATCCTGAGCAGACGAAAGTCGAGTAACTTTAAGCTCCATGGACCACGATATCATTTGAACATCATTTTACCGACTTCATTCAACATCCGATATGACCAACCAGGTTAAAGGACGTTAAACTACAAAAAAATATTTACCTATGTTTTTTACAATTTAAATTCTGTGTTCAGCAAGAAGAGGAGAAGGCAGGTCGCTTACCAAACGGAGACTTGCTCTACTACTAACGTTTGCAATACCTAACTCTCACGAAAAAATTTAAAGGCAATTTTAAAACACATCAGACACAGATTAAATCCCGTTTGGAGACTGCCGACGTTCAACTTTTATTTGCTTTTCCTTCAATTCTTAGCACGATTATCTCGAATCCTTAGTGCTGTGGGTCCCCGAACTAATTTCCCCGCTCATTTCACGAACTCCTTTATCTTCTTGCATGACCCGCCCGGTCTAAAGATGCTAAAACTTAGAAAAGAAGTTCGGCGTTTAAGATGGACGAAATATTGTTAGGTTCTTGAAGAAAAATCAGTGAAATGGACCTTTTTAGAGAGTTGATACTATCAGATGCCAGTAGTGTTAATAGTAGAAAATTCTGTCACTCTGCATTATAAAATTTTAACACTCCAATGTAGCCAACTTCGGCTTATGCGTCCACGCCCTCATTCAAATAAGCTATGACTCTAAAAGCTCGTATAAATCCATAAAATGACGGATGATTTGAATATCATGAGCATGGAATGTGCTGAGCCAGACAAAATTATGCAAGTAGCGGAGAGAGCAAAATTACAACTGCTACACTGGCTCCGTTGCATAGAATGTACATGTTTTTCTTTTCCTGTTGAATTTCTTTAATATTAAACCTGAATACAAAAACCTTTGTTTTTATTTTCATGTAATACATTCCTAATTTCATTATTAATAGTTTCAAAAGATTCGCCATTTGGAGTGGCTAGATTGCTTGCCTCTTGACTAGGATTTGAACCCACGAGACCGCATGTGGAATTGTGGTGGATGGAGGGTATCTAGGCGGGTATTCTCTAGGTTCCCCAGCCATTCATTCCATCAATTGCTCATAATCTTTCCTATTATCCACTTGGCTGACATTTCATGTCATTCATTTCCACATGTTCATACCAGGTATCGGATTGATCACCCATCCTGGCTTCTCTCTGATCAGAATATCTGCTCTTTAACAGGCTTCTGGTCCCAGAAGCTGACTGGTAAGACATGGGGGTGGGGTACACTAGGCTAAATCAATAGTCAACTCTTTAAAACACTGGTGGCCATGCCGTTAAAATCAGTTTATGTTGTTGAATAGTGTTTAACGCTCGCTTTTACTACATATGGCACCGCAGGCGAAAAATCCGTTGTTATGCATTGCCAGGAGTCTAAAAGTTCATGCATGAGAAGAGAAAAGTATTTTAAAACTCAAACAAATAACAAGGAATATCTCAGAAAGTCAACTCCACGAAAAAAGTAAACGAATATACATAAATCGTGTCGTTTAACTAGATCTACATTTTTGTGCAGTATGTTTTTGTGTACCTCTTACGGTTTATAAGTTATCTACGCAAAATACAACCAAATTCATCCAGAATGAAGTGTGGGTGATTTAGGCCACATATGAGGGGTAGAAAGAAGAAACAAAAAATGTAATTTTTTTCTGTTTCCATTTAATGTAAACTTTTGCAATCACTTACAGCCAAGCATGATGAGTAAATGATACTAAGGCGGAAACATTCTGACTCTCACAGTTAGCCGTGCTCATGGCCCAACGACAGGCTTCTCCAAATGTTGAATTATTCCATTATTAAAATGCAGCAATAATTAGAGCATAAAATGTGCGTATATTTATATAGCAATATATTTTCAAAATTTGCAGCAAATTAGCTCAACTTAGTGCTAAAAATATCAATGTATTACGGTAATATTTCCCGGCTATAATTTATCACATAAGAATAACCCTATTCTTCTATTAATCATCACTTACAATAGATATAGCTCGTTTTTGGAATTCCCTACCTGAAGACGTAAGGGACTGCCGGAACGTTATACTGTTTCAGAAGGAAATTAGAGCATAATCAAAGCTAAGTTGCTGCCGTTGTAATATGATAAATACATCACTACTTTCATTTATTATTACTAATATTATATGTGCTGGCAAGTAATATGCATTTCAGTTGTAAGTATGACTAACATGCGTTTCAACATACATGAATATTCCACTTAAAATAATGTTATTTTAAGGTTTTTTTTTACTTTCTCTATACGTACTATGTACATAGTGTATAGAGAAGGCATTACACTCCACCAAAAAATTAGATACCGAGATTTCACCGGAAATATATGTTTTAGGGTCCCCTGTATCCAAAAAAAAGTATTTTCAGAAAAAGGTCCGCGTGTGTGTGTGTGTCCGTGAACACGATAACTCAAAAACGAAAAGTCGGTAAAATTCCAAACTTGGTATTTAAGTTAAGTATCTTCCAGGGATGCGACACGAAGATTTTGAGAAAAATCCCCCAACCCCAAACTACCCTTTACATGGAACATTTTTCGAAAATGTTTATTTTCCAAAAAATGGCTCTAACGATTTTGATTAAAATATCGTATATTAAAGATACTTACCTGACAAATAAAATGTATATTTTGAATTTTCTGGGAATAGCTTCTGAAGACTACTTTATTCTCAGTGAATTTTACGGAATTTTGCATAACTGCTATACCGCAAAAGATGGACAAAAAACTTACCACACAACAAATGTAGGGTACTTTAAAACACACAATTTATGTTATATACATTTTCTTTCGTACAATTGATCCAATAAAGAACATCTTCTAATCAAAAAAAATGATAATAAAATTAAAGCTAATCGAAGCTGTTATTGAGATAACTTTTATCTTTGAATATATTTATAAAAATGATTATTTTTTGTTATTAAAAGCAATAAAAATCAGTTTCAAATAAAACATAAAAGAATTTAAATCAGATCCAAGAAAGTATATAAAATAGGACCAATGTTTTTCTTCATTCTTAAAAGTTGAATTTTGGGCAAAAAAAAAATTATTACTTGTTTTTTATTTCAGCTATGAAAAGCTTAACTTTTCTCGTACAGGAATTTATCAACTTCTGTCCATACAAACAAAGGAATTTCAGTCACATATCAACTAGCTTATGACTATCACTTTAACCTATGGTACTACCTCATTTCGCTTCTACTTTCAAGGAAGCAAGTAATGAGACTATATCTGCTAATTTTTTCACGATCAGCATGAAGTAAATGGAAGCAAAAGCTTTTTAATAATATTTTTGTAGAGATGTAGAGAAGGTCATGTGAATGGAATACATCAGATTTTTTTTCTTTTCATTTCAGTATACTTTTTCTACCTTTTTATATTTTGTTTTAATAAGTTGTATTGAACTGTAGATTTGTTCATTGTTCATTGCTGTGTTGCATTTAATGTATCGTCTGGTAGAGCGGAAGAAAAGACCTTATGGCCTTAACATCAATCAGGATAAATAAATAAATAAATATGAGAAATCTGAAAGAAATTTAACCAAAAAGTGTCCAGAATTAATGTCATCACTGCATATCCAAAAACAGGTCAACAGTACTAAAAAACAACAGTGAGGCAGCTGTTGTTTGATCATGGCGAGTGGATTGCACTGCCAGTCTGTTCAGAGTGACCCATCGTTCAACCGATGCGGGTACGTGACCATCATCGTGTCTTCCCCCAATACAAAATGTTGATTTACTAAACCCAGACACCACTGCTTCTCCAACTTTTAACGATGCTGAGTGCACACTGGTCCCATATCTGGGGCGAAAAACCCGTAACCCCACTCAATCGACCCACGCTCATTCCCTGGTAGGGAACCGGAGTGTCGTGCTCCAATCCATTCGCCATAGTGCAGTAATACTGAGATGGAATAATTCAAGGCCGGTAGTACCTTCCAGCAAGACCACATTAGACTGCTACCCAGATAGCCTATCAGCGAAAACATGCATTCCGAAATGGGGTTACGCGAAGTTTAACCCTCGGGCGCTGAAACGGATGGTAATAATCACGACGGCACCGACCGTATTTTCACGAGACTGCACCAGTACACTTTTTCAGCGATGTAAACATTTAAAGCTATTATTACTCGAAAACTGTAACATCTTAAATAAAATTAACCTTTCAAAATTTATATAACGGCTCTAATTATTGTGATGAATCTAATATTTAGATTAACTGATTTGAAATTAAACAAACTAAATTTTAGTATTTTTACAGCGATACACGGAGTGATGAAATTCTTGTATTTTTTATAAGAAAATAATTATAATAAATTATCGTACATGGGTATTTTATTCAATTTGGTTGCAAATTGCCAATAAAAGTATACATTCTGAAGAATTATAAACTCTGGTAATTCTTTCTCTTTGCAATGTTGTTATAGTATAGTTTTGAAGTTAACTTATTAGATTCAGAAATCTTAAAAGATCTTTTAAAAGATATCGTTATGCAACTGAAGTTAAAATTCAATACCCTTTGCATGCCAGGAGTAAAATAAAAACAGATGGGGACTTCCAGTTTGACAAAAGTATAGGGATTTTAAAATTGAAACCAATAACAGGAAATATTTAATCTGACAAGCATGTATAGAATATAAACTGCGTCTTTTAATGAAACCTAAATGTTTTTGCTATAAGTTTTTGTCTATCTCTTAAGGTTTACTAGTTATGCAAAAGACATTCAAAATTACGATAATTTTTTACCGTGTAAATATTTTAATATGCGGTGGTTTAGTTAAAATTATAACCATTTTTTTAGAAACCAAAGGCTGGGGCATTTTGGGTCTGATACAGAGGCTGACGTAGAGAATTGTTACCTCCTTGGTGGAGTCAAAAGTTAATTATCTTAAATTGGAGCCTTACGGAGGCAAAAACACTAACGATCTCTGGGAATGAGCCATTTTATGCACGTTAGTGTACGTGAAAGTAAACAGGTTGTGCTCTTCAAAGCATGCATTTGATGAAGTAGGTTTCATTCGGAATGATTCCTTCTCGCGCATTGATTGCAAACGTGACTTTGTTCCAGCACTGACATTGTGTTGCTCTCAAATGTGTCTGTTACGGAAGTGATATGGTGGCATTTCTGATAGATGCCGTGTCCTGCGTTAAAAATAGATATCGCTCTCCAAACTCCATTGGGAGCTCTTTATAGACAATCGTAGCACGTACCGTGAATGATAGGGGTGCCGCTGGTTATCATGCAAGACTCGACCCTCAGTGCTTTGTGAAATCCCTGCTTGATGAGCGATGGCACGTGTACTGCTGGATGGCTTCTCCCGCACCGGAAGCGCCGGTGCAAACCTCTGATGCACTCTTTGTTACTTTCCCTACACGTACTATGTACTTAGTGTACAGAGAAGGTATTGCACTCTACCCAAAATTTTGATACCGAGATTCCACCGGAAATATGTTTTAGTGTCCCCTATAACTAAAAAAAAGCATTTTCAGAAAAAGGTGCTTATGTATGTGTGCGTGTCCGTGAACACACACTTTGTTGTGTCAAAGTAACTTCAAGTAAAAAATATTTCTGTAGTTTGTAATAAATCCGAGAATGAGAAACCAAAAATACAATATCCTCAATATTAGGAAAATTAATGGGGTGTCATTTCATGTTTAATCTATAGCTGTCAATAAGCAGTTGTGGGGGATGCATTAAATGGAAACTGTATTCCGTACGGGGACAATATTCTAACACACACCGGAAAATCAAAAGGTCCGTGTGTTCCATTCACGTTGACTTTCTCTAAATCTCTGCAACAAATTATTGTTAGAAAACTTATGCTTATATTTACTTCATGCTAATCGAGAAAAAAAAATAGCAGAAATAGTGTTATTATTTGCTGCCTTGTAAGTAAAAGCGAAATAAGGGACTACCATAGGTTAAAGTGATATTCAAAAGCTGGTTGCTATGTGACTGAAGTTCCTTTGTTTGTATGGACACGAGTTTACAAATTCCTGTATGAGAAAAGTATCAATATTTTTAAAGCTGAAACCAATAACAAGGAATATCTCAAAAAAGATCTACTTCACGAAAAAAATGTATATGATAGAAATTGTGTGTTTTAACATGCTCTACATTTTTTGTGCGAGTTTTTGTCCATTTCTTAGGTTTAGCATTTAGGCAAAATTCCGTAAAATTCTTCCAGAATAAATTAATTCCCAAAAAATTCGTGATATACATTTTATTTGTCACATAAATATTTTTAATCAAAATCGTTAGATCCATTTTTCAGAGAATCAAATTTTGAAACTTTTTCCATGTAAAGGGCAGTTTGGGGTGGGGGATTTCTTTAAAAATCTTCGTGTCGCATCTCTGGAAGATACTAAACTTAAATACCAAGTTTGGTATTTTACTGACTTTTCTACTTATAAGGAACTAATTAATAAGAACATTCTGCTAAAGTTTATCTCGATTACCAGTGTGTAGAAAGAAGGATCATGTTTTGTAAGAAGTTTGTAGAGCAGCTAGAGAAAAGTCATGTGAGTGTAATACATCAGATTTGTTCGAAACTATTTTTTTTTCGGATTCCGGGCACCCCAAAACATATATTTCTGATGCAAGTTCGACATTGAATTTTTGGGTGGAATACAATATTTTCTGTATCCCTATGTACATGTGCATACGGGGCTAGAGGAGGTACAAATGTAAAATAAATATATATTTTTACACCCACGTACCACACCGTGTGAGCAATAAAAGCATTAAATTGAATGCTGCAGGATTAAGCATTTTAATTTGCATTACCAAGAGATTATTTTTTCGTTAGTCATATTTAAAATGACTATATTTGTTATTTTGAAGTTGCAGTGCCTGCCTATAATAATATCTATTTATTGCTTTATTTGTGCCGTACCTTTCGCAGGGTTATAGAGAGCGAGGATTTTAATGAAACTGTATCTGCTTTTACCAGGCATTAGCGGAATGCCCATGTGGGCATAAACACGTTAATTGAAAGTGATAAGCCAACACGAAGCATGGAGAATTCAACAACGCAAATTTTCCTTCCTTTCTGGTATTTTATGTTTTACTATTTGCCCTGCAGGAGATTATCATTCATCAAAAGCTCGATGCTCTAGAAGGTTTTCGTTTTAATAGCATTAGCTTTTAGCAGGAGCTCCCAAGCTAATTGAATAGGATGGTTAAAAATATTTTAGACATGGAACAATACAACACCCTTAAGCTAAAAGAGTGTCACTCACATATTTCCAACATCACTATTTGGCAATATAATAGATGATTTCAGCGCTAAGGCCTAAGACAGGCCTATTGATACTGAGGTGCCTTCGTTTTATGCCAAGGCTGCGAATCGCGCGAATACGTGTTCCGCATATAGTCTACTGCACCGCGGGATTTTCTGGTCCGTAATTTTCGTGTTACTTACTCAGAAGTGTTAATAACGTACAATGTAATGAGTACTATTTTTGTTATAAGAGTTGTTAAATGTGATGCTTATTTGCGCAAAGATATTCTTGACATCGTTGGATAAAATTACTATTCATACACAAGTTCTTGCACAATGTTAATTTCTACACTACAGGGTTTCAGTTTTAAAAGTTTAGTAGCTAAACGAACAGAGGTTTGTATAGCAACCACTTGCTGTAAGCGTCGAACTTTTCCTTCGTTAGAACATGTCGTTTTCGCTTCCTTGGTTTAACGCTTAGCGATCCTGCTGTTCTAAATTTACTGACCAAATGTTTCAGTGTCTGTACCCGAAACCGGATGACTAAAAATTGCTGATGAAATGTCATACATATCTGACTACACAATCCGGTCTTCACGTATGCATCGTGCATAAAAAGCGTGAATTTGTTGATAGTTCCGTGGACTAATAAGAGAATAACATTTCTAAGGAAATTACACATAACACATGTGTTGTAAAACACCTCAGGTAAATTCCGTCTCGTCCGATACTCACATAAACCGCTTGTGTCTTTCCATAAAACGAAGGCATGGTGTTATACCTCTTGAGAAGTGAATGAGAGATAAATCATACAAAGAGCGGTCAGATTTAATGATGGGACATGCTCAGCTCACTGAAGTCCTAATTCTACAATAAACAGCCTCCTGCTTCTTTGGTCCCACCCCCCATGCTCTCAGTACTAGCTTACATTCCCGGAAAGAAGCAATTATCTCCTCAAAGCATACGCACGTAACCAGCACACCACCGCCCAATCCGCCTGGCCATACTATCCAGAAAGATAATGTATGAAACGAAATGAGGATCAGGAAATGTTGTGATAACATATAATCAACCCCAGCATTCGCCATTCATCCGGAAGATACAAATACAAATTTCAGGGTAGTCGGTCTAACGGAATCAAACGCGGAGCTCCCGAATGCGATCTCCGATACATTCATCTGATGCTTCCCGTTCGGTCTATATGGTTGTAAAGAAATGTTTTTCCTTGGTGCATACATCGGTAGATTTCAAAATCTACTTTACTTGAGCATAAATTTAATTAACTTTATTATTCTTCTTCCATTATGTTAATTATGACACAAACAGTAGTTACTATGACAGAAACTATTCATCTAGAGTCTGTCAGAGGAACTAATAAAACCTTATGCACGCCTGATCCAAGTTATTAAGTAAACAACAGCGTTGCATACCTGTTTGCATTGTCGTTATGTATTTTATCAGGATTCCTTTCTTGAACACATTTCTTTGGCAAAATAGTTGCGGGTATTAGTGTTGTTTACATGCATTTCTTGTTGAAGAAAAAGGCAGTAAAAGACATTGGCGGAGAGTAAGGTTTTCCAACCTTGTATTGAATATACGGAAAACACACTGGTATGCAAAGCATAAGTACGGGATGGATAAATTAACATAACATACTTGGTGGACAGAAATAGAAATGCGGAAGCAAGTTGCTATAGGTCTCTCAAATGCACCAGAAATCTTGGCGTTACATAGTGTTGAGTGCAGCGAGATTATAGCATCAAATGGGTCTGGTTTCGCAACGCGGGGTAGGTAAACAAACAGGACAAGAAAGTGTGTGGCACTCAACGAGCTGTTTCAGTGCACTCTAGTGATGTCTTTCTTTACATGGCCCGTAACATAAAAGTTGGATGGCTTCACACGGGGAGAATCATCGGGAAACGGAGGATGAAGACAAGGAGACGGGGCGGTCGTCCACGGTCAACTATTGAGCAGATAACCACTGCTTTGTGCAACAGGCAAGAAGGGATCCACGTCAAACAGCGGGTGTAATTGTCACTGCTTTTAAAAGGACTGCAAGGTACATAATTTTGGTAGCTTAACGTCCTTTAACCGGGTTGGTCATATCGGACGATGAATGAGATTGGTGAAATGATGCTCAAATGATCTTGGGATCCGTGAACCTTAAAGTTACTAGACATTCGTCTTTTCAAGATAAGGGAAAACTCCCCCAAAAAAAACGGCTGTACTATAAATTAAAATCCGATGGCGGAAACATCACAACGATGCTCTTCTCTCCACTTGGGAG
The DNA here is from genome assembly GCA_030762935.1 of Hymenopus coronatus. Classification (NCBI taxonomy): domain Eukaryota; kingdom Metazoa; phylum Arthropoda; class Insecta; order Mantodea; family Hymenopodidae; genus Hymenopus; species Hymenopus coronatus. The sequence goes on along the minus strand of CM060882.1, from coordinate 101,741,053 downwards.
TTGCAGGAAATAATTAACAATGGTATGTTAATATTGTAATAAATACCTTTTTTGAAATTATTTATGCTACCACCACCAATTACCAGCAATCTGTAAGATAAGTATATGTTCATATCCGAAGCATACATACTAATGCAAGAAACACAATAGAGCAATTGTTCTACCCTAAAATATTTGTGTTAACCTATAAAGGTTGCATTACGTATTTTAAATGAAAAATGTTGCACACTGCCACAGCACTGAGGTAATTATCTATTCTGGTTGTCTGCACAGTGCATATAAGCGATTCGCAGAAGCATCGAGCAAATTTGATAGGTTTGCCTTGCTCAAAGAGCTACCAGTGGATGACCACTGGTCTAGTCTAGTGTTTGCTTCGCGATATAAATGCCTTCAGGGGAAAAGAAGAGATGATAGCTGACAAGCCTCGCAATACCAGTCCCTGAAACTCTGTATCAACTCTACTCGCGTCTGCTTTCTCATTCGCTGCTATGGATCATTTATGCTCTTTTGGTGCGTTTCCATCAAAGGTATACAGAATAGAAGTTGCATTACTTTTCGTAGATTTCTACTTTCGTAGATTTCCGTTTTTCCATTAAGCGTAATTTCACGAATTATACTTATCGATATAAAGAATGGAATAATGAAAATCAATTTATTCTGCATTAATTAAGTTTACAGTGATTTTATCCCGAATGCTTTCAACACCAATATTTACGTATCTTGTCATTAAAGTTGTGGTAATGATTTATAGAAATTACTTGTACCTTTTGTTTTTTATTTATTTTATAACGAAATACTTAAATTGAGCTAATTATATTAAATATCCAGCCTTCGGTTCTACAATATTATTTTATACTGAATAAAGACTGCATCAATTTTTTTCTATTGCCATCTGGAGCAACTGTAATCTACGAAGGTTGCCTCCACTCAAGCGTGGACGTTTTTACTTATGTTTTTAATGGTGAGATATATTTTCGCCACCAACTATATTTAATGCGACTTATACGGGCTTCAACTATGGCTCAATTTTTATTGTAAAACACTGGCAGACTTTCCAAAAGACTTCAATTGACTTAGGACGTCGAGAATCATGGTTCTATTTCAGCAGAACAAATCTAAAACTGTTCCTTGGCGAGGTATCTGATGATTTCACAGGGATCCTTTTAATTGGTATCACGTTGGGATCCAGTGGCAGTAATGCTGCAAAGATCAAGAAGTGTTAATAGATGTGGATACACACATTTGAGGCATCCTCGTCATACACCCAAAAATTGGGTCCACAACATCCCTTTAATAGTAGGCTGCATTAATTGCTACATTATTTGCAACTCTCAATGGCAAGTTGCCCCGAGAGTAGTAATCTGAAATTATTTACGCTGAAAGACTTCTCATAGTTTTCTTAAATGAATTGGAGTGCCACTTTTGGCCTACTTGATGGTAATAAATTGGCCGGGGTTTGTTTGCGTCATCTAGATAAACTCATGCTTCGTATAAAGAAATATTCCAATGCCACTTTTCACCTGCCGGGTTTCATGTTGCTGAAGCGTTCTCTCATATGCCGCCTTTTCTAGGCATGTCCATGTGCTTTATGCCGCATTCTAGATCCAAATTGCTATATATTATTCAATAAATATTCCTTTTAGATGTATCAATACATCTTTTTGTTGGTGGGTTTTCTTGAGTCACTCATCCTGTGCCTTCAGGTCGTGCTGGTTGTTTCCTTTTTAGGAATCCATTTTTGTGTTATGCGACCTAAACACAACTTTTGGCAAAACATTTCTGACTACACCTCTCCACTATCATTGAAACGCTGTAACAGGTATCGGAAGGCCCAACAATATACCCCTGCCACAAATGACCCACTTTTGAAGCTATCACGGAGTAAAGCTTGCCTCAGGTTGACCAAGCAGATAGCACGCACACGCAGTGAGCTGTTGCTACAATAAACATAAACGTTTTGACCAATAACAAGAGAGGAACAGCTATCCAAATTCGTCAACCCTCCGTATAGAGATTTCAGTTAAAAATCATCCTTACAGTTAACAAGCGTTTAAAAATAGAATACAATTTACGAAAGATAAAAAGAGTGGATAAGAGAGGAGAGAGAGAGAGCAGAGAAAACACGCAGGATGAGAAGGAATGGGTAGCAGAAACCTAACGGGGCTATATTCGCCAACAGCCACAGAGCTAAGCGGATGAAGCACCTAGCCTGATTATTGGATAAGTAAAATAGTTTAAGTAATGAACATGGCATTTCAAGGGATTTAAAAGCTAACCTAAGTACACTTAAATTAATAAATAAAGTATATAAATTTAATTGTTTTTTCAACCAACCGTGTGTAGGACGGGAGTTGGATAGGTGGAGTCAGACTGAATAATGCAATGCCATAGCTGGGAACTGAACCACGGATCTCCCGCGCTCTAGTTGGTTGCTCTATCACTGGGCTCCAAGGGAACATGCCGACAAAGCATTGAATTCCCTCAACTGACTCGCATGTTTCACGGTTAACCACAAGATAATCTAAAATTATTTTGAGATGTAAACCCCATTGGCGACTTTTAATCCTCACTCAGTCTGACTCTACCTATCCAACTCCTGTTCCACACATGGCTTGTGTGAAAGAACAATTAAATTAACACTAATTGATAATAATAGTTGGCTAAATTATGAAGCCCATGACTTAAAATACTTACAGCATTGTAAGTCGCCTTTGGGATTTGTCATCTAAAATAATTCTAGTTCTATAACCGGATAACATGCGAGTCAGTTGAGTAATATAATGTCGTGCATGGCAGCTCAGTGGTAGAGCAACCGATAGAGATCCCGGCTACAACATTAAATATTTTAGTCTGATTCTACCTATCCAACGTACATGAATATTTGGAAGGCTCATCTGAGCGAAAAACAAAAGGCATTAGTGGGCGCTAGTGTAAATAATGTGTTAAAAACGATATCTGTGAAGAGTTTTTCTCATATTTTCTAAATGTATTATGTTCCACATTTTACGCTCTGAAGACCAGAATCATTTATGCTTTAAATCCAGTCTAGCTCAAATTTTAGGCTTATTTATGTATACAAGTGTTAGCAGGCTTACAGAGTTCAACGATTTACTGCCAGAGATTGTCATGTATATTGATTTCTTGTTCAGGTAACTTAATTTATTATTGATGAAATATATAACGCATAGTTGGCTTCTAATGAGGTCACGCACTTCACAATGCCGCATGTTATTGCAGCAGTGAAAAGCCAGGAACGCAAATCGTAGGTTTAAACCCTAAAGCAATTCCTGTTGGATTTAAATGGTAATCCTGAAGACGCTTCAAATGTTCTATCGAAACACATGACAAAATTTCCCAATGACCAAAATGTTTCAACTAGAAAAACATGTACATTGAATATACACTAATCATTGAGGGTGTGTGTGTGTGTGTGTGTGTGTGTGTGTGTGTGTGTGTGTGTGAGAGAGAGAGAGAGAGAGAGAGAGAGTGACAGAAAACCATATTGTGGAAAGTAGGAGCAAAGACTGCATCTACACATAACCTTTTTTGTTGCATTTTTGCCAGTGCAACATTCTATAAAATTACTTTTTTACGTTTATTTTATCCAGTGCGAAGTAGAAAATATGTTTATCTTTAGCGTTCATATAAATATGGTTGTTAAAAGCAATGCTTATACAGGTTCTGTATGGGCAGATCAGGTAATCATGCTTTATCTACTTAGAAGAGTTACATTGTTATGTTACACATTGTGGTGATTCAAAATACAACAAAGAAGCACACAGTACACAAAAACTAACAAAATATTTAATATCAATAACTTTATAAAATATTAGAAACATAAATGAGTATATATCAATGTGAATTAATTGCTCCTTTAACACGAGCTCGTGTATAGGGCAGCTGTTGGAGAGATAGACTCAAGACTGAAAAATCTAATGTGTACCATTCACATGACTTTCTCTATATTCCTGCAACAAATTATTGTTAAAAAGCTTATGCTTCTTTTTACTTCATACTAAATAGAAAAAAATAGCAGAAATTGTCTTATTACTTGCTTCATTGTAAGTAGAAACGAAACAAGAGGGTACCATAGGTTAAAGTGATAGTCAAAAGCTGGTTGCTATGTCAATGGGTTCCTTCGTATGGACAGCAGTTGACACATTCCTGTATGAGGAAAGTATAAGTTTTTCAAAGCAGAAACCAAAAACAAGGAATGTCTAAAAAACGATCAACTCCACGAAAAAAATATATATACCATAGATTGTGTGTTTTAACGTGCTCTAAATTTTTCGTGTAGTAAGTTTATGTCCATCTCTTACGGTTTAAGTTATTCCAACTTCCGTAAAATGTATTCAGAACCAAGTACTCTTCAGAGGCTATTCCCAGAAAATTCAAGATATACATTTTATTTGCCAGGTAAATATCTTTAATATACGAAATTTTTATCAAACGTTTAGAGCCATTTTGAGAAAATCAAAATTTTCGAAAAAAGCTCCATGTAAAGGGTAGTTGGGGGTGCGGGATTTTTCTCAAAATCTTCGTGTCGCATCCCTGGAAAATATCAAACTTAAATACAAAGTGTGGTATTTTAACAACTTTTCGTTTTTGAGTTATCGTGTTCACAGACACGCGGATATACACACACGGACCTTTTTCCGAAAATGCTTTTTTTTTATATATAGGGGGCTCTAAAATATATATTTCCGGTATCGAATTTTTCAGTGGAGTGCAATACCTTCTCTATACACTATATACATAGTGCGTATAGATAAAGTAAATGCAATGCCATAACTGAGTTATGAACGACGGATCGGTTTCCACTGAGCTACCATAGCAATATGCCAGCACTTCACTATATTCTCCAACTGACCCGCGCTTTCCCAGATAAACCACAAGAAAATCTCAAATTGTTTTTGAGATATCATACCTCAATGGCGATTTACAATTTGTTAAGTCCCGGGCTTTAGTCAACCAACTATTACATCAATAAATGTGAATTATTTATTCTTCAACATCAGGCGTGTGTAAGACAGAACTTCGAAATTTGCTTTTTTAGAGTTTCAAAGCATTTGTATATAAGAAATGTTTATATTCACCGATGTTATGAATATATATTTTATTGCATTTAAATACTTTTACGTTCAACAAGCAGTGTTCTACCCATACACTGTTGCCATTACAACACGCCAGCCCTCTCGCACATCGCAAGACCGTGGGTAGACTTTAGCCAGTCGGCTTGGCTGCTATTGTATGGCTTTTAACTGGCCTATCCTACAGAATTTTAGGCATTTTTTCAATAGATTATTAACAAATATTGATCTTACAGCTTAAGTGACTAGGTAAATGCCATAAAACCAATGTCACTAAGTAAATGCCATTAAAACCAATGATCCCTGGACGCCCTCCATTGTGTAATGGTTTTTTGTATAGTGTTTAACGCCCGCTTTTACTACCAATGGGTGATGATACTGGTGATACATGAAATGAAGATGGAGCACCGGTGGAATGCGATGGCCGGGGGAACCCGAGAACCCGGAGAAAGCCCGCCCTACGCCGCTTTGTCCATCAAAAATCTCACAAGCGGTTGCTTGGGATCGAACCCGGGCCGTCTAGGCGAGAGGCGAATGGTCTAACTACTCGACCACGACACGGCCTGTGTAATGGCTGCTTCATATAAACAAGGTCGTGTGTTCAAACCCCAATTCTTTCGGGCGAAAAATCCTTAATATGACTTCCTTCGGAAGGTAAGCAAAGCCGTTGTAGATTTGCGGATTGTATAAAAACTAATAAAGGGAGCTCTGAGCTAAATTAAGTGGTCTCCCACGTCCAGTATAGAATGGGATGCTGAAAAGCACAGCAGTTAAAGAGCGCTCATAAATAACACTCCATTTTCATTAGTAACGATCTGGAATTGTCAACATAAAGTACAACTTCGAAAGCTTTTCGTTAAATAACTACTAGCAACGAACAAATTGAACTTCAGTTAAGCAACATCGGAAATTAAGTATAATGAAAAATATGTAGATTCATTATTAATTAATGGTTATCTTTTAAAATAAAATAAAAAAGCTGTAATGGCAATCATAGTTATCGCACAGCATTAGAAATAGGGGCACTTGAGTAATAAATTAGGTTAGAAAACGATTACAATGTTTTAAAGGTCATACTCAAATGTAATCAACAGCGAAGTACAGATGTAATCGGTGCTCGGCGCTATAGTCTTCATTAGGTTGGTTTCACGCAATTTCGGAAGCAGAGTAGAGCGACAACAAAGACATGAAGTACTCTATACACCCTGACATATAGTGATGAAGCTACGATTTTATTCTTTCTGTAGATCAAAGAGTTCACGCACATGCATGTCGCTGCGTTTCATTTAATAATTCAGCTAATCCGCGGCAAATTAGTTACCCTATTCACCATGGCTAAGAGCCTCAGAGATATAAACTTGGTTCGACAACACAGCCGAAAAGATATTAGCATCCCAGAAAGGGTGTGTTAGCAAAAGTTAAGAGTAAACACATGCTCAGCACGGAAGTTATGGTGACCAAACCCGAATACTCAACGAGAAAGGGAAATACACTTTTGCAGTTTAAACCTTTGAGGGGTCAAATACATGACTGCACTATGTTTAAAAAGAAATGGCTGCTGCAGATTCTCAGGAAAAGACCGCTGTTGGGGTTTCTTGAAAATGTATAAGAGATCTAACCTGCCCACTGTAAGTTATTTGAAGTTTTTTTTTTTTACTTTCTCTAGCCCCGTATGTACAATTTACATAGGGATAGAGAAGTATTGTATTCCATTCAAAAGTTCGATACCGAGATTTCACCGGAAATATATGTTTTAGGGTCCCCTGTATCCTAAAAAAGCATTTTCCCAAAAAGGTCCGTGTGTGTGTGTGTTGCGAGTGTGTGTGTGTGTGTGTGTCCGTGTATCAGTGTGTCCGTGAACACGATAACTCAAAAACGAAAATTCGGTAAAGCACCAAACTTAGTATTTAAGTTCTTCCAGGGATACGACAGGAAGATTTAGAAAAAAAATCACCCCACCCCCAACTACCCTTTACATGGAACTTCTTTCGAAAATTTTGATTTTCTTAAAAATGGCTCTAACGATTTTGATTAAAATATCGTATATTAAAGATATTTAGCTGACAAATAATATGTATATCTTGAATTTTCTGGGAATAGCTTCTAAAGACCTGTTTATTCTGGATGAATTTGGCTTAATTTGGCATAACTACTAAACCGTAAGAGATAGAAAAAAAAACGTACTATAAAAAAAATGTAGGTCTTTTTTCTCTTGGAGCTTACAGTTTTCGAGGTATTCATTGTTATTAGCTTCAGTTGTGAAGTACTTATACCTTTCTCAGACGGGAGTGTGCGGTTTTCTTTTGTTCTACTCCTGGCCAAGAAAATAAGAGATTTGTAATGACAATCGCATAACGACAGCTTTTAAAACATTCGACTATGGCTTTAGCCTAATGTATTCCCTTATTTTTTCCTACTTATAAGGAACTAAGTAATAAGAACATTGTGCTAATGAGTACCTCGATTAGCAAGGTGCAGAAAGAAGAATACTCATATGTAAGAAGTTTGTAGAACAGCTAGAGAAAGTCATGTGAGTGTAACACATCAGATTTTTTTGTTTGTATTTTGATTGTCCAAAGAAGTATCAGATCCATTAATATAACTACTTTACAGCAAGTATGCTACAAAATTTGACCGTCAGGCGCACGGTCCCTCTGCCGGCCACGTACTCTACACTTGACTGGCAGTCGCATGGCCCGGCACCCAATCACATATGCGTGGACTTCAAATAAAGTCTCAAATCACATTAACAATTATTATATAATACCCTATCACAAGATTGTATCCATTTATTGTGCACCATACCTCGATTTTTGATCATGCAAGGGCAGTTTCATGAACGAAATTGAGTTTTTCTGTAGCATAATATCGGTTGTGTTGGGTTGACACATAACCATTTAAATGGAACCATGTTTGGTCACTGAACAGTATTAATTGTGGATTGTCTGTTCCATCATTAACATTCCTCAAAATCCAGTTACAGAAATTTATCCGACTCTGGTGCACACGAGGTAGCAATTCCTAGACAACAGTAACCCTGTATGGTTTGAGTTTTAAAAGGTTTGTTGCTTCCCATGCTGAAGTTTTCGAAATGTCAGTTTCTTCTCCCTGAATTTATTTACAAGCAAACGAACGACCTCTCTAATTGGAACACGCATGCCAGGAAATTTAGTTTAAAACTGCCTTACAACTTTTCTACAAGATTATGTAAGCACATACGTATCACAAAAACCCCCCCTTCTAGTACTGTATACTGCATTTTGAAAGCAGTTCAAGCAAAACTAAACACTTCTAAACATTGTTAATGTGTGTACTGGAATAGAACAGAAGTAAGACTGACGCACGTGTGACGACATAACGGATATAGGACGCGCGGGCCGTACTGATAGCGGCCAAGTTTTGCAACAAATGTACTGTATAAAGGCTCTAGGTGAAATTACTTCAATACCTTAGGTTCAGGCTGGAAAGTTTCATGAAAATGAAATCGGATGTGCTATCATAATAGAGACAATAAACATGACAAATTAAATGTCACTTGTCTGGCTAATAACTATTATTTCAGACACCGGGAAATGAATTTCAGGGCCCAAGAATTGAACCCCACAAGAAAGCTCGGTTCTGGAAAGTTAGAGCGCTCCAAACCATTAACAATCAATGAAAAACCCACTGTTCCTGAATAAAATACCAAAAGAATATGACATGGAAATACAACATACTAAAACTATTGCTTGGTCATCAATGGAGAATTTTACAGACCAATAAAAATAGTGGTCGATGATAGTATGCTTGAAGGTTTCATCGTTTATGTACTTGCAGTGTAAGTTGGTACCGTAGATGAAAGTTGAAACACATATGACCAAGTATAGGTACAAGGAATTTATTAAGAATATTTTGGAGAGAATATGAGGACAGAAATGTATATGCGGCAGTATTTGCTTGTGGTTTCTAAGGAGCCAAGAAAAATTAGACTTACAAGAAATAATATTTATGCACTCCATTTGCAAGACTGGAAAAACAGAGTGAGAAATCAAGTTATTCGATTCAATTGGAGGGATTAAATATACAAGATGTAATGTGTAACTGGCATAAGGAAAATAATAAGATATTATTTATAAAGCTACTTACCTAATTTAGGACTAAACCTTGAAATGGAAAAGGCAAGGGTAATTGACATTAAAAAACTATTACTTCCTTAATGCCATAGATGATACATCTGTAGAAAATGAAATGAGAGGTGACAAATGAATATTATAAGGAATGAAAATGGCATGAGGGAAAATGCCAAAAGGTTACACGTTGACACAGAGATTGTTTTCTCTATATTAGTGATAAGACACTATTATATTTAATTTTGAATCGGTATGCTAGGATGTCCGATAAACCAGCTAGTAACTGCTAAGTGGAACTAGAATAGCGTTAAAGTTCACGTTTGATATTAGAGTCCTCAGCGAATTCAGACATCGTTGCTATTTGCTTACACTTTAGTTGGAAAATAAATTACATACAAGGTTTCACTGGGGTTTCCCCTTTCCAAACACTGCCAGTCATTACTCAAAGCAGTGGTCAGTGCATATGCAGGCTAATCTAAAGGCACGAGCACTTCGATTTGCATTTAGCACATTCAGAAAATATATTGCAATCCATTACAATAGTTGCCCACACAAGTAAGTCACATAGGAAACTGTCTATTTCATCAACCACAATACACATTTATTTTTTGTTAATTCATACATTTAGATAAAAGTTGCGTTTACAACATACACTTCTGTGCATATTTAGCATAATTATAGCATAAACTCAATACTGCACAGGACTTCTGCCTCTCGCCTCTTAGCTCGCTCGTAAACAATGTACTATTATGCTGGAAATTAACTTAAACTGAAGTCTGTCAGGGGCATACTTCAGAATCTCAAAAAAAGCGGCTCTTTCTTCATCCAACTTCATCCGAGAAAATGTCATTTGTGGAAACGTTGGAAGACCTGAAAATTGCAATGAGGAGTTTTGAAGATATTTTGCATTTCTTAATATATAGGAAGACAAATTCCTAACTACGATTTGGAAGTAGCAGTCGGAAAAAAACTGAAGCTGTGGAAGCTGTATTCTCTCCCCCCCCCCACAAAAAAAAATATATGCCTATCTCCAAAATACCCAATGAGTACTACAGCGGAAGTAAACATTCAGCCTGAATCAAACATTCCAAAAGCCACGGTGCAGAAAAACCAAAATATTACAAACATTCTAACCATCTTTAAATGTGCAAATTAACTTGCTACATATGTTATTCTTCTTCTATTTTGCAAACTCTATTTTCATATCCCTTTCATTTTTATCTAGTACGAAAGTAATTTGAATAGCCGTGGTCGTTAGTGCGATACGTAATGGACTAGCCATTCTTTCAAAGCCAATCGCGAAATCGAATTCCGGCAACTGCTGTCAAATATTTATTTAAAAAATCTATAATATTATTGAAAGAAATTAATATATTTTCAAAACAAAATGACTACTACTTGTATTTATAAAATTCAGTGTAATTAAAAACTGCCAATGAAAGTATTCAATCATTCTAAAACATTGCCTAAAATCACGTATTCATATATAGAAAACAGCGCTTTTAAGGCTTAATAGGAACAATGTTAGAGAGAATGCGCATGAGCGCTGACCGGTCCTCTACTACGACTTCCGGTTTGATAAGGAAGTTCCGGATCTCAGGCTTGTAGGATTAGTTCGCTTTCACCCACGTAAATCAACATCATCTACGGGATGAATACTTATTAAGTGATCAAGAAAGCGTCAATAGAGAAATTGTCTACAGATGCAAACAATTTTATGGTCAATAACATATATTACATTTGCAGAATAGTATCTATTTGAATGTATAGCTATCTCAAGGACTTCTTTATTTTTTCAAAGATAAGTATAAATGATTCAAAATCCAGGCAGAAGGATTGTATCCTGGCGCGACATCTTTAGGAAGGACCTAATCTGAGTTTGTTGTCACGCCCACATGATTGCATAGGGGATAAAACATCTGAACACAGAAAGATGTGACCCGCAGCCGGCAAGTTGGCTATCATGATCCACATTGCTGCCTATCGCAGCTCCTCATATTCCTCACGATGCTGTGAAAGCATTGGTTTCTTTGCCTGGGTCTTTAAATCCACACCTCACGGTTGGGACCGATACCGGGAGCATTCCAGGGCCAGGAAGCAGAGCACCAGTACACTGATACTAAATTAAATGATGCGGGTTTAAAAGATAACCCTTCATTTAGCAGCAAAATTAAACTTCGCGACATCCGTTTAAACAATGCAAGATTATCTTGACAACGTTTTACTGTAAATCCATGTAGAAGGTCCTACATCTTGAGGCAAAAAAGCTAAAACACAAAGAAGTCGATCGAATCTCTAATTGAACTCGAAAAAAAGCCCGTCGCAATAACTCAACCAGCCCTAATTTGACTTTATTACCTAAAAGGAAAACTCTGCCAAGAAAATAAGATAGAGAATTACGCCAAAGATATACTAGACCTTTAGTCTATGCAACTACACAATTTAAAGCTACAATACTTCACAGAACACTTCTAGCTTTGCTCTTCACTTGTCTGTTTCTCTAGTTAATTTCACCCACTCATTACTTCCTCTAAGGAGACAAAAATAGAAAAAATCGAAGTTTTCATTTCTGTTCAAGAATTCTAGGAAAGTAAAATAATGATCTTCCCACAATAACTGAATGGAAGCCATGTGCATATTTCTAATTATATAGAATGCTGAGATGAAACATTCGTAGAACTTAGCTGACACAATGTTTGTTTTTTTTTTTTTTTCCATTTGGTACGAGGTAGAAAGTATTAACAAGTTGTCTAAGTCATTGTCTCCATTTCGCAATGGTTTAGAAATTAAAAAGAAATATATTCTACAAGTTCGTATGGTTTGCAGTAGCGTAGGTCCAGCCACGTTCGCAGGTACAACCATTTAATTCGTGACATTTTATGAGGTGCATGAAATGAAAAGCATGGTTTCTCAGATGGAGGGAGTCAGCAAAAGACACCGCAAGTGAGAGATTGAAATAGACCTTGGCATCTCTAGTCGGCAGTATTGAAAATAAATCGTGTATTTACGAGTGTTCCCGATGAATGCCGAAGTAAACAAACGAGTTTTCGTCAGTTTTGATCACTCTTGCTAAACTTGGTGTTTGGGGAGTGCTCTGTTATTGGTGGTTTAAACCTGAAGAAGCTAAAATAAGTTTCCTGATATATATAAATGAGAGAACGTAGGCTTTCACGACCGGAGTCAATATCGCTAAGAGTTATTTCCGGTCTGTTTTGCCATAGTCTGCTGTAGTAAGAAGATCCAGACGTTTCGTCCACAACTGCGGTGGACATCTTCAGTGGTGAGGTCCAAAATTCCTTGGAGAAGGTTTCGGTGTGAACAGCGCGAAATAATTCCTATTTATATGAACATAACTGTTGAAGGTGCTACCTCAAGCAGTAGCCCACACACCGATTCCGCATTTATTACGAGTTAATACAATTATACTAGTACAGTATGCTCCCGATTATTCGTGTGCGGATTATCCATGCTTCTCCCGTGAAATTCACCAGTCATACATTATTTATTACATCCACAGCACATCCTGTGCGACCTAATAACCTCATTAATAAGATAAAAGCGAGAATTTTACACCCTGATGTTTACATTTTTTTTTTCTTTTTCTTTTTTATTTTTTTTTTGTTTGATTTTTGTGTGTCCGTTTTGCCCCTAAGCATGTACTGTTGAATCAATTAAGGTTTTTCGATGCATTAATTTCCGATTCTCGAAATGTATTTAAAGTATCTGAAAAATGCTTATCGAAATTTATATACCTATATAATTTATCCTCTGTTTCTGTTGTATCTACACCAACAAACATTGCATGCTAATATTATAACAAAGTATTGGTCTGTGTTATTTTCGGTTTGATTATTCAGTTCATAAAACTATGCACTACGTTGGATAAGTATATTTCCAGAATTGATAAATTAATTTTTCTTGCTCTACTGAGAGCTCATTTTATTTTAAACTTACGGAGAATTTCTAACTTTTGTTTTTATTGCTTGAAATCCCTGTTTCGTAACATATATTTTCACGCTAAAATGTTTAACTTTTTAGTGCGTTACGTTCAAATGATTGATGCAGTGACGCAATATACGTGTGATATACCTTTCAGGTCAAATATGAATCAAATTAATTGTGACATGCAAAGTCTATCTTCATCATTTAATTTTATTAAAAAATGTCAATAGTGTAAATAGTGTAAAATTATGTACATTGACGATGCACTTTATTAAGAAGTTGACTCAAAAATAACATTTGTGTGTTCATATATTTCTCAAACCCAGAGTTCATAAATTTAAAAGAATATATTTTACAACAAGGAACATGTTCGTCTTTTTAATTTCTCCAATGTGTACAGAAAGTGAAGTATTCTATTCCACCCAACAATTTGATGTCAAGGTCTCACCGGAAATGCGTTTTAAGGTCCCTTGAATAAAACTAGTATTTTTAGAAAAAGAAAGTCTGGGTGTGTGTCGCGCGCTCGCGAGTGTGTGTGTGTGTGTGTGTGTGAACACATAGCTCAAAAACGAAAGTCCGTTAAATACAAAATTTATTCAACATTTTTCGAAAATGTTCATTTCTCAAATGGCTCTAACGATGATTAATGTGATATATGTTTAACACATCATGGCAAATGAGCAGAATATCTTGAATTTTCTGATGGTAGCATGTTTAATCTTATTCACTCTGGATGTATTTTGGACAATTATTAACTGAAATAAAGACAAAAACTTGCTGCACAAAATATGTAGTCTCTAAAAAAAAAAAAAAGCAAAAAAAAAAAACTTACGTCAAATATATATGTTTGAAGAGTTAACCATTTCTAAAAATATTGCTTGTTATTGGTTTTAATATACTTGTATATTTTTCAAATAGAAAATTGTTAGTCGTTTTTCTTTCTATTGCAAAGAAAAGCGAACGAAAGGTCAGTACATCACACAGCGAGCACCTCTGAAATATTTGACTATCGCTTTGGTCAAGTTTATTCCCTTTTTCCCCATGTATCTACTAGGAAATATGTAATTAAAACATTTCTGCAAATATTTATACCACTATACGAGAAATAGACAAAAGAATAAAGTTTTGTAAGAATAGTTTGTTGCAGTATACGTAGCAAAAGTCACGTGAACGAAGCACATCGGATTCTTTTATACTTGAAAGCTTTTAGTACCATATTTACCTATTCTGTCAATGGCTGTTCCCGTTTATTCACTTGGTTATAGTTGACATTATCGATCCAAACAGCTTCGATGTTTAACATACTTGTCAATGTTACATTGACAAACAAGAAATCTAAGCCAATGTTCGTTGTACGAGGACATGCAGATAGCTCCAAAAGTTAACTCTTGAAAGGTACTGACGTCAGAATCCATTTCCCTTGACTACAATACTGCCATATATACTTACACTGTCGGTAGCGAATATGCAGTTTTTAATAAAAAAATAGAAATTATACTTTGAATCGCAGGAAGTATTATTTTAAGAAAATTTTCAGATGCTCTGCATGTACTGAAAATGTAATTATTTGTTCTAAAGCATTTAAAGGACCATAATTTATATCATTGACCAGGGAGTCATTCTCTAAATTGCGATTATTTGCATTGCATTTAATGAGCATGCTTGGCTGCGCAAACGTTTACAAGCAAAGCTTCTTTAAAATGCATTATATTTAAAACTATCATCGCCACAGACTACATGACAGCATTTAGTTATTTCATTTAGGTTCTGTATATCAGCTATTGCAGCAGATTTTATGGGTTCCTCCATAGTAAAACAAATGAACGAAGTGAAGAAAAAAGTTAAGTGTATTTTAAAGATAAGCTGCAGATAAGGAAACACTTGTGTTTACAAATATAACATTACGTCGCATAACGGCATACTTCAATGCTTCACACGGAGTGGAGTAAGATACTCCGCTTTCCCCTCTGCTCCTGTAATTTGGCTATGCTTGGAGTAAAGTGCCTGCCAAAAACACTTAAAGAGGTTCCGAGTTCAAATCTCGATTAGAGCGAGTTATCCAGATAAGATGTATTGTGGCCGCGCCATTGACGAGTGTTCGATACCAAGCGGCCGCAAGTGCGATTTGTGGTGGACAAAGCGACGCTGGGGCGGGTTTCCTCCGGGTTCTCCGGTTTCCCCTGGCATCGCATTCCACCGGTGCTCCATCTTCATGTATCATCAGTGTCACCGCCATAAGTAGTTAGAGCGGGCGTTAAACATTACATAATTTCCTTTATCCTGAGAAGGCGAATGTAATTATGCTCATTTGAGCATCGTTTAACCAAACTAAAACTCGCATCCAAAATCGAGTTTACGTTCTTTTTTTATGCGTTTCCGAAATTTTCAGATAAATCATCCAAAAGGCCAATCTCAGCATTTAAATATTTGAATGAATGACCCTCCATAGTATTCAATAGCAAAATTAATATTGCACACCCGTGATTTATTAACTTTTCAAGGTTTTTATTTCTGCATTTCGGTCCGTTTTATATACCGGCATTAATTACAATAACTCGATATGATTTTGCTATTTGACGCTGTTTGGTAATATTACCTGATATAACTCCAAAAACTGTTATTTTACAGCCTGAGGTATAGAACCTATAATGAACTTGAAACATGAAAACGCGTCAAATTTCTCTTCGCTGAGATTAATGTGTTCTCGTAATTCTAAAACATCGCTTTATTTAATGGACAATAAAATCTGTAAACGAGCGAAGAAAAGCAGTAAAATAACACAGCCAACACGGAAACATAATATCGTATGAAATGGTACAATAAAATAATGAAACTTGCATTGTAGGAAATTTCATTAGTCAAGCTTCTTCCTGACTAAACCATGTCATAAATTTATTCTCAACGACAGATTTCACTTTATTTTCCACTGCAGTAAAAACAATCCAATTACTTTAAAAGCCAGAATATTCACTGGTCTTGCAATATGTAACCCACGAAAGATATTAATAGAAGGTTTGATTTGAGAAATATGGGTGCCTATACACGAGTTAATCCGTTCCTATGTCTTGTGAAACAACTGAAGCTAGATATATTATTTATTTATTGAATATACATGCACATAAAAACTATTTCACCCGAAGGTATATTAGGGTTATAGTTATAAATACGAATGAATTTACAATATTATTAAGTATATAAGCCATAGCTTTATACATCTCATAAAGATATATGTTATGAAAAAAATAGCGTGTTATTTATGGACACTCTTTAGCTGCTGTGGCTCTCAGCGTCCCATTCTATATTGGGCGTGAAATACCTCTTAATTTTGCTCAGAGGCCTCTATATCAGGCTTGAGGTTCTTTTACGTGCCGTAAATCTACGACACGGGACCAACGGCTTTACTTCCCTTTCGAAGGAAGCCATGCTAAGGATTTTTACGTCCGAAAAATTTCATCGTCCTCCGCCGGGTTTGAACTCGTGACCTTGGGTATATGAAGTCAGCATGATAACCATTACACCAGAGGGCGACTATATTTGTTATGATATATCAGATATTATATATTAGCTACATGTATCAGATATTATATATTAGAAGTTATCCAACCTTCTTACTGAAATTTTAGCTTATATGCTAAATCACCAGCATCTCAGTTGTAAATTTTTAAAACCGGATGTGTTAAATTCACATGACTGTCTCTCCTTTTATGCAACGAACTACTCTTTAAATTGTTATTCTTCTATGACTTTATGCTAATAGAAATAAAATAGGTAGAAATAATTAAATTAAGTATTTTACATGCATTTATGGAAAATATGTGTTTAGGCTAAAGCGAGTTAAATCTTTTAAGAGATAGTTGCTGCGTGAGGCCTTGATTTTCCGTTATATTTGCAGAACTAGGGCTTAAAAATAAAGAAAAAAGACAGCTAAACAGAAAGGTAAATGGATGATAACCTCTCAATTGAGAAAAATATAAACAGTGGGAAATTTAAAATAAAGCATATTTCCGATGTGGTCAAATCCACAAAAAATATACATTTCACACAAGAAACGTGTTTTAGCGAGACCTACATTTCCTCTGTAGTAAGATTTTGTCCTTCGTGTATGGTTTACCAGTCATACAAAAGTCATCCAAAATGAAGGAAGCTTCAGCGGCTACTCCCAAAAAAATTCAAGGTATACATTTTATTTTTCATGTAGATACATTTAATGCATTCCATTTTAATAAAAATTGTTATGGCATTTTTTAAAAAAATCGATTGTTTAGCAAAGCGTTCCCTTGAAAGGTGCTTTTGGAGGGAATTCTCCTCTGGAAATCTTCATTTCAAATCTTTGTAACTAAACTTGAATACCAAGTACAGTGCTTAACCAAATTTTGTTATTTGAGTTATGCTGTTCACAGACTTACTGAGTACGTATTTCATCCAAAATTCCATATTTCAGCAGAAACATATATTTTGAGGACCCGTGAATCTCATAAAACTGTTTTAGAAAAATATCCATGTGTCTGTGTTTGTATCTGTTCACGTATGTAAACGGCAGCACTCAAAAGCGAAAGTCCATTAAAAACCAAATTGCATCATCAAGGATGCTACACGAAGAAGGACTTTAACGGAAATTCCCAGTTTCGGTTGTGTGACCCCATTTGCCTG
Source organism: Hymenopus coronatus (assembly GCA_030762935.1). Classification (NCBI taxonomy): domain Eukaryota; kingdom Metazoa; phylum Arthropoda; class Insecta; order Mantodea; family Hymenopodidae; genus Hymenopus; species Hymenopus coronatus. The sequence continues at coordinate 101,723,262 of CM060882.1, read as the reverse complement.
CTCACGGCTCAGTGGTGAGAAAGAGTGCCACGGATCTACTGAGTGTCGCAAGGGCGCTGGTCGACTCGCACATCAAAGTTGTGCAGAAAGCTCTAGCTCCCAAAATTCTGACGTTTCTTCTGATTTGCTAGGATACTGATATTTTATGCCTATAAGGGATCAAAACCTAAATTTTTTCCACGTTGTCTAAAGCGCCGGACCATCGATTCAAGCGAAAGTCGGCATCGCTGTTGAATTGGTTTGACTGCGTTAAGTGGAGTCGACAAGCCCTATCTTTTTTTTTTTTTTTTTTTTTTTTTTGTAGCTTAACGATGAATGAAATTGGTGAAATGATGCTCAAATGATCTCGGGGTCCGTGGAGCTTAAAGTTACTCGGCATTCGTCTTCTCAGAATAAGGGAAACCCCCCCAAAAAAAGAATTACCCAAGCAACTCACCCTAAGCGAGATTCGAACTCGCGACCTTTTGAATGTGAAGCAGACTCGTTACCCCCACACTACCTAAGTGGACTATGCCCTATCTTGTCAATGTTAAAGTTTGACCCATTATCTCAGCAACTATTTAAGGTACATATATTCAACAATACCTTTACTGTTAATTGGTGGAAAATATAATACTTCTGTTCATTAGAACAAAATATATGACCTTTTTAATAAAGCTCTTATAATTTCATTGAAAAAAATAACCAAACTACATACATAAAAACATTTTGGTGCAAATGTGAGATAAAAATTCCGGCCCTTAGTGTCAGTTTCTGAGATAATGGGGCATTTGTATAGAAAATTGTGATTTTTCAGATATTGCTTTCAAGCATAACATTAACAAAAAATCTAATGTGCACCATTCACATGACTTTCTCTACATCTCTGCAACAAAGTATTATTAAAATGCTTAGGCTTCTATTTAATTCATGCTAATCGAGAAAAAATTAGCAGAACTAGTCTTATTATTTGCTTCCTTGTAGGTAGATGCAAATTAAGGGAGTACCATACGTTAAAGTAATAGTCAAAAGCTCGTTGCTATGTGACAGAAGATCCTTTGTTTCTATGGACAGGAGTCGAGAAAAGTACCTTTTTTAAATGTGAAATCAAAAACAAAGGAATAACTCAAAAACAATCAACACCAATGTATGTAACAAAAAAATGTAAGTAACATAAATTGTGCGTTTTAACGTGCTCTACATGTTATTTGTGACAAGTTTTTGTCCATCTCTTACCGTTTAGCAGTTAAGCAAAATTCCGTAAAATTGATCCAGAATGAAGTAATCTTCAGAGGCTATTCCCAGAAAATTCATTATATACATTGTATTTGTTTTATGCAAGTATTTTAATATGCGATTTTTAATCAAAACCGTTAGCCATTTTTGAGCAAATCAAAATTTTCGAAAATGTTACAATGTAAAAGGTAGTTTGGAATGAGGTGATTTTCTCAAAATTTTCCACTTAACTTAAATACCATGTTTGGTGTTTTACCAACTTTTACGTTTTTGAGTTATTTTGTTCACAGACACACAGAGCTTTTTCCAAAAACACAGAAAACGCAACCAAACAGCAGAGGCATTGTAACTCAAGAACCACTAAGTCGCGAACATTTTATGGTGGGAAGGTGAGATTTATGACCTCGCTCTCAAAAGAGATCACAGAGAATGCAAGCTCTCGTTCATCCGGCGTATTGGCCTCCGTATCCTGATTCTAATTGATAGAAAGAGGTAGCAGGAATTGAAGCAACAGGTTCATCAGACATTTCCTCTTGTGGGAGGTGGTCAACCAAAACCGCCTTGTCTCCAGATAATGGCTACTGAATGGCTCCCACAGAAAGCTCATAGTTGGCATCTTCAACTGGCGAATTACTTTAAAAAATGTGATGTGTTCCATTCACATGACTTTCTCTACATCTCTGCAAAAAATTATTCTATTTACATCATCTAATCGAGAAAAAATTAGCAGAAATAGTCTTATTACTAGCTTCCTTGTTAGTAGAAGCGAAATAAAGGGATACCATAGGTTAAAGTGATAGTCAAAAGCTGGTTGCTATGTGACTGAAGTTTCTTTGTTTGTATGGACACGAGTTTACTAAGTCCTGTATGAGTTTTTTATAGCTGAAACCAAAAATAAGGAATATCTAAAAAACAATCAACTCCACAAAAAAATATATAACGTAAATTGTTGTGGTAGATTTTTGTCCATCTTCCATGTAAAGGGTAATTTAGGGTTGGGGGAATTTTCTCAAAATCTTCGTGTCGTATCCCTGGAAGATACTAAACTTAAATACCAAGTTTGGTATTTTATCCAGTTTTTGTTTTGAGTTATCGTGTTCACAGACACACGGACACATGGACACATGGACACACACACGGACCTTTTTCTGAAAATACTTTTCTTTTTGGATACAGGAGACCCTAAAACATATATTTCCAGTGAAATCTTGGTATCGAATTTTTGGGTGGAGTGCAATACCTTCTCCATACACCATGTACATAGTACGTATAGAGAAAGTAATAATCTAATGTGTTACATTCACATAATTGTCTCTATCTACTCTACCATCAAACTTCTTGCAACATATAATTCTTCAATACCATGCTAATCGATATAAACATTAGCAGCATTTCGTTACTAGTTTCTTATAAGTAGAATGGAGCGAAGGAAATGCACTAGACTAAAGTTATAGTCAAATGTTTTAAAAGCTGTCATTATGCGATTGCCATTGCAAATCGCTTCTTTACTTGGCCTGGAGTAGAATAAAATAAAAACGGACGCTTCCTGTCCGAGAAAAGTTTAAGTACTGCACAATTGAAATCAATAACAAGGAATATCTCGGGAATGGTTATCTCCACAACAAAAATGTAAAGGTAATAAACCGTGTATTTTGACAAGATATACATTTTTGTGCTGTAAATTTTTGTGTATCTCTGCTGCTAAGCAAAACTAAGCAACATTCATTCAGAACAAAGAGGTGTTTAGAGAGGCTTTTAGCAGCAAATTCAAGATATACATTTTATTTGCGATGTAAATAACCGTATATTAGAGCCATTTTTTACAAAATGAAAATTTTAGTAGATGTTTCATGTAAAGGATAGTTTGTGAGGGGGGGATTCTTTTGAAAATCTTCATGTCGCATCCTTGGAAGATACTAAAATTAAATATCAAATTTGATATTTAACGGTAATTCAGTTTTTGATCTATGTTATACACAGACAGACACGGACCTTTTTCTAAAAATGGGGGACCTCAAAACATTTCCGGTGAAATCTCTAAGTTTAATTTTTGGATGGAATACAATACTTCTCTATCCCTATGTACATTGTACATACGGAGGTAAAGAAAGTAAAAATTGACAGTATTCTGCCTTACCACAAACACATTCGTGACCATTACTAGCTACATTGATCGTAAAGAGCACGTGAAGATCGGTGCACATGTACCAATCAATGTGAACTTGCTTCAACTTTCATAATAGATGAAAATGCCTTCGTCAACCTAAGAAATCGGTTAAAAAATAAGGATCCTACCATCTGATAGTTTATAGGACTGTATACGGATTTTAGTTGCATTTAATATATTACATAACGTTCAGGGTGAATAAATGCAAATAATTTTATATTTAGTAGACAATGTATATAACACTAATGTATTCCATTTTGTTCGCTTACTAATAGCATTGTCATAACTGAAGCATTAATTTCAGAATCTAATGTGCTATCTCTGTCCTATGTTTACATACATCAACATCATATGTGTTTTATTACAATTCGCCCACCGTCGACCTGCATACCCATGGCTCACGGTGAGCAAACGAGGAACCTATTCAGTCGGAAATTTTCCTTTACACAATGAAGGGCTTTACATATGCTCAATTATCACATAATTTAATTAGACAGTAACTGGGGAATCTGACAATGCTGCGAGGGACTGAGAAATCGGCGATTCCTATATCGTTATCTACCCAAAAGACGAACGTTAACTGTAGTGTAAAGGATCTATGGCACAGATTCTCTTAGTTTCTGATTTGAAGGTTTTGAATGTTTACGTAGGAGCAATGAGGGCAATTTTGTGCTTTAAGGAACGAACAGTGCAAATGTTTACATTTAGTTTGAAATTTGTATTCGTTCAAACAAACCAAATTTAAAGAATGCAGAATAATGTCACTGCGTTAAATAGTTTAACTTGACCTTTATTACTTTGTTAATCCAAGTCAGATAATATTTTATGCAAACACAAACAGTATGGTTACACGAGTTGAAGTTTTAGAGCGATCGATATTCTTCCCTCATATCACACCACCTATAGTCGGGCAGGAAAAAGGCAGAAGAAAGTCAACGGTGCAACATGTTATGTAAACAGCTAACAAACGTCTGAGATGGGATATAATAACCATTCCAGAACAACGTGAAATTTTCCTCATTAACGTAACTATAGAAAATAGCGAAACAACTATAGATGCTCGATCATCACATAGTCCTCAAACGCTGATATAAATATTAGCACTATTCACCTCCCACTTATTTTGTTTTCGTTGTTTAGAAGAAATAATATCACAAAATGGTTCCTTCTTTTCTCCATAAGACAGGGAAATTTGGAATTCTGGTTTTACATAATTACTAAAATACGCCTCGCATAATGAGCCAGTTATGCAGGTAATGAATGCAGTAACAACCAGCTTAAACTAATAATACTATAGGTATAAATTGATTGAAGTAATAATACTATATAAATTATTCTGATATTTTCATTTTACTGATACTGTTTGTTAACTATTCCGTCAGTAAATAATCTTAGCTTATAACACTGATTTGGATATTAGATACATAATAAGTAGAAACCGGACGGCTGCCTAGTTGAACGGGTCGTTCTTGACCATATCTGGAGAGCTCCAGTAGTGGGACAGGTCTTCGAACAAGAAACTGTTAGAAATCTCCAAACACCTCTGTAACCTCACTGCCTTTTCTACTCGCTCTTGTGCAACTACAGACACGGCTTTTGTTTCTTATATTAGCGGCCTTCCTTTTGGTGAGTAATTTATTCTTGATTTACTCACATTTGTGGCATCATCTTCTGCTCTTTCTCATGTTGGTAGCCTCTGTTGGTTACTTCCTATTATTATGATTGGTGGTGGTGGTGGTGGTAGTAGTAACAGCAGTAGTAGGTATTAAGTATGTAACATTACATCAATTGCATCACGCAATCGCATGGATCAATTGACCGTACATGCCCTCTAAAAACACTTGAACTAAAAATATTACCTACCCCTATTTTACATATATTCACAACACTAAACAGAGAGCGAGAGAGATAGAGAGAGAGAGAGACGGAGAGGTGTGCTACAACAAAAACAACAAACCAACGATAGAAAGAGCACACTAACATCACAAATACATACTAACAATTGCACCCATTTATTCACACACATAGATGCTCATATACCAAATATACGTATAGAATATTTACACAAACACCTTATCTCTTAGTATAGTTCTTCCATTAAGTATGTTCCCAGGCTTGGTCCTTTTTGGCTTTCAAAATCAGGTCCCAACATGCTATCTTCGACTGCTTGAAGCTAAAAATACTTCGGTAATAATTTTTCCTAACATCCTCCATCTGCACCCGATCTGCCAAAATATGCGCCCAGTCTTCCCGATCCCCGCATAATGGGCAAATCCTCCCACCATATGATCAACTACTTTACCAGCCCCCATCCTCATCCACACAATTCCCGTCCTCTGTTTCATACCCAATTCTAAAAAATATGTTTCTTTACCCATTCAATTTGTATTTCATTTTGTAGCTCATTAAAAGCCTAGAGAATATACCATCGATCGTTAGGTTCTCCAATATGGCGTAAGAGCCATGATTACAAGGGCATCAGGAATGCTGCAGTATTTTTCCTCTATTACCACGGATATGTTCACATTTGAAAATACGAATCTCGTGACGTAAACTGTTATAAAACAAAGCAATGGGAAAAAGGTAATTCATCTCCGCGTCAGGCAATATCAATTTTTCAAAGCGGCAATTACAAGTTCCGATACCTGAATTATTGCCGTTGTATCTAAGCTTCAAATGGTCATTTTTTACAATAAAATTAATGTTATATTAAATTTAACAGTTGTCCTGAGCGCTAAGTTATCCATAATTAAGAACTAGATCGATACCGTAACGGCGACCAGCAGTAATGGGAGTTGCGTGGTCTTGTTTTTCATCAGGTGTATGGAGGGATGACACTATTGGTTTAAAAGCGTACTTTTAATGTACATAACATTTGTAAATATTAATGATGTAAATATTCTAGCAGAATTTACATGTTCGCTTAGTGGACAATTGACAAAACAGCCATTAGCTGTTGTGGAAATATTTATCTTCATTATTTCGCTGTAGTGAATTGCATACAAGTAAACATATACATAGAGGTAGTGGTTTTTTGTTAAATACAGCAGCGGGTTGCCTAAGGTACATCTTGGCAAAAAGCCGAAGTCATTAACTTATCTATTTATTATTCCCCTTGTGCTACAAGGAAGTAAATACAACATTACTCAAGAAGCGTTTATGCTTCTTTGTTGGCGCAGCACCTTTTATTAGTCGTTCTAAAACAACTAAAAGTGAAATTAAACATACTTCACAATTACTAAGTATGAAGAAGACATTTGCCTTTATCTTTATACATAGAGCGCTTGTTTCCCATCTCGGAGGCCCGGGTTTGTTCGGTAACCGTTTCCGGATATCCCTGGTTATTGTTTTCAATTTTAAACCATCTACCTAAACGTTTCTCATATAGAAAATTGTCAATTTTCCTCTACTTACAAGGAAGCAAGTAACAGTACCATTTCTGCTAATTTTATCTCTATTAGCATGACATAGTTTCAAACACAAGATTTTTAACAATAATCTGCTACCGAGATGTAGAGAAAGTCATGTGAATGGAACACATGAGAAATTTTTATTTGGGATGAGAAATTTCCTTTTAAAGTGATTTTACTTTCTCTACACGCACTATATACATAATGTATAGAGAAGGTATGGCATTCTGCCCAAAAATTCGATACCGAGTGTGTGTGTGTGTGCGTGCGAGCGTGCGTAAAACGAAAATTCGTTAAAATACTAAACATGGTATATAAGTTTAGTGCCTTCCAAGGCTGTGACACGAAGATTTTGAGGAAAATCCCGCTACCCCAAACTACCCTTTATGTGGAAAAATTTTCGAAAGTTTTGATTTTCTCAAAAATAACTAACGATTTTGATTAAAGCACCGTATATTAAAGATATTTACACGGCAAATTAAACGTATATCTTGAATTTTGTTGGAATAGCCTCTGAATACCTCTTTATTCTGGATAAATTTTGCTGTATTTTGCATAACTAGTAAACCGTAAGAAATGGACAAAAACTTACGACACAAAAATGTAGATTTTGTTAAAACACACAATTTATGCAATATACATTTTTTTCGTAGGGCTGACCATTTTTAGATATTGATTGTTATTTGTTTTCACATACGGGAAGTTGTGAACTCCAGGCAATGCATAGAAACGGATTTTATCCACATGACAATGAACTTTTAATGTCGTTTTAGCCTAATGTATTCCCTTATTTCGTTTCTGCTTACAAGAAAGCGTATTTATCTCGATTAGAATGAAGTAGATAGAAACTTAAGCTTTTTAACAATAATTTGTTACAGAGATATAAAGAAAGTCATGTGAATGGAACACATCAGACTTTTTAATTATAGGATGTCCGAAAATGAACTTTTACTGATCGGCTCTAACCTAGGTGGCCCGAGTTCAATCCCAGGGCTTTGTATGTGGATTTGTGATGGACAATGTTTGGAAGGGTTTTATCCGAGTGCTTTGACTGTCCCCAGCATTCATTGCAACAAATGCTCTCTAGTCATCTTTCCTTTCATCCGTTCCACTATCTCACTGTTATACGAAGGATCAGGATGATCACCCATCCTGGCTTATCTTTGATCCAAAGTCGCTAGCTTGAAGTCCGACGTATGAGCAGAATAAACATAGAAATAAAAAAAATGTTGAAATTACTTTTCTGTGAGTATACAAACTATATTTACCAGTGTTTATATTTCTACTTTACTTTAATCCCGATAAATCAGCAGACGTAGCAAAGTACAAAGTGAACAGCGAGTGTCAAGTGTTTAATACCTGGAAGCCATTTTATTACTCTTAAAATTCCATATCCTTTCCATAAAACCGCGAGAAACAACTGAAATAGCTTATGGCGCAAAAAAGATACTTAAAATAAATTAAATGTTTTAAAAAGATCTACATTGTTGTGTTCGTCTCGTCTATTCATATGTATTCGTGTGTCTATGGCTTAACATCTACCAGTCATACAAAATTCCCTAACCAGCCTCGGTAGTGTGGGTTCAATATGTCGCCAGTTTGAAACTCGCTTAGGGTGAGTTAAACAGATAAGCTTTTTCTCCTTATCCTGAGAAGACGAATGCCGAGTAACTAAGTTCCATGGATCCTGAGATCATTTCAGTTTTATTTCGCCGATTTCATTAATCCTTAAAGGACGTCAAGCTTAAAAAAAAATTACAAAAAGGAGGACTTCACTGGCTATTCCCAAAAAATTCCAAATATATATTTCATTTGTCATAAAATATTTTAAACAATTGTATTTTAATCAAAACTGCTTTAGATTGAGGTATTTTCTTGAAAATCTTCGTGGCGTATCTTGGTAGATCTGAATTTAATTTTCAAGTTGGGTATTTACTGGACTTTCCCTTTTTAAATCATACTGTACACGGACACACATCAGACACTTTTTCCAAGAGTGGTTTTTTTATTTGGGGGACTCAAAACGTGCATTTCCAGTGAAATCTAGGCTTGAATTTTGGTTGGAATGCTATTATCTTCTCTATCACTATATAGGCGTTAGAGAAAGTAAAAAGGTAGTATTGGCTACCATTGTTACAAGGCAAGACTTACTGCTAGTATCTTTAATAACACAGAAGCAGTATGAACAATTATTGCAAAAAAGTGAATATTCCATAGACATTAATTATACATATAACTGAGACTGTGCCTTACCAGCACATAATTGCCGCAGATGTGCGAGAGGCTTGTTTTCAAACATGTAACACTTTTTACTCCTACGGTGGCTTCTTTTCATAGTTCCCCTGCTATTGTCGCAAGTGTTCGAAAAATTAACATGCAAAGAGCTGCGGCACTACCTCAAAGCCTTAGAATGCAACATCTAGGTGCAATGGACACATGCTAGAATGCTCGCTTTTTCTGGAAATCTACGTTGATGTATTTGATACTATAATAGGAAGATCCAGTTCCGACTGCGAGCGTGCAGCAGTCGCGTCGAAGCGTCGGGAAATTGGATTACTATACTTCGAAGCGACAAGAGAAAATCTAACTGCAGAATTGTTGCGAAAGCATCGGAATAAAAGCAATTATTTGTACACAGATCTTAGAAATAAAGAGACTTTTGTTACACTATACTACTTCCAATAGAATTAAAGATACTGGTGTTGATTTCCAACTTCAGATACAAATTGATCCTTTGAAATAAATTCAAGATCACTCTTTCCTTCCATGCCATTGAATTTGATCCAGTACTGTTTCACTCGAGAACGCACAAGTAATAAAGCTACCACGGCCCTCTAAACGATGAGGTAATATAAAAGCGAGAGAATCTAAAGTGTCGATCAGTAGCGTACACTTTTACGAGTAGTGCCACTAAGAGCCAGGACCACTGCATAGACAACGATCCTTTGACTGTTTACTGAACAGAGTTGTAGTTTAATATACAATAGGATCCATGTCCTCGCGACACAAAAGCAACTTCAAAGCAATAATAACAAACACTTATTTTTATTTAAATTTTGAAAAGTTCAACTCAGAAAATATATATCTAGACACTAATTAAGTCAAACTTTTATTAAACTAAAGTCTACAAGTTCGTCTATATCGCCTCGATAAAGATCTTGGACTGGGCCACACTTGCAGTATCTACCGCTAGACTGGTAATGGCAAGCTATGCTTATGTGTTATTAGTAGAGCTCGGTCCAGAATCATAAAATTGTCGGATTAAGGTTCGGTGCACACAGAGAATAACTATGACGTGATGGAGTAGGCGTGGTCTCTACAGCCCGTTTCGAAACGTGTTGTTTTATCTAGCATTGCTCACTGCATGGCCTCATTCAGTTCCTGCTAGTAGATAAATGAACATTGAAAGAGAGCAGATTGAAAAAAAAATGTCGAAAATACGAAAGGGTAGGCGTTCGACAATGAATAAACTTGTGGATGATTTGAACATATATTGAATGACAAGAAGAAAGCATTTTCTTTCAATGTATCTTGTAATTCACCGCAATGAATCCTGAGTGAGCTTGGTTGATTTATTTTCATTGTCTTTTCAAAGATCTGTACATTATTATCCAGATTTTTCTGAATCAAACTTAATACTATTATTTGTAAAAGTACAAGGCGTTTTTATTTACCAATCATATTATGAAATAATTTTTACTGTGTAATTTTATGAATTAGCATGCTGCACATGTCGCTATATGTAATGAGTTATTTTGGAACAGATTACACCTCATCGTGTGCATGTTTACACTACAAACCCCTCCCCACTAACCTCTCTTTATACCTCTGACTCTGACTGTTAGTAACTGTGTGCGCTTCCGAACCCCAAACCAAGCTCCAGTTATCAGTCCAGTTCTGGCAAATACCGGACGAAAGTTTGTTACTCGTCAAGAGTGATTCAGCTAGGTGGTGATATACATTTTGAAAGTGTTATATTCAAAATAAAAGGAAGCAATTCTATCGGTGTAAATAAAGGTAACAAGTCGTACAGAAATTTCTAAGCATTAAAGCCAGAACGACCAGAAATAAAGTTGAACTGTTACTGGATCATAGATAATTACACCACAGGCGATAATCACTCCAAACCAAGTATCATTTCCGGCGTTTAGACAGAACTTGAACCGATTTCTATATGCCTATCCGTGAAGCTTGGCCACTGTTATCCGTATTCTTTGTATCGAAAACGACACAACTGCTTAAAAATTCCTATGCCTTGTGACACATTAAAAGTATGCTTTCTTCAATACGTCCGTTCAAAATATCTAATTTTAGACATAATTCAAGCGTAGGTATCCAGGTATTACAATAATTTATAATAGAGCAGATGTTAATAATCTCCTGAGTAAACAGAAAAATAGGAGGCTCTTTTGAAACAAAAGTTACCAGACAACGCCAGGTATTGACTAAACAGCACAAATGCATTAAAAGTGTAATTTCAAATATCTATTAAAACAAGTCAAGCGAGTATGTTTTTATAGCGATTTTCGTGAATTTCAGTTCTTATCTCTGCGGTTAATACCGGGGCTGTTGCCTAGTCAAACTCCGCTACTTAATGTGTATAATTTGATATAGCTTTACTGTTATCTAGTTAGTGTGTCATTTGAATTACTGTTACACAACAATAGCAATATTTTTTTTTGTACCTATGTTATAAAGGAGAACATATATTGTTTAAACCAGGTTAAGAAAAATCTAATGATTGACCTTCGGCAAAAAACTATTCTTTCCAAAGCTTATTCTTCTTACTATTTCATACTAATGAAAATAAATATTTGGCAGAGATGGTTGATTTACTTAGTACCTTAAAGGTACAAGGGTATAAAGCCAAAACACAAGGCTAATCAGACAGTATATATTTTAAAAACTGGTTGCTATGCGGTGATATTTGCAAGGAGAGGGGTAATAAAAACAGGATAAAATAGGAATGACAGCTTTCGGTTGATAAAATTACAAATATTGGAAACATGTAATTATGGTTTACAATACAAAAGTCATCCAGAAAGAATAGGAACTCAAATGCAATATATACATTCCATTTTTCTAAAAATATCTAAGTATAGTGCGAGGCAAAATCCTTACAGCCCATTTTGAGAAAATGTAAATGCAATATTTCTTTGACAGGGTAGTAAGGATAGGAGGATTTTCTTGTATATTGGCGTTATGACATAGAATTGCTTGGTATTTTGAGGAATTTTGAGTTATCGTTTTCAACATATGCCAAAAGCAGAGACTTTTTCCTAAAAGTGCTTTTTATTCGGGAGATAAATGATTATATACCTCAAAACATGCATTTAGGTAAAATCTCGACATTCAAATATTTCGTGGAATACAACACTTTACGTACTGCTTAGTTGAGTAAGCAAAAATGCACATATTTTCGGGTTCATCCTAACTATGTTTATTTCCCATCACATTACAATATTTTAACGTTAACAGCCTCAAGACTAGCACAAACATTGTAGCTCACAGCTGAACCATAAAGCGTAGTTCCACAATGAACTTCATGAAGCATGAAATGAACTGCTTCGCACCTTTGTTGCCCTCTTGTATAAAAAACTTGATTATAGGACAAATTGAAACAAAAGCTTGGAAATTTAATTTCCTCATGCCACAGGTAAAGGAGTTTATACAAATAATAGACAATGTAAACCTCTTTCCAAAAAATACAACTTCGCTGGTTAAATTCTAATTAAAGCACATGTGCACAAATCAAAGTAGCTGCCCCGTATGCGAATTCGAATCTGTCAGTCCTGAATAGTTTCAGATATTTTTGTTCATTTACTAATCTGATTCAAATTAACAAACTTGTTTTAATGTTTGATTTTATATTTTAAAACGTATAGGAAATTTTCCACGATGAGCCATTACTTTTGTTTTGTTCTTTGATATTTTTAAATTATAAGATTTCCTAGTTGGTATAGTTTATAAACATCTCTGTAACTCTTCATTATTTTGTATAATTGTTATATCGTCGGCATACAGCAAAACATTTTGTTGAGTGGTTTAACCTCGTTTTTCCATTGTATTATAATATATATATATATATATATATATATATATATATATATATGTGTGTTAAATATTTAGGGTGTAATGTACGCTTAGATTTTGTTAGAGATATATAAAAAAAAAGGTAAATAAATTTCAATCAATATATGGAACAATAAATACAACCCTGCAAAATAAAATAATAAAAGAAACAAAAATGAAGATTTATAAAATAATAAAGATAATAACCTGAAGTTTGGAGCTAAATCCTGGATTATCAGTCAAAAAGGTTCCTCCGTCGAGTTAGAGAGTGTACAAGCAGAGACCATTTGAGAAATGAAGAAATAAGGAGAGAACTGGAAATTTAAAATATAAATGATAAAATAGAAGAATATAAAGAAAACAGGAGAAACCATCTATACCGCAAGGAGAAAGGAAAAATACCAGCTTCAGTAAATATCTATCAGCCGAGAGGGAAGAGATGTAGGACGTTCAAGGAAGAGATGGCAATGAAAGCATGGTAGTGAAGACGGAACAGGCATTACTGCCCAATCCCCGAGATGTAGAAGAAGAAGAGGTAGGACTATCTGATACTGTATTCCAAAATTGGAAATTACTGCAGATTATTATTTAATACAGTTCCGTAGTCTGGTCGGGACTCCGGCGCTGTATACCTTACTTTTATTTGCCTATTGTTTTTACTTTGTTTTATGTATGATTACTGAATTACTAGTTTTTTTTTTTCCCTTTACACACACATATATACACAAACATATAACACCCATGCCCAAGGCGGGACTCGACCCACGATCCCTTGCGCTACGAAGCACCAAAGCAAGACGCCTTGGCGAGCGCGGCCATGGGGACCGGCTAGCTTTAAGAAAAGACATGCTTAAGAGTTGGAATTCAATATGGCAAGAAAGTATGAAAAGTAATTTTACAAAACCGATGTTCTTTTCCGACATCCAATATAGATTAGGTATAAACCAATTTTAGCCTACATTTCATGACTGGACACGGAAAATTTAGTTCATATTTTGAACGATTTAAAATAGTGAGTCAAAACAGTCAACATGTGCCTGTTCACATCCAATACAGAATGCTAATTACTTACTCTTTGACTGTCCATTACAAGAAATTAAACGAATCAGATTAATAATGCTCTTGGACTTCTGTAATAAATCTTTCACTACACATTACTCTACATTATTTAACAGATTGCTACTCAGAACTTAAAATATTGGTCAATAATATGTTTAATTCATTATAAGTGATTACCTACATTTTCCCATATATTTAAATTACTTAACACAGTGGTGTATATAACTATTTTGTATTTCCAATGAAGCGTTCCTATTTGTATCATCTGTTTACATTAATGTTAGGCAATTATCTTCCTGTGGCACTTATACTTAATATTAACTGCTATGTAAAAGTGCACATTTTTACAACTAAAATTCTAACATACAATTGTAAAAGTGTTTGAAATTCTATAAATAAAAGTTACTGTAGGATACCAGATTGTACTCAGCAGGTTTAAAGCTCTAAACCTTCAATTCTAAATTTACCAAATATATGACAATTATCATTTGAAAACTTAATAATATACCTTTAACTGAAGTACTTTGTGAATAAACATTAACTAAACAATAGCACAAGATCTGTAAAGTGAATACACGATTTTTACTTTCTTTATTGCTTAACTAAAACTCAGTAAACACCGAAGTTGGTATTTGAAATCAGTAGCTTCTAAGATGCAAAGCAAAGGTTTCCGAAAAAATTCCCCTAGCCCAAAATTCCTCAAAACTTTGCATACAAAATGTCTCAAATTATGGATTCTCTCAAGATGGCCCTAACGATTTGGACTAAATACATGTTTAAGAATATTTTCATGCCAAAATACATGTGTAGAACTTTCATATTTTTCATTCTGTTTGATTTTATTATAATATTATTGGTAAACCTAAGAGATATCTTCAAAAATGTTAATTTCATATAAAATTTTTCCAAAAATGTTTGTGCACTTAACATGTTTCAAAATATGTTTTCTTTATGTACTACGTATAATAAGTAGGGGTAATACTTGTTTGAATTGCATCTAAAAATTAGATTTAGAGATTTCTTGGGAAATACATGCTTTCAGATAAAACTCCATGTGTACGTTTTTGTCAGTGAACAGCAGAAATCAAGAAGAAAAAGTCGGCAAATACCAAACATGAAATTTAAATTCAGTATCTTACAAAGATGCGACACGAAGATTTTCAAGAAAATCCTCCCCCCCCCCTCCAAATTACTATTAACATGGACAATTTTTATTTTCTCGTACATGCACTAACAGTGAAATGTGTTTATGTCAAATGAAGTGTATATCCTGAGTTGTCTGGAAACAGCCTTTCAAGTCCTGTTTACTATGGATAAATTTTGCATAACTGATAAACCGTAAGGTAAATCTCGACAAAACACAATTTATATTAAATACACAATTTTTGTGAGGTTAATAATTTCCCCAGATATTTCTTATTTTATATATATATAGTAAATAAAAATAATATATATATACTTAGGTTTTCAATCTTCGTAGAGTTCTCTGATGCTAAACACAATTTTGAGTCAGGAGCAACTCCTACTTTCCAACCACGGCCTACAAGCCCGGAAGAAGTTTACTGGAATGACTTGTTATTGGTTTCAATTTTAAAATATTTAAACTTTTCTTAATACGAAAGTAGTCATTAGTTTTCCTTTTTTTACTGCTGCCCATGCACCCTCCATTCTTCGGTATAGAACGCCATAGGCGGTAGACACTGCTGATACAGGAAATGATTGAGAAAGGAAGCACAAACACTTAAACTACCTCCATAGTATTTGCTAGGCATGAGAACTGAATAACACCTACAAAACCTCATGACAGGAGATGCCAATGGAGTATCGGCGAGAGTGACCTTCGCTTTATACTTCTTGCTAGCACTGGAGACAGTGGGCGGGTCGCGATTCATTCATAGGTTTTTAACTTGAAATAGCCCCTTTGGGTTTTGTAACTCCTTTAATACACCAAGGGCTATCTGCGCATATCAATTAGAGGCATGAATATCAATTCTGATTCAAATTCGATAAATACTTTACAAGATGTAAAAGATTTCATAAGTTTAATATGTAAGTATATTGCATAATAAAATATGCAACAGGTCTCAAAATTTGAGAAAGCTGTTGGTATTGTTTGTATTGGAGCTGTGAACCACACGCAAAAACATTACGCTATTTTATTTAGGTAACTTTGGTTAACTAATTACAATATTTTTCAATAAGTTAAAATTTTGAATCTCTAAAATTAATCATATTTAATAAAAAATATTTTAAATTTTTATTTGCGTTAGGATTTTTTTTGTCTGTAATATCACAATAGATACCTCTGCACTTTATGAGAAATTTTATTTGTATTTAAACATAACCTAAGGTGCGTGGAAGATTTTGAAAGTGTACAAATATATTTTTGAGAAAATCACTGCCTTATAAAATAGAAGCTAGGAAACAGGTGTATTTTCCGATCATTATATGGATGTGTAGCGCAAAGCAGAGAGGAGGTAGGTAAACGTTGATTGTCTATGGATGATCAAATGATCTAGCAATGGTTTTAAGTGGCAACATATTTAAATAAGAAGTCATTTTTCAGTATAAAATTAATAGTGGCTGAAGCAGTTCCTTAAATATATAACCTTACACTAAAAGCTTTTTTAATTATGCAACCTTCAAGAGAAGCTGTTGAAAGCAGTTGCACTTTTCATAAATACCGTAATAAAAAGCTTGTAGACACCTCTCTTGTGGTTATTTTGCAGCTGCTGCAGCTACCGCAGAAAAATATGTGCCCAAGAGAGCCATTAAACTGACATCAAGTGTTTGTGTTGGGTAGGAGAGGAAAACAAAGCACTTTTACATTATTGCTTCTCGCCAACTCAATGAAATTCAGCAGAGAACAGCAGCAACTGCCTTAGCTTCCGATTCCTCTGCAAAATCAATGTAGCTTCATGGATTACTAGTCAATTACATTATCTGCGTTTCTTCTAGCACTCGGAGACTTGGTTGCCTCACAGTATTTGTGACTTAGCTAGGACTGACGACGAAACCATCACATGTTTGTACTTAGCACTAAATTAAATATTTCTAGCTGGGAAATGAGTTGAACTTTCTCTACCATGTACGTAATAGGCAGAGAAGATATTGCATTACGCCCAAAAAGCGAAGTTTTCCTGGAAATCTTCCAAGTCGCTTGAATCCAAGCAAAGCAATTTTATTTTCTCGACATAGTGCATAAGTAGAGAGAGTATTGCACTACACCAAAAAAAGTAAATGTAAAGATTTCACCGGAAATACGCATTTTAGGACCCCCTGTACAAAAACAAGTTGTTTTTTGAAGTAAGGTCCATGTGTATGTCCGTGTGACTGTGAAAGTACTAAACTATCATTTAAATGGATACTTTTTCAAAAATGTTGATTTATTAAAAAATGGCTAACAATTTCGATTAAATTGCCGTATATTTACATGCAAATAAAATATATAGTTTGTATTTTCTGAGAATAATTCTTGAAGAGCTGTTTATTCTAGATGCATTTTGTGTGTATTCGTGTGGCTGTGAACACGATAACTTAAAAATGAAAAGTCGGTAAAATGCCAAACTTGGTATTTAAGTTTAGTATCTGATATGGTGTCCAAATTTGCACGTGCGTCACGCAAACACACAAAGATCTTTTTATAATGTTTTTGGAATCAGGGGGCTTCAAACTATATTTCTGGTGAGATCCCGACATCGTATTTTTTGGTGGAATACAGAACCTGCTATAGAAAGTAAAAATCGATTTAAGGTTGCATTACAAGCGGCAAATCACCTCAAACTGGCTGGTAGATCTGTTTTATTCTAAGGGGATGGTACATTAGTTTGTGGCGGGTTGTAGATTAGTTTCTAAAGGATAATTTTAAGTAAAAAGAAACAATGTCCTAGCATCCCATATAATCAAATTCAGCCTAAATTCTACTTAAGGAATCTCTTAAATCATAGGTTTACTGACAGTATTTGTAGATTCAATCTTTACAATGAATTTCTTCCTATGCGCTGGAACTGTGATAAAACAAATTCTTTGATCGGTTGCTGTAGAAAGCACCTTCATCTTATTTGTTAAAATCTTACACGCGTCTCATTAGCTGCCTTCAATAGAAAATTTAATATTTTATCAAACGCTGAAACCAAGATTTTAGGGATTTTCCTTGTAAATTTACAGTAAACTTCTCAATATGTTTCCAATAATCCCATTTATTTATATTTTTCTAACGTCCAGTAATGGAATACCTAATTATATAGTAGGAGTTGATTTATTTCTCACCAAACCAAATAATTTATAAAACCGCTTTTTTATGCTGTTCCAAAAGTAAGGAAGTAGGATTTTGTTTCAAGGTTGAGGTGATAAATGATAATGTTATGTTTTTTTCACTCATATTAGCTTTCTACTCGCATCTTCTACTCTTGTAAAATTATTTTTACAACTTATTATTCCACCTACTTTTATTAATCCAAATAAAAGTTCAATTTACACTTTTACATTTACACATTTCGTTGTAGGTAAAGAGATTACCAATTATTAAGGGAGCGTGTCGTCATGTGATTGGTTTGATATTTTATACTCTTTGCACACCCACAAGAAAAAGAAACTAATCGAAAAACTTTCCATTTGAAGCATAGTTTGCGTGGAGAAGATTTTCTTGAATCATCTTGGAAAATTTTGAACTTGGTATATTAAGTGTGGTGTTTGATAGTATTTTGTTTAGTCATGCTGTCACGTCTTTCAGACACACAGATATTTTTTGTAAAGAACTGATATGTTCCATTCAGATAACTTTCTCTAGCTGTTCCACAAACAAACTTTTCTTATAGAAGATTATTTATGTGCGTTATGCTAATCGAGATAAGCATTAGTAGAATTGGTCTTATTTGCTTCCTTATAAGTACAAGGGAAATAATGGAATATATTAGGCTAAAGCGAATGGTTTAAAAGCTGGTCGCTATGTGAAATATCTTTTGGTTTAACCGTTATGCAAAATTCGGCAAGACTCAACCAGAATAAACAGCTCTTCAGAAGCTATTCTCAGAAAATTCTTATCGCATCCTTGGAAAACACGGAACCTAAATACCTAGTTTGGTATCTAACGGACTTTTCGTTTTAGGGCTATGCTGTTTTAGAGCTAAGCACACACACAGACAGACAGACACACGTGCACGCGGACTTTTTTCTTCGGACTCGGAGGACCTCAATACATGTGTTTCCGTTGAAATATTTACATACGGGTGAGAGAAAGTAAACATCATTTCCTTTCCAAAATTTGTATCTCTAGTGAAACCTTGGTTATTGAATTTTCTATTAATATAGAATATTTTCTCAACTGATAATATATAATTGGTGTCTGCAGAATGTAATAAAAGTAAGCAGAATTCTTACAGTTAAATAATTCAGATCCAGTCTAACAATTAAAGGGAGAAACAATGACATTGGCAAACATGTCTAATGTCACGCTATCTGTAAGTAGGAACCTTGATTTGCAAAAACTGAGTACGAGCGATTTTAGGTTTAATATTTTTGTTCAGTTGATATCTTGGAGCATTTCAGAACTCCTAGTCTTACTTTTTTCCCGAAATTCAAGCGCAGGTTTGCTCCGTGACAAGCGCGTCACGTTCGGCGCAAGATAAATAACCAACTTGTCTTTCTCATGTCAAACTCGAGATATCGGCATTTCTTCTAAGGGAGGTCGTGCCGGCTTGTCAAATTTTATATTCCATCTAGACACAGACGTCCTAGAGACGTCACTTAACAGTGAAAAATATTTGTTTGTCCTGCAGCTGTTGAAACACCAAATCATAAAAGAAAACCTTTATTTTTTTCCACTTCTGACAGATGTAAAGGCTTTCACTAGCGCTATGGAGAAAATAGCCATAGAAATCCAACTATTTTATGTACAGCTAGAAGCATGTGATACGCTACTGGCAGGCACGGAAGACGCGGACGTGCTAGGTATATTTATACTTACGGCAAGACTGCTGAGAACTGAGAAGACTGACAGTAGCGACGAGGAGGGGGCAATAAAAACAGCTAAATAAAAGTGATTACATATAATATTTTACATACATATATTTTGTCATACTTATGTCATTGTTGTGTTGTGTAGTTATATATATATATATATATATATATATATAATTCTCTTAAGCCTTTATCTATTATAATAGCCTACATTACTGCATTCGAATTAGGTCTACTCTCTGTTGTAAATTTAAATTGCTGCATTTGAATATATTTGTCTTTTTATTTTCGTGTTTTCTCTCTTAATTCTTAGTTGTTTTTTTTTTTTTTTTTTTTTTTTTTTTAATATTGCTTCCTATTTTGTGTATTGCAAAAGCACACACGGTCTGTTGACCCGCGAGATTGATAAACGTCAATGTATCATACTGTTATGTCATTAAGTACACTTATTCATTCATTCATCGGAAGCACACTAAAGTCAGAGAGCTCTATAGTGATCCCTGACAGTTATCTTACTTCGTGATCTCTCCGTCACACTGTTGCCACTTCGTCTCGTCCACGGCTGCAGCAAGGACAATAAGCCATTTTCAAACAAACTAAACGTCTAGCACACTAACATACAGCACGACGGTGCATTACAATACATAAAAAAAAATTGTAGCTAACCAAAATAACGCAGTAAAAGCGGATGCTTGAAACTCATTGAAGAAAGTTTGTTACATCTTGCAACAGGGATGATATCATTGCTTATCTAGCATGAATCTGTTGGTAGAGAGGCAGACATACCTCATATCAGCTGAGACAGTGCGCTGGCTGTCAGGATCTTAATGGATCTTCCCGACTTTAATTGGATGTTGATGTAGCGGGATTCAGAAGTCTTGCAAAGCTGATGTTCTTTTGTAGTACGTCTTGTGGCAAGATTGGTAGCAGTGATTGACAAAAAGTTGCAGAAAATTAGCTCAATACTGAAATCCGCCCAAAGTGAAGTTCTGTTGGCACACATGCTTTGCACATCTGGTTTTTAGTTCACCTTTGTTGACGAATCTTAAAGTGACCGTTGCGAACTCCCGTATCTTCATTTTATTTATACTCATACTCGTAATCTGATGGATACAGAATGTGACTAGCTGTTAGCCACTAAGTTTCGGTTTTCGTTGTCTCTAGTTTGGTAAATACATAATCCAGGTTAAAAAAGAGAAATATAATTGACTTAAGAATTGTGAGTTATTTTATTCGCCTTGATTTTTACTTTCTCTACACGCACTATGTACATAGTGTATAGAGAAGATATTGCACTCCACCAAAACATTCAATACCGAAATTTCACCGGAAATATATGTTTTAGGGTCCCCTGTACCCAAAAAAAGAATTTTCAGAAAAAGGTCAGTGTGTGTGTGTCTCCGTGTGCCTGTGAACACGATAACTCAAAAACAAAAAGTCGGTAAGATACCAAACTTGGTATTTAAGTTTATTAACTTCCAGGGATGCGACACGAAGATTTTGAGAAAAATCCCCCCCAATCCAAATTACCCTTTACATGGAACTTTTTTCGAAAATTTTGTTTTTCTAAAAAATGGCCCCAACGATTTTGATTAAAATATCGTACATTAAAGATATTTACCTCACAAATAATATGTATATTTTGAATTTTCTGGGACTAGCCTCTGAAGACTACTTTATTCTGAGTGAATTTTACGGAATTTTGCATAAGTGCTAAACCGTAAGAGAGAGACAAAAACTTACCACACAAAAAATGTAGAGCACATTAAAACACACAATTTATGTTGTATACATTTTTTTCGTGGAGTTGATTGTTTTTGAGATATTTCTTGTTTTTGGTTTAAGCTATAAAAACTTATATTTTTCTCATACAGGACTTTGTGAACTGGTGTCCATACAAACAAAGGAACTTCAGTCACATAGCAACCAGCTTTAACCTATGGCACTCCCTTATTTCGCTCCTACTTACAAGGAAACAAGAAATAAGACTATTTCTCCTAATTTTTCCTCAATTAGCAGGAAGTAAGTAGAAGCATTAGCTATTTAAAAATAATTTATTGCAGAGATATAGAGAAAGTCATGTGAATGGAACTCATCAGATTTTTGTTGTAAGCGACGCTAATGCTTTATGTTTAATAATTCCACATAAAAAGTAAATAAATAAATTCTACATCTACAGATTCGATAATCCTTGGATTCAAATATCACAATAAAATAGCACTATATTACTGCTTTTTGTGCTCTTGATTGACGAGATCTCTTGGTACAGACAATTATTACTCCTCCGAGACTCTCTATATATGGAAGTAAAGAAAAATTGTATCACATCATACAAAGATAAGCATCGTTATTTACTTCATTGTATTTTCTCATCGCTAAGCCGATAATAAGGTTGTTAGCATTACATTAACATAAAGTAAACATATAGCATATTACACATATTTTCAAATGTATATTTTCAATTCTGACATAATGATGCCCGTGTAGAACAATATTGTTTATATTACTTAAATTACAATATTTTATAATTTCGTTGTCGGATATAAAAATTTCGGGAACATCCGGTTTTGCAAACCAATATTCACACATTTTTCTCTGTTCACTTCATAACCCACATTTGTTATAATTTCTTGCTTTATCAGCCATCCTTTGTACTTTACCACTGTGTTTTAATTAAAATTAAATAAATGGCATATATTTTAGCACCATTGGACTATAATGAGTTTGTGAAGCTTAAAATTTACAGTTATATTAAATTAACGTCTCTTGCTGGTGATGACGTCACATAGCTTTTCTTGCTAACAATTTTCTCCTTTTTTGTGCCAAAACAAATTAATGCAATTATTTCTCTCTATTTTCGGGCAATTATTAATTATTAACATTAATTAGGTAGACGAACCATAGCTAAATACTTTTATATGTCAAACTCAGAATACTAACCGAATTGCCAGATGTGCCCATTTCCTATTGGTATGATGTCAAAAGCCTGTTATTCAAACTCTTGTCAACGAATAGGGGTCAGCTTCCGGCTCAGGATTGAGGAAAGAAAGTGTGTGAATACCATGAATAGGATTCCTAAATACTCAAACCACGGACGGTATTTAATCGTAAAGGCCCAATACAGTCTGTTAGACACCGATAGCCTCAAGCACGTGGGATACAAAACAAAATTAAATGACACCTTAACGAAACCATTAAATAAATAACGTTTTCAGGAGAGGGAAAGGGTATTCTACTTTTAATAGCTTATTTAATATATTAGGACATTATAATAGTGGTATTATTATTATTATTATTATTATTATTATTATTATTATTAGTATTATTATTATTTCCTTCAGCTCAGAAATGATTGCAGAAGCAAGAGCAATAGACGTTAATTTTGAGTTATAAAGTGTCAGAAATAAGTTTTGGCACTACAAACAAAAGTAAAAAATCTGATGTGTTCCATTCACATGACTTTCTCTAGCTGTTCCAAAAACAAACTTTTCTTACAAAAGATCTTTCTTTTACTTACATCATGATAAACATTAATAGAATTAGTAGTATTACTTGCTTCATTGTAATTACAAGGGAAATGAGGGAATGCACTAGGCTATGGCGATAGTCAAATCTTTTGAAAGCTGGTCGCTCTGTGAAATCATTGCTTCGGTTCGCTTTGTAGATCCCCTTTGAGAAAAGTTGAGTAGTTGAAAACTGAAACCAATAACAAACTAAATGTATCGAAAACGGGAAACTTTACAAGAGAAACTGTATATGATTTAAATTGTGTGTTTTAACAAGATCTACATTTTTTGTGCATTAAGCTTTTATATATCTTACCGTTTAACCATTACGCGAAATTCTACAAAACTCATCCAGAATAAAGAGGTCTTCAGAGGCTATTCACAGAAAATTCAAAATATATATTTTATTTGTGTTGTAAATATCTTTATATCAAAATCATTAGAAACATTGAGAAAAACAATTTTCAAAAATTATTCCGTGTAAAGGATAGTTTATGGTGAAAATCTTCGTATCGCATCCTTGGAAGATACTAAACATAAATACCAAGTTTAGTCTTTTCGTTGTTCACAGACACAGGGACCTTTTTCTAAAACTGCTAAGAGGACCTTAAAGCATTTCTTTCCGGTGAAATCTTGACATAGAAGTTTTGGGTGGAATACAATACTGTCTCTAGCTACTATGTACATTATATACACAAATGTGCTAGAGAAAGTAAAAAAATATGATGCCTTTCATTCACATGACTTTCTCTAGCTGTTCCACAAAAAGCTTTCCTTATAAAGTACTGTTTTATATAAGTCATACTAATCAAGATAAACCCTGCCAGAATTAGTCTTATTACCTGCTTCTTTGTAAATGGAAGGGAAATAAGCGAATGCGCTAGGTTAAAGCAATTGTCAGATATTTTAAATGCTGGTCACTAGTGAAACATTTGAATTTCGGTTCTCTTTGTTAGCTAGGAGTAAACAAATGAGAAGAAAAAAGAATGTTGCTGTTTGAGAAATGTTAAAAGTAGTTTAAAAATGAAGCCAACAACAACAAAAAAAATATCTCGAAAATGTTCAACTCTACAAAAAAGTGTATATGACAAACTGTGCGCTTTAAAGAGGCCTACATTTTTTGTGTAGTAAGTTTTGTCTATCTCTTACGGTTTTACTAAAACTACACAAAAGTCATCCAAAATGAAGAGGTCTTCAGAAGCTATTCCAGAAAATTCAAAATATACATTTGTTATCAAAATATCTTAAACATTTGAATTTTAATAAAAGTCGTTAAGGCGTTTTTTAGAAAATCGAAACATTTTGGAAAAATGTTGCAAGTAAAGGGTAGTTGTGGGTGGGGGATTTTCTTGGAAATCTTAGAGTCGCATCGTTGGAAGATATTAAACTTGAAAACAAAGTTTGGTATTTAATCAACTTTTCGTTTTTGAGCTCTGCTGCCAACAGACAATACACACACACGGATATTTTTCTGAAAATGCTCTTTTTAGACACTGGAGGCCTTAAAACATATTTCGGGTGAAATCTCGACATCGAATTTTTGGGTGAAATACGAAAGTTTTTCTAGCTATAATGTATATTATAGCTAGAAAAACGTGTTGATAAAGTAAAAAAAAAGTAGTTTAAATTATAAAGAACAAATAAAGAAAGACCTTATGTTCATATTTCTGATGGTCATCGCTTTTGAACTCGTGTTTTTTTGTATTTGTTTTTTTGTTTAGCGCCGGCTTTAACGCAGGCGGTGTCAATGATACATGAATGAAGATGGAGCATCGGTGGAATGCAATGGAGGGGGAAACCGGAGAACCCGGAGAAAACCCGCCCCAGCGCCGCTTTGTCCACCACAAATCTCACATGCAGTCGCTTGGGATCGAAACCGGGCCGTCTAGGTCAGAGGCGAGTGGTGTAACCACTCGGCCACGGCGCGGCCTTGAACTGGTGTTTTAACATTTAGATGTACTTAAAGAGTTTTAACCCTGAAATATTTTATGCGTTTTATTTAGACAGCTTTTATTACTCAGAATATACTCTAAAAGTCTGTATTGTTTATGTGAATATAGACCAACAGTGAGCAAGGAAAATCCTATCGAGACCATGAGCGTTTATGTGATGCTTAAAATCTGCTCCATCTGCCGTCCATAAAAACGAAGCAGATCTGTAAATTTCCAGCATGACGCTCCTATCTTTTGTTCCTGTTATATAACGATACGAGAGGGATTTCACGGCCTCCACGTTTGCTTTTACGATCAAAGATAGTATGGCAGCGAGGTTCGATTGCGCGTTGAGCCGGGGCTTCATAAGATGCACTGTGTTTCGGCTTTTCACGTTTGCCTCGCAGTCCTGCATTCCACAAGTGGCCCTTTTATTTGCCCAGACCACTGGATAAGAGTTCTCTTTCCTACTCAGTACAACGTACTGTATTTCAGACTTTTAATGCTCCTGGCTTGATGCTTCTTTTAAAGGGTCGTATTCTTCTGCTACATATATCCGATTGTAAATCTGCCCATATGTAGGTTGACTGGATAAACGAAAACCAAGATAGTTTACTTTAATAGCTAGCTGAGTTCGGAAACTGAACTGGTAAACTGAGGGGAAGTGTGATATCTCCCTATTCACCCTGAGTTGTTGTTAAGACTGTTGTTCGGCATGTAAAATGCAGCAGTGGCGGAGATAGCTGCAGTGGCCGGATACCAAAATATGTCTTGCAGTTACATCAAATGATTCTTTACAAATATTTTTTCGGTTAGTAGAATGCTGACCTCTATTCTCCATACAAACGTATTAATGTCTGCTTTTACGAGTGATAGAAGGGTATCTTCATTTCATTCATGAAATCAGGTTCATCCAAATCAAAGCCTAGTTCAAATATGTTTTATAATCATACCTGAATGTTTAGCTTTTCCCATACCAATCAATATGTGCAAAATTAATATTGTGTCTATTTTACAATTTTTCACGCAGCACAACAGTTTAGAACGTATGCTAGCAGAAATCTGGCATACTCAGGTATTCCAGATATAAAGTCGGATTTCCTATGAGGCCGATACCTATTTTATAAACCGGTCCTCTTGGTGATGCAAGGGCGGAAGTAGATACACCATTTACGCGCGTCAACCCCTTAGGGGGATAACAACCGAGGATCTCTGTGGGAGCTACCAGCTTCTGGCTACTAATTCTCCTGTTTAGAAGACAAGAGGGCATTGAGGCGTCCCACAACCTCACCCAAGCTTCTCCGCTCACGTCAGCCTGAACCGCTCCCTTACGGGGGGATGTCAAATACGTACTTCAAGAAACGTAACCTAAATCATGAACTGTCAACCAGTTTCAAAAAAAAAAAAAAATCACAACAGGAAGAATGTTGTTTGGAAGAAATATAGAAACTAGTGCCATACTCTACCATAGATACAATAGATAGAGCAGTTTTTATACCTTCACAAAGTTCATAAGTGCACGCCTTAACATAAACAAAAATAACAACACACTTAACTGTGTAAAAAAATTAAAATATTGTGTATTCAAATAACTTAAACGATTACCAAAAGTAATACATATTTTGAATAAAATCTGGTTTATTTGTGGTGTTATTTCCATAAAGATAAAGTCTAAACTACAGCGGTTAGACCACTCGCCTCTCACCTAGTGGGCCAGGTTTGATCTCAAACGACCGCATGTGGGATTTGTGGTGGACAAAGCAGTGCAGGGGCGTGTTTTCTCCGGGTTCTCCGGTTTCCCCCACTATCGCATTCTACCGGTGCTCCATCTTTATTCTATGCATCATTAGGTCATCACTTGCGGTGTCAATTGTAGTAAAAGCTGTCATTAAACATTACAAAAAAGGGGGCTATGTATAAATTAAAAATTAAAAAAATAAATATGTAGAAATTTAGCAGTATGAAATCTTTAACCTTTTTAAATACAAAAAATGTTCCAAGATAAAACTAAATATCTCAGCGCAATCATCAGAAACTTACGGTATCATTAAATGATCAGAGATGTATAGTAAGAGTCAAGCTTGCTCTTAATAGCTTGAGAAGTGTGCACATGTGGAGAATCTTATTCCAGATACTTTATTCGCCGACTGTACACTGGTCCATTTATTTAGGAACTACGCGCTATGAAATTTCCTTGTTGCAATGCAATGATACAGAACGAGAGTACAATTACTGTATTACCAAAGTAACCTCAGAAAACATAAGATTGGTCCATAACTAAGCTTCCCATTCACCTCGGTCAATGACATTGTATGCCACGCTCAAGTCAGGAACCTCATTATTAAAACAGAGTTTTAGTAGCTACCTTGTTACAGTTGCTAATTGGAAAGGCTCCCTCCATATTACGAATCTAAATGATATGGACTCTCGAACGAGCCTTTATTAATTGAAATTGTGGTTCCCTCCACAAACCTTTTCCACAGTGCATTTGTGATAAGCTTGGCAGGATTAAACTTCACCAAAGCACACGAATGCTAATGCACTTATAAAATCATGCATTTAAAATACTTAAACCTTTTGCATGCGCTATTCTAGTACTCCAAATGTTCCACTCAACAAAAAAAATGTGTTTCACGTATGAGAAATTGACTATTGTAGGATTTGCAAAATTTGTGCTGCAGAAATTAAAACCCAGACATTGTTTAACGGTTCGTGTTATTGTAAGTTGTAAGCAGAAAATAAATAGGGTACTGCGGACTATGTTTTTCATGTAGATTATTTTAAACGCCCATGGCGATTTTAATAGAACTCGCAAGGGTTAATTTATATATTAAATGGCACCGGGTTATTTGAGAAAAAAATCGTTTATTAAATTAATAATACTAAAATGCAAATTAAACACTGTAAACACACACTGTTTCCGTTAAAGAATTTAAGAGACACTGATTTATTTAATTCTCGTAGAGTATTGATGTATAGTATATTAATAAGTTTTAGTAAAAACAAATTAGTATTCGTGGCAAAATTTAAAGTAGAAATTGACCATTTAACGTAGGTAAGTTAATTTCCCCGTAACTATAGGATACATGTAAAAACAAATGCTTAACTTTTTTCTTTCTCTACCAAAGTACAATTCGATTTAAATATTTGACCGGAAATACACGTCTTGAGGTCTCTTATATCCCAAAAACGTCATCTTTAGGAAAAAAGAGCGTGTGTGTATGTAAACAGCCTAACTCAAGAGCTAAAAGTATTTTACATACCAAACTTAATATTTATATGCCGCATCCCCTAAGAACGCCACACGAAGATTTCAAGAAATTCTTCTTCACCAAATCTTTTAAATGGAATATTTCTTGAAATTTTTTAATTTCTCAAAAATTGTTCTAATGATTTTGATTAAAATGCCGTATGTTTATAATATTTGCATCACAAATGAATACCTTTAATTTTCGTAGTGTAGTCTTTAAAGAGCTCTTCATTTTGGAAGATTTTTTTCATTACTGTAAACAGTAAGACATAGACACACACTTTCTACACAGAAAATGTATACCTCTTTAAAATAAATATTATATCATGTTTTTTGTGGATATTACTGTACTACTTCTGATATAGTTTTTGTTATTGGTTTCAATTTTGCTAACACACTTTCTTTTCTCAAACGAGAAGTCGTTACTCGTTTTATTTTTGCCTGGTCAAGCAAAGTGAACGACGTTTAAAACATTTACTATCACTTAAGCTTATTGTATTTCTTATTTCTCTTCCACAAGGAGCTATAATAAATTGTGATAAAACCATTTACGCTAATGTTTATAATGTTGAAGCCTGAAGCATAGCAAAAGGTTGTAAAAGCAGTTTGTTACAGCATAAATAGAGGAAATCACGTAAATGTCAAACGTTTTATAAATGTTAAAATGGCACAGTCGTTGATGTGTACTGTAGTGCACAAGCAATAGCCCATGACTATGTTGAAAATGAAAGTGTAGCTCCTCCCTCTTGAAGCTTCGGTTGTTTCTTTTCCTCGAGTTGGATTTCTGATCGTCAGATTGTACACTTGGCTTCCCCAAAGTGCTGCCGAGCTTCCAAAAAGTAACATTACACGTGACATGTTCACGCTAGTGGAGTACCATTAAGGCAACCATTCCTAGAATTCATGTGTTAATAAAACATATTATAAATAAATAGTAAAAACAAACACTAAGCGCTGCTTGTCTTCGTTTCCCCACTCATGAAAGCTTCTATATAAGTGGTGTAGCTATTCGGTTTAACGATTCAAGTCTTCCTATAGAAAGGCGGATTATAACGTAATGATCTAGCCTTTTCTTGTGCATAAAGAAAAATCTGATGCATTACACTCACGTGACTTTCTCTAGCTGCTCTACAAAACTCCTACAAAAGATTATTCTTCTTTGAACACAATGCTAATCAAGATAAATTTTAGCAGAATGTTATTACTTAGTTCCTTATAAGTAGAAGGGAATAAGGGAATGCACTATTTTAAAGCGATTGTCAAATGTTTTAAAAGCTATCGTTATGCGATTATCATTGCAAATCACTTCTTTGCTTGGACAGGAGTAGAACAAAAGAAAAACAGACACTTCCTGTGTGAGAAAAGTTTAAGTACTTCACAATTGAAACCAACAACAAGGAATATCATGAAAACGGTTACCTCCACAACAAAAACGTAAAGGACAAAAATTGTGTGTTTTGTCATGAGACACATTTTTTGAGTAGTACTTTTTTCTATCTCTTACGGTTTAGCAGTTAAGCAAAATTCAGCATAATTCATCCAGAATAAAGAGGTCTTCAGAGGCTATTCTCAAAAAACTCGAGATATACATTTTATTTCGGACATAAATAGCTCTAATATACGGGATTTTAATCAAAATCGTTAGTAATTTTTAAGAAAATAAAAATTTTCGAAATTTTCCTTGTATAGGGTAGTTTGTGGTGGAAGGATTTTTTTGAAAATCTTCGTGTCGCACCCTTGGAAGATACTAAACCTAAACACCAATTTTGGTATTTAACGGTCTTTTTGTTTTGGGGCTATGCTGTCCTCAGACAGAGAGAGAGAGAGAGAGACAGACAGACAGACAGACAGACAGACAGACAGACAGACAGACAGACAGACAGACAGACAGACACACACACACACACACACACACACACACACGGACCTTGTTTTAAAAATGCTTTTTTCGGACTCAGGGGGCCCCAAAACCTATATTTCCGGTGAAATCTCGGTATGGAATTTTGGGTTCATTACGATACCTTCTCTATCCCTATGTACATTGTACATATGAGGCTAGAGAAAGTGAAAAGTTAAAATGAGTTTACCCGTTCTATATTAGTAAAATAGTTTTTTATTTTGATCTGAATTCAAAACAATATTTTTCTTTTAAATTAATAGCGCTTTATTTTATTTGGCGCGCCTGGGTAATGTGGTGACAGCGTGTCTACCTCACATTCAACAGGTCGTGAGTTTGAAACTCGCTTAGGGTGAGTTACTCGGGTAAGGTTTTTTTCGGGGTTTTCCCTTATCCTGAGAAGACTAATTCGAGTAGCTTTAAGCTCCATAGACCACACTCACACACACACACACACAGATATATACATATATATTTATTTATTTATTAATGGAAAGGGGAGGATATTTGCAACCGTTGGGTAATTTCACCCATTCAAAATTACCAATAGCTAATAATTTCTCCAGGATGTTTTGGGATCTAATCCTAACAACATCTAATAACACTGCATGGTCGTTCAACGTCTTAATTTGTTTGAAAAAGTTGCCAAGAGCAGTTTGATTTTGGACTATTTTCTTCTTACTTTGAAAGAGCATTCAATTAAATTTGTTTTATAATCTGTATTCCTAGCAGATAAATATATATATATACCTGTGATATAACTTATCAGATTGTGGAGGGTTAGGTAAGCTAAGTCGCATGGCTCTCTTCTATTGATAGTTTATTTATTTCACTGTAGATTTGGGTACTGCCACAATTATAGTTGTGGTGACCAGGGGAATAGCTAAGTTGGAATTTAGGATGGTAGAGTAATAACAAACGCTTGGCTTAACCATAATAATATGTACGGTTATTTGGTTTACAAACAGAAGGGCTGCGCAAGTTAAATACTGACATTATTATTCTGACTTAGTTGGACAGTAACTCGTAGGTCGCGATATGTATCGACAATGAGCGATCGAGTGGTCTCTTGTCTGGGACGCCACGCCGAAGGTGCCGGACAGATTCACGTGCCACCAGAGACTGTCCGTATGTCCAGTTATAGTTTGAGCCAATCCTGGAAGCGTTTTGTAACATGGCGATAGTAATACTAAATATAGCCTGCCTCGCCCTAATTTCGAATTGAAGCAGCCAATCAGCAAAGCGCATTTGCATTGTTCCAGAACATCCCTATGAAGTGAGCAGTAGCAAAACTCCATGTTGCTCTGTGCAACTCTGCACGTAGACCAGGGAAAGTTGACGTCATGTAATTTCCACGGGATTTGCCGTCGGAAGGAAGAGACCACAGTCTTTATGCTATTTACGCAATCTAACAAAGTTTCTGTACTTTAAGAAACTGTCAAATAAATTTTAATTAAATCTAGACTGTCGCGAATAAAATATTCTCAAAATAATATAAGTTACAGCACTCTCCAATCACGCATGTGACAGTATCATACGCATTTTTTATTTTATTTTATTTTGGCTGCAGGCCATTAACTCTGGATTATTTAAAGCTCTTCTGAATTGCAGGCGTTTACTGTTTTATTTGTTAACCAGTTGATTACTGCGAATTTTATATTATGTTGCTGCAGAACTATGTAACAACACAACAAAATTGAAGTGGGTACAACAAACGTATTGTACAAGTAATTAAAGAAAACACATTATTGCATTTAAAAGTACATTAAGTAATGTATATGTGTGCATTAAATACTTAAATTTAATAACTTTATGGATATATCGTTGTTTTCACATTTTTTCAATGTGTACACCATGCATTATGCTAGTTTTGCCACCATTTTATTGCGCTTGAGTACCATAACCCATAGGGGAGTAGTAACAACATATCATAATTGTAAATTACCTTTCTTTATAGTTAATTAAATAACCATGATAGT
This sequence comes from Hymenopus coronatus, assembly GCA_030762935.1. Classification (NCBI taxonomy): domain Eukaryota; kingdom Metazoa; phylum Arthropoda; class Insecta; order Mantodea; family Hymenopodidae; genus Hymenopus; species Hymenopus coronatus. The sequence continues at coordinate 101,690,818 of CM060882.1, read as the reverse complement.
TTTCTAAAATGCAAATCAAATAGATCAATTGGAGAGTTTAAAAACCGAATGTGAAATCACATCATCTCTCAACATAGCCAATATGAACATGTTTCTTTAGGCACGTGCAGTTTTCCCACCTAACCAAACTATGAAAACCAAGACAAACGTTTTCTGAAATATTTACTTAATATCCTTAGTGTATTTGAACTTTTTAATTCTGCAATGTATGCGCTCTCTTTGTTTATTATGTGAGCAGTTATTATACATGTATAAACAAATACAATTTTAGCGATTATTATGGAAAATAAATCTATATAATATCCTTATAAAAGATGGACAGATACCTGTATGAGGATGATCAAGCAGATATCGCTCACAAAGACTGTTGAACAGTCCTGTAGTAGTTGATGCATGATCTACAGCTACTACAATGATCTTACCTGAAACTGAAGAAAATTACTTTTTTACTTTCTCTACACGTACTATGTACAGTCATGGAAAACATTATTGAGCGCTGTAATCTTTCAAAGGACCACGTCGGCCCCACGGAAGCACACGAAGTTACATTACTGGATTTACACGTGCACGTGCACTAAGCTACAAAACATGCTTTTATACAGCAGGTTAAGAAGTAGTTTATGCTTTATAACATAAAATAACAACCAGCGAACAATCAAAATATTTTTTTTTCGCTAACATGCACAAAAACATTAAAAAATAAGAAAAACCTTTATAGTTGAGCTGTCCGCTACAGTTCTTTATAAACAGGGAAAACAGTACTCCGAGTATAAATGGCTCAGTACTAACGTGTTCCGTTTGAAATTCAGAATGTGCTCTAGTGTAAGTTCGAGCCCAAAAACCCGCATAGGCAGTTTATCTTTACAACCGATGTAGATTACGTTTATATAAATCATTCAATTTGTGAAATCTGGAATCGTTTATTTGCTGTTCTTGCAAACTAGGAAACAAAGAAAAACGCTGCAACCTGATCTCCGGTTGCTTCTAAATGCAACCAAAGACTAATGAACCAAGAGAAAACAAATTCTAATACTTTGTGTGGTCGCCATTACTGCCCTCAATTTTCGGGGCATAGAATCCGTCAGCGTTTGAAATTAATTAGTGTCTACTGCTAGTGAATCCCTAGAGTCTGTCATGGCACACCAGAGTTGTGTAGCAATATTCAATCTGGAACCTTGAGAAAGCCTCTGCTTTACTTTCGTCCAAACGTGTTCAATTGGGTTGAGATCTGCTGACTTTGGATAGTATCTGCTCTAAGATGTTCGTGTGCTCCGAAAACCACTTTTGAACTTTGGCCGACTTGTGGATCGAATGATTATTCTGTTGGAATTTAATAATACCTTCAGGATAACGATCTTGTGCAGATGGAAGTGGAACATTTTCTAGAATTTCAGAATAGGTTTCCCCATTTAGCTTTCCATGATCACATTCCAGCATACCTGCACCTTCCCGAGATACGCATGCCCAAGCAGTAACGTTCGTTCGACAACTCCTTTCAGCTATTGCAACATTTATCAAGGAAAAACTGCAGGAGAAAATGAGTATGGCAAAATAATGATGTCAAATCAAAATTCAGTAACTCAAATTAAAGGAACTAAACAGGAAAAATGAACACCATGATATAATCTCTTGAAGTAATGCCTTCAGCAGTTCCAAGAGACGTAATTATATATGACGAGAAGTAAGGTTTTTTAGTTGGTGAAAATCCAACTCCCACACAGAATGGTGTCTTTGACAGATCTTCTCCTACTATATAAAAAAAATTCCTTGCACGAGTGGACAAATAACGCATATCATATCGAGTACCACTAGGCCTGTAAACACAGTCGAATTGACTTCTGCAGTAGAACGTTGCTTCATCGGAGAAAACTACTTCGCTCCAATCGAATTTCTCGTACTGTGCAGTAAATGCCAACCTGTCTATTTTGTGGGCTTCAGTTAGCACTTACATTTGACCAACACAGAAAGAAACAAAATAACGACAAAGGAATCAAGCTTATCACCAGTAGTTGTTATCTTAGGTTATGATACATAATATACAGGATGTTTCAAAAATACGGGGCATAATTTCAGGTATGTATTTCCCACATGTAGACAATCAAATTAGTTCATTATAACATGTGTCCAGAAATGCTTCATTTCCAAGTTATGGCCTTCACAATATTGAAATTCACTGGAACGTTTTTCCTTCCGCAGGTTGTTGTCATTACAGAAGATGTTCAAAATGTCCACCTCCTGCTTGAATACAGACCTCACATCGATGCCTCATTGACCTGCGAACACGATCCCAAACTCCAGGAGTATTGCGTATGTCCTCACAACTTGCCACAATTCGATTCTGAAGGGATTCCAAATCCGGCACCGGAGACGAATAAACCAATGATTTTAAATGGCCCCACAAGTAGAAATCGAGAGGGTTCAGATCAGGTGAGCGTGGAGGCCAAGCAATTGGGCCACCTCTACCTATCCATCGATCAGGAAACCTTCGATCCAAGTACCGGCGAGCCGTAAGAATGAAGTGTGCAGGAGCGCCATCATGCAAGAAGTGAATGTGTTGATGATTGATCAGTGGAGTGTCTTCGATAACGTCAGGTATGGTGTTTTCCAGGAAGTTTGTGTACACCTGCCCCGTAAGTCTGTTTACAAGTACATGGGGTCCAACTAATCGATCACCAATGATACCGGCCCACATGTTGAGGGAGAACCGCACCTGGTGATGAGATACAACGTGGGTTTTCATGCGACCATACATGCTGATTGTGGAAATTTGTTATGTCATCTCTTGTGTAAATAATACGACGGCAGAAAAGTTCGGATTTACACCACACTGCTGCAAGAACCACTGACAGCACCTAACTCGTGCAGGGTAAACTGCTGGTGACAGGGCCTATACACGTTGCAATAATGCAGGATAGAATTGATACTCGTTCAACAGTCTCCAGACAGTCGTATGAGGTACATTGACTTGCAACGCTAACCGTCGTGTGCTGATAAGAGTCCTGTCCACAGCCTCCAGAATCTCCTCCTGCACTTCTGGAGTTGTAGATCTTGGTCGTCCCCTTCCCAAACCAGGAGAGGTGAATGTTCCATACTCGCACAGACGGGAATGGAGACGTACAAATGTCTTCCGATCTGGACATTGTCGCTGTGGGTACCTCTCCTGGTACAAACGACGAGCCAGCGCAGCATTGCCGTCCGCCTTACCGTACATGAAGTGTATCTCTGCCAGCTCTTGATTTGAATACCTGTCGCACAGTCTTAACGCCTAAAGAACACTGAATGTAACCTTCCTCAGAATGAACTTTCAGAGCGCCCTCCTAATGTCTCCTTTGACGGCAAAGACCTGCGGAAAGAAAAGCGTTCCAGTGAATTCCAATGTTGTGAAGGCCATAACTCGGAAATGAAGCATTTCCGGTCACATGTTATAATGAACTATTTTGATTGTCTTCATGTGGGAAATACATACCTGAAATTATGCCCCGTATTTTTTGAAACACCCTGTATATCTGCATATTATCTAATACTCAAATTATAACAATATAGCGGAAACTCTGTATTAGTATAAATTAAGAATGTGAAATAGAAAATATGATAGAAGAAACAACATAAATGGGGGAGAACAATTTATGTGGTTGCAGAGGTTTGAACTTAGGTTCGGGAATTTTCAAAGCGTTTGCGTTACCTCTGAGCTATACTTGTGTGGGTCTAAAGGTGGCTGCTGCCACACTCACATATATCCTATAATACTAGTCATGGCTCTTATGATAACGTGATTCATTTATCGTATTCAGGGTACTTCATGGCTTTTGAACCCGCTCATTGGTTGATTCAATTGATTGGGAATTGGTTGCTACATCTATATTATAACTACTAATGAGCATAGCAACAGCTAGAAACACTTTTGGGTTTGTTTACTAATTGGATAGTGAAGAATGGGTAGCATGGCGCTTGTTGTGGAATTCTTCATAAGGAACCAATCCAAATGCGAGACACACTGCAAGACACAGCATGTTAATGTGTTCGACAGGCAATAATGTATGACGCAGACTCTTAGGTAAGTCTAGCAGCATATTCGAAATAGCGACCAGTGTAAACCTCGCTGCGATACGAAGTGGAACTTTGAAATGGTCTGCTCTCAGAGTGCGCTCAATCATTTTTTTCGATTACTGTACATAGTGTATAGAGAAGGTATTGCACTCCACCAAAAAATTAGATACCGAGATTACGCCTGAAATATAGGTTTTAGAGTCTCCTATATCCAAAAAAGTATTTTCAGAAAAAGGTCCGTGTGTATGTGTGTGTCCGTGTGCCTGTGAACACGATAACTCAAAAACGAAAAGTTGGTAAAATAGCAAACTTGGTATGTAAGTTCAGTATCTTCCAGGGATGCGACACGAAGATTTTAAGTAAAATCCCCCCACAGCAAACTACCCTTTACATGGAACTTTTTTCGAAAATTTTGATTTTCTCAAAAATAGATCCAACGATTTTGATTAAAATTTCGTATATTAAAGACATTTAACAGACAAATAAATGTATATCTTGAATTTTCTGGGAATAGCCTCTGAAGACTACTTTATTCTGGATGATTTTTACGGAATTTTGCATAACCGCTAAACCGTAAGAGATGGACAAAATCTTACCACGGAGAAAATGTAGAGCACATTAAAACACACAATTTATGCTATATACATTTTTTCGTGGAGTTGGTCGCATTTTAAGACATCCCTTGTTTTTGGTTTCAGCTTTGAAAAACCTATAGTTTTCTGATACAGGAATTTGTCAGCTATTGTCCATACAAACAAAGAACTTCAGTCACATAGCAACCATCTTTTGACTATTACTTTAGCCTATGGTACTCCGTTATTTCCCTTTTACTTACAAGGAAGCAAGTAATAAGACTATTTCTGCTAATGTTTTGTCAATTAGCATGAAGTAAATATAAGCCTAAGCTTTTTAATAATACTTTTTTTGCAGAGATGTAGAGAAATTCATGTGAATGGAACACATCAGATTTTTACTTTCTGTATACGTGTTATGTACATAGTGTATAGAGAAGGTATTGCACTCCACCAAATAATTCGATACCGAGATTTCACCGGAAATATTTATTTTAGGGTACCTGTTTCCAAAATAGCCGTTGATAAATTCCTGTATGAGAAAAGTATAAGTTTTTCATAGCAGAAACCAAAAATAAGGAATGTCTTAAAAACGACGAACTCCACGAAAAAAATATGCATAACATAAATTGTGTGTTTTAACATGCTCCACATTTTTGTGTAGTAAGTTTTTATGCATCTCTTACGGTTTAGCAGTTATTCAAAATTCAGTAAAATTCATCCAGAACAAACTACTCTTCAGAGGCTATTCCCAGAAATTTCAAGATATACATTTTGTCAGGTAAATATCTTTAATATAGGAAATTTTAATCAAAATCGTTAGAGCCATTTTTGAGAAAATAAAAATTTTCGAAAAAAGTTCCATGTAAAGGGTAGTAGGGGGTGGGGGATTTTTCTCAAAATCTTCGTGTCGCATCCCTGGAAGATACTAAACTTAAATACCAAGTTTGTTATTTTACCTACTTTTCGTGCTCACAGACACACTGTCCTTTTTCCGAAAATGTTTTCTATAGATAAAGCGGACCCTAAAACATTTATTTCCGGTGAAATTTCGGTACCAAATTTTTGGGTGGAGTGCAATACCGTCTCTATACACTATGTACATAGTGCGTATATAGAAGGTAAAAAACATTTTCAGAAAAAGGTCCATGTAAACACATGTGTCCACGTGTCTGTGAACACGATAACTCAAAAACTAAAAGTCGGTAAAATACCAAACTTGGTATTTAAGTTTAGTATCTTCCAGGGATGCAACACGAAGATTTTGATATAAATCCCCCCATTTCAAACTACCCTTTACCTGGACCATTTTTCCAAAATTTTGATTTTCTAAAAAATGGCTAACGATTTTGATTAAAATATCGTATATTACAGATATTTACCTGACAAATAAAATGTATATCTAGAATTTTCTGGGAATAGCCTCGGAAGACCACTTTATTCTGAATCAATTTTACGTAATTTTGCATAACTGCCGAAGCGTTCGGGATGGACAAAAAATTACTACACAGAAAATGTAGATCACGTTAAAACACACAATTTATGTTAGATACATTTTTTTTCGTGAAGTTGATTGTTTTTTTTTTTCAGATATTCCTGTTTTTTGCTTCAGCTTGGAAAAACTTATACTTTTCTCATACATAAATTTGTCAACTCGTGTCCATACAAACAAAGGAACTTCAGTCACATAGCAACCAGGTTTTGACTATCACCTGAACCTATGGTGTTCCCTTATTTCGCTTCTACTTACAAGGAAGCAAGTAATAAGACTATTTCTGCTATTTTTTTCTGATTAGCATGAAATAAATAGAATTAGAAGCTTTTTAACAATAGTTTGTTACAGAGATGTTGAGAAAGTCATATGAATGGAACACGTCAGACTTTTATTTCTTGTTGTTATAAACCTATCTTTAAACCATAAGATATACAATTCTCCATATTTCCACGCTTAACATATTACGCTTCAATTTACTCTATGTATTATCTATCAGATAATTGCTATCCTAACTTGCCTATATACTGCGTCTAGAGTTGTAGATATACAGCTCCTCAGCCTTAAACTGGATGATTTGCTCCAGCTACTAGGAGATTTGCTCTCATCCTCATGGCAAACGAAGCGTACGATGGGTGTTCTAAAAGTTCTCAGTCTGACAGAAGTCATGAAGTTGCCAAATGACATCCTTAATTTGGCGCTGTGTAAGTTTTCATACTCGAAAGCGCAGCCACTCGTTTGAAACGCTCGGTAGACTAACTAGTGCTTTAGTAGGAACGTTTTGAAGGGTTCAACGCAACACATACGGGTTTGTAAAGTGCGTCAGTTCGACATTTAAAGATGATGGTTAAAAAGGGAGGCGCTACATTTAAGCGCGATCATATACATTCAAAATGAGGGCTCAGGGCACCCTAAAAAACCTCTACGACCCACGAGTTGCTAAGAAAAATAACATTGACAATATAGTAACCGAGTTATAGCCCATTGAAGGTACGCTAATTGGATGGCAATGTAAAGGTCTCGTTAGGTTGTTTACCAAAGCGGTTGGAGGTGGAGACTGATTGCTGGTCATAGCACACGCGTTTGTACTTGCTACCATTTTATTCAGCCCTGACAACAGCCGAGGCGTATCGTACGTATACTGGGCGCATATACCTAAGAGTGAGTAACTCGCAGCTCTCTGGCTCGCAGTCAAGTTGGAACAGCCTTGAAAGGTGGTATCCTATGTCTGTAATGTGTACGTATATGATCTGGTAAACTGTATCCTCCTAGTATTCCTCTTAAGAATCTAGTCTCTGTCGATAATATTTTTCGTGTCTTTGTTCTATTATGTAAAAGAACTGATGGATGAAATTCCGACGTACTGGCTTGATAATTGATGGCATTAACACACACACACACACACACACACACACACACACACACACACACACACACACACACACTCTCTCTCTCTCTCATTTTGTCTAATACTATCACAAATCATTATTTCTTTAACGTATTTTATATCCTGGGTAAACGAAATCGCTAAGGCACGAACTCGTAAACAGGAGACACACAGTGTAAATATTGCCAGAATTATCCTCGTTGACTGTCATTGTCTTCTAGATTTTCTTCGTCTTCATAACGGGCAAATGCCAGTGAGGTAGGGAACCTTCCTTTCATATTTCATTCAATTTCAGTATGATCAGCGCCCAACGCCTGTGGTGCCGTATGCGGGCACTAAACAACACCGGCTTCTAGCCATCATTCAAGCTGCTGCAGCAAAACCTATAGTGCAGCGAATGCAACGCGCGTTATCAAATTAGGAAATGTTCTTTGAAGGAACTTGTGTAAGAAGCTGCGAAAAAGCCTCCACGTTTATCGCTGGCAAGCACTTTACAAGCAAATTTCCCTGGGGCTACGACCAGTAACGCTGATGAAATATGCGCCCTGCCATCATATTCTCTACATAAGGGTTACGAACATTTTATAGGCTGAGAAAAACTATGTGGAGGTCACTTTAGGAATCTAAAGGGAAACAACAAGAATAGGTGAGCGTATCCGTACTACTGAGAATGGAAATTGTGCTCTGCTCTTTAATACTTCTTTCACTTTAATAATAAGTAATCGTGTTATATTCTATAAGGTAACAATAGAACACTAGTAAAGTATTAGTTGAACTGAAAATATCCAAGCTAAGAAACGAATTTAATTTCATAAATGGGCGTGTCCTAGATAGGTTTTCAAAATAAATGAAAATGAAGTCACGAGTTATCTAACATATTCCTCCCAGCATAAAGATTAGAAGCAACAAATGTAGTGTGGAAAAGTCGAAGAACGACTGAAGCTTGGAAAAATATTTTCTGTTGATGGTATGCATAAAGATTGTGTAGTTGAAGATTACACTTCGGACACGGTTGCGGTTTGGTTGCACTCTGACTGGAAAATAGTTATGTACACACAAGGTTTCACTACGACAATTCAATTTAGACATGTGATCAGTAATGAACAGCCTGTTCTGAAGATACGAAGTCCGTTTTGCTTTTGATACATTTAGAAAATATATCGTAATCTATTGTAATAGTTGTCCACGCATGTATATTTTACATGGCACTCATCTCATTCCAGACTAATGCTTTTTTTTATTTTCTTCATAGCATTAACACTTTTAACAAAACGTGTGTTTATTACAGAAATTTATACTAATTTCAGTGTCCAACTCTACCTATAGCACAAACCCGCTAGCACACGGGACTTCTACCTCTCCTCCATCCATTCGCTTGTAAACAATGTACGAAAATAGTCCAGTCCAGTGTGATTGGCAGGCTGAGGGCAGCCCGAGGTGTGTTAGACGTGTCCCTGTTCTCAGAGAGAACTTAACCACGTTCTGACGGGATTGTGGGTTTTGTAGGATGGCGGGTGTGTTTTGGGGTTGTGGAGTGACAGGAGGAGGCGAATATTGCTCCTCGACGGTTGCCTTGATGGTGCAACGGCCCTTGTGCACCGCTGGTGTGTGTTTTTTTTATCAAAATGTTTCTTGAGATTAAATTTTGAATCCAAGCAACTCTTGAAGGATAATAAGGAGCTTAGCCTTAGCAGCTGTTGGTGGTGCTCCTTCGTTACCGGGGATGCCCGCAAGCCATGCGGGGAAGCCGGTATCGCCTGAAGCGGCGGTTTATGGGATCGTAATCCCCAAGAGACCTAACGAGGGCGCTCCGATGGAATGGTAACCCTTCGTTGAATTTTGTTGCCCGACGCCTAATCTCGTCCTCCAGGTATGGTAGACCAGAGGCTTCGTGCAGGAGTCTCGTTGGAAAGCCTCAAGGCACAGAATAGATAGCCCGGAGACACCTATTCTGTACCCGCTGAAGCAACAGCAGACTGGAGTCTGCCGCCATGCCTCAGATCTCAGTGTAGTGTGAGTGGTTTTTTTATAGTGTTTAACGCCCGCGTTTACTGCTCTGGCACCTCAGGCGATGACACTGATGACACGAGGGTCGGCTGATAAGTCCCGGGCCTCTCAATGAAAACATCACTTAAAAGCTTTTCTTTTTGCTTTATTTCTCAACATAATCTCCAAAAAGGCTAATACATTTATCATATGGGTGTTCTAATTTAATTAAACCTTCCCTGTAGTGCGATTTATCAAGGTCCTCAAAATAGCTGTTTACCGCATGAATGACCACCTCGTACCTGTGAAAACCTCTTCATCCAAGAAGTTTTTGGAGGTTTGGGAACAGATGAGTCACTGGGTGCTAGATCAGGCGAATACGGTAGATGTTCAAGCAATTCCAACTTTAATTCGCATATTTTTCCCATTGCAATGACTGAAAGATGCGCCGGAGCATTGTCGGGATGAATCTCTTTTTTGGCCAAATGAGGTAGTTTTCTTTTCACCTGATCACTCAAACGTTGCAGTAAGCTTGCGTAGTAGTCACCAATGATACTTTTATCCTTTTCCAAGTAATCAATAAAAATAATTCCCTGTGCATCCCAGAAAACACTCGCCATAAACTTGTAAGCTGACAAAATTGACTTTGGCTTTTTTGAAGTTGGTTCACCTAGCGCAATCCACTGTTTTCACTGTGATTTACTTTCTGGAGCGTAGTGATTCATCCAAGTTTCGATCCATGGCAATAAGCCGACTCAAAAATTCACTGGGATTTTTATGATAGAGCTCCATATTCCTAACAGAAACTGTTTTTCTTTGCAACTTTTGGACAGGTGGCAATAAACGCGGCACTCTTCATGCACAGACTTTGTGAAAGCACAAAACATTACTTTACATATTACCTGTACGTTCTTTTGATATGTTTAGAGCCTCTGCTATCTCAAACAACTTTAATCTTCGGTCTTCCAATACCGAACGATGCATTTTTTCAATGATATCTGGAGTTGCCACTTCTACAGTGCGTCAAGAGCGAGGCTCATTACTAATGTTCGTACCTCCCATTTTAAACTCTGCAACCCACCTTTTAATCACTGAATATGAAGGGACAGAGTCTTTCAAAGTACTGTCGATTTTCTCCTTGATTTCTTTAGGCGTTAAGCCATTCAAATGGAAGTATTTAATCTATGCTCGTTTTTCCAAATCCTACATTTTCGTGAAAACTCTAAAGCTGTCGTTCGAAAACTAAACAAGCTATTGACATGTAACTATGGATACACGCTAGTCTAGAGTTAAATTTTACGATGCTACCGTCTAACTGGCCTAGTGGCACCATATCTGTGTGAGGCCTGGGACTTATCAGCCGACCCTAGCATATATGAATGAAGATGGAGCACCAGTGGAATGTAATGGCGGAGGAAACCGGAGAGCCCCGAGAAAACCCGAACCTACGCCGCTTTGTCCACCACAAATCTCACATGTGGTCGCTTGGGATCCTAGAAGCGAGCGGTCTAACCACCCGGCCATGGCGCGGCCTAGTGTAATTTTACCGGAGGGCATTCCACACTTCAGCCAGTGACAGGCTTTCTGCACGTCAGACCACAAGAGGATAGGAAGATAAGAGAAATTACAGCGGGCAGCCGGGAGCTACAATGGAGAGCCCTTATCAATTTCCAAGCCACTCTTCATCTCGATGCGGAGAGCACTAGATGATCTGATCAAACGCCCCGATTCGATATAGGATTACCAACGCCATCACACCGTCGAAGTACATTCCCTCCACGTGAGGGCGCCACCACCACATTCGCCTGACTCTTACAATCCTGAAAGAGACCGGTTGGATAAAATGGAGATGAAATGAAGGGACAGGAAGTTCGGGTAAATGAAAAAAACTCCCCAGCATTCGGCAGCGACCCGAAAATCCCCCCAAAAAACCGTGGGTCACAGAGGTCTTCCGCGGGGAACCGACCCTACGATCTCCCGAATGCTAGTTCCAGACGAAACATCACAGCCTCCGATACGTACCAGTGTACTAGAAGTTTCCTTAACCTGAAGTCATGATGGTACATTAGGCACAATGTTCCTTATATTAACCAACCCTCTCCCAAACTGCCCACTTACAGGTCTACAGAGTTCGGAGTTTGGAAGGATAAAAACTGGGCGATACTGACAACACATTTTAAACAACATAATATCATATTACTTACTAAATTCTTAGCAGTATTTGACCACTGTTAACAGCCTTCACAGTACCAAAACATGCACATATTAGAAAGGGTACACTGGGAAGTATTAGCTACCTAAAACAAAATAACCAACCGTGTATATAATTATATGGCAAAGTATCTTTTAAATAGTTTATTAAAAGTGAAAGACAAATCACTGTTTGTAATAAATATGGTCACATTAACAACTTTAAGCGAAAAAGTTTCATTAAAATGCTTAGACTTAGATAAGCTATCTAGGAATGGATTGAACATCAAAATGAATTAATGTACATTTGCAATAATTTGAACGCATGCCTAATGTAGTAATATATGACAAAACGTAAAGGCCTCTACACAAGGTCTTCTAAAGGTCAAAGCGTAAAATGGGTAACTACAGAACTGCAAATAAACCTACACCAAACACAAAATAAATTAACACTTTAAGCAAAGCCAACAAATTACATTAACTATGAATAGAATGCTCGAGCTGACCGAGCTTATTAGTGTCGTGAAATAGGCTGACCACTTTCAGCGTCAACACGTGACACAGGCCCATTAATTAAAATAAATCGTTAGCTTACACAACAATAAAACACATTTAGTACTCATGTAAGTTCGGTGCTTCTGACAACAGAAAGTAAAGTGCATAAAAAACTGTCAATACTTTTGTTTCCCTAAAGATCGTTTCGTAACCGGCTTACCCTCCCCGTATTTGTATAACTGACACCCTCCTAGGACTGACAAAGCAATGCCTGGGGATCAGAAGTCAGAAGGGGCCCATAACCAGTCATGAACATGAAGTGAACGATATGAAATGTAAGCGAAATTGATGATTGGAACCGAAGGACCCGGAGAAAATCCGCCCAGACGACGCTTTATCACACATGCGGGCGCTTGGGATCGAACCCGGGCCACCTAGATGGGAGGCGAGTGATCTAACCACTCAACCAACTCCCTGAACTGATTTTCTTTATTTAATGTTGGCAGAATCCATCTAGTTTAACACATACCCGTTTGTGTAACATCTTATTGGATGTAACAAGGTGAGTACGAAAGGGGTAGGAAACGTAAGCACTTTACACGAGTGATTGGAAGACAATGGCTTTATGTGGCTGTCTCCTATTGGCTTGATGTCAAACGTCTGACGCTCAAACTATAATAAATGAACAGAATTCGGTTTCCAGCTCAGGCGAAGGAAGGGGTGGTGCCGTAAGACAAACACTATGTGCAGAAGTTAGATGAAATTGCTTTCTTCTCTTTATTAAACCTGTATGTCATTTCATGCGAACCAAGGACATGGACAAAAACACAGAAAATTAAGTAGAAAAACAAATAGAAAGCACAACTGGATTACTAGACAATTTTGTACTATAAATAAAAGTAAAAAACTATGTAAATAACTGAGCTGTACAGAAATGAAAGTTAAGAGTTGAAAATTATGTATAGATATTACTGGCAACAAGGGAAGTATTCATACCAAGTTGCTTCCAAACATGTCCTTTCATTCTGGTCATATTAATTTATTCCATTTAATTATCTAAAATCAGAATGTATCTTCTCCTACAGATACTGAACTTTAGTGACTGTCTCAGAAGTACCCAATCTGACGTATAAATAGCGATGGTTGTTTCAAAAAAAACAATGATAAAAAGTACCAATCTTAGAAAGCTTGTGTTTAAAGTTTGAAGATTTTACATTATTTAGCATTTGTTTGGCAGCCATTATTAGTGAATGCTCTCACCGAATTTGTAAACATAAATACAACTGGTCATCGGTATGTGGTACAATAGTTTCATTTGTAAGATCTTAGTCCAACTAATATTAAAGCTGAGCTAGATTATACTTTGGAGGATTCTGCTCCTTCGTATACCACAGTGAAATATTGGGTGGCAGAGTTTAAGGGTGGTCGTACGAGCTGCCTAGACGAACATCGCAGTGGTCGACCAAATGAATTTACCAGACCAGAAATTGTAAAGAAATCCCACAAAATGGTATTGGATGACCATCAAGTGAAAGTGTGCGAGCTAACAGACATTGCAGGCATTTTTAAAAGTTCTGTACATCACATACTGACTGAAAATTTGGATATGAGAAAGTTGTGTGCAAGGTGGATGCCGCGTTTGCTCACAATAGAACAAAAACAACGTCGTTATGAAGTTTCAGTCGAGTGTTTGGCAATGCTTCACTGCAATAAAGATGAGCTTTTGCGTCGATTCATAACAATGGATGAAACCTGGGTCTATCACTTCACGCCTGAGACGAGGGAACTATCAAAACAGTGGATTGGAAGGGCAGAATCGGCTCCAAAGAATGCGAAGATGGTTGCATCTTCAGGCATGGTCATGGCGACAGTTTTCTGGGACACACGCGGGATAATTTTCGTTGATTATTTCAAAAAAGAAAAAGTAATCAGTGGCGAATATTATACGAACTTGTTACAGCGTTTGAGTAATGAAATCCTGCAAAAATTTGTTTCGTCAGGACAATGCACGTCCAATATCACCATGACCAAAACCAATGAGTTAAAAGTTACAATTGCTTCCTCCTGCACCCTTTTCGCTAGATTCAGCCCCCTTTATCTTCTATTTCTAAACTTGAAGAAATGGCTTTTGGCAGAAGATTTGCCAATAATGAAGAGGTGGAGTTTGCAGTTGATGGCTATTTTGCACACCTCAATAGTTCTCACTATAATCAGGGTATCGAAGCTATTGAACATGGCTCGGAAAAGTGTTTCGAGCTGAAATGGGACTATGCAGAGAAATAAAGATGTTTTTCTCCAAAAGTTGTACTTTGTTGGGTCGGATACTTCTGGAACATCCCTCGTAAATGCACCGTTTTTAAAAATGTCATTATTTAGTAACTCGGTAACACATTCCATAGTTAAAATTTTCCTAGAGTTCATAGTTTTCTTTTTAAAAATGTATATCATAAAGGGGTTAAAGCTGCATCGCATGATTATGCTCATTAATTTTTTAAAACCAATCTACGACCAATATCAAAATTACAATTCAGAGATTATGCACACATTATGCAATGCTTGGTGTAAATTTTCAGACCTCTAGCTGTATTTGTGGAACAAGATACTAAACATGGAAAAATTAAATTAAACGAGAGACATGTTTTAGTTCGCGCAACGCTTTAAAATGGCGCTCAAAACTTTCATTACAACATTAAAAATATGTATGTATCGTCATTTTTACTAAGTTCGCTTAAAAAAGCACTTCTCTGTTCTTTTATGTAAAGTGCATGAGCGAGGCATTTACAGGTTCGAGTCTCCGGTAAGGTTTTGAATTTTTTGAATTTTTCAAAGTTAATTGATCTTTTCTGTCTTAGCTTATACGCAATGTTTCAGTTGTTTTAACATAATATGGCTGTGAATTTCAGTCCGATCTTTATTTAAATGCTTGGATAACAGCATTAGACATATCTGAAATGTAATAACCACATAATTTCTCCATCCTCGTTGATTTTATCCCATATCTTTAATATGTGCTAAAGTTTGTTTCTTCAAAAGTTCATTTAATTCTGTTGAAGCAAAACAGTCGTTTGAATTATTTTTTTAAACCCAGCGGTAAAACAAAAGAAGTCGTTTTTGTCGCTTACCTGTGTCGCACTCAGGAAACAATTGCATCATTAGAAGCAAAGCCTCATCTCTTAAAGCCTAACGATGGCTTATTGAAGGCTTTTACCGCAAATCTCTCAATTGGTTTCTTGTGGTGTAGCGGCGGTTCATTAACGTTTTCAACACACCATTACGGTCAAATCTCTAATGGTCAACCAGGCCATGGTCTCGTAATGGCTCCTATTGCAGTGTTATTGATTATCACGGTTTGTCGTGTCCTAAAAGACATAAGTACTCACGTTTGTGATTGCATGCTAGGAAGGGTTGGACAGCTGTTGTTCCCACCTAGTGTTACGGTATATGTGGTTAATAATTCACTGCACAATTCATAATTAAGTGTATTAATAAATAACGCACTTATAAAACACCAGTGTAGCTAGAGGGGGAATGATCTTTAACTGATCATGTTTAGCAAACTAACAAGCGCTCGCATCCTTAAAAAAATCTGATCGTTTCCCTTCACAAGACTCTACCTGTTCGGAAAACAAACTACTCTTACAAAAGATTATTCATTGCCCTACATTAGCAGAAATTTACATAACTTGCTTTAGTGTAAACAGAACTACACTAGATCAACGCGATAGTCAAATCCTTTAAAAGGTTCAAATTAGGTTCTCTTTGCATCACTAGGAGTAAAAAAAAAAGCATGAAACGAAAGAGGACTTTTCGTTTGAGAGTTAAGAGTTTTAAATTGAAACCAATTGCAACGTATTTCTTGGTACCGGTCATCTCTTAAAAAAAGAATATATATGACAGCGAGACTTATATGTTTTGTGTAACGAGTTTTTTGTCAATCTTTTATGATTTACCAGTTACACAAAAGTTATCCAGAACGAATAGATCTTCAGAGGCTATTCCTAGAAAATTCAAGATATCCACATCGCTTGTCAGTAAAATATATTTAACATTTGGTATTTTGATCAAAACCGTTAGAGCCATTTTTGAGAATATTTATATTTTCGAAAATTGTTCCATGTAACGGGTAGATAAGGTGGAGGAAATTTCTTGAAACACACTGTTTCGCATCCTTAAAATATACTGAACTTAAATACCAAGCTTGGTATTTGACCGACTTTTCGTTTTTGAATCATGCTGCCCACAGACAGACATCCAACTCTCCCACATATACGTACACACCCATTAATACACATTTTTTAAATTCAGTTTTCTTTTTGGATTCAGGGGGTATTAAAACCTTGATCTCCAGTGAAATCTCGATATCCAATGTTTGGGTCGAATACAGTACGTTATCTTCTGATTTATTGTATATACGTGCTACAGAAAGTAAAAAGGCAATTTTTACTCTCTCTACTTCATACGTGACACATAGCAAGCTTATTATCTTCTATCCAAAAATTTGAGAGTAAAATTTCATTTTGGGTCCCCGGAATCCAAATAATGCATTTTTAGAAAAAATATCCTGTGTATGTGTGTGTGTGTGGGGGGGGTGTATTCGTATCCATCTGTGAACAGTATAACGTGAAGCGAAAGTCAGTTAATACAAAACTTGATATTTCAGTTCAGCATCTTCCAAGTTTGCGAAACGAATACTTTAATTTTCAAGAAAATCCTATCACCGCAAACTACCCTTTACATGGAAAAACTTCCAAAGTTTTGATTTTTGAAAAAATTAATAACGGTTTTGATAAAATATCAAATGTTTAAGGTATTTCCTGACAAATAAAATGTATAATCTTGAATTTACTGGGAATAGCTTCTGAAGACATCTTCGTTCTGAATGACTTTTGCATACATACTACACAATGTACAGTCAGAAACATTAAAAACACGCCTGGCAGAGTGATTTTGCTGAAAATGTGAACGGTGCCAGGGATTCGCGTCTTTCCACGATTTTCGTTGGTGTCATCCTGATAAAACGTACCACGCGAGTAAGAAAATGCAAAACCGATTCTTCACGTCTCAGTCCCGCTCGACGCTCCATCAGAACGGGCTGATTGTATAAGCGGTGTATTAATTTAGTCAACCACGTGCGCGCATTACTTTGTCATTAGAACTTTAGTATGTAGCGCAGAGAAAAGATTAATCTAATTTTGTATCACCCGATGAGAGGGATATCGTATTGTCCAACCATGAAGGTTAGGGATCCCCAATTCGCAACTCAAAACTTCATTAGTAGCAAGTTACATTTAATATTCAATTCCTTCCCTTCCGTAACGTGGCCTGTCTAATACGCTTTTAATATCATATCAAACAGGTGTCAGACCCCGCCTTACCATTAAGTAATTCCATGCGTATTTTATTGTCTTTGAGTGTACATCTCGTCAAAACACACAAATTATGTCAATTACATTTTTGTTGTGGAGCTAACCAATTTCAATGATTCCTCAGGTGAGTTGATGACAATTCGCGTAAACTGATCATATAAGAGTCATCTGGATTTCTGTGGATTTTGGAGAGACATTCTAAGTACCCTATGAAATAATACGCAAATAAATTATTTTTGGAACAAAAAACACCGTTTGGAAACGTTGAAATTGAACCATTCTAATACCTTTCTTTTCCTGAATGACAGTTTTTAGATGGAGTTTGAAGAAAGCAGTAAAGTTTCATGGACATCAAAACAACTTAAGCGAGGGTGAAATGTTACCTCGGGCATGGCGGTCATTGTTTTTATTGTCCCTTCGGCAGAAAAGTTTAATACCCTATTGAGAAAAGAAAGGCCTAGAAAACTTCTGGCACTCGGACACCGTTCTCTGAAAACATAAGAAATAAAGGCAGTATGTGTCGCATTACCTTGCGGAATCAACAAGAACTCCTATTTACTCGTTTTTTTGTTTGTTTTGTTTTTGTTCTTTGTTTTTTTAATAAACGCTAAGCCTACCGCATTCTTCTTTTTGCACGATTATACTTTCATTCCTAAGTGTTATGCATTGCTTTTTTCTCTCTGGATGATTTTGTAGAGATTTTATGTGATGTGAAACGCATTGCACTGATCTTTACAAAAACGATAATTTAAAAGTAGTAGTAAGTGCAAGTAGCAGCAGCAAAATGTTCTGGAGCTTTCGATTTAACATTTACTTTTGAGCTCCCCAATTGTGCTAATTTTTAATTCTTATATTTTACGCATTTGTTGAGATTTTGGAGTCTGGTAGATTTTTTTGTTCATTATGGTGTTATAGATTTCTGTAAAACACAATGTAATGATTGATGTGAATAATAATGTTCCGACAAGCAGTTTGACTTATTTCTAAACGAAAGACAATTACAACTATACAGGCTATACGGTAGTATGCAAGTGTTTAGCACTCTGTTGAGTTCTACAATAAATATTATTACTATTACTATTATTATTATTAGAAGAAGAAGAAGAAGAAGAAGAAGAAGAAGCAAGACCTCGTAAAGTATAATTAGTGATTCATTTCTAGTAACAATCATAAATAGAAGGTCACGTTCAGATGGGGAAGAATTTCTAAAAAATATAATTTACAGAAATTATATTTTTTAAAAAATCTTATGTGTTCCATTCACATGACTTTCTTTACATCTCAGCAACAAATTATTGTTATAAAACTTATGCTTCTTTTTACTTAATTGTAATAGAGAAAAAATTAGCAAGTAAAAGGGAAATAAGGCAGTAGCATAGGTTAAATTAATAGTCAACAGCTGGTTATTATGTGACTGAATTTCCTTTGTCTGTATTAGCAGAAATTGAAAAATTCCTAAATGAGTAAAGTATAATTTTTAAAGGTGAAATCAAAAACACGGAATAACGCTAAAACGATCAACTCCCCAAAAAAATGTATATGACATAAATTGTGTGTTTTAACGTGCTCTACATATTGTGTGTGGTAAGTTTTTGTCAATCTCTTATGGTTTAGCAGTTATGCAAAATTCCGTAAAATTCATACAGATTAAAGTAGTTTTCAGGAAATTCAAGATATACATTTTATTTGTCAGGTAAATATAATATATGCTGTTTTAATCAAAATTGTTAGTCATTTTTCAGAAAATCTAATTTTTTTAAAAAAGTTCGGGGTGGGGGGATTTTTCTCAAAACCTTCGTGTCGCATACAAGACTTAAATACCAAGTTTGGTATTTTGTTTTTGAGTTATTGTGTTCACAGACATACGGACTCTCACGGACATTTTTCTGAAATGCTTTTTTGGTTACGGGCACCCTAAAACATACACCCTATTTCCGGTGAAATCTTGGTATCGAATTTTTGGGTGGAGTGCAATTTCTATACATTATGTACATTGTACATGTAGAGAAATTAAAACTAAGGCATTGCATTTTATGACGAAATAAAATGAATGATATAATGGTCAGAGATGGCAAATGAATGTCGGGTAACTTTAAGCTCAATAGACTTCGGGCTCAGTTGAGCACTATTTCATTCATTCGTCCTTCTACCGTTAATGTCGGTCTGCATTGCTCAGTATGCTAAGCGCTGGCCTTCTGATCCCAATTTCGCGAAGGTTATTTTCTTTATAGCCCCCTTTAACATCTAAGGTCATATCAGGGGCTTTCTGTAGGTTCTTTTACGTTGATTTTTAAATAATTTTTGTTTTACTTAAACACGCACACATTCACACTCACATTCAAACTTTCAGACTTTGTGGGGGATAGGGCATAATTCTGGCTAGAGAAAAATTCTCCGCCCCAGCCGAGAATCAAACCCGGGACCCCAGGGTGAGAAGTCAGCTCGCTGACCACTCGACCACGGATGCGCTAGAAAGCGGCAGCTTTGTGTCACTAGATTTACTACTGGCGTGTACAACAATGGGACAAAATCCGATACAGCAGCGGCGCTGATATGCTGCCAGCAATTGAAGCGTTAACACAAATATTTCTTCAGGCTAAAGGACGTTAAACTTTTCGAAAAGACGAGACAGATACAACAATTTCTAACCGGCTTTGCCAAATGGAAGAAACACAAATAGGACGAAAGTAAAAATGGATGCTGAACAAGTTACGTTAAAATGTCGTTATAAGGAATTTCTGGGGACTACGAAATTCACTTCCTTAAATCGGTTATTTAATATTATCTTAAAACAGAAAAAGTTAGAAGAAACACAAATAGATAAGATGAAAGTAAAATTGGTGCCTAACAACTTTCGTTAAAATGTCGTTATAACGCACTTCTGGGGACTACGTAATTCACTTAAATCGTTAATTTAACATTATCTTAAAAAAGAAAAAGTTACAGCCTTTAAATCTATTAATATAATGTATTTTTAATGTACATACACGTTTGGAATTCATATAAAATAAAAATAATTTGGCTAGTAAAGTAGCGTCATACCATTACATACTAATCGAGAAACATGCGTAAACTTATATATCTACTGAGCAATAGACAAGAACCACGCGATTTTTTTGAAAAATTCCACAGCTCTATTTGCTTTGTATTCTGGAACTATAGAATCTCACTTCTTAGTTTTCCTTACTCCGTTGGTTGTAATGTTTACTTTCTCTACACGTACTATGTACATAGTGTATAGAGAAGGTATTACATTCCAACCTAAAAATTGACAGCGATATTTCACTGCAAACACACGTTTTACGGTCCCCTTTATCCAAAAAAGCATTTCTACTTACTCTACATGTCTTAAATACATAGTGTATAGAGAAGATATTGCACTCCAACCAAAAAATAAACACATATTTCCGGTTTAGGGTATCCTGTAACTAAAAAATGTATTTTTATTAAAAAAAGGTTCTTGTGTGTCCGTGTGACTGAACACGATAACTCAAAAACGAAAAATCAGTAAAATACCAAACTTGGTATAAGTTTGATATCTCACAAGCATGCGACACGAAGATTTTGAGTTTTCGAAAATGTTAATATTCTCAAAAACAGCTCGAACAATTTTGACAAAAGTATCGTATATTAAAGATATGTACACGACAAATATAATGTATATCTTGAATTTTCTGGAAATAGCCTCTGAAGACCTCTTTATTCTGGATTAATTTTGCTGGATTTTGCATAGCTATTAAACCGAAAGAGATAAGACAAAAACTTGCTGCACAAAAAATGCACATCATGTAAACACACAATTAATGTTATGGAATTGATCATTTCTGAGATATTCCTTGTTGTTGGTTTCAGTTTTAGTATACTTAAAATTTTTCACATATGGGAATATGGATTTCATCCACATAACCAGCTTTTAAAAGATTTGGCTATCGTTTGTATATGCCCTTATTTCCCTTCTACTTCACATAAAGCATTTCTGCTAATGTTTATCTCAATTAGCATGAAGTATATAGAAGAATAAGCTTTTTATAATAGTTTGTTAGAGATGTAGAGAAAGTCATGTGAATGGAGCAAATCAGAATTTTTGAATCAAGCTTTCTCTGAGCACACTGTAATTCCCGTCTTATATATAAGTTAAACCATATGATACTGCAATAAGTAGACAATACAAAAGTTAATCCTTTAACGACACTTTTAAAAGACCGCCAGAATGTGGGATACTGTGCAAATTAAGTCCTTTCATGACAAACTGAGGCAAAACGCGGTATGTCGGAAATGAACAAACCAATTTGCATGGAACGTTCTATGTTCAAGAACCACTCTGAATCAGATAACGGCTATGCAATTTTTCGGTAAGTCTGGAAAATATTTTAAAAATGCATTAATCATACATTCATTAGGGTAAATTTGCTATTTTTGTTATATTGACATTTTCACTGTACGAACTTCGTACAATCAAAATAATTTAACATACACGCTTATGAGATGCAGAAGGTACATTCAGCTTTGTTTGTTGAATTAAAACATTTGGAATGATGCCGTATTTTAAGTAATGCGTCTATGAAATTTGGATTTTCCACATTATGTAAAAATATATTATTGAAATTTATATCAGTTATATTTCACAATAATAGTGATATTTTCGCAATATATCTAAATGGATATTTAAATAATAAGTTGTTGTAACTTCATTGTTCTAATAAAAATGTGTCCTGTGACGCATTTTAAACATTTAACATAAAATTAAAAATGTGCAGTAAATGAGTACACAGATCTATCATATTATATTTTGTATATTGATCCTAATTACTATAGGAAAATGTTACTCTTCGTATTTTCTAAAACTCGAGATATTTCAAAATTTAATAATTTATCAAAATGGGAGCATTATTTCGAAAAGGTATATGACCATTTTCTTTAAAGTCTTCTGAAATAAATTATTAAAACTTTTTATTATGTGGAACATTTTGAATATAAAAAGAACTGAAAAAATGTTTGCGAAGAAACATGGTTTAAAAGCTGGCGTGCCTATTAATAAGCATGTTAGTTTCAGCTACTTGGGAATTAAAGTGCGCCAAGTGGGAAAAACGATGAGAATTTGTAGTGTGATAGTGGTTAAAGCCCGCTTTTACTACTTCTGACACCGCAGGCGATGACACTAATGATACATGGAATGAAGATGGAGCACCGGTGGAATGCGATGGCGGGGGTAACCGGAGAACCCGCCCTGCGCCGCTTTGTCCTTCATAAATCTTACATGCGGTCGCTTGGGATTGAATCCAGGCCACGGTGCGGTCTTAGAATTTGTATTGTTTTATTTTGGTAATAATTTGCTTTAATAGCCTATAAATGTTGGTCAAAATCCACAGATGAGTCACCGTAAGTATAAACAATGATGTTACCCGTAGTCATGTTAATGTGTACTAGTTACAAAATGTGTGTTGATGTCTTCTCTCCCGGGATACATCACTTGCAGCCGTGTTCCTTAATGAGAGAAATAAAAGTGTTTATGAGCCGCGTCCGTGTATGAGCGGGGACGCTCAAGTTCATTGTCAGATCCGTCCTAGCTGGCGGCACTCCTCCTTTGATGATGCCGCAGAACATTCCGTGTAATTGTTGCACCACTACAGAGCTAATTTCGGTGCACTGAGGCAAGCTCTCCCCCCCCCCCTCGAGCATAGTGGAAATGAGAGGATGTCCTATCCAGGGAAATGTGAGGCACATTCTCTTGCAAAATTAGGTTTAATATCAGTTTACAAGCGTGCGCTTAGCAACTGTGTGGAAATGGATGCCAGATTTTAGACATGCTAAAGAGATATGCAACCTTCTAGCCCTTTCCTCTATGACAGGGCTGTCTAAAGGCCGAGTATGGCTTTGATAACCTAGCTCGCGGCGAAACAGAATAAAGGTAACTTAAATAGAATGTCAAATACGTTTTGTTTAACGTTCTTAACCTGGTAGATTGTATCGGGTGATGATAGTGGTGCTGAATTGATGAAATAGGTGAAATGATGCTCCAAAATGGTTCTAGGTCCCACAGAGTTTAAAGTTTCTTTTGGTTTCGTAGTCGGCTGGCACTCCCCTAGGATTTACAAGAGTTCAAAGTCACCCGATATTAATCTTCTCAGAATAGGAGACGGCGCAGGAACGGGTTTTCTACGGGTTCTCCGGTTTCCCCGCTCCATCTTCATTCCATGTATCACCAGTGTCATCGCCTGCGGTGCCACAAGTAGTAAAAGCCAGCTAAACTATCAGAATAGAAGAAAACCCCTTAACAAAAAACCTTATCTGGTTAACTCATCCTAATTTAGATTCAAACTCGGGACCTCTTGACCCCACACTACAGAGATGGGTTTCATATTTTTATGAAGTTAGCTATTGCTCGATATTCTTTATTGCTTAAACTGTCCAATGCTTATACCTTTATTAAATTAATTTTCAAGCTATCAGTTGGTGACCAGCTCTTTAAGATCCTACTATCGCTTGAGTCTACTTTTCCATTCTACCTACAAGGTAATATCTAATAAAACAATTTACCTTGGTAAACATGCTAGGGTAGAATATGATAGGATACGATTAGAGAGGACTCGACACCGAATCTGAGGTTATTGTACTTCTGACCCACGAGGGGCGCCCCCGGGAGGGATGAAGAGAGAGGATACACCGGAGCCGGAAGCGGAACGACGACACAGCACTGGCAGGGCCCTATAGTAGTACCCCAAAAGTCGGGCAGGCTGACACAGGGTGCAAAACTCCCGCGGGACAAGGATATTCACTTGGGGCATCTTTTTTCTCTGCCCCATCGCACCGAGAACCATCAAAATGAAATTCAGTTTTTTTTAATGAATGCTCTTTAAATACAGCGTTTCTCAGCGTTCCATCGCGCGTAAAAGACCGCTTAATTTTGCTCAGAAGCCACTTTCTCAGGCTTTATCTTCTTTTACGTGCCGCAAATCTACGACACGGGACCGACACTCAAACGTCCTCCGCTGTGTTTGAACCGCGACCGAGCACCATCCCCGACACTTCTAACCTAAGAAAAACCAGCAGAATGAAGGATAAATGAAATGGTAATGGAAATGACAAGAAGCAACAAGAAATTCAATGAATGAAAGAAACCTACTAAGCATTCCCCTTGTGACCCGGGAACCCCCGCATAAGCATGAGTTAGGTAGACTGGTCACGGAAAGCGAATTCAGATTAACATGAAGTAGATAAAAGAATAATATTGTGTGAATATATAGATGAATGAACAGAGAAATTCATGTGAATGTAAAATGTCATAGCTTTCTTTCACTGAGCTGTACATTCCGGTCTTACAATTAATGTAAAGATTTAAAAGATTTAATGCGAACATATAATACGAGCTCTCTACGCATGACAAGCTCACATATACCTATTTAACGGTTGTATCTGCGTCGAGAACTTTGTTGTTTGTGTAGGAGGACTGAGAATATTTTTCCGGTCTTGAGTTAGCTGTTCCGTCGACCTCGGCTGTTTCCTTCCCGTGCGCCTATCTTCGCAAGTATATTAATCAACTTCAGAAGATAACGGGAGAAAAGATTAACATGAGTCTCAGCTCACACAGATGGAATTGTGCACAGATAGAGCTATTATATAGACTGTTAAAAGGTATAAGTGCATATATTTATATTGATAATTAAGAATAGTGTAATGCCCATCAATACGTCAATATTTGCACAATTTGCGCACTTATAATTTTATTCATTACGTGTAGTGAGTTTTCAGGTTGGTTAGTACCCCCAGGTAGGCGTGCCACGTAAGACATACGTGTTTATTTTCCCCCTTAGGCCGTGAGTAGGAAGGCCTAACCTTGAGTGGGCAGGCTGCACTGTATTCGACTGTTGTATCGGAATTTAGTTTGAATGCTTTCTGCAAAGCCAATGACCCTACACTATCTAGACCAACAGGTCAAGAATTGAAATGTGAAAACGAGGAAGCAAAACTGATAGTCTATACTAGCATTGTTCATTTTGCGGTGCACTTAAGACCATGTAAAACAATCAGGTAAGAAATTATACGATTGATTTGTGTCTTAGATGAGGAAAATAAAAATTAATAAACAGAATTGGATGTACATTAAGGTACCCATATCGAAATATTTGTACCTATACCCCTAACAGCATTTAGGGTATAGGTGCACAGTACATCATTTATTTGAAAAATATCCTCTGTTTCACTCCTTGCTTTGTTCCCCTGCCGCAATCTTATAAATCCTTTGGATGCAACTCCAATATTTTAACGTTTCTATAGAAGGTCACTATTTATATTTTGAACATTGACAACACTGATTGCTGTAGGTAGCAACTTGTATTTTCACTGTAAAGTTTGACATTGCTAGCCTTAACCTACTTCAGATATTTTGTCAATAAAGTGTTATGTGTTGTTTACAGTGCTCTAAAACTTTGTCTCAGCGATGATTTACTATCATGTTCAACGTAGACTATCAAGTCAATAGTGCAGTGATCAAGTTGCTACTACATTTAGCGATGAAGCTCCATTCTTTTCCACGTGAAACGCTGGTATAATGAGTTTAATCGTGGCCGCCGTTCGCTCATTGATGAAATTCGTGAAGGTCATCCAAAATCAGTTGTGCCAGAAAACATTGATGCTGTGCAAAAGCTGACAGTGTAGGATCATCAAGCTACATACTGTGAGATGGAGGCAATCCTAGGCATTAGTTCTACCAGCATAATTTTATTGTATTGTATAAAGCATTTGCTCTGGTTGAATCCCATATAATTTGGCAATTTCAAAAAGATGCTCGTGTCGATTGGTGCATACGAATGCTCAAGAAATACCATGGTGGCGCTTCAAAAGGCCTATAAAAGACTGTAGCAGGTGACGGAACATAAATAGCAGTCGATTGTACAGGTGTTTCAAGATGAACCAAATCCAACCAAAGTTGTTCGCACTCAAAGCACTTCGAAACAAATGGACGCCCGTTTTTTTTTTTTTTTTTTTTTTTTTTTTTTTCCTCTCTAGAAAAATTGATCATGTGGCAACAGTTTACTTAGAGGAATGTAAAATGGTCAACTCTGAATAGAACATAACCATTTGTTTGCAGCAAGTCTTTGGTGAAATAATGAAAATAAACAAGAATATCGGACCGTTCATCAAGACAATGCGAGCGCTCATACATTTCGTCCAATAACCGACTATTTAAACAGTCAAAAAATCGATTTGACAACTCATCTGCAGTACAGCCAGATTTAGCACCCTATGGCTTCTTTTGTTCCCGAAAATTAAGATTAAAATGCATGGACAATGATTTTCGTCGACAGAAGAGACCGTTGGTGTGTTCAAAAACCATGTTTTGGAAATGTCTCAAGCAGAATCGAAAAAATGTTATGACAAATGGTTCGAACGCATGAAAAAGTGTATTGATCATAAACAAAATATTTCGAGAGACAAAACTAGTTTCAATGACACATTATTATTAGGTTCAAAATATATACAGTGGCCTTCTTACCATCCAAGCTAGCAATTTTGTTCGTAGATAATGTTACGGTTACATTATACGTTTAGTTTTTCCTGATACTTACGCTGTGCTCGGAGTCAGACTTTCGTTGTCTCGAGGATGCTGAACTACCACGATGATCCCGCTGATATTCGGCATCCATATCAGCATTTGCTCATGTAATATACCTTTCTGTTCTTCTGCGGTTTACCTACTCTTCGGAAGTCTACAAGCCAATGCCTTGGGGTCAGTAGGCTATCCAGGATGGGTGATCAGTCCAATGACTGAATGGCCGAGAAGGAAATTATATATAGTGATGAAACGGATGATAGGAAAATTAAATTCGCGGTTCAAATTATTTAACTCAGCATTTGTCTATCGACCGAAAAAATCCGTAAAAGAAACCTTAAATCTGGTTTGTCGTCCAGGGAATTTGAGCACTTCCCCATGCAAATAGTATACATTACTGTGAGAATTACGCATTTTTCATTTGGTAATAGTTTTATTTAATGACTGAGTGGATATCTTCCCTTATGTGACTCAGGCCAAAACCTTCTTGGTGCATTTTAACTTGTACCATATGTGAACTAGCTGAAGTCTTGCTACCTATTTCTTTACCCCTTCCTCATGTTCTTTAATTAATTTAAAACTCCCATTCTAACTAATAATAAAAAAAGCATAGTGATTCATTATACAACTTGTGTTTTTCTATTTCTGTTCCCAAAAGAATTGTATTCAAGTATAAAGCTTCATATGAGGCTAAACTAGTAACATACAGCGTGTTAAGGATATAGATACAGATATTCTGATAAATGGCACCCACAATAGCCTGCTGGCCTAGGCAATAGCTTTGCAGAAATCATTCAAACTTAGTTCCAAAACAATA
Source organism: Hymenopus coronatus (assembly GCA_030762935.1). NCBI lineage: Eukaryota > Metazoa > Arthropoda > Insecta > Mantodea > Hymenopodidae > Hymenopus > Hymenopus coronatus. Next base: position 101,662,916 of record CM060882.1, on the reverse strand, counting down.
TTTGTTAAAGCCAGACCTGCCCACTCAGAGTTACGCCTTCCGACCCTCTCGGGGAAAATAAACAAATATGCCCGTGTGTGCCTCGCCTACTTGGAGGTACTAACTAACTACTATGACACGTTAATTATTATATTACATTGTAATGTAAATAGCCAGATACAGATTTGTTGTATATATTTGTAAGATACAAAATGAAGCGACGTTTGCTGGGCTATAAAGATGCGCATTTCTGATGAAAACAGGAAAGATTAAGCAAGTAAGGGCTGGAGCCCTATTGGCTGTGTGCAAAAAAAAAGTTACTACAAGGGCAGGGACATTCTCTAAACTTTAAATAACAAGGTAGTTCAAGTAATTTTCATATCGCGTGTGCGATGGCAACCAATAAGGTACAAATGCAGGAGCGTATGACGATATGGCACCAATGTTAGCGCAAAAATATAGGCAATAACAGAACAGGGACATTGAGTTCTTGTCAGCTTCTGGTATATAAGAGGGGAGAATATGAATTGCAGCACTCTGCAATGCTATTTTGTGTGTTGAGTCCACGCTGGTTTGTGCTCTGAAACCGCGCCATTTAAAGTGATATATAGTCTTTGTGAATTTGTGTTCGTAAACTCAGTGTTAACAATTTATCATTGGCTATCGCCGTCATAAAAGATCTTGAAGCATATGAATAGAAAAAGCAGACTATGTTTTGACTTTCTTTATATGAACTCCTTACACCCAAAATTTCGGTAGGGAAATTTCACCGGAAATACATATTTTGGGACCTTCTGAATACAAATAAGAAAAACCATTTTTAGAAAAGTGTACGTGTGTGTCTGTGGAAAGCACAACTCTAAAACGAAAAGGTCGTTTAATACCAAACTTTGTATTTAAGATCATATCTTCTAAGGATGCGACACGAATATTTTCAAGAAAATATTCACCCCAACTACCCATTACATGGAAAAGAATTCAAGATTTTTATTTTTTCAAAAATTCTTAACAATTTTGATTAAAATATACTATATATAAGATATTTACATGACAAATATAGTGTATATCTTCTGAGAATAGTCTCTAAAGGCCTTTTTATTCCGGATGTTTTTGTTTTGAATTTTGCATAAATAGTAAAACGTAAGATATAGATAAAAACTTAGAACACAAAAAAGTAGAGTTCCTTAAAACAATAATTTATATCATATACATCTTTTACTTGGAGTTAATCATTTTCAATATACCCCTTTTTATTGGTTTAAGTTTTAAAAACTTTTTTCATATGGGAACTTGTCAATTCCTGGCCAGACGAAAAAACTGATTTCAATCCCATAGCAACCACATTATGTAACTGTGGGCTTAGCCAAGTGTCTTTTCCTATTTCCCTTCTACTATAAGGAACTAAGTAATAACACCATTTCTGTTAATGTTTATCTCGCTTAGCTTGAAATATGTAGAAGAATAAGCTTCTTAACAGTAGTTTGTTACACGAATGTAGAGAAAGTCATGTGATCGAAGCACATCAGATGTTTTTATTTACATTTATATTCCCCACTATTAGTCTAGTTTGCCCTACATGACAGCAGTCGAGGCAAGAACCAGCGACCCACAGGCAGTAGTGAGGGGGCAGCATCTCCATTATAATACGTGATCAACACTCAGCCGCAAGTCACAGAGATGAACTTGGAGGCAATTAGAAGCTACCTCTTCAACTCCTAAGTCCGCAAATGAAGCAAATATTAATGTCATGTTATTCATTACACTGTTATTAATTACGATACAAATATCTGAACTTATACCATAATAGCTTCCATATCCGCCTAAATAAATCAAAAGTAAAATAAAAGAGAATGACAATTTTGAGTACAAAAATACTTCAATTAGATATACAGATTTTGCTTGAAAAAAAAAAAAACGGTTAATCCTCCTTCAACTACTATGGCCATATCTGGGATAACTATTTCATGTTTTGAACTTCGGGTTAGCTTACTGTAAAGTTTTCTCTCTCTCATATTTGCACTATTAGACACTATGGAGGGTAAAAATAAATCCAATTAAAAAAATTCTGATGTATTCCACTCACATGGCTTTCTCTACATCTCTGTAAGAAATTGTTAAAAAGTTTATGCTGCTAATTACGTCATGCCAAGAGAAAAAATTAGCAGAAATAGTCTTATTACTTGCTTCCTTGTAAGTAGAAGCGAAATAAGGGAGTACCATAGATTAAAGCGATAGTCAAAAGCTGGTTGTTATGTGACTGAAGTTCCTTTGTTTGTATGGATAGAAGTTGACGCATTCCTGTTTGAGAAACGTTTTTCAAAGCTGAAACCAAAAACATGGAATATCTAAAAACGATCAACTCCACGAAAAAATGTATATAACATAATTTGTGTGTTTTAACGTTCTCTTTATTTTTTGCGTGTTAAACTGTTGTCCATCTCTTACGGTTTAGTAGTTATGCAAAATTTCGTAAAATTGAAACAAAGTAGGTTCAGAAAATTCAAGATATACATATTATTTATCGGGTAAATATCTTTAATATACGAAATTTTAATCAAAATTGTTACAGCCATTTTTGAGAAAATCAAAATTTTCGAAAAAAATTCCATGTAAAGGGTAGTAGGGGGTTGGGATTTTTCTTGAAAATCTTCGTGTCGCATCCTTGGAAGATTCGAAACTTGAACACCAAGTTTGGTATTCAACGGTCTTTTCGTTTTTGAGGTATATTATCCACAGACTCGCACAGACACACACGGACCTTTTTCTGAAAATGCTTTTTTTTGCATTCAGGGGACCCAAAACATGCATTTCCGGTGAAATGTCGGTATCATGGGTGGAATGCAATACCTTCTCTATACACTATATACATAGTACGTGTAGAGAAAGTAAAAATTCTACACCTCGGCCTGGAGTCCATCCCGGAACCTCCGGGGTAGAAGTAAGCTCGCTGATGACAACCACGGAGGGGTCATCTTATGGTTTTGTTCTGACAGTCTGACGCCGAAAGTATGAAAGAAACTTTTCTTATCTGTATATAAAATCTTTATTTTATGTATGCATTTCATCTCAGTATACGGAGTGTCGCCCGATTATCTGGTTTAATATTGGCTACAACATATTAACATAGCCGATGTTAACCTCCTCTGCGGTAGGATGTGTAGGGTCCCTGGAAATTCCTATTGAATTCAGGCAGATTAATTGCTCTAATCTGTAGGACGTGTTTATGAGAGATAATTAATAATAACACAGATTCAATTAAGCTTTAATATAATTCTATTTACGTTTTGCTAATACGTAATGATAGCTTTGGGGCCATCGGTACTTCTCTGACCTAATTTTCTCCTCAGAATTCTACCCCATTAAATAACACCTGTCCTGTTTTCCCATCCTTCTAATCGAAAAGCATTCTAGTAGCTACACGATAGCTGATAATTTCGCACACTTCTGCAACTTACTAAACCTATATACGTTCTTCACACAAGCTACTGGATTTTGACGTCTAAATCAAAGTGACCCTGGGTTTAACATGAGTATCTGTTTACATTTGCAAAAATCCTGTCTTCTATTCACTACTTTTTTTTTTTTTTTTTTTTTTTTTGGATAGTGCTTAAATCCCGCTTTTAACTATACATGGCATCGCAGGCGATGGCACTGATGATTTATGGAGCACCGGTGGAATGCGACGTCGTGAAAGCCCCGGAGAAAACCCGTCCCGCAGCGTTTTGTTCACCACTAGTCCCACACGCTGTCGCATTGGTGGGAGGTGAGTGGTCTAATCACTCTGCCATGGCACGGTCCTCACACGACTTTCTCTACACAAACTATTCTTACAACAGTTTATTCTTTAAAGAACATCATGCTAACCGAGATAAACTTTAGCAGAATTGGTCTTATTACTTGCTTATTTGTATGCAGAATGGAAATAAGGAATTACACTAAGTTAAATCGATGTTCAAATATTTTGAAAGCTGGTCGCTCTGTGAAACAACTGAAATTTGGTTCTCTTTGCTTACCTGTAGTGAAACAAAAGAAAGATGTGACGAAAGATGACACCTCGTTTGTAAAAAATTTAAGTACCTAGTTTAAAACTGAAGCAAAGTCTATCTCAGAAACCGTTAACTCTACAATGTACCTCTAACATAAATTGTGTGTTTTTCATGAGCCCTACATTTTTTGTGTTGAGTTCTCTTACGGTTTACCGATTATACAGAGACCTTCAGGGGATATCCTCAGAAAATTCACAATATACATTTAGTTTGTCATAAAAATATCTTTAAACATATGGTGTTTCCATTAAAGTTATTTGAGCCATTTAAAAAAATCAACATTTTCGAAAAATCTTCCATACAACGGATATTTTGGGATGGGGAATTTTCCTGAGAATCTTTATGTCCCATCCCTGAAGGTTACTGAAACATAGTATTGGTATTTAACAGAGTTTTGCTGTTCACAGACACTCATACACACAGGCATGTTTCTAAAAAGGTTTTTCCTTTGTATTCATGGGGTTTCAAAACATTGATATCTCGGTATCAAAATTTTGGGTGGAATACAAGAGATTCTCTATCTAATATGTACAATTTAAATACGTGCTAGAGAAAGAAAAATTGACGTTGTTACTTCGGCCAGAATCTGTAACATTAATAAAATCTTCATTGACGTGTGTATCTATAGTACTATAAAAACAAATGCTTGCATGCTTTAACGTTCCATTTCTTCTATCCGGGAAAAAAGATTCATCGAGTGACTGATATTTGATGTGGTAGATGTGCCTACATCAGTACCATCATACCCTCAAATTTTAAGGGTACAGTCAATACCCATGTGACATATTATTTAAGAGCTAATACGCAAATCATATTTATTTGGCGTTAACGCCTGTTAAAAGATTTACAATAGCCTGGGCAGCTTGCTCTCATTGAAGCGTAAACATTGCGCCCTTCCTTACCTGCTCTACTGTGCTTGCTTATGTGAACATGACGAATGACAATAGACAACGAGCAGTGTCATTTCATTTACAGAAATTATCAGTATGGAAAATTGTTGCACCCTGGCAGTTATAATTACATGAGTAGCACTCCAGTAAAATAACAGGAACTCGGCTTGCAACGTAATAAATGTTCCCAGCCAATACATACCCCAAATAGAGAGATATTGCAGACCGTATTATACCAATGTTTGGTTCCACACATATAATGTTAGCAAATCTTTTCTAAACTAAACTATATCAACAATATTATCTCTCTCTTGTGTCTACAATTAAGCCTAATATTGATAAATTAGTGTCGTAAAACATATCAGACCGATAAAAGGTTAGTAAAGCCTCATATGAGGAAGAAAGACAGCAAGACATATCTTGATGCTTGGCCACTTGTCGAGTTGGTACCGTTACTGTAGTGAAGTACTGAACTTATAACTCAAAGTGGAATAGGGAGAGTCACATTTCCCCTCCGTTCACCAGCTGCCTAGAGATTCTGCTTAATGGTTGATATTCTGGTCCGAGTTTACCCATTAACAAATTATTATTATTATTATTATTATTATTATTATTATTGGTTTAGGAGCTGTTTGTGTGGTAAAACCAAATCTGCCATACAGAGAATTGGCGACAAGTAACGGGCTATTTTTACTCACACAAAGGAATTTTATTGAAGTGACATCGAGAAGGTAATAAATGAAGTGTTTCAAGAAATAAACTTAAGGCTATGCATCTGTGAAATTTGACCAAATTTGTGAAAAAGTGAACAATTACCTTTATCATAATACAATTATAATAATTCCAAACTTTAAGCATATAGGTCGTTTCTCCACTTTGCGTATTTTAACTATTAAATGAAGCTATAAATAGACAAGCGCATGCGTGTTGATAGGCATGCCCAAATTTAAACTTCATTTCCCGGAAACTTCTTCAAATTTTTCCATACTCAAATGCTTCACTACTACAATTGTTTAATTTTAAAACTACTTTTCAAAAGTACATCAAGAAACTAACTTTCAACATAAAGCACAGTTTTGGGAAATTAATTAACATAAAAGCATGTATTTTAGAACAGAAAGGTAAATAATTTCTTTTACAATAAGGAAGATTTAATATAAAACATATTTTTAACCGATTTACTATAGAACTTAAACTTTTGATATCAATATTTTTAAAATGCATCGTGTAATACACTTTAATTAGGGCAATGAATTTAGAAATAAAAATATTTAAAAAACCATTCAAGCTAGAATTTTGAAACGTACTAAAAAGATTTTGTTATTCAGTGTTAACACCTTGCATATTTTCAACAATTATCTTGTATTTTGTGGATTTTCAAAATTTCACAAATGTATTACTTTAACACAGGGAGAGAGCGAGGGACAGGTTGCAGAAGTAGATAAGATAAGGACTTTCAGCCGTTACATAGCTTATTGATAAGTGGGGAATAGGTTTCATTTTGGCTACTCTATTACATACGTAAACTTACGTAATGTTAACGGTGTCACATCCCTTATTTTCGAGTAGTAGTCATGTGTATACAGCTGCAGAAGACCGGGGACCCTCCAATTAGTTTCGTGTTGATGGCCAAATCCCTACATTTTTGACATTTTATTGTGGTAGAGCGAATGTTCCCTTTCACTGCAATATAGTTCATATTATCTCTTGTTAATCTCACCGCTGTATTTAAGAATCCGAAAGAAATTCACTCTATCGTCGCCTAGAAAAAATGTTGTTCCAAGCACTTTGCATTCATTTTAATATTTCTGTAACGCTTAATTATCCCTGACACAAAACGTTTTACTACCTCTTAACACAATTTATTATTTATTACACCATTTTCACTACTTCTTTATAGCAGACATGCCGCTCATCACACTCTCACCTTTACTCCTTCCACGTAACATGATGTAAATATGGGTAGATTGGCAAACATTTACCATTCAGTGGTGTTCTGTAAATATGTCCAGTGCTCAATTTAGAACTCAATGAGGAAAATTCCTTTTTCGTACTCCATGAAGGTAAACTGTGTTGTTTAATATGTTCTAAAACGTCGACTGAATGTATCATCAAGAAACCACATCAAGACAATTCAGAAATGGCCATTCTAAGCTAGATGGTGTTCAGTGTCTCTCAGGTACGGGACGCCAAAGAAAACTTAATGAACTAAAGGAGTCCTTCTGTATTAATAACAGGCATGGCCAACTCGAAATATCACCCACCAATATTCTCAGTTGTAGATAAAAAGTTGCTAAACTAATAGCGGAAAATATCAAAATTTTTCCTGAGGATAATTTGCAAAAGACGTACTTGTAACGTATCACAGGAATACAGTATGATAAACTAATTTAAAACACTGATCCAAAATAACAGAAATGAAGTTTGACTAGAAGACCAATTAACCTATATGATAAAAGGTATTACGTGGTACTCATTAACCTTAGATGAGGCTTTTAATTATGAACATCATAATTAAATTAGATCAAGAATAACCTAGTTTCTAAATTGCGTTTAAATTTTACTAAATTACAGCCCAATATTGACAGACTGGGAGCTACAGTGATCTCAAAATCATTACCAGAAAACAACATGCTCGATATGCTGAATTATCCATATTCGAGTTACATAATGAAAATAAACACATGGTTTATCAACATTACAAAGTCTACATACTATTCAGTGTCCGCCACTGCACCTATTCATTGTGGCATTGCTTGTTATAGGGTATAATGGTGTCCCTTCAGCGGCACCCGTTTCACAGGTTTTCACTGTACAGCAATTCGCTGTTGATTCCTGCTCTCCAGATATTCCTACCCTCCCACTGTTCCTCTTCCATGTCCCACTTCTCCACGACTGCGTGGATTCCTTCGTACCATATTTTCCTAGCTCTTCCTAACTTCCTTCCACCTGAAACAATCCACTTGAAACCACAGCTTCAAGGATGGGAGTTGGCAAAGGCCTTACAACCCGTTACATAAAAATCATTGTTAGGTTTCGTGTAAAAATCGGATGCGTTCCATCACATGACTTTCTCTGCATCTCTGTAGCAAACTATTGTTAAAAAGCCTATTCTTCTATCTACTCCACGCAAATCAAGATAAACATCAGCAAAAATGCTTTCTTTTAAGTAGAAGGAAAATAATGAAATATACGGTTAAAACAATAATCAAATATTTTAAAAGCTGGTTGCCATGTGGACGATATACTTTTTTCCCCATTACCAGGAGTTGACAAATTCCCGTATGTGAAAAGTTTTAGTATTTTAAAACTTAAGCCAAAAACAAGGAATGTCTCCAAAATGGTCAGCTCTACGAAAAAAAAAAAAAAAAAATGTATATGATATGAAGTCTGTGTTTCAAAGAGATCTACATTTTTTTGAGCAGTAAGTTGTTGCCTATCTCTTACAGTTTACTAGTTATTCAACATTCAGCAAAATCTATCCAGAATAAAGAGATTTTCAGAGGCTATTCCCAGAAAATTCAAGATATACATTTTATTTTTTGTGTAAATATCTAATACATGGTATTTCAAACAAAAGTTTAAATTTTTTTGAGAAGATCAAAACTTTCTAAAATTTCTAACTGTAAAGGACAGTTTGAGTGGGGGATTTTCCTCAAAATTTCCGTGTCGCATTCTTGGAAGATAATAAAAGTATATACCAAGTTTGGTAGTTCACTGACTTTACGTTTTTGAGTTATCGTGTTCACAGACATACGAACACATTGATACACACTAACACACCAATACGGATCTTTTTCTAGAAATGCCTTTTTTTTCTTTCTTTTTTTATCGAATGGAACCTAAAAGTCTATTTCCGGTGAAATCTCGGTATCGAATTTTAGGGTGAAATGCAATACTTTCTGTATACACTATGCACATAATACGAGTAGATAAAGTAAGATTTCTGTATTTCTTTAATATTCGCATTTACTCAAACTACGAAGAGTGATTACTTTGTCTACCATGTAAATACAGAGAGTATTGTATTCCACCCAAAAATTCAATATCAAAATTTTATTGAAAATACCCGATTCTGAATTTTCTGAATTAAAAAAAAGTATATTTACTTCCTCTACAACGCATTATGTATATAGTGTTAAAAGGTATGTTTTAGATTTTGGCCACTTAAAAGTATAGCAAAGAACTGGGTAAAAAGAGTTCAAGATATTCTTTTTATAGGAAATGTATCAATATTCATACCTTTAACTCTTTTATAGTGTCAAAAAGAATCTTTGTATTTCATCCAAAATTTTGATGCCGACATTTCACCGAAATATGGGTTTTGAAGTCTCCTGAATATTAAAAACTATTTTTAGAAAACGATTTATGCATGTGTATGTGTCAGTGAACAGCATAACAGCTAAAATCGAAAAACTTTGTATTTAAATTGAGCATGTTGCAAACTTTCAAGAAAAGCCCCCCACCCAAATAACCTTTTACAAAAACCTTTTTGAAGAATGTGAACTCCTCAAAAAGTGGCTTCAAAGATTTGGTTTAAAATCCACTGATATATTTTACAAACATAATATTGTTTGAAAATATTCTCTGAAGCCCTTTGCATTTTAGATGAATTGGTCATAACAGGCAAGGTGTGAGAGAGAAAATCAAACAACATTAAAAGTTTGGATGTCATTAACGGCCTAAATGTGTCAGATGCAAGTTTTATGTGAAGTTAGCATTTCTGAGATATTCTTTGTTGTTAGTTTAGCTTTGCAATGCTTACACTTTTCTCAAATCTAAAGTCGTTATTTGATCTCTCTCCTTGTTAACCAAAGAGAACGGCATTTCAAAACCATCACATAGTGAGCGACTTGTAAAAGATTTGACTGTGGCTTAAGCTTATTTTCCTTATTCCTCTTGTACAAGAAGATTATCATGTAATAATAATTTCTGATGATGTATATCTTGAACTTCTGCCAAAATAATCAAATTAATGAAATTCAATATTAATAAAATGATTTCAAATATAGGCATAAAGTATATAGAAACTTTGTAAAAATAGTTGCAGCACAGTGAGAGAAAGTTATGCGAGTGTAGTACATCAGATTTTTAGGAAAGAATACGTGTATGTGAAAATGCTAAGATACGTAACTTGGTATTTAAATTCAGTGTTTTCAAGAAATGCAACTTTTCAGGAATATTCCCCACTTCAAACATGGTTCAAGCTATTTTGATCAAAATACCATATTTGAAAAGCTTTCTCGACAGATAAAATATACATATATCTTCAATTTTCTAGCATTAGCCTCTGAAGGCCTCTCTGTTCTAGATATCTTTTGCATAAATTGTTAACCATAGGGACAGACAAAAACTTTACCAAAATGTAGGGATCCTTTAAGCGCAAAAATGATGTCAAATACATTTTTTGTGGAGTTCATTTCTGAGATATTCCTCGTTAACGATTTCAATTTCAAAATACTCGTACGTATACTTTCTCAAATGAAATTTCATATTAGATTTACTTGCTCCTCGTTAGAAACAAATGAATAGAACGTCAAAGATATCATACACCGAGTAACTCTTAAAATGTTTGGCTATAGCTTAAGCTTCAATTCTTTATATCTATGAGAAAGTTTGTAATAAATTTGTATCTGAATTAACGTAAAGTAGTTAGAAGAATATGCTTTTTAACACTACAACACATCTGTAGAAAAATTTAAAGGTTCGCTTTGCAAAATATCACAAATTGTTAAATATTTTATGTAGATAGTTTATTTTCAGAAAATTCTTGAAACCTTACATTAATTAATGTTTCTCGACATAGCATAGCATCACTTTTTTTGAACCTCGTGATCCGCCACCAGATCACATAAGAAACGTGGGGTTCAGATTTTCAATATTGAAAGTGATCTTTGACAACCTCTCAGGTGTACGTAGGCTTCTTGAATGCCATAAGTAATAAACCTTCCATTTTGAAAAAATGCAGGTAACACATTTTCTAAATTGTCGTGAAGATGGGACAAGCGCACCGCAAATTTCAATTCCCCTGAAACCAACATTACAATAACGCATTTTCTTCGGTCTAAACTCAGAAAAATGCATATACACGAGTTAACAATTTCCGAGATATTATTGTTTCAATTTTAAAGTACTTATACTTTTCTCAAACAAGAAGCAGTAATCTGTTCTTCGTTTTTTCTCCTGGGCATGCAGAGGGACCCGCATCTCAATTTTTAAAATGTTTGACAATCGCTTTAGGTTAATGTATTCTCTCCGTATTTGCCTTCTACTAATAAGAAACTAAGTAAAAAGACCATTTACGCTAATGTTTATTTTGGCTAGCATGAAGTAGAATGAAGAAGAATGTTTTTAACAATAGTTAATTTCAGAGCAGATAGAGAAAATCTTGTGAATGGAAACATCAGATTTTTAAAAATATATTATTTGTTCGTATTATCATCCTAGTTTTCTTTCCCCTTATTATCTTTTCTCCCCGATATTATTTCTCTTTCTGTATGTGGTATCTATGCATTTATACATTAAATATTCAATCTTAGATTCGTCTCAGAATAGTAGTGCCATCTTTCATATCCAAACACAATGACTGATGCCATCAAGTTAAATTATGCAAGTAAAACGTTTTAGTTCACTAAATACCCACTAAACACAAACATTTATTTTACCTCAGAACTGTAAAGGTGGCACCTGGGCTTACTGACAATGATGTATAAGAGGAGTATTTCTTTAACAGAAATAATAAAAAATCATAATATTATTGGTAACACTTAAAGAGATACATTATTCTCGTTTCAAGACCAGAAACTCCCGCCAAAGAAGGACATCAAATGTTACTGGTACGTGAGCTTATTTAGTCACGCTATTAATAAAGGAAGATCAAGTCGATCCTTTAAAATGCGCACTTCAAAATTTATAATTTGGAATTTTGCGGATAATTATACTCTCTTCCATTTCGAGAGAAAATTTAAGCACAGCTTGTGACAACAGAATGGAGAGATTACTTCAAAGATTCCTGTCTCTATTGTTAGTGGAATGAAGAAGGCCTTTAAATATCTTTCGATTATAAAAGTATTTTGTATACTCACTCCAGTAGTATGATGTATGATATTTCTCTCAGGGTAAACGTGGATGTAACGAAAATAAGGCATCAGTTAAATTTTATGTAAGGAATGAATTGTTAGTTGTTTTAAGATACATAATGAACTATTCTGAATCTAAACACGAGGAGCTTGGTAATAAATTTGCTAACCTCCAGAGTATTACAATATTTATGTTGCAATATGTTCTCCAAGTAAAGGGAAGAGTACAAGTACTGTGCTATCGGCGAATCCCTTTGCAAGCCTCGCTAAACGGGTGTTAGACATAGAGGCGCACCGTAGTAAGAGCAACTTGAAGCGCGAGAAGCGGAGTGTATTCAAGAGAAGTAAACGCCAGGGTCAAAATAACTAAGTGTTATAAATTCATGTCCTTATATTTACTTAATTAAATTATCCCTATGGCTTACGTTGTCTAATTTTACAATTCATAATAGCGTCTGAGAAACACTTTCAATTGATTTCACTGCTGAATCCCAAGTACTATTCCACTTTGTTAATTCTTAGAAATGACTTGCGTGCGCATTCTTTAAATGTGTATACACCGTCACACAGGAATTAAGCCCTGAGTTAATGGGTTGATAATAATAATAATTGTCGAATTTCTCGGAATTTGGCTACCTTCGTATTCTGACTTTCTTTCTAATCGCTTCGACCACAATTGCCTTTACTAACCACTTCTTACCTAGAAAAAATTTTAGCCTGTGCGTTTTTATATTATTCGTTGATTGCAGTATATGAAACTATTCATCGGAATTATTTTCTCTATTAATACAACCATAAATCCAACATCAGGCTAGAATTTCTAAGATTTTTCATCGCGAATGGTAATGAATTATGCTTTTATTCTGTGTAAATGGCACCTATCTGACATATGGTAGACCGCTACCTTTCTAAGCGAAATCAACGTCCGACGCAGATGAAAGCTGTTGAGATTATCCCTCTCTCTCATCGCGTATCGATTCCTTAACGCGCCAGGGCCAGGGACTGTCTGAGTTTGCAATTATTGAAGAAGCAGCGAAATCACTCAAATGCACTGATGGACAGCGAGACAGATTCGGCAGCAGTTGGCCCTCGTAGCCTGCCTCGTAGGCTTTTAGATTCTGACCCCTGTAGCACCACCCACCCCTCTCCCATTGAAATTGTGATTCTGAGTGGGAAATTCCAGGACTCCTCTCATTATAACCTTGTTCTGTAGTCCATGCTGTTGACCAAACCTGAACAACTAGAGTATATAAGTGGGGAGAGGGAATGGAAAATAAAATGTAACCAAGCAGCTGTTCTCAGCCGTTGCCAGCAAATTTACATCTGTAGAGAGCCGAAATTGTTTTATATTATTATATTTACTATTTCTATCATATTATCATTGTTGTTAACCTTAATGAAATTAACGACTTTCTTTTTCCAATAAGTTCTACATATTCATTGTACACCACGTTTCAAATCCATGCATATTTTCTGCTACAGCTACTTGCGGATACCTAAACGGTATTAAAAGACACTTAGCACAGAAAAAAAAATTCTTAATATCACTGTCTGTGAAACATTTTCATTTATAAGTCAAAATTAAATGTAGCTCAAGTATATATGCATGTTTTCTTGTAGTTTAACGTCTTTTAACCTGGTTTGTCATATCGGACGATGAATGAAATTGGTGAAATGAATGCTCAAATGATCTTGGGGCCCATAGCTTAAAAGTTACTCGACATTCGCCTTCTCAGGATTAGGAAAGCCCCGAAAAAACATTATCTGGGTAGCTCACCCTAAGCGAGATTCGAACTCGTGACCTTTTCAATGCGAAGCAGACACGCTACCACCACACTACCCAGGCGGGCTGTATATGCATTGTTTCAACTAATGAAGACTGGTACATAATGAGAAAATAAACATTATATACGTGTTCTGTTCTGCACACTCATGTCACCTTACCATTCAAAATGCTTCACAAGCACGGCCATTATATACCAGGTGGCTCAACAGCACCGTATTTCCAGTTTGCAGATAACCCTTAGTGTGATAAAAGAGTTGCAGCATTCAACGGGGTAATGTGCAAATAGCGCTGGCGACCTTGCATATCAGTGTAAGAATCGCGCTCATCGAGAGACAGACTTACACCAGCGTCCATGATAATATATAGGAGACCGAAAAGAGACCGAAAACGTTAATAACTGGTTTTCAGTTGAGTTACAGAGTATTTTTTGTTTAGAGAATAAATTCACCTACCAGTATCCACCAAAAACTAGTTTTGTAATTAAATTGAGAATACGCTGTTTGTATTTACATTAGAGACAGATTCAGTGTGGGTAAGTAAAAACATTAAAGTACCGTCAGAAAAACCATTTTCATATCATCCACCTCATGCCTGGCTATGGGCTGACCCCTCGTAACAGGTTCTCCAGTTCAGGTTCTGTGATTTCGTTCAGTTGTCTCCCCGACAGGCTTCTGACCCCTAGGAACTGGCTTGTAAATCCTACGGATAGGGTAAGCCGATAACAAAACGAAACAAAAACCATGAATTAGACACACACAGTGTTTCATTATATTATTATTAATTGCTAATAGTATAGTATAATTAATCAAAACATGAAAACATGTAATGAAAAACATCAAAATACGAGAGCATGTACTGTTGAGTATAACGTATGCTTAAAAGAATAAATCAAAACCTGAAAACATGCTAACGAAAAATATACTAACATGAGAGTACAGAATAAATCCCAACATGAAAACATCGTAACTAAAATACACAATAGGAGAGCAGGTAGTGTTTTACTACATCAATAGCATTAATATTATTACGTTTAGCAGAACGAATCAAGCATAAAAACATCGTAACGAAAAATAATGTAAACACGAGAGTAAGTGTTGCTTCACTGTATATTATCATTAGTATAATTACACAGTATGTGCTCAGCAGAACAAAGCAAAACATGAAAACATCGTAACGAAAACGTATAAACACGAGAGCATGTAGCGTTTCACTATATTGTTATCTTAATATTATCCAGAATGAGCTTATCAGAAAAAAAATAAACATGATAACATCGTAACGAAAAGTATCTTAACACGAGATCATAAGTGCTTCGCTATATTATTATCATCATTATTACGCAGTATACATTAGCGGAATAAATTTAAATCTGAAATCATCGTATTGAAAAACAAACACGAGAGCCGATACTGTTTCGTATATCATTACCATTAATATTATTACGCAGATACGTTTATCAGAATAAAACAAAATATGTAACGAAAAGCATAACACGAAAGCATTATCATTAATATTATTACGCAGTATAAGCTTAGCAGAATAAAAAAAAAACTTAAGAATATCATAGCATAAAACATAACACGAAAACACGGAATGTTTCACGGTATTTTGTTATTACAATCAATATTCAATACGCAAATACGAGAGCACGTAATATTATTATCAGCAATATTATTACGCTTAGCAGAATAATCAAAACATACTCTGCTAATGTATATTGCGTAACATAATAACAATAGTAATAAAGTTAAACTACATATTGTCTGCCGTATTACCAGATTTTTCGTTACGATGCTTTCATGTTTTGTGTTTTCTCTGCTCCCCCTGCGTGCTTACGTGCTTGCATATTATGGCTGTTATGTTTTAACTTAAATAATACAGTAAAACACTGGGTACTCATGTATCGTTTTTATCAGTGTTTTAATTGTTTTATTTACCTTACAGTGGATCTAGTCTATAATGTTAAATAAAAACAGTGTGTACACAATTACAAAACTAGCTATTCCTGGATACTGGTAGGTGGATTTATTCTCTAAAAACCTAAAGGCTCAGAAACTCAAGTGATAAAGTGGTCTCTTGTATATCATCAGAATTCTGGTGTAAGTCTTCCTCTCAAAGAGCACGATTCCCTCACCGTTTTCACTGATAGGCAAGAGGTGTGCAATGACGCTCGCCCGCGCTAATTTCTCTTCCACTACCGACCAGTGTTTGCTTTAAATTGCCCCGTTGAATGCTGCAGTTCTTATTGCTCGAATGAGCATCTGAGAACGTTAAATATGGTGCTGTTGGGGCCATCTGGTACCGTCTTTTACTTCAGTTTAGTGCAGTTACTAATAGCTGTGGCAGACAAGCTGAGTAGTGTTGATTCTTGGGCACTTAAAGTTCTAAAATAGTGCTGGGTTAAATACTAACAGCAAATGTCTGTTACATAATCTATTATACTTCAATGCTACATGTTTTTTTAATTAACTTTACACTTCTTTTTATTGATTTGACTTACTCAACATTGAAATATTTGTTTTAAGCTTCTTCAAAAATCTTTACAACACTAACAAATTTAACATTAAAGGGTGTTGTTAAATGTTTTGTTTTAAATATTAGTACTCATGGTAAAATTTAAAAGGGTAACCAATTTAACAATGGTTGGTTTCTGTATAATTGAAAAGTTTACTACACTGGAATGAAATTAAACGTTCATGATATCTTGGCTTTGCATCGCTTCTATTGTGAAATTGATTACATAAAGTCGAAAAAAATGTTAACTCACTAAAAGCAGATTGATAAAATTTAGAAAATTCCAAACAGTCGTAACCCCTCCCTACTTCATTACTAGACCACTCAATTTTTTTTTTAAATACGAACCTTTAGGAACCTAAAAAAGCTTTAAAAATGTGGAAAAATACAATTTTAATCCTTTCAATTTTATTAACTCCATGGCACGACAGCTCACGGGGAACCTTGACCTACCGCCCGGCCGCTGCGTCCCTCATCTCGGTCCAGTACAGACGTCATGGATGGGGTGCAGTATTGGAGGGTGAGACGTGGTCAGCGCCTCGAGCCCCCCAGCCGGTTAATGCGGTCCTCATGACCTGGAGCCGCTACTTCTCCATCAAGTAGCTCCTCAATTGGCCCCCCCCCAGGGACCTTACGAGGCTGAGTACACCCCGGGTGAGGTCTCCCAGCGGGGAAAAAATCCCCATGCCGGTACTGGGGATCGAATCCAGGTCTCCCGCTTGGTAAGCAGCTGCGCTACCACCGCGCTAAGGAGACGACCTTTCAATTTTATTAAGAGTTCAAATAATAAATAAGAAAAAATGTATATAAATGTTATAGGCTTATTGTTTATATAAAGCTACAAAAAAGAAGAATTTGCACTAGAAATAAACGATAATAAACACTTGGTCTTTAATAAAGCTAGCATAATGTTGTAAAACACATTAAGGATAACGAAATAATGTGTAGTAACAAAACAATGACTACGAAAATGATTTTTTTTATAATGTAATTTAATGCATGTTCTATGTTTTGTCTGAGTTTTTGTTTGTCTTTCACCTCAATGTTGGCACCTTTGCTTTACTGCCATTGTGTATGAGTAACAAGAACCACTTTCTGGAGAAGCGTTAGGAATTCCTCTTTTAGTATTCCAAGGTGGCGCTTTTATGTTACAAGAAGGGTCGGTAAAAATCACGAGTTTGTTGACAGCAAAATTTCTTTCAAGGCAGGCACTCCAAGGCCCTTCTCATTTAGTTATGTGTGGTCAGTGACGTTTTGGTCAGTCTTCTCATCTTTAGGAATTTAGCGTTTGATAGATCTTATTTTAATGCGAGTCAAACTATGAAGGATTTGAAATTATTCTTCAAAATAATTTTAAAGGTGGAAACAAATAAATATATACGCATTTAAATTAAATAGGAATTTTAGGCTTAAAATCCATAAAATAGGTATTTTGAAGTAAAATAGGCACTTTTAGGTACAGTAAAACGTCTATGGTAGGTGCAATTTGTCATAAAACGTGCACATATATAATTGTTTTTGTTTATTACTTCAGGAAAAAATAGGCATATAACCTAAAATCCAAGGTCGATTCATTACTTGCCGCCAACGTTGCTTGTCAAATCTAAACTACTTCTCTATCCTCGCGTAGTTCGCCGTCTATCCCCAAACTACTACCCAGCCCAGGAGGTGTTGTCATGTGATGTTATCAATGCTTCTGGCCGACTGAGCTCACTCCAATAGGTCCACCAATCTCTAAGAGTGTGCATTCAGAAATGTTCCATATTGGAAAACAATGTTTAAGATGTCATTCTCCAACAAACGATGAGGGGAGGTGAAAATTGCACACACAATGTAAACATGTTATTGAGCATAATAAATACCTAACGAAAGTGACTAATACTACACATGAGCACAGAAAAGAGTTCGACAATAACAGGTTTCACAATAGCAGATGCTTACATAGTAGTTTTAAAGTTTACGCATGTCATTAAACGGTTTGTGACCACTTGCTTCTGTCCTCAAAATAACACTACGTTTCTGCTGTATAATTTTCTGTTCATCAACAAGTATATTTAATGTTTAGTATGCTATTGTATTACATTATATTTATGTTATTGATATCACTTGTTTATGGCAAAAAATAACTTCTCTGCAACCTTGCCATTATAAATAATTTTAGTGACAATTTATGCGTTATACGAATCTTTCGAACGTAAAAGTAATTCAACCCCCAAGGACTCTTATAAGGTAAGTGTAGGTAACCAAAGTTATTGCAATTGGATAATTTGAATGGACAGTAGTTCAGAAAGCATTCACTAGGCTTTAAAAACTGAAATATAGTCTCTCTCTATTTCCAAATATCGTGCAAGGCCCGTTGTTACCTTATACGGCGGTGAATACCGACAAATGCTATTAAATAATATTTGGTAAAGGAAGTTTGGGAAGGAAATGTTCCGGACATTTCCCAATTATGAGAACTGAGGAAAACTCTTGCAAGACAAGGAGCAGCTTCACAATTAATTGAACCAGTGGAACATTACGGTGTTTAATTAGAGAGGCTACCAAGATCTGGTCCAAAAGAGAACATTACAAGACCTGGGGTAAAACCACAGAAAATAGATATAGGAAACTATTTATCAAAGGACCATGTAGGGAAAGAGCAGACTTCAGCTGAGAACAATTACTGCTTTGCTCACACAATATGCCCCTAAGAAAAGCATCTCAACACAATTGCGGTTCTTCAGGCCAACAGACTGCAGATTTTGCAGGAAAGAGACAAACAGCTAGGCACATTTTATGCTTTGGTTTCCAAGAGATACAAAACTTTCGGGAAAATGTTTATAGAACCCGAAGAAGTACATTCCATACCCATTGTAAGGCTGCACTCCTTTTTAAGCAATGTAGATATAATGCGTTAGTTCTAAACGATACAGATAGCACAATAAGCCTCAGGTTGAAGAGCGCACGGGAATCTGTATCGTAAATGAAGAAAAAGAAACCCGGAAAAAGCTCTCTCTTGCAGCTCTGAAGAATCTCTCTCCCTCTCCCCCCTCCCTCTCCCCATCCATCTCCCTCTCCCTCCCCTCTCTCCCCCTCTCTCTCCCTCCTCCCTCTCTCTCTCCCTCTATCTCTGCTACTTTCTATTTTTTTATATATAATGCCCGTGTGGCACCACAGATGGTGGACACTAACGATGATGGCAATGATATGTTAACTGGAAAGGAAATTTCGAGAGTAAACGTTTCAGACCTGAGTTTAGGGTATCTTCTGGCACTTGCCAGAAACCTGGAAAATCCGCAGTCAGGGAGAACAACTCTAGCGATTTGTCTATTCCTCTATTAATCACAGCCTGCTTTATTGATAAACTTTTTTGTATTCAAGGGAATTGTAAGCTTGCATGTTTGGTGTAACTGCAGAAACGAATTAGGTAAGCCTTAAAATATCACCAACTGTGATTTAAAAGAAGTTCGTTTCTCGCCCTCTATCGTAACGTCGATATGTTAAAGCCTTCAGTACAAAATCCGTTCCACGCTAAAGCAGCATTTTCTGTTTTAGGGATTATGAGCGCTTAATGCACTTCAAATGGAAGGGCTTTATTCTAAACGCTGCCGTGCTTTTAAGCAGAAATACCCGGCTCTATATTATCAAAATGTCACGCTAAAACCGGCATTACTCTGGGGGCAATACAAAGCGCAAAAGGATATTCATACAGTTACATTTGGTGCCATCAGGAAAAAAGTTGGTTCGTGTATTTTAGAATGTTTTAATGTGATGAACATGTGAAATGTGGAAAATTCACAGTGTGCAAGCTAATCGAAATTTATACCAATTATCCACAACAATACTGATATTTTTCTATGCATCAAAATTCTAGCTTGCTAGATTATTTAAATAATTGTTTGAATGTCTAAATTAATTCACCTAATAAAAAAGTCACTTGATGCATTTTTAAAAAGTATGTTCCATTCACATCACTTTCTCCACATTTCTGCAATAAATTATTGTTAAAAAGCTTATTCTTCTATCTATACCATGCTAATCGAGATAAACATTAGCAGAAATTGTGATTATTACTTGATCTCTTGTAAGTAGAAGCGGAAAAAGTCTTAATATTTTCCATTCACATGATGTCCCTCAGGTGTTCGGAACCAAAGCTTTTATTTAAAAGATTAATCTGTTACCTACTGTCATATTAATCAAGATAAACATACGTAAAATAAGTCTTATTACGAACTTCCTTGTCAGTAGAAGAGAAGCTAAAGCATAATCTCGTCCTTTAAAAGCCGGTCGCTCTGTAAAACAATTGAAATTCCAATCTCTTTACTTGGCAGCGGTAAACAAACGAGAAAGAAGAAGTATGTCTTCCCATTTGCGAAAATATTAAGTGGTTTAAAGTTGAAACCTACAATCCGGTTATCTCGTAAAAGGTTAACTCTACAAAAAAATGTATATGATGTAAATTGTGTGTTTAAATGAGATATCTACATTTTTTGTGCAGTAAGTTTTTGCATATCTCTTACGGTTGGCAGTTATATAAAAGTAATTCAGAAGGAAGAGGTCTTCAGAGACTATTCCCAGAAATTCAAGATATACATTTCATTTGTCATAAAAATATCAAAAGAGTTTGGTCAAAATCGTAAGAGCAAATGTTCTTCGTTACGCATTCTTGAAAGATACTGAACTTAAATATTAAGTTTGGTACTTAAAGACTTTTCGTTTTTGAGCTAAGTTGTACACACACACGGACATTTTTCTAAAAAAATTAAGATTCAGGGGTGCTCATAACATGTATTTCTGATGAAATCTCGAGATCGAATTTTAGGGTGAAATACAAGTACTTTCTCTATACATTATGTACATAGTACGTGTATAGAGGGTAAAATATGTACAGACAAATTTAGTTTTATAGCAAATGAGTTTACAGATATGTCATATTTTTATATTAAGCCCAATTAGTTGAGAAAGTTTATTACTTTTCGTACTCGAAGATATGCTTGATTTTTCATAATTAATAGTTTATTTATCAAAATTGGATAGTGTTTCGAAATAGTAATAGTCAATTTCTTTAGTGTGCCTTTGTAAGGGAGTATCCAATTTTGTAACAAATTAATGATAATTGCATCCTGTGAAATATTTTAAGTATGTAAAAATGTTTCAAACAGGTTTGCGAGAAAATGAAGTTTAAATTTTTAAGTGATTATTAATAAGCATGCAGCTACGTATTTATACCTTCATTTAATTGGTAGTTCAAACGCGTCAAGTGGTAAAAACTATATATTTTCTTAAAATGTGGAATTTATAGCAGTTTATTATGAAACAAAATAGTTTTTAATTTTTCACAATTTTTTATCAAATTTCTCAGATACAACACTTTAAGACACTAAATTAGTTTTTCATAGAAATTGGTAGTTTAGGCCAATAAAAACTACCTGAGTGAGGCGAAATAGCTGACAAATTCGGGTGGACATCCTCCACTTCTATTTGTTCCAAGTTTTATTCTGTTAAATATCAACGACTAAGAAACTGAGGGGATTTACGAATTTGCTAATCTTATTTGATGTTTCACTCTTATTCCTTTCACTGATGTCACTATGTACCTTGTGCATAGCTGGACCGTATAAGAGGACATGTCATTAAGACTAGAAATACGTGCAGGAAAAATAATGCATCCATTACTTTTAAGAGCTTCAAGAATGTTACCCTAAACCGGGGCTATTTTGACTTAAGTGGCTACATTTAAAGAACAAGTACTTCATTCACATCTGCATATTTCGCGCTATTTTGGCAAAAATACATGCTTGCAATTAAGTTATTTTAAAAACATATGTTAATTATTAAGAAATCCATTTGGTCAAGTTTTACAATGAATGTTATACTTCCAACTATGATTAAATACATAATTTTTCAGACTTGTGCTTAAAACCGATCTACTCAGATGGGGTTGTCGTTTTTAAGTACACATACAAAACATTGGTCTGAGCCAGGTTTGAATCCGCTTAACCAACTGAGGCACCCAGACCAAAATATATAACAAATTGTGTGTTTTAAGGAGATCTACGTTCCCTTTGTGTAGTATCTGTTTGTCAATTTTTTACGGTATGCCAGTTAGACAAAAGTCATCCGGAATGAAAAGATCTTTAGAGGCTATTTCCAGATATACATTTCGTTTGTCATGAAAATATGTTAAACATTTGGCATTTTAACAAAAATCGTTAGCCATTTTTGAGGAAATCTAAATTTTTGAAAAATGTTCATGTAAAGTGTAGTTGGGGTGGTCTTAGTCGCTTTCATAGAAGGTACTGAACTTAAATATCAAGTTTGATATTCAACCAACTTATCGTTTTTGAGTTATGCTGTCCACAGACACGCTAACCTTCTTGTAAAAATAGTTTTTATTCCCCATTAAAACATATATTTCCAGTGAAATCTCGGTACAAAATTCTGGGTGAATGCAATACCTTCTCTGTATACTATATGCTCTGGTCAGCAGAGCGGACTAATTACATCAAACATGAGCTCCATATTTATTAAAGTTGCTGTTGTAATTAATTGGTGAGCGAGTTTGTAGTTTGAAGTTATAAGTGAAAAGAACTAAATAGTACTAAGAATACTTAAACAACTATAGAATCGGTAGTATCATATACAAATTATACATTTATGTGATAATTAAAGACGGCAATATTACACTGATACGTGCGCGGTTTTCGTTGCAATAACAACGTCACTTTGACGTCACGAACCCGCGTAAGCAGTCAGC
Source organism: Hymenopus coronatus (assembly GCA_030762935.1). Taxonomy (NCBI): domain Eukaryota; kingdom Metazoa; phylum Arthropoda; class Insecta; order Mantodea; family Hymenopodidae; genus Hymenopus; species Hymenopus coronatus. The sequence continues at coordinate 101,639,883 of CM060882.1, read as the reverse complement.
TCATCTGTCGTGCTAATAACCTGAGCAGTGCTTTTGGTTACCAACGTTACCTAGGAGGGTTGTGTATTCGTTTCTTGTTTTTTTACTGAGCTATTAGACTGAGCTTTTAAGGAATTTTTCAGTAGATCACCACCAAAAAGAGAAGAAAATGTAAAAAGTATACAAAGCTCTAAAAAAATAAATGCTGAAAGATGCAGGAAAGCATCCATGGCAATGTGACCAAGGGATAATATAAAGAAAAAATGAAGATAATGATTTGTTTGGAGCTAGTTTTATAATTACATTCCATAATTGGCAGCGAGACATTTAAGTCAAAGGATAAAACCTTTGATTTATTATTTTCAATAAAAAAAAGTATCAACAAGTAAATATTAAGAAAGAGAAAGCCGAAGCAAATGTGTTCAAAGCTCAAGAAACCCCTGTGAGAACCTTTGCTCAAGTATATCAATACCTACAACAAGTAGCACACTACAACTACAGAAAACTAGAAATGAAGAGACAAGCCGATTTTATATCTACAATAAATGCAGATATTAAAGAGTTACAGAAGACTTGTCACCCAAAACCTTAAACCAGCACAGAAGAAATTACAAATATAAAGAATGAGAACTACGGCTAAGAACCTAATTTTGGAGACAGAATCAACAGTAGACATACAGAAAATTATTAACAGGCAGAGTTTAAGGGATAAAAACTTTTATATTGAGTAATCAAAATGTACTAGAGGAAATAAAAGAAGAGGAACCAAAAATGACATAGGTATGTGAACAAAATCTTGCGGGGTTGGTTACCAAGCCAGAATTTGATAATGAGTAAGTTACGATTTAAAACTGGTCCCAGGAATCGTGTTACTGAACACTGCGTGGCGGATTTTTCTCCTAAAATAAAAAAGTATAGTTCAAAACAATGCCCTTCATTGGATTTCAAAAAGTTACAGCAATTTTGCGTCGGTGGCTAGATTCTTAAAATGCTGTGATTATCTGTTTCCAAATTTTGTAATAGAGAAACATTAATTTAAGGCCGCTGTGATGAAGAAGAAAAGGAAAAGAAAGATTGCATGAAAAATAACCAGCAAGCCGTTTGCATAATGATTAATAAAAGGAATAAAAATTGTAGGGGGAAGCAAGATTGTCCCACTTACAAAGTCATGTAGGGGAGAGGGAGAGTTGTTTCTGGGATAGACTATGGCGAATAATTTCATGGAGGTGTACAAAAGGAATAACAAAAAGAGGAACACTCCCTGTTGAATAAGACATAATATAGCAAGAGGAATTAATGGCACAAACTTAGACTTGATAAGCAAAAATTAAGTGTAGATGTTGTTATTCAAACTAAAGAAGATTAAATAATTAACTACAAAATACTTAGTCTTTGACAGATAACATTACTAAGAAAAGGAAGACCTGACGTTTAAATCGAAATTACCACCTAAATTAAGAATTCATAACATAAACCATGAACGAGGGATTGGAAATTAAAAGAAAATGAAAGTTGATTATAACGCAATTACAATGAAGAGAACAAGCACCAACGAAGAAGTGGAGGAGGAACAATGATAAATATAAACCTAAAACCGCATACTAGTGGCTTTCTTAATAAATGATGGAGAAGAAGAAAACCGTAAAAATAACTTCGAAACTACAAAACATCGTAGGACCTTCCATTCTGTAGGATCTTCCTAATTTTTATTCATATAAAGGATTTCATGAATTGTATATTTCAGAAAAGAGTTAAGGGATAGTAGTAGAATAAATAACTGGGGTTAGATCTTGTCAATAATTGACTGTCATGATAATTACAATTGGGATATTATGTGAAAAATAAATTGTGTTGGCTACCAGTATTATAGGTTACTAGTTTTGCTAAATCTTGTTAAATTTAGTTAACCAGGCAATGGTTTGTTAGGCACCGGCTATTTGATGGATTCCAATGATTAATACTAATTAGTGATAGAGAAAATTGCTTATTAGGAAAAATGTTTAACCTTACTTTTATTCTATGTTATTTTATTTCTTTTTTGGTGCTTTTTTTTTTATTTATTAGCATATAAGCTATATCTTAAAAATAATTATGTATGGAAAACATGCAATGTGATCAATATTTTATAAAGTTTGTAGTATACGTTCTGCTATATGGAACTAGGTGCCAAGATGCTGTATTACAAATTTTATCTTCTTTTACTTTATTTTTATACTCTTAGAGAAAGTAAAAGTTAATGAAAATGAAATTTATTCCATTCACATGTCTGTGTCTACATTTCATGCAACAATTATCGTTAGTAAGTTTATTCTCCTATTTACTTCATGTTAATCGAAATAAACATTGGTAGAAACGGTCTTTTACTTAGTTCCTTGTAAGTAGCACGGAAATAAGGGAATACATCAGGCTAAACTGACGGTCAAATGTTTTAAAATGTGGTTGCTATGGGATTAAACTCAGTTTCTTTGCGAGGCCAGATGTTGACAAGTTCCTGTTGGAGAAAAGTATCAGCATTTTAAAACTGACACCAATAATTAGGAATATCTCAAAAGCGGTCAACTCCACAAATAAATGTATACAACAAATTGTATCTTAGGAGGTTATTTCCAGAATATACCACATATGCATTTTGTTTTTCATGAAAACATGTTTAACATACGATACTTTAATTAAAATCGATATGGCCATTTTTGAAAACATTAAAATTGTCGAAAATGTTTCTCTGTAAAGAGTAGCTCGAGGTGGGGGGGGTGTTCTTGAATATCATGTCGCTTCCTTGGAAGATACTGAACTTAAATAGCAAATTTGGTATTTAACGGACTTTTCGTTTTTGAGCTATGCTGTCAAAAGACACTTCGGATATTTTCCTAAAAATCTGATGTGTTCCATTTACATGATCTTCTCTACATCTCTGCAGCAAATTATTGATAAAAAGCTAATGTTTCTATTTACTTCATGCTAATCGAGTAAAAATTAGTAGAAATAGTGTTATTACTTGCTTCCTTATAAGTAGAAGCGAAGTAAGGGAGTACCATAGGTTAAAGAGATAGTCAAAAGCTGGTTGCCATGTGACTGAAGTTCCTTGGTTTTTATGGACAGGAGTTAACAAATTCTTGTATGAGAAAACAATAAGTTTTTCAAAGCTGAAAACAAAAACAAGGAACATCTAAAAAACTATCAACTCCACGTAAAATATTTATATAACATAAATTGTGTGTTTTAACGCGCTCTACATTTTTGTGGGGTAAGTTTTTTTCTATCTCTTACGGTTTAGCAGTTATGCAAAATTCCGTAAAATTAATCCAGAATAAAATACTCCTCAGAGGCTATTCCCAGAAAATTAGAAATATACATTTTATTTGTCAGGTAAACAGCTTTAATATACGATATTTTAATCAAAATCGTTAAAGCCATTTTTGACAAAAAAATAAAAAATTTCGAAAAAAGTTCCATATAAAAGATAGTTTGGGGTGGGGGGATTTTTCTCAAAATCTTCGAGTCGCATACCTACACTTAAATACCAAGTTTGGTATTTTACTGACTTTTCATTTTTGAGTTATCGTGTTCACGGAAACACAGACACACAGACACACACACGGACCCTTTTTATCAAAATGCTTTTTTTGGATATATGGGACCCTAAAACATTTGTTTCCAGTGAAATCTCGGTATCGAATTTTTTGGGAGGAGTGCAATACCTTCTCTACACACTGTGCACATATTACGTGTAGAGAAAGTAAAACCAAATATTCCTTTATACTCCGTCTTCTGTAATTGTCAAAAATCCGCGTGAGGTACTTCCGGTGTGTCCCAAGAACTTACTGTTATCAGTTAGGGTTAAGGAAGAGTGAATATCCAAGCTTAATTTATTGTACGAATTCTAAATGTTTTATTTGATTAACTTTGTGAACGTAGAGGAAAATTAGGAAACCTAGAAAATCTCTTTTATAAAATACTATAAGCGTAGCTGTTTTATTAAATACTGCTTTGTCTTCAAGACAAGGCCTTTCGGACGCTATGAGAGTTTGCTCTTTGTCCCTCTCAGAAGCGCGAGCCGTAAATTGGAAACAAAGGATGCAGGATTGTGTTTCATTTGGGGATTTAAAACAAAAGTTGTAAAACCCTTTAGCTTAAAGCAAGGTCTTCACTCAGATAAGCTTGCTACGTAGCAAACTTACTTTAACCTATGGTTATCGGACTCTCTTTCACCAGGGCAGTCTGAGGCTCACATTTTGTCTAATCGTATCCTGACTAACACTTTTGTTCTTTTGAAATTCTCCTTTCTGCCTCGATGAATGTAATCCTTTTACAGCATTCTAACACAGTAGGTATGCCATGTAGAACTTTCTATCCATATAATTTAAAAAATGTTAGCAGGGACTAAGCTTACTAGACATCTGGAGAGAACCTAGTGGCGGCTCGCAACACACATCCTACATTAAATTTCGAATAATAAATGTCTTTAAATTGTTTAATCATCATTTTGTCTACATACTAGGATTTCACGGCTGGCGTTAATTCAGTAAACTGTAGAGGTTTTCGGGTTTGTAGGCCGTGGTCGATTAGATGAAATGTCACTGTTTACTTTCTCTACACGTACTATATATATAGTGTATATAGAAGGTAATGCACACAGAAACTCGATACAGAGATTCCACCGGAAATACATGTTTTACGGTCCCTTGTATCCAAAAAAAAAAAGATTTTCAAAAAAAGGTTCTGTGTGTATGTGTTTTTTGTCCGTGTGTCCAGGTGCCCACATTTTATTTAAGTTTAGTATCTTCCAGGGATGCGACACAAAGATTCCGAGCAAAATCCTCCCACGCCAAACTAGCCTTTACATGGATCATTTTCCCAAAGTTTTTATTTTTTTAAAAATGGCTCTAACGATTTTGATTAAAACATCACATATTAAAGATATTTACCTGAAAAAATAAAATGTATAGCTTAAATTTTCTGGGAATAGTCTCTGAAGACTACTTTATTCTGAATTACATTCACGGAATTTTATATAACTGCTAACCGTAAGAGGTGGACAAAAATTTACTACACAAAAAACGTAGAGCATGTTAAACACACGATTTATGTTACATACTTTTTTTCGTAGCGTTTATCGTTTTTTAGATATTCCTTGTTTTTTATTTCAGTTTTGAAAAACTTATACTTTTCTCATACAGGAATTTGTCAACTCCTATCCTTACAAACAAAGGAACTTCAGTCACATAGCAACAACTTTGACTATCATGGTACTCCCTTATTTCGCTACTACTTACAAGGAAGCAAGTAATAAGACTATTTCGGCTATTTTTTTCTCGATTAGCATGAAGTAAAAAGAAGCATAAGCTTTTTAATAATAATTTGTTGCAGAGATGTAGAGAAAGTCAAGTGAATGGAACACATCAGATTTTTTCTTATGCACTCAAAAATTCGATACTGAGATTTCACCGGAAATACAAGCTTTATGACCTCCTAAATCCAAAATAAAAAAATGTTTATAAAACTGTCCGTGTGTGTGTGTGTGTGTCTCTGTGTGTTTATGTGCACAGCATAGCTAAAAAACGAAAAATACCAAACTTGATATTTAGGTTTAGTATCCTCCAGGGATGCGACACGAAGATTTCGAGACGAATCCTCCCACCACAAACTACCCTTACAGGGAAAAAATTTCGAAAATGTTGATTTTCTCAAAAATGGTTCTCAACAGTCTTGATTAAAATATCGTATACCAAAGATACATGACAAATAAAATGTTTATCTTCAATTTTCAGAGACATGTTTATTCTGGATAATTTTTTTATAATTTTGCATAACTGGTAAACCGTAAGCGATAGACAGAAACTTACCTATCAAAATATGCAGATCTCGATAAAACACGCAATTGATATTGTATACATGTTTTCATAGAGTTGGCCGCTATTGAGATATTCCTTGTTATTAATTTCAGCTTTAAAACACATACTTTTCTCATATGGGAATTTCACTCCTATCCGTTCAAACAAGGCATTCAGCTACATAGCAAGCAGCTTATAAAAGATTTGGCTGTCGATTTAACCTATGGTACTCCCTTATTTCCCTTCTACTTACAAAGAAGCACCTAATAAGACCCTTTCTGCTAATATTTTCTCGATTAGCATGAAGTAAATAGAAGAATAAGCATTTTAACAATTTATTGTAAAGATGTGGAGAAAGTCATGTGAATGGAACACATCAGGTTTTTTTCTGCCTGTTGGACACAGTGATGAAATTACTCTTAGGCGTGTGGTAACTGAAGCTGTCCAGCAGATTCCAGCCACCACATGCGAGTTTATGGCCAATATCTAAATGTAACTTAAAAAATCTGATGTGTTCCATTCACATGAGTTTCTTTAAATAATTGTTAAAAATCTTATGCTGCTATTTACTTCACGGTAATCCAGAAACAATTAGCAGAAATCTTCTTATTACTTGCTTCCTGGTAAGCAGAAGCGAAATAAGGAAGTACCATAGGTTAAAGAGGTAGCCAAAAACTGGTTGCTATGTGACTGAAGTTTCATGGTATGGACAGGATTTGACAAATTCCTGTATGAGAAAAGTATAAGTTTTTCAAAGCTGAAACCAAAAGCAAGGAAAATCTAAAAAAAAATCAACCTCACGAAAAAAATGTATATGATATAAATTGTATGTTTTAATGTGCTCTTCATTTTTTGCGTGGTAAGTTTTTGTTTATCACTTACGGTTTAGCAGTTATGCAAAATTTCGTAAAATTCATCCAGAATAAAGTAGTCTTCAGAGGCTATTCCCAGAAAATTATAGATATACATTTTATTTAGCAAGTAAATATCTTAAATATAAGAGAAATTAATTAAAACGTTTGAGCCATTTTAAGAAGGTCAAAATTTTCGAAATTTTTTCCATATAAAGGGTAGTTTGAGATGGGAGGATTTTCTTGAAAATCTTCGTGTCGCATCCTTGGAAGATACCAAACTTAAATACCAAGTTTGGTTTTTAACACTGTTAATTTTTTAGCTATGTTGCCCACAGGCAGACTGACAGACATTTTCCTAAAAAAAATGTTTTGGATCCAGGGGAAACAAAACATGCATTTCTGGTGAAATCTCAGTATCGAATTTTGGGTGCAGTACAATGCCTTCTCTATACACTATATACATAGTACGTCTATAGAAAGTAAAAACCTGATGTGCTACATGACTTTCTCTGCTTCTTTGCAACAAATTCTTGTTAAAACCATATTCTTCTATCTACTTTAATAATCAAGGTAAACATTAGCAGAAATTGCCTTATTACTTGCAAGTGGAAGGAAAATAAGGGAATACACTAGGTTAAAGTAATAAACAATTCTTTTAAAAGCTGTTGCAATGTGTCTGAAATCCATTTCTATACAGTTCCAGGGATTAACAACTTTCCGTGTGAGAAAAGTATTTTAATGTTGAAACAAATAACAAGGAATATCTCAAAAATGGCCAATTTCACGAAAAATAAACCTATATGACATAAATTGTGTGTTTTAACGTGAGCTACAATTTTATGCCGCTAGTTTTTGCTATCTCTTATGGTTTACGAGTTACGCAAAATTAAGCAAAATTCACGCAGAATAAACAGGTCTTTAGACTGTATTCCCTGAAAATTCAAGATATACATTTTATTTTCAATAAACACCTTTAATATAGGTACTTGAATCAAAATCGTTGAGCCAATTTTAGAAAATCAAAATTTTAGATAAATTTTCCATATAAAGTGTAGTTGGGGGTGGGGAATTTTCTTGTAAATCTTCGTGTACCATCCTTGGAAGATACTCAACTGAAATACCAAGTTTGGTATTTAATGAACTTTTCACACACGGGCATTTTTCTGAAAATTCTTTTTGGGATTCAGGGGTCTCAAAACATGTATTTCCGGTGAAATCTCTGTATCGAAATTTTGAGTGCATTACAATACCTTCTCTATACACTTAGTGTACAGTACGTGTAGAGAAAGCAAAAAGCTGCTATCTGTGAAGGTCATCTGCTTTTTTTTTTTTTTTTGGGCTCACGGATGCGTATAACATTGAGTTTATGCCATGTTTTTTTAATATAATTTATTTTCCAGCATTAGATTAATACATGATTACAAAAGGTTTGTCATAATGCAACTGAATTTTTATTTATGTTATTTCATGTCATTTTATTGTGCTGCGCCATTGTGGTCAGTCCTATTTCTTGGGGAATTCTCTTCTTTCCGTCGGTGGTGTTCGTAATTTTGTAAGAGTCCTCCTCACAGAAGCGGGAAGTATAAGCTAACCACATCGTCAGAGCGTCGTAGTGTTAAGGTGATAGTTAACAAAGGGACCAACAGTATCAGTTGGTAACCTCAAACCGTATGATAGAAGACTGCATATCGCCGATAAATCCGGACTTCATCAACTTCCAAACTTGATGTTGATACGTATCACGTAGGATGGTTTTTCGGTAGGATTGTATATGCGATGAGCTTTGCCTTAGGAGACATATCATCTAATCGACCAAGGCCTACAAACCCGGAAACTCTACATTTTACTGGATTAACGCCAGCCGTGAAAGCCTAAGCACGTATATCACACGCCTCTACGGGGAGGAAATATCATAGAAAGTAAAACACATGGAAAAATTAAGGAAGAAAAAGAGCAGATTACTCGCATCACTGGACTTTCTGTGACGCTGCCGAGACCAGCGTGTTGTACACGACTTCTCCAACACGTCATTTTCTTGACTTTCCGTTTTTGAGTTATAGTGTTCCAGACACACACAAACACGCATATACATACACGGACCTTTTTCTAAAAATGAATTTTTACACAGGGTAACTTAAAACGCCTATTTGCGGTGAAATCTTGGTATCGAATTTTTGGATGGAATGCACGTGTAGAGAAAGTAAATAAAACCTATCAAAATGTTAAGGAATAAAGATTTAGTGTTGAATATACTTAAACTAGAAATGAAATTATAAACTATATTTAAATGGTTTTTAAAATGATTTTAAGAAAATCCCACCACCCCTAGAAATATTTTTTCAAAATTTTCATTTTACAAAAGTTTCTACGATGTTCATTAAAATTTCACATGTTTAAAATATTTGCGTATCTTGAATTTTGTGGGTATAGCCTCGGAAGACCTCTTCATTCTGATGACTTTTGTATAACTCGTAAACTGTAATAGTTGGGCAAAAATGTATTACACAAAAATGTAAATCTTATTGAAACACACAATTTACGTGATTTACATTTTTTTTTCGTAGAGTTAACCATTTCCGAGATATTCGTTGTTATTGATTTTAATTTTAAACTACTTAAACGGTTCGCAAGCGGAAAGTAAACTTTTCTTTCATATCTTTTGTTTAATTCCAGGAATGTAAAAGAGAACCGAAATGTAATTGTTTTACATAACGATAGTTTTAAAAGATATGATTATCGCTTAGGCTTATGTATTCCCTTACTTACCTCCTACTTACAAGAAAGCAAGTAGTAAGACATGTTCTGCTTATGTTTATCTCGATTAGGGTGATGAAGACAAAAGAATAATATTTTGTAAGGAAAGTTTGTAGAAGAGATGGAGAAATTCATGTGAATGGAACATTAGCTTTTTATTATGAGATTTTACTGTGAATAATAATAATTAATAATAATGAAAATGATAATTATAATAATAAGAGGAATGATTAAAACAAGAAAACATATACACTTTATAATGCATCATGTCATTATTTAATGATGCAAGAGGTTTAAGATTTCTAATTTTTCTTTTCCAATGCACGAGATTCTTAGTTATGAGTTTTGAATTCTGGATGAGCTTTTAAATTATGATGCAGATTGTTTCTGCATTTTGTATACGGCTAAATACTTACTGTTAGTTTGAATAATTGCAGACGAAAGCGTACCACAAATAATGCAAAGTGGAAATAAGAATCACATTTTAATGAATGCCATGATATTCAGTACAGTAAGATACGAATTCATAATGAGCAAGAAAAGTTAATGTACCCAAACAAGAGAAAAAAGTGCATTTTGTATGCGCTATAAATGTTTAATGTACCCTTTAGCTGCGCAAATAGAATGCTTGAGAACTCTCTTCTATCCTTGCAGCGGAAAGTGCTCCACATGAATTTCGAGTATATTCACATGGCAAGCAGTAATAAAAGCAACAAATCGACTGCCAACTCCACCCTTGCACAGTCCATTCATTCAACCCGTAAGTGAATAGATGTGAAAAGGTTTGCATGCCAAATCGTCTACTCTGTGATTTCTGGTAAAATAGAAATGGATGGCCAACTCTATTGGCTAATATCATACTGATTGAGGACAAACCCAGGAATTGACTCGATTAAAGGGTGTGAAACAACCTAGTGACTAACGAACATGGTGATGGTTAGTTGCAAGTGAATTAGATTTATAACACAGCCTACCCTAAAATACTAAGGAACAGAGGGATCAATTGTAGTTAAATATCAGAAATGCAATGTCAACGCAGATAAAACATAAAAAGTATGTGGGTCTCCGATGGACACCAATAGAAATAAAGTGAGGAGTTTGGAGTAACATTTATTTTATTTATTTCCTGTCCTGTTGCTTAAACTAGTTTACTTATCCTAATACACATAGGTTTGAGTATTACTTATGGACTACATAATTCACTGGCTGTTAGCGAGTTTTGTTTGTGCTACCCATTCCTGTATTTTCTCTTCTGTTCTCTCCGCTTTTATTTTACCTTTCCCAAATATTGTCCTATTTCTTCAATTCTTCTCTTTTCGTTGACATTCAATATTTTCTTTGCTACCATCTACCCAGGCATACTATTACATTTATGTTCGCAAATTTCTTTCCTCCAATTTCTTACCGTTTACATTTGGTTGAACAGTCAACAACACTGCACCCTCCCCACATAAAATACAACGTTCTAGTTCATTAACTCTCATCCCGTTCAAAAGTAATGCACCTATTCTCATTCACGCTAATCCTCGCCTCTCTTGTTTATTACATGTAAGAGTACAAAGTGACCCCCAAAACCGAGGCAGAGCACCGCACACAGACAGTATACTTACTAAGGACCTCTGTGTTTCTAATGTGACTTCTGGAGACTTGTGCTTCTGGGTAAGGAGGAGGCCAATCAAATCAGGGCGAAGATATGCAACGCAAGGATGGAGCCCTAATAAGTCCAGAATGAAGAGGGGAGAAAACTTTTCAAACAGCAGTTCCAGCAAAACACACCAAACACCGTCCTTCAACCCTGAAGCAGGTGAAAGGAAATTTACAGAATATTCCTGATAGAACAAGAACCCCCCTATCAACCTGGGAAACCATGTAAGACCCAGTGTCAGAGTGGCTAATCTGACGGTAACCAAACTCTGAGCCCCCCTACCGACCTGGGAAACCATGTAAGACTCAGTGTCAGAGTGACTAATCTGACGGTAATCGAACCCTGAGGTCCCTCGAATGCAATCCCCGAGCGTTACCGCGGTGCTATCATTTCGAAATTATGGAACTAAGATTAAAATTCTTCAATCAAACTTCTGGAAAGAATAAATGGTCACCTGGTTGAAATGAAATGGCCTGTTATTTATGGACGCTCTTTAACTGCTTTGGTTCTCAGCGTTCCATTTTATATTGGGCGTGAAAGATCGCTTAATTTTGCTCAGAGGCCTCTCTTATCAGGCTTGAAGTTCACGGCTTTACTTCCCTTCCGAAGGAAGCCATGCTAAGGATTTTTACGCCCGAAAAAAAGCCATCGTCCTCCGCCGGGTTTGAACCCGCGACCTTGGGTATATGAAGTTAGCATGGTAACCATTACACCACAGAGGGCAACTACCTGGTTGAAGAAAGCAATGCTAGTCATCAAGAGAAAAATTCACACTTGCAATATTATGGTCATGATAATATTAAAAATTCGTAGTCGGCTTATCCTCCCCATGTTTAGGATTGACAGCCCCTAGTGCTCACAAGCAGATGCCTAGGGGTCAACCGCAGAGTGGAGAACCTGGAACGAAGGGTTGGCCCATAGATAGGCATGTGCATGAGGAAATGGATGATATGAAAGGCAAGTGAAATGGAAGACCAGGAGAAAAGCCGCCCAGGCCCCACTTCGTCCGCCACAAATCTCACATGTGGGCGCCTGGGATCGAACCGGCGCTGCCTAGGTGGGAGGCGAGCAGTCTAACCACTCGGCCATATTAAGAATACTGCTAATGGGGAAACTTCAGCTACGGGAAGTATAGCCAAGATATGGGACGGAAACTTCAAATAACTATTGAAAAATGGGGCATGCCTCAACAAGAATAAGATAACTGCGCAAAGCAGTGCCACGTGCTACTCAATTTGATCAGTGGATGAAATAACATTGTATAAATCCACGAACATGAGTTTATCACATTGCACTAAGAAAACTGGATATAATAAAAAGAAGAAAAAATGCACAAATAGCTTAACTAAAGACATTCAATTTTAATTTGATGTAAAATTCTCATTATATACTATACTTTTACAAAAATAAATAATTAACCTCAAAAGAAGTTACTCATATATTTCATACCTTTGTGTATTTCCCTATAAAACAAAGGAATCATAAAAAGTATATATAATACATATATTAACATTGTAATAAACCAAATGATTTAAAACAATCTCAGTTGATCAATTTATTTGTGATGCATATAAAACTGGTGTTAGAAATTATACTTTCTCATAAGAATGTATTTTTTTTTTAGAAACTACACGTAAGATTCAATGTGAACAAAAAATATAAATGCCTAGGATAACTTAACTCCCTTGGCTCTAAACAAGGCGTCCTAGGTTCTATCACAGAATGCCCATTTTAGTGGACAAAGTGGCGTCTGGACGGGTTTTCTTCGGGTATTCCGGTTTCCCCCACCGTTCATTACACCTGCGCTATAATCTCTTTCAATGCATTTTACCGTTATTTGATGTTATATTCCTCACTCTTGTACCATATATTGGACCAATGACCTATTCTGGCTATTCTCTCTCTCTCTCTCTCTTTCTCTCTCTCTTTCTCTCATCCAGAGTTCGTCTGCTCCTCAACAGGTATCTAACCCCCGGCGCTTGGTTTAATTCCTGGGGGGACGTAAACAGCGAAAAAAGAATTACAATGAAACTACATTACTATTCCCGGGGGACTTTTAGTGCATTAAAGCACCAGCAGTAATAAACATAACCCTTCTATTTATAACAAACGCTGGTTCTTTTCAAAGCGCGGTGTTATTGATGGTTACACTAGTTGAAGTGAAGAAATTTCTTGATCCTATTGCAACAGTATATTAGCCCGCTGTGTATTTTATTAGTTTAATTAATATTTTGGCATAGGTTTCATATAGAGAATATCTGCTTCAGCAGCCAACACTGAGCAGATTGTAGAATACAAAACCTTAGAGCGAAGAAGCTATTGTTATCACCAAAATTACTTTCTTTGTTAATGTTAGTAACACAATTGCCTTTGTAGAACAAGATTTTTAGCGCATTATAGACATAATTAACAGGGCAAATTTTACAGAAAGGTTTGTCCCCTAAAAGTTAGCAGCTCGGGGCTTTTCCATTATAAAGAGCAGTCACGTGAGTTGAATACAAAGAACTTACAAAATTAATCACGTGACAACGTCATTTTCGAGCTTCTTTTCCGCTGATCACGAATGAGTTCAATATTGGAGATTTTAGGTATTTAAGCGATGCGCTTACAAGGATTTAAGTTATTGTTTTTGTTATTGTCGTTGCTGTTTATTCTTCGTGTGAGACGCGTGTTGCTGAACGCGGCACGCTATAGGTTGCACGTGGTATGTAGGTAAACGCGGCGGTGTGAGTTTCTAAGTATGTGATTTTATTACGCGAGATATGGCAGTTATCGCACGAGTCAATTGTCGCATAATAGGAAAGTGTGCAGTGATTAACGACAACCGTCGAAAACAAGAACTTAGTAAACAGCAGAAAATAATATTTCTACGTCTTCAAGAATTACTATGTCGGGATTCGCGCGTAGGATTAGTGCCTCATCGATCAACAAAGGTTAACAAAAGCATTAATTCGGTGAAATCTAAAGTAAAGTACTTCTAATTTTAAGTCTACCCCGTGTTACATACCACAGTCATTTGTTCTCCCCCTCAGTGAGAGTCAAATTGTGTTCTACATGGACGAGCAGCGCCGGTGCGTCAGAAGACTTTTCAGAGGTATGCACACATTCGTTTATAGAGTATTTCACGGGTGCTAAACCAGACAGACTCTGAGGTAGACAAAAGAACGGCAACATATTGGCGCACAACGGACAGCGACACTATACTTACTCCTGATAAACCATTTTCCGCGAAATAAAAGCGGCCACTGATGGGAAGTAATATTGTTGACCTCGCACAAATCACTTAAGAAAACTCATTCTGCAGGTGAGTCTCAGTGCGTATGTGCGAGGAACGTCCACAGATTGTGCGAATCTTATGAACCGTATGTGCAACCCTCTGTCATCCACTAACGCATCATAGCTCCTCTTAAATAAGGGAGTTCTGCATTTTTGGAAAAATGTCCGTGTGTGTACGTGTATCTTTGAACACTATAACTCAAAAACGAAAAGCCGGTTAAATACCAAACTTCCTATTTAAGTTAAGTATCTTCCAGGGAAGCGACACAAAAATTTTAAGAAAAATCCTCCCACCCCAAACTGCCCTTTAAATTGAAAAAATTCCAAATTTTTCATTTTCTCAAAATGGCTCTAACGATTTTGATTAAAATACCGTACATTAAAGATGTGTATATGTTGAAGTTTCTGGCAATAGCCTCTGAAGGTCTCTTCTGAAGAATTTTACGTAACTGCTAAACCGTAAGAGTTAGATAGAAACCTAGTACACAAAAAACGTGGCTGGCGTTAAAACGCGCATTCTATGTCATATACGTTTTTTTCGTGGAACTGTCCATTTCTGAGATAGCCCTTGTTATTTGTTTCATATTTAAAATACTTAAACTTTTCTCACAAGAAAGTTTTAAACTTCTGGCCCTGCATAGAAGCGGATTTCATCCTCATGGCAACCAGCTTTTAAAAGATTTGACTATCATTTTAGCCTAGTGTATCTCGATTAGCATAGAGTAAATAGAAGAATAAGTTTTTAACAAAAAGAAATTTACAGCGATGTAGAGAAAATAAAGTACTTTCTGTGCAAGTACTATATACATAGAGGGTAGAAAATGTATTGTATTCCACCCAAAAATTTGACACCGAAATTTCACCGGAAATATCTTTAGAGGTTCCCTGAACAAAACAGAATTTTTAGAAAAAGGTCCTATGTGTATGCGCGCGCGCGCGTGCGACTGAGAACATAGTTCAAAAACGAAAAGTCCGTTATCCTCTAAGGATGTGACACTAAGAAAGAGACCCCCCACTTCAAACTACCCTTTAAATGCAAAAGCTTTCTCTAATATGAACTTTATTTTTAATTCTTCAAAAATTGCTCTAACAATTTGGATTAAAATGTACTTGAAAATAGTTACATGATACACAAAAATGTACGTCGTGAATTTCCTGCGAATAGCCTCTGGAGATTTCGTTAAACCACATGTAGAACATAAAATGTATGACATATACCATATTTGGATAGTAAACCTTTTTCAAGACAGGCCCTTTATTGGTTTCAATTTTAAAATAGTTTTAACTTTTTTTTTTTTCAAACGGGAAGTTGACATTCGTTTCATGTTTCTCTTGTTTTACAATGAAAACAGAACCCAATTTCAATTGCATTACACAGTGATCGTCTTTTTAAAGAACTTTACCATCTCTTTAGTCAAGTGCATTCCCTTATATCCCTTGCAATTACAACAACTTAAATGATAAAACCATTTATGCTTATGCTTAACTTGATTAGCACGAAATGCATAGGAAAAAATCTTATGTATTCCATTATCATAACCTTCTATAGCTTTTCCATATATAAACTAATCTTACAAAAATTATTTTTATCTACATTATGCTAATCGAGATAAAGATTAGCAGAAATTGTCTTATTGATTACTTCCTTGTAAGAAGGAGAATAAGGGATTACATTAGGCTAAAACGATAGTTAAATTTTTTTAAAACCTAGTACCTTGAAATTTGCAAGAAAACGATAGGTAGTTTAAAATTAAAATCAATAAAAAGGAATATATCAAAAACGCTCAACCGAACAACAAGTATTTGACAAATGATGTGTTTTAAAACGATCCACTTTTTTCTGCAGTAAGTTTTTGTCTATCTCTTACGGTTTACAAAATTCTACAAAACCCATCCAGAATAAAGAGGTATTCAAAGACTATTCCCAGAAAATTAAAAATATATAGTTTATTTCTTATGTAAATATCTTCAATATACATTTATAACAAAATCATTACAGCCGTTTTTGAGGCAGCAAAACTTTTTAGAAATGTTTCCATGCAAGAGGTAGTTTTGGGTTTAGGGATTATCTTGAAAATCCATGTGTCGCATACTTGGAAGATACAAAATATAAATACCAAGTTTAGTATTCTAGTGTTTTGAGCACTGCTGTCCACAGACACAGGCAGACATACATACATACACACGCGCGGACCTTTTTCTAAAAATGCTTTTTTCGGAAACATGGTGCTTCAAAATATATATTTCCAGTACGAAATTTTAAGCGTAACACAATATTCACTCTATTCACAATGTATGTAGTACTTACGTGTAGAGAAAATAATAAGCTTTTGTAAGAAGTTTGCTTGCAGAACAGGTAGAAAAAGTTCAGATTTCACACACACACACACACACACACACACACACACACACACACACACACACACACACACACCGAAGTAATGCATCTATGAAATGTTGCCAAAATTCATGAAAGAATACAAAACTATTTTCTTTCATGATAAAATCATACGCATTAAGCATTTCCTGGTTCTTATTGCTAGCGAGCTGACAACAATTTATGTTTATCGGTGCGAGTGTGCAAGAACTTTATCCCCAGGGCAGAAAGTGATTATGGAGCACATTCTTATTATTTTCTTTCTTCTAGTAGTCTCACATGACCTATCAATCCAGTGGTGAATATTATATGCAAAGAGCAGAGATGATCAAGGTGGCAGGGTAGACCAGATTTTCACTACCAACTTAAAACTTTCCATTATGTTTCACAGTTAATACGCATTAGTAAACCTGAACAAATTTGCCACAACGAAATAATAAATATTGTTGTTTTATCCAGAAGAGGGGAAGATTGATATGCGTGATTTTGGGTTATACTTAAAGTTTATGCAGAAATAACCCAATATATTTATAATACGAGTATAATTTATTTTTGATACGCTCTTTGATCTGCTTCTATTTAAACCTTCCGTTGTCAAATATTAGACAGCCCAAACCATCTAAATATTGTAACGAAAACATGCAAACACGAAGGTTGGAAAAATGTCACTGTACCATGCGCTCTCATAGTTACTTGTTCTTAGTTATGAATATTTCGTGTTTTTATTTTATTCTGCCAAGCAAATTAATAATAATAATAATAATAATAATAATAATAATAATAATAATAATAATAATAATAATAATAATAATAATAATAATAATAATATTATAATAATAATAATAATAATAATAATAATAATAATAATAATAATAATAATAATAATAATAATAATAAATAGTTATAGAGTAACACATGGACGGTTTTTGTTACGGTGCCTTACAATGGGTCTAGTTTATAATGAAATAAGAACAGTGTGTTACACAATTACAAAACTAGTTATTGGGGTACATTAATAGGTGAAATAGACTTTTTAGTTACTTGCAACTTTAAAACGTGACTTTATGCTCTAAAAAGTAATGGTTCTGAAATTGAAGTGGAAATCATCTCCATGTGTTTTAGTATTATATCATGGACTCCAGTACAACCACCCCTCAATGAGCGCGATTCCTTCACCATTTTCGCTGATATGCAAGAGGATTAGAACAAAGGTCGCTCTATGCTTGGATTTAGCCTGTGAAGCTCTGTAATTTTATAGCACAAGAATGCGACGCTTTTGGTCACCTGTTGTCGGGACGACTTTCCTTTGTTAATCCTAACTTTTAGCAAATTAATACCATTAATTCATTAAACGAAACTATGTATTAAAACATTCATTTCCCAACAATGCAAGCAAGAGAATATAGAACTTTTAAAAACGCAGGCAACATCAGAACGGAAGTTGGACAAGCAAAGTTTCGTGGCAATATCTAAATGAACAAAACCATGCCGTGAGCATAAAAGTTAATAACGGGAGTAGCCATATTTTAAATATATCGTAGATAGGTAAAATTGATTTCTTTTATGCACTATACAGCAAAAGCTGTAAACCTGAATAATATTAGAAAAACAGCGACCCAGTGCGGCGACTACATAACAGATGTTACAATATAATGGCAGCTGTTCTCCGCTATCGCAAATAAACGTTCTCTGTTCAAGCAAATAAGTGTATATTCCCTCCCTCTCCCTCTCTCTACACCTCTACTGCGTGAGAACTTACTATTTAACCCGTTTCGTCGCGATTGGACAGAGTTATACAACACGCTTTCAGCTTTCTCACAAGGATACATTTTTCAGGACCATTTTCAAAAATTACGATCTCAGGATGCACAGCCAGGCACATCTCATCGTCACTTAAGAAATGCAAGCGTTATTCAAAATGTCTGTACTACTTTCTCTAGCACTTATATACAATGTACATAGTAGATACAGAAGGTACAGTATTCCAGAGATATTACCGAAACTACACGTTTTGTTACATCTATGCAAATTATTGTTAAAAAGCTTATTCCTCTGTTTATTTCTTGCTAATCGAGAAAAAATTAGCAGAAATAGTCTTACTACTTGCTTCCTTGTAAGTAGAAGCGAAATAAGGGAATACCATACGTTAAAGTGATAGTCAAAAGCTGGTTCCTATGTGACTGAAGTTCCTTAGTTTGTATGGACAGGAGTTAACAAATTTCTGTATGAGGAAAGTAAGTATTTTATAGCTGAAACCAATAACATGGAATATCTCAAAAAGGATCAGCTCCACGAAAAAAATGTATATGTCAAATTGTGTGTTTTAGGTGTTCTACGTTTTTTGTGTGGTAAGTTTTTGTCCATCGCTTACGGTTTAGCAGTTATGGAAAATTACGTAAAATTCATCCAGAATAAAGTAGTCTTCAGAAGCTAATCCCAGAAAATTCAAGATATACATTTTATTTGTCACGTAAATATCTTTAATATACGATATTTTAATCAAAATCTTTAGAGCCATTTTTGAGAAAATCAAAATTTTCAAAAAAGTTCCATGTAGAGGGTAGTTTCGGGTGGAGAGACTTTTCTCAAAATCTTCGTGTCGCATCCCTGGAAGACAAATACCAAATTTGGTATTTTACCCACTTTTCGTTTTTGAGTTAACGTGTTCATAGATACACGGACACACGGACCTTTTTCTGAAAATTTTCTTTTTTTTTTATACAGGGACCATAAAGCATATATTTCCGGTGAAATCTCAGTATCGAATTTTGGGTGTAGTGCAAAACTTTCTCTATACACTATGTATATAGTACGTGTAGAGAAAGTAAGAATGCCCGAGAAAGTAATTCTGTTGAGAACGTTACAAAAACAATCCTAAATTTTGATATAAATTAAGGTATGTGCGACATATTACTGATATTGGAGTTTTTTTTTTTTTTTTTTTTTTTTTGTGACTCCTCTAATTTTGAAACCACGAGACGCGCCTGGTGAAAAATCATATTTTATTTAGGATTATGGCGGTTAGAAGGGGATGAATATCATCCGTCTTGGTGGTAATTCTGTGCGCTGTGCCGGTCGCTTTCGTACTCTTTGGTGGAGCAACTTTTTATAGCTGGTGTGGCGCTTCTGGATAGCTCCACCTGTTAAGTTCTTGTTCTGAAACAGGTAAATGCCCCGGCTGTGGGAGAATAGTCTCTAGAGGGAGAGATTGTTGAGCACCCAAATATCTACAGGTGCATACCAATTTTCCTTGGCCTTAATTAACGAAATTTCTTTTGGATTCTTGTTCCTAAATTCCTCCGCTGTTTTTTTTTTTTTTTTGTTTCGTTTCTTATAAGAAGGTCAAAAATTTGAAACAATGAGTTTCTAAGCCAAACTCGTACACACGAATCCGACCACGAGACTCGGAGCAAAGCTGGAGGTGGAGTATGGTAGCCCATACCACAGTATTTGCGGCCTGCTATATAATTTCTAACACTTGATTCAGTCCTGACCATACCTTACCCTGTATTGCATGTTGCGGGTTTGCCGCTGTGACTTACGGTTTACTCACTTCTCTTTTGACATGCACTCAAACTAGAATAGCCTGTTCTTGGCAGCCCCTTTTAGGTTTCTCTAATTGTTATACTATCATGCTTGCTTTACAGACTGTTAATGTCATGTGTTTCTACCGTAGCAAGTGTCCTCTTTCAACGCCGGTAATTACCTAATTTCTTTCATTTTGGTGAGTTAATATTGATCACTGACTGCTTAATTATGATACTCATAATTGTTTTTTCCACACAAGCACGTGTACAATAAGAGTTGGATACTCAAAATCCAAAACCATAACCGGGATTTACGCACTTACCGAGAAAAATGCGAATAAGTTGAGAAATTTAATACATTTCGGCATGTTGCTATGGTAGCGCAGTTGTTGGTAAGCGCAACCGGATGGAGACAGGATATCTGCGGTTCAAATCCTGGATATGGCAGTGAATTTTGTAGTTGACTACCGTTCCAACTCCTGTCCTACACACGACTAGTGTGGAAAAACAATTATTTAATCATCGATTGACCTAATAGTTGGTGAAACTATGGACCCCGGATCTAAAAGTATGACATTATAAGCCACCATTGGAGTGTTTCATCTCATAAATTTTTTGTCTTCCCTCGTGGTCTATGGTAACATGCTGGTTCCCAAGGTAGCGATTTCAAATGCGGCGGAGAGTGATTTTTTTTTTGGCCTAAATATCCTTACCATTACATCCTTTACAAGGGAATCAAGGCCGTTGGTTCCGTGTTTTAGATTTTTGGCACATAAAGGAACCTAAATCTTGACAAGGAGGCTTCTGAGGAAAATTAAGCGGTTTTTCACGCCCAACATAGAATGGGACACTGCGAACCACAGCAGCTGAAGAGCGTCCATAAATAAAACTCAATTTCATTTCAAAACAATTTGAGATTTCCTTCTGGTTTACCAGAAAACATGTGAAACAGTTGGGTTTTGTGGTTCAAACCATGGCTTTGCCATTGCATTTTGCATTCTGAAACTTATATATCTTAATTTTGAGAGTTTTGGGTTGAATTATGATTCGGTGTGCAATGATTCTGTGCTGGCCATCAAAACTTTACTACTGCCTGTTTTATAATCTTTGTAAATGATTCCTCTGCAGTTCCATTTATGTCCATTCCTGTCCGGCATCCAGCAATTTTACGACACCGGCTATTATTTTCCCTCGAGTAAGTGTAGGTATACAGGCCGGTTGTGGCAGGGCAGTGCAGTACAGAGACAAATGAAAAAGTATCAGGACTTTTAATTTTGAGCGTATATTTTAGGGGAAAAAAACGAAATTTTGCGTGCATTCCATGACATCGGAATTCAAATTGGGAAACAACTGAGGCAGATATAATTGAAATATTACAGCACAGAATAAATTTTAAGCCGCTTAAATAACCATTTTAAGGATCTTTCGTTCAACATTACAACAGGTAGTGACCCCAACTTTTATTAAACATTCCAATGCAAGTGCACGAAATAACTCCGGGAAACTAAATGTAAATGACAAAAGTTAATACTTTTCGTAACATAGTAATGAAGCGGTTACCGCCTTCTGAAAATCACTTCACCTTCCACTCTGCGAAGCAATACCTCATTCCTCCAGTATAGCAATGAGCGAGAAGACGGGCGGTTTCGTCTATGGCCCGCATTCGGGAGGATCCGGGTTCGTTTCCCGTGGCCGGTCTACCTGACTCATAGGTTTTTCAGGGGCTTCCCTGGTCGCCAGACGAATGCTGGGTAGGTTTCTTTTATACCACCACGTCGTTCCCATGGACATTTCATTTATCTTTCACCCCGTCAGTTTCTTTTACGGTTGGTAGTGTAGCCGATGGTGCTCGGTGTGGTGTGGCAGAGATAAAGGGTGTTCTGAGTAAAAATCTCCATCCCCCGATTTCGGCTGGTTGCAGGTATGTCGCTCCTAGCGGGGCATTGGACCATATGTGGAGTGGAGGCCCCGGTCTATCTGCCCGACGTTGGGGTACTTCAGTCTGAAAACTATAGGTACCTTGTCTTTGCTATGACGTTGCTCCCGGTTCCGGCCTCCCGGTGTATCCTCTCAACTCATTCCTCCATCCCGTGGGCGCCTCCTCTTAGGGGCTTAAGGACGATATCCTCAAGTTCCTGCCGAGGCCCCTCCGACAGGTATCCAGTATAGGCTAGGCGCGCCGCGGTTACCAGTGTCTCCTTATTTCACAGAGTTTCTCTACCTTCTATGAAACAGCTCATAAACTGCTTTTCAGCTATTCACAGATTTCTCTTCCTGGTTTAAAATATTACATCCAAACTCTCTCCATCCGGAATAAACTTCGGGAGTCACAGCAACTGAAAGACGCTTTTAGGAATTTCAAATGTGTGATTTATAAGGTATAATTCAGTATAATTTCTACAAAGTAGATTTGAAATATTGTTTTTCTCTACTGCTTTACTATATTAACTAGAACAAGTATTTTTCACCCAAAGATTTGTATCGTCAACAGGCTTACAGCTTCTATGGCCGTTCGTCCGAAAAAGTCATAATATCGAACTTAAAATTTAGGTTCAGTGTCTTAAAATTCAGCGAAATGAAGATAATAGGGAAACTCATCAAAACTCTCTACATAGTACATTGTACATAAGTAGAGAAAGTTAGATACTATATTTCACCGGAATACACGTTTTAGGGTATAAAACATTTGTTTAGAAAAAGGTCCGTTTGTTGTGAACACGATAAATAATTCAAAGATGTAATGTCGGTAAAATACCAACCCCAGTATTTAAGTTTAATATATTCTATAGATATGACAAATATTTTGAGCCAAACTATCCTAAAATGGAAAAAAATCGAAAATTTTTATATTTTCTAAACTACCTCTAAGAAGTCTTAAAATTTAAAATTTTCGGGTTATTTTGCCGTGGTCTGTAGGTTAAAATATGTTTAGTTAAAATATTTCTACCTAACGTTTCGTTCCTGTCTGTCAGGGACATCTTCAGAGAATTCTTTTTGAGTTAGCGACGTGAGCACATTGCCTCTGAAGATGTCCCTCACAGACAGGGACGAAACGTTAGGTAGAAATATTTTAACTAAACATATTTTAACCTACAGACCACGGCAAAATAGCCCGAAAATTTTAAATTTTAAAACTATGGACACCGGCCGTGAAAGCTTACGCATATATTTACCTCTAAGAAGCTTGATTAAAATACGATACATAAAATATATTTACCTGACAAATAAAAAGTATGTATATCTGAAATTTTCTGGGAATAACATCACAACACCTCTTTATTCTGGATGAATTTTGCTAAATTTTTCATAACTGGTTAACCATAAGGGATAGACAAAAACGTACGACAGTAAAAATGTAGATCTCGTAAAAGCACACAGCTTTTTTCGTGGAGTTGACCATTTTCAAGATATTTCTTGTTATTGGTTCAGTTTTAAAATACTTAAACTTGTCTCATATGGGAATTTGTCAACTTCAGGCCATGCACAGAACCGAATTTGAATCACATAGACAAACTTTTAAAACAGTTGAGTGTATTCCAATATTTCCCTCCTACCTACAAGGAAGCAAGTAATAAGGCCAGTTCTGCTAATGTTATCTCAATTATTAGGAACTAAACATAAGAATAAGCTTAACAATAATTTGTTACAGAGATGTTGATTTGTTGATTAAGAGAAACTGGAACTGAATTTACTTTCTTTATTAATCTTAAAACCATTCATTTGAAAATGTATATCCTTAAAGAAATCAGTGATAGTAAGCTAAAATGTTTAACAGCGTTGCATTGCCCTTCAAGCAAATTAAGCAAGGACCAAGACAGCGCTAAAGAGGGTCAACAGGAAATAGAGGATGAAACGGAAGATACCAAAAATATGGATAAGGAATGCAGTAGTAGTAGAGCGTGGTTAATATCAGCTCAGTGTAGAAGTTTCCATTCGAATATGCAAGAATTTGCATTAGCACATTGTAGAGATGTATTTTAGCATGTTATTACTGAATTTTGTAATCAATTGTTGTGTTTATTTGATGAAGATCTCACCAGGATATTAACTAAGATGACCTTTCCAACCAGAAGTTTTGGTGCATGAATTAGCTGTATATGATTTGGAAGTAATTGATTATACATCTGTGGGTGACTTACAGAGACGGTTACGCAATTATTTTGGTGATGCAGGACGGTATACCCAGGTGCAGAGTTTGTTATATGGGCACATGTGACCAATAACGCACTGTTTTGTGGGGTCATGAGGATTATGTTTAGGTAGGAACCACCCAATTTCAATTACGTAGATTGTTGGGGAGAATAAAGTATTGGCTCTATTGTGTTCAGCGCTTGTGTTCGAGTAAATTGAAAGATGAAGCAGTTGTTTTGGTCACCAAGTATCAGGAATTGTTGAAATTAGCATGTGATGCTAAAAAGACAGAAGTGCCAGCTGAGGAGTCAGCAGAAAAAAAATTATGGGTATATACTGGGTGTTTACCAATTAATTTTGCAAAAGTAATTCAGAATCGAGAGAACTTCAGAGAAGTTCCCAGAAAATACAAGAATACGTATTTTACACACACATATATGTTCTTGAAACTCTAGTTAGATGCTGAAGTTAAATATCAAGTATAGTTAAGCAGAATGTTTGTTTCTGCGTTATGTTCACAGACACACACACACACACACATTTTCTTTCTAGAAAAGCTTGTATCTTTTCAGGTGGCCCTAAAACGTGTATTTCCAATGAAACCTTGATATCGAATTTTAGGTGGAATGCAACCTCTTTTCTACCTATGCATTATGTACTAAGTAGAGAAAATAAAAATAGGTTGACGCCTAAAATTTGTGATTAAACTATGGATTGACGAAGTTAGTTCGTTAGTAGTTGTCCAGAACTGACCGTGGCCTTAGTGTTGGAGGAAAATTCTCAGAACTGTTGGGAGGACAGAGGTTTCAAACGTGTCTCAACTGAGGTGCAGGTTAATAAAGCAGCAACAAATTAAGCTGAAGTTGTTTATCGTAGTCTATGCGTGCATCAAAGAGCAGACTCTAGGTGAAGCTGTTCCATTCCCCGAGGAAAATAATTGATCAAAGTGTTTCATATAGTTGTTGAAGTATTTGGCATCTCAGGCGGAATGTTCTCCATTAAGTATGCAGCAAATACCAATGTGAGGACGAGAACTCCGTTCTACGTATATTGGCTCAAGTAAGTCTACAGAGATGTCTCAAAGAGAATCCCATCCTAGAGCACTATGCAAATATGACTTGTAGGAAAACAGCAGCAATAGAGATTTCAACGCAAATGAACTACTAAGTGATTAATCGAATTTTTACACATGAGGAATCACTGTGCCCACTAAAAATCTCTGCAACAAACTATTGTTAAAAAGCTTTCTCCTGTACGTACTTAATACTAATCAGATAAACATTAGCTAAAATTGTCTTATTACTTTCAGATGACTTCACGGGATAGTAACCGAGTTAGATTGGAATCAGAGAAATTCAAGCTTTCGACCATCTTGATTCTCAGGAAACTGGCAAAAATGCTATATGTATATTTTATAAAAGCTATATACAGAGTGCTTCAAAACTACACCAAATGAAGAGCTGGACCTTGTTGGTCATACCGTACGTCATACGTGAATATAATTTTCAGCTCTAAATTCGGCAATACAAGAACTGATATAAAATCATCATGGATTAGACAATCGTACATAACCAAATGGCACGAACCTGGCCCACTCTAAGAGAGATGCCGGCGCGGCACAGGTCACCTTAGTAATGGAAAACGTAGCATGTGGGTTTTGTTATGTATTTCGTATAACACGTTCTGAGGTTGTTCCTTCGTGTCTAATCCCAAATGTGTGCGATCTTTAAACACACAAAAAACATTAAATAGAAGAGTTTGAAAGTTGCGACATCAAGTTTCGGACAAGTCAAAGTGTAAGCTAATCGACTGCCATCTTCGTTTGGTGTCGTTTTGAAACAGGCTGTATGTGTGAGTGTGTGTGTTTGTAATATCTGTTATTTACGCCTAACTCGGTTGTTATCCCGTGAAGTCATCTGTAATAATCAACACTGAGAAAGCTTCAAATCTGTAATGTTTTATTACTCGTTTCCCTGCAAGTAGAAGGGAGATAAGAGAGTATACTAGGCTAAAGCGATAGTCAAAATCATTTAAAAACTGGTTGCAATGTGACAAATTCGTTTCTTTGCATGACTAGGAGTTGATAAATTCCCTTATGAGAAAAGTTTTAATATTTTAAAACTAAAATCAATAACAATGATGTGGTCAATTCCAGAAAATAATGTATGTAACACATTGTGTGTTTTGATGAAATATACATTTTTGTATAGTAAGTTTTTACCTACCTCTTACGGTTTACCGCTTATGTAAAATACATTTTAAGGCTATTTCCTGAAAAATCAAGATATACATTTTTATTTTTGTGATGCAAATATTTTTATACAAAATCGTTAAAGCTATTTTTAGAAAACACACTTTTCAAACATTTTTCCATGTAAAGGGTAGTTATGGGAGAGGGAATTTTCTTGAACATTTTCAGGACGCATCCTTGAACGATACTAAAAAATACCAAATTTGATATTTAGCGGTATTTTCGTTTTTGAGCTATGAGTCCACAGATACATATGGACCTTTTCTAAAACTTTTTTAGACTCAGGGGACTTCAAAACATATATTTACGGGGAAATCTTACATCGGAATTTTGGGTAGAATAAAATACCTTCTCTATTGTATCTAAATACGTGCTAAAGAAGGTAAAAAATGTCATTACTGAAAAACAACGAATAAAGGTATCGAAAGGGTAATGCCACATAGGTTTTCTTTAATGAATTGGGGGCTTTAAAGAACTCTATACTTTTTGTGTAGTAAAAATCTACCTATTCTTATGGTTTAACAGTATATAACATTAAAATATAAACAAGTGTGTTAATGAAGTGGGTTTCATAGGATATTCCCAAAAAAGTTCAGGGTGTACATTTTATTGTTCAAAATAAGCTAAACATATGATATTTAAATCAAAATTATTTGGTCACATTTAAAAACATCAAAAAGTTATAAAAAGTCCCCCATATTAAGTATTGTTTGTCAAGTGGAGGGTAATTTTTTTTTGGATTCTGCTGCATCTTAGGTGATTCTGCATCTCATTATACTAGCGCTATTATCCCAAATTAACTCGATAGATCGTTGGTTGGTTATGTTTGATTGCGGGTGAGGTTATAGGCCACGAAAATGGATACAATTGCATAACGCCTGTGTCTATTTATTTTAAAACGTAGTTGCAGGCATCACTCCTTTGGAAATATTAACAAGGTTAAATATAATTTAACAAATGAATAATTATATACCCAAATAGCCAAGTGATGAAAGTATATCTTGCCATGCAAAGATATCGAAATTTCAAAGTCATCAAGTAGATGAAAAGAGGTTTGATTCTGCTTAAAACCTACTGTATTCCTCTAATTCCTTTTCAACTATAAGGGAATAATACAATTTTTGTAAACGTTTATCTAATTAACATGAAGTAAATGCGAGAAATAAGGTTTGTTAAAATAGTTTGTACTAGAGCGAGTAGAGAAAATCACACGAATGCAACAATCCAATGTTTTTATTTTCGAAAAGTCAGCACAAATGATACCAGTGGCGTACAAAAGTCCACAAAATTATCGTAACGCTTTGCTGTTATTCTTTTGCCTTTTCCTCTTACATATAAGGGGTTAGGAATAAGGAGATTTAGACCAGCGACCTGTCCTAAGGCTATTCAATTCGTGTTGGCGATTTCACCCTCTCTGACGTTTTCCTAGACCCGTCGTTCCATCCGTCCATATAACATAGCTTGCTTAGAAATTCTGCAAGGCAGCACTCTTATAATAGTTCTTTCCTCTTTTTACTTCTTTGTAATTGCACATTTTATCCCCTATATTTACTCCCCCCAACTGTATATGAACATATTGATTTCTGATGCTGTCTTGTCTTTCCAATCAATAATATCACGTCGTCGATCTTGAGCTCGTAAAACCATTGTTTCCCTACCATACTTCAAGGTTGGTTTGGATACAATGTTATATAATTTGTTTTGATTCCCAGTCTCATGTTCTTATCAAAATACCTTTATAAAGTCATTTAATTTATTATATTCGCAATGGCCACTATTTATATTTTGAGCTTTGGTAGCATGATTGCTGAACATGCCATCTGGTGCTTCCATTGGAAAGTTTGACATTGTTGATCTTAACTTACTTCAAGTATTTTATCAAAAAAGTTAGTTGTGTTATTTATCGTGACTTTAAAATTGCCTGTCAGCGAAAAGATGGAATTAACACCTGAAAATGTCTGTGCGATGATTTATTATGATTTTCCATGTAGATTATCAGGACAAGATTATCAGTCCATCCTCTACCACTGTGAAACGCAGGTATAACTAGTTTAATCGTGGTCGACGTTCGCTGACTGACGAAATTCGCGTAAGTCGATCAAAATCGGTTTTTATGCTGGAAAACATTGATGCTGTGCAAAACTGATGCTGCACGATCACCATGCATCATACTGTGAGATAGAAGTAACCCTAGGCATTAGCTCTACCAGCAATATAAAATATTGCATGATCATTTAGCAGTGAAATAGGTTTGCTCTCGTTGGATCACACATAATTTGATACAATCTCAAAAGGATGTCGATTGGTTCACACAAATGCTCAACATATATAATGGTGAGACTTCAGAAGAATTATATAAGATTGCAAAAGGTGACGAATCGTGGATCTATGCATATGAGCCGGAACGTAAACAGCAGTTGAGTCTATGATAATTGAAGATAAATAAAATCCAACAGAATTTGTTCACTCGAAGCACTTCGAAACAAAATATTGCCTGTTTTAACAGAAAAACTGCTCTTGTGGCACCAGTACTTTAGAGGAACTTAAAACGATCAATTCTGAATGGCACACATCCCTTTGTTTGCCGAAAATCTTCGGTGAAATGAGGAAAATAGATAAGTGCCGTCGAATCGTTCATCAAGGCGATGCAAGCGCTCGTATATCTCGGCTAACATCCGACTATTTGAACCTCAAAGAATGGAATTGATGCTCATCCTCCGTACAGTCCTGAATTGGCACCCAACGACTTCATTTTGTTCCCGAGCACCAAGAATAAAATGCGTCGGCAGAAGAAGCCGTTGATGCGCTCAAAACCATGTTTTGGGCGTGTCTCAAGCAAATTGGAAAAAATACAATGACAAATGGTTGTTCGACGCAGAAGTCTATTGAATAAAAAGCAAAGTATTTCGAGAAATAACAAAGCAGTTCTATTATTAAGCTCAAAATATAAAGTGTCCTTCGTACTCCCAGTGTTAATGTGTTCCGTGTTTACTTAAAATCCAAATAGACAAACGAAGATGACTGTTCTATAAGTTAATTTTTTATTGCTCCTTTTATTCTTCTTTTATTTCCGCCTCACGTTGTTATTAACTTTTTTTTTCCACCAATATGTTCATATACTCTTTTGCCACATAATTTAGCATAACCCTAGACCTTTATAGATCATTTTTGCTTTTCTAGAATAACTAAGATAAAAGAGTAAGTCTTTTTAATGTATCATCGCTTTAAAAGTTGCTCTTAAAATTACAAGGTATTTTCAGATCTTCCCCAACGAAAGCATAATAGGAGCACACAACTTTCCAAGCTTAAAAGGAAAAGAAGCAAAGAGTTGCACAAACTACTCGGAATGGTTCATACATATTCAAAATGTATAATACACTCTCGCTTCTGCTTCTCTCGGAATATGAGCGGCTTTCACTTTAATCCACCGCTATATGCATTTGACGTAGAAAATGAGAAAACGTAAAACCTTACTCCGTGATAACTGAACTACGTAAGAAGGTATGTGAGAAATGCGCCAGTTATTCATCCCCACATTAAAGTAAACAATCTACTACACATAACGTATCAAAAATTTAGAAATATTTATTAAAGCTTCTGGCATTAAATCTTCCTGTGCTATTATTACACGACAAAATACAAATACTGAAATATGTAATGAAGTTTACACCAAGGTTATAAACATTAGACTTTCAATTACAAACCAAAATATCTCGTGTCTTTCATTTTATGACTTTATGTACTCTCTACTGTTTAATAGTATGCATGCCAGTTATTCTGCAATATCCATCTATTTCATTTATATTGAGATAAACCTTACAAGATAGTCACATTACAGATGTCATTTTGGATACGAAGGGAAGAACATTAGTAAATCTGATAATGAAATTGTTTCCCCACAGAAACCGTGTTTAGGACAGGAGTTGGATAGGTAGAGTCAGACTGAAAAATTCAATACCATACCCGGGATTTGAACCACGGATTTCCCTGTCTAGCCGGTTGCTCTACCACTCAACTACCATGGCAACATGCCGGCATAGCATTTTTACTTTCTCTAAATGTGCTATGTACATTGTGTATAGAGAAGCTATTGCACTCCACCAAAAATTAGATACCGATATTTCACCGGAAATGTTTTAGGGTCCCCTGTATCCAAAAAAAAGTATTTTCAGAAAAAGGTCCGTGTGTGTGTCCGTGTGTCTGTGAACACGATAACTCAAAAACGAAAAGTCGGTAAAATACCAAACTTGGTATTTAAGTTTAGTATCTTCCAGGGATGTGACTCGAAGATTTTGAGAAAAATCCCCCCACCCCAAACTACCCTTTAGATGGAACTTTTTTCGAAATTTTTTATTTTCTAAAAAATGGCTATAGCGATTTGAATTAAAATATCGTATATTAAAGATATTTACCTGACAAATAAAATGTATATTTGAATATTCTGGGAATAGCCCCTGAAGAATAGTTTATTCTGGGTCAATTTTACGGAATTTTGTATAACTGCTAAACCGTAAGGGATGGACATAAACTTACCACACAACAAATGTAGAGCACTTTAAAACACACAATTTGTGTTACATTTTTTTCGTGGAGTTGATTGTTTTTGAGATATTCCTTGTTTTTGGTTTCAGCTATGAAAAATGTATACTTTTCTCATACAGTAATTTGTCAACTCCTGTCCATACAAACTAAGGAACTTCAGTCACATAGCAACCGGCTTTTGACTATCACTTTAACCTATAATATTCCCTCATTTCGCTTCTACTTACAAGGAAGCAAGCAATAAGACTATTTTTGCTACTTTTTTTTTTTTCTGGATTAGCATGAAGTAAATAGAAGCATAAGCTTGTTAACAATAATTTTTGCGGAGATGTAGAGAAAGTCATGTGAATGGAACACATCAGATTTCTTTACCGGGGTTTTTAAGTACTCACGATATTGTAAGCAAGTCGCCATAGGGGTATGTCATCTCAAAATAATTTGAGAATGCCGGGAAATTCAATAAATACTATGCCGGCATGTTGCCATGGTAATTCATAGGTAGAGCAACTGGCTAGAAACTGGGATATCCGTGGTTCAAATCCCGGTTATGGCATTGAATTTTTTAGTTTGACTTTACGTATCCGACATTAGTATATGTTTAAGAATTGCATGCTATATACCGTCATCAAAAGTTCACAGCGTTTGCATGCAAGAAACAACTGAATTACTTGAATACTAAGTTCAAAAGTATTGATAAATTTGAACTACTAGTAACATATCTCGACAATGGCTTATGACACAAAAATGTTATTTCAAATGAAGTGTGGTTTTCTGATCTATACATAGAACGTTTATGTCTATAGCTTAACATTTACCAGTCATATAAGATTATATATTTATTTCCAATGAAGAGAAGTTCACATGCTATGCACAGAAAATTCAAGTAAATGTCTTTAGTATTTGGCATTTTAATCAAAAACGTTGTAGTCATTTGAGAAAATACAAAGTTTCGAAAAGGCGTACATATTAAGAGTGGTTTGGAATAGGATATTTTATTGAAAATCTTTGTGTCTCATTTTTAAGATGATGATCATCATCATATGAATAACTTTGTAAATATTAGTATAAAAGAAGATATCTTTTTTATATTTTTACCGGAAAGTTTCACTTCAGCTATTGGCATCCTGCTCATATTTCCTTCATGTGAGAGTTTCGAAGTATTGCGAAGTTGAGGTTGGAAATTTTTCATTAATCTTATGTTTGAAAGCAATTTCTGAAGATATAAAGGTTTCTATAAAAGTGTATCATTATCTCAGAAATTGTCACTAAGGACTGACATTTTTACCACACTTTTTCACCTAAATAGGCCTTATTTTAATGAAAAGAAATTTGTGGATTAGTCATTTTTTTAAATTTAAAAATAATCATTTTTCAATAAAATTTTAAGAGTTTTATTAAAAATGTCATACTTTTCCTTTTGTTAAACAGAAGCATTATATTTTTCACGAATCAACTGTAAAGGAACTGACGAATGTACTTAGAAAAATTTTGTTCATTATCTGAAATAGTTGCCAAGATAATCAAGATAGGGCAGTTCGACTCCCCTTGTGTATAAAGCAAGAGGAGATCTCGGTTATGTGGGGTTAAGTGTGGTCAAGGTCGGGATCGAAAAAGTCATGTACGGCTTTTGTAGAGTTAAGCGTTTCCAAAATATTCCTTATTAATGATTTAAATTTTAAACTACTTAAACTTTTAACAAACGGGGAGTCATGTTTCGTTTCTCTTCTCTTTTGTTTCACTCTTAGCCGTACAAAGCGAACCGAATTTCGATTGTTTTGCATAGCGACCGGATGGTTAAAAGATTTGATTATCGTTTTAGCTTAATACACTACAATATTTCCCTTCTACCCAAAAGGAACTAATACAAGCATTTCTACAAATAGTTATCTGGGATTATCACGATGTGGATAAACGATTTATCTTTTGAAACAATAACTTATAGAGAAATTCCTATGAATAGAACACATTATATTTTAAGTTTTGCATTATTGAAAGTTGCTCCGTTCAGCTTTATGCCAGATAACGCTCATTTTGCCTCGCAGAGTCCCAAAAGAGTTGCTAGACTACAGTTCTTGATATACCTTGACTGCACTGATTTTCTATGGGTGAGTGAATACAGCATACTTTTACTTTATTATTGTCTCTATCAAATGCTGTGTAGATGGATAAGGTATTCCAGCCAAAAATGCGTACCGAAAATACCAGTTGTAGGATGTCCTGAATCCCCCCTCCACATTTTAGAAAAAGGTCCGCGTGTAAGTGTGTGTGTGTGGAAAGCATAACTCGAAAACAAAAAAGGATGTTAGATACCAGCTTTCTATTTAGGTTTAGTATTTTCCAAGGATACGAGACGAAGACTTTTAAGAAAAATCCTCCCTCCTCAAACTACCCTTTACAGGAAAAGCTTTCCGAACTGTGGGTTTCTCATAAATGACTCTTAATGATTTTCATTAAAATACTGTACACTAAAGATATTTGCAAGATGCTTAGCTTGAATTTTCTGGGAATAACTTCCCAAGTTCTCTTCATTTTGGATGACGTTTGCATAATTGGTAAAACGTAATCTGTAGTAAAATATCTGAAACTTTACACACACCTCGCATATTCTCACTACTTACTACCGGATCTGAAGAGGATGGGAAATAATCTTGAATAGAAGAAAAGCTCTACCCCTCCAAAAAGGGAATCGAACGCGGGACTCCTTACATAGCAGGCAGGACCTCTTTTGACTGAATCCTTCCACATGAAAAAATGAAAAAAAACAATGGAGAAAAAGTAGAAGTACGCATGTAACATGCAGCGTTTTGGTGACTCACTATTATCTTTTCGAGTGACCCAAATCTGAACATTCAGCTGAAACAAATCAAAACTTAAGATGTGAGATAATACATCGCACTGAAATATTTATTTCTTCCTACCACACTTTAGTTTGCTAATAAAATCCAAACTTCGGTTATAAGCACAGTCTACACCTATACCTCACGACCAATTCCCATAAATATTTTATTTTACCAAAGTGCAGTAGGTATCTGAATGAAATATACGTGCAGTGTGGAACTATTTTAAGGTGCACAATACTTATAAAAACACAGCACTATGTAAAGTATGCAACAAAAGATTTTCGCACAGTGGTAAGCCACTGACTACAACGCATTTAGAGAAGCATGTCATGTCCATTTAGATGTTTACTGAACTTCTATTGAAAAACCAGCGTACGATTTTCCCTAGGCTTTTCTAACATGATGCCATCACATCTGAAAATGATGAGCTTAGTAATCTACATACACAGTTACGAAGCTTCAACATGAGGCATTCAAATAAAATAAGGTACCTACTCACCAAAACTAAGTAAATGAGTTTATACACAGAAAACTTACTCGTCACCATCAGGGATTAGGTCTTTCGACTTGTTTCGTCCTCTTAAAACAACTGGTATAGCGATCTGCTTATGGAACACACTCTCTCTCTCTCTCCCCCTTTTGGTTTGTATTCATGGATCTTCTTTGAAATACGTGATTCTGGCAATTCATTGGAGAAGTGTATGATATTTCTGTTATCAAGCGGCGTTGTGGGTGAGTGGTTAGACCGCTTGCCTGATATCTAGGCGGCGAGGGTTCGATTCCAAGCGTCCGCTCATTCCACCAATTGCTTCATCACCTTTCCAATAGCCAATTTCGTTATATTTCATATCATCCCCTTCCTCATGTTCATACCTGGCCGACCCTTCGTAACAGGTTCTCCATACTATGGTTTCCTGCCGCAGACTCCCCAACAGGCATTGGCTTGTAAGTTCTAGGAGGGTGTGAGTCCTACAATTACGAGGGGGGTAAGCCGATTACGAAATGAAACGAATTTCTCTTGACATTACTTCACTTTTTCACTTGGTCGTCGCTGTATCTTTTTTCCCCTCCTGTCCAGCAACTCATCTCAAAACCTCATTTCTAAAGATCCTATTTTTTTTTTTTGATTTGTTATAATAGACCAGCATTCTGAGTCACATAAAAGAGATGGTGCTGCTAAGACTTTATACAATCTCAAAGCTGTAACTTTTCGAAA
Organism: Hymenopus coronatus; assembly: GCA_030762935.1. Lineage (NCBI taxonomy): Eukaryota > Metazoa > Arthropoda > Insecta > Mantodea > Hymenopodidae > Hymenopus > Hymenopus coronatus. The sequence continues at coordinate 101,604,660 of CM060882.1, read as the reverse complement.
TTTATTTATAAGAGTTCTTCTGCCACTTATATTTAATTTTCTTTGTTGGTATCATTCTTTGAAATTACCAATTCCACAGCCTAAACATTTAAAATATTTTGCTTGTTCTACTGTGTCGTTAATTACTATTTTACACCGCACGTCGCAATGTGTTTTCCCTTGAAAGCTCAACTTTTTCTTTTTGTTTAAGATAGATTTAGATCATAGCTCGCAGCTGTGTTTTGTAATTCATATATTAATGAAATTCATCACTCATATAACTTACTAACGTGAAAATAAAAATTTAAAGAAACTATCTATTGATGTAGTACTAGAGGCGTTTAATCAGTCCTTATAAAATCCAAGAAATTACACTCATAATATCAAAAACGTTTGTATTTAGTAGCTGTCGTCTCTTAACACATAGCAGTTAAAGTTTCGGCTATATCCAATACGTGGTTTCGTTGCCGTAGGCGATTGAATCAACAATCTTGTGATTCTTTAGAAACATATAAAAAAAGAGTTTCGTGCAGAGATTAACACTTTTATTTAAAACGCTTAACACTAAAAGCGATAAACGCCGAGTTGGATGAAGTTCAGGTCACATCTGCTCCATCGTTTGCAACAATTTGCAATTGGATAAGTGAACTTAAACGTAGCCGTACATCCACAAATGATAAGCATCGTTTCGGACGTCCAGAAGTGACTTCCTCCAAAGAGATTGACAAAATGCAGGATATTGTTTTCAGTAATCGACGAATCAAAGTGAGTAGTAGAATCAAAGCGAAATAGCGGAGGGCACAGGCATATCACAAGATACAGCTTTCTCAATTTTGCATTAAAAATTAGGTCTGACAAAGGTCTCAGCAGGATGATTGTTCTCCATGGAGAATAAGCATAATCGTGTGATCGATTCGGAAGCTTGTTTGGAACTTTTCCGTTGCAATCCTTACTGGTTTCTGCGTAGATACATAACTGCGGATGAAACATGGATTCACTACTATACTCTAGTGACAAACTTACAACCGAAACAGTGGGGTTTTAAAGGCGAACAGGCTTTCAAGAAGGCAATCTGCAGAAAGGCGATGGCCTCGGTTTTTGTGGATGCTAGCATCATCTACATTGATTACTTGCAGAAAGGAAGAACGATAAATGAGGAGTATTATGCATCGTTATTGCACCGATTGAACAGAGAAATCAAGAAAAAATGACTTTATCTGGTAAAGAAAAGTATTCTCTTCCATCAACACAATGCAATAGTATTCACCTGATTTGGCCCCCAGTGACTTTTTATTTCCAAACGTGGCTGGCGAAAAACGATTCAAGTCTAACTAAGAGGTCATCTCCCATGCAGATGCCTATTTTGACGACCTTTCGAAAGCATACACTTTGGATGACTTAAAACAGTTGGAGAAACGCTGGAAAGAGTATATATCTAAAAGGAGACTATGTTCTAAAATAAAAGAAATGTACCAAAAATATATTTTTTTTTTTATCTTTTGCTAAAGAGTTATTGAACGCCCCACGTATCAGCCCATCACTAGTCTCATTTAATTTATAAAATTATACTGCAATGTACGTAACACTACCTTTTCAACACCATGTACTAAACCAGAACCAAGGTTTAGTTTCAGCTAATTGCTAACGAACTGGTTTAATTTATACATTGTTTACACTTGTTTGAAGTAAATAGCGTCTACTTCTCTAATTTCTCGTCATTGTGCTGAAACACCAGAGGAATATTTGATACTTCGTTTACATTTCGAAATGCCACCATGCATGTTTTAATGTACATTGAAAGAAGGTGGTTTTGTATTGCAACAAGTCGATCTACAAACATTCGACTATGAATAAATGAAACGTTGAACGCTATGAGGAATAAATCGATACAGTAACAACAAACCAAGGTCCACATTCTACTATGAATATTTACCAGCTCTGCATAGGTACTGCAAATGTATACGAACGGCTTTAATCGGTTTCAGTGAACTTGCTGTGAGCTAGACTGTGTACAAATAAATCAGATTAGTAATTGCGATAAGAGTGAACGTGAAAATTTGATGTAATTTTTACTTTCTCTACGCGTAATATATACATAGTAAGTACAAGATATTACACTCCATTAAAAACTGGATGTCGAAATTTCACCGACAAAGCATAATTTGTGATCCCCTGAGTTCAAAGAAGGCATTTTATAAAAATGCTAACGTGTGTGTTTTGTGTGTCGGTGTATCGTATGAACAACATAGCTGAAAAACGAAAAGTCTGTTAAATATCAAACTTAATAATTATGTTCAGCAAACTTCCAAGGATACGAAAAGAAGATTTTCTAGAAAATCCGTCAATCCAAAGCTGCCCTTTACTTGAAAAGCTTTGACTTTCTCAAAAATAGTTCCAAAGGTTTTGATTAAAATACCTATACTATAGATGTAAATATAAATCCTGAATCTTGTAAGAATGGTTTTTGAAGACCTCTTCATTCTGGGTAACTGCCCATAACTGTTAAACTATAAATGGCAAAAAATTAATACACAAAATGGAGATCTCGTTAAAAAATATAAGTTATGTCAATTATTTATGTCGAGTTTACCATTTCCAAGATATTTCTTGTTATTGGCCTCAAAGTTAAAAAACTTCAATTTTTCTCAAATAGGAAATTTACATCCTGTTTCTTTTATTTTACTTCTGTTCATACAGAGAAACGAACTTCAAACCCATAGCAACCAGCTTTTAAAAGATATGACCATCTGTTTAGCGTAGTGCATTCCCGTATTTCCCTTCTTTTTATAAGAAACTAAATAATAAGAATCATTTCTGTTAGTATTTATTTTGATGAGCGTGAAGTAGATAGAAAAATATACCTTTATAAGAATTTTCTTATAGAATAAGTTGAGAAAGTCATAGGAATTGAACACACAAGAATCCAATACAATAACTTAGAATACAAGGTCTAATGCACCTATGAGGGAAGTTTTCACCATAATCTAAATGGCTATATATGACACTATTTTTAAGACCTAGAGTTACTCGTTTGAGTTGATAACGTTAAATAAAATGGTGTAATCAAATACAAATTTCATATCTACGTACAGGAAGATTACCTTAAAGTTAATAAGGGTTTTGTTGCACAAAATGGACACCTGATAGCTATAGTTGCTATGAAAATGTGAAAGGAGTAAATCAACTGCTCTTGTTTTAATTGCCTGTCCTCTATTTGTGGTATGGGATTTTCTCCTTATCTTACATCAGGATAATTTCCAGTTAGGCTCCTTTTTCTTTGTCCAATATACATATAACTTGATTTCATTAGTGACTAACAGATACTTTGAGGTTTTAGGATAAACACTGCTGCATTATCTCGCAACACAACGTTGAACACTGGCAATGCAAAATGCAACTTCGTTTTTCAAAGTTGCAAACTTGGTTTAAGCAGTGTTACTAACTGAAATAGTGCAGTGTGTAAAGACTGGTATCGCTTCCTCAAAGGATAGTAATAGATCCAGTTCATTCCAGCAGCAGGTGCAACGTGTTATTCAGTGGTCAATACTTTGGAAGGGAAGAATAGTCGGGGCACTCTTCCTGGCGTAAGTTTCAGTAGTTTCTTCGAGACGCGACCAAATCATTCTAGACGTTCTCTTCCCTCGCCTACCGCGAACTCCTCAACAGAGAGTAAAAGTGAGAGTGCTAGTGAGGTAGTCAGTTACTCAGTCAATCAGTCATAGGCAAGTTTACGAGTTTGTACTGTTGATATGGCAAAGTGCAACACTATATTAAGTACTGTTTGACGTGATTACGGAAGTCTATTGTTTGATCTCCTGCGAGTGAAGGAAGGAAGAGGTAGCTGTCTTGCAATTAATGCATGCTACTGCTATAAGTAAAATAAAGTGAGGTGATAGTGAAAACTTCGTGAGTCGCACTAGTAAGATGAAGAGACGTTGAGAAACTCACGGATGTCACAATATAATTAAAATATGGTGATTTAAACGGAGGGCGCAGTGATCGAGTGGTTAGACCTCTCGCCTCTCACCAAGGCATTCCGGGTTCAATCGCAAGGAATCGCAAAGCAGCGTCTGGCAGGTCTTGTCCGGATTCTCAGACTTCTGGCGCCATTCATTCCACCAACTGCTTCATCTTTCCTATCATCCATTTCGCCCTCATCTTATATATTTTTTTACTCACTCTCTTGTCTGGCTATGGCCGATCCCTCGTTCCGGATTATTCATTATGTGATTAAATATTGTTAGCTCCTCGACAGCTTCTGACCGTGGACATCCAAGCACGAGTCCAAGCGAGTTTCCTTACTATGGGGAGAGTAAGGCGACAAATAATCCTTAACATTTTATCTTCATTTAATATACGGTACTTTAAACAAAAATCGTTAAAACCAATTTTGAGAAAATAAAAACTTTCGAAATTTATTCCATATAAAGGGTAGTTTAGGGTAGGGAGTTATCGTAAAAATCTTCGTGTCACATCCTTGGAAGATGCGAAACTTATATACGAAGTTTGGTATTTTACCGTATTTTTTTTGTTGAGATATCTTGTTCACAGACATACGGGATACACGAACACACATAGACACGGAACTTTTTCTAAAAATGCTTATTTCGGATAAAGGAGACCTTGAAACTTATACTTTCGGGAAACTCTCGGATCAAATTTTGGGTGGAATGTAACACCTTCAAAACATTATGTACATAGTAGATGTAGAGAAAGTAAAAATATGTCCGTGCCATAGCCGAGTGGTTGGACCACTCGCTTCTCACCTAGCCGGCCCAGGTTCAATCCCAAGCGATCTCATGTACGATTTGTGGTGGACAAAACAGAGCCCGGTTTTCTCGGGTTCTCCGGTTTACCCCGCCATCGCATTCCACCGGCACTCCATCTTCAGTTCAAGCGGTGCCATAGTAGTAAAAGCGGGCGTTAAACAGTCAAACAGGTAAACATGCGTTTGGATTCAGGGGTCTCAAAACGTGTATTTTCGGTGAAATCTTCATATCAAATGTTTTGGGTTGAATACAATACCTTCTCTAATCCACTATGAACATTGCACATACAAGCTAGAGAAAGTAAAAATGATAGTATCTCTGGTAATGCCATATTATCTTCAGACACCTCCGTATTTCCTTTCCAATCTGCGTCTTGAAATTACATTACGCGCTTCTACGTGGTGTTCTGCAGAGAACTGGTGTAATTAATTAACTCAGTTACATGTTTTCATGGTCTATTTCATCGCTGATTCGGTTACCTTGCGGGTATTGCCAATTGAATGCACAAGGGCTCACCAGCAGATCGTATTGGCATATTACCTCTGGGAGAGGAACCTCTCAGCAAAACTGCGTTAGGAGTACCGTGTTTCCTGGTGCTACAGGATCATCTGCAATACAAAATGTGCCGCAAACTAGGTTACAGATAGCTTTACAAATCCTGTGTGTATAATACTGGTCCAACAGGTGGTTGCCGTGTCAAACACGCACCAAGCGCTATTTAAATGCTAAAATGTCAACACGGCAGCGCCAGTGCTTTCAAGCGACCACAAGTGTAAACTTTACAGAAACAAAACACCAAACAAGTAGAAATGAAGAAGCGTAGAGATGATACAGAAACAGAAAATATCAAAGGAGGAATAAAATTCTAGAATTTAAGGGAGAAACACCTAAACACTTATTTCTATAACAGTAACAACGGGATGGTTCAGGCACTTTCGTCTGTGGTTCGCATTCTGCAGATCGCGGGGTCAATCCCCTGGCCACCTACCTGACTCATGGGTTTTTCGTGGTTTTTCGGTTGCCAGACGAATGTTGGGTAGGTTCATTATATCTACCGAGTTTTCTTTTCCATCATTTCCTGCTCCCTTCACTTCCTAATCAACTATCTTTTAACTCTAAGTGTTCTCGGGATTCTAACCAAAGTTCATGGATTGTCCCCAACGTTTCGAAGACGATGTACATCGTTAGTTTAAACTAAGAGCTGAAGCTTTCCTAACTTTTAGTTTTGGAAGACCAGGCGGCAGTGTTTTGTGGTTTGCGTATGGATGATGCATTGTGAATTGTAAATAGTTTAACCTGGCATCGTGGTCAGGCGTACTCCGTCGAGGCGTGTCTTGGATTTGGGGCTCCCTCCGAGGGTCAGCTGGATGCCCCGGATCCCTTAAGCAGAGCCTAGGGTGGCGTTTCAACTATTGCCGTTAGGAAGTCCGATGCTTACCGTCATCCTGATCTGCTCACCGTAGTCTCCATCCCTATCTCCTTGAGGTTATGTAGGAGGCAAAGGGCCACAAGAATCAACATCCGGTGCTCTGACCCAGTATCCTGTGAACCCAGTCCCTGTTTAATTCTCGTCCTATTCTACAATAGTATACACAAAATTTCTAAAGCGAACTGTTTTTAGTTTTAATTATTGTAATTGGGTATTTCCAAATGTTAAACAAAAACCTGATGTAATCATATGTACATATAAATCAAGGCAAGCTTGCAATACACCCTTAAGTATTTTGTTGCATGCGAATACAAAAATCTGATCCTTATACGATGGTTTTGAAATGCATAATTTTGTTTAGGTGATAAATGTTAAGATATAGAGAAAACCCTTCTAATCAATAATATAGTTCACTTTAAAAAAAAAAAAAAAAACAGTTTAACCAGCATTTTTAGAATAGGCCATCTCATGTTACAAAAGTGATGTAACAAATTGTTTCTAATGATGATTGAGAAAGATATTGGAATCTCGAGGGCATAATATAGCGACCAGTTTTAAACCATTCTACTATTATGCCAAAATACATTCTAAAAAAAACCTTTCTGCAAAAATATGGTGGATAGGAGATGGTGGGTGGGTGGGTGGGTGGGTGGATGGATGGATGGATGGATGGATGGATGGATGGATGGATGGATGGATGGATGGATGGATGGATGGATGGATGGATGGATGGATGGATGGATGGATGGATGGATGGATGGATGGATGGATGGATGGATGGATGGATGGATGGATGGATGGATGGATGGATGGATGGATGGATGGATGGATGGATGGATGGATGGATGGATGGATGGATGGATGGATGGATGGATGGATGGATGGATGGATGGATGGATGGATGGATGGATGGATGGATGGATGGATGGATGGATGGATGGATGGATGGATGGATGGATGGATGGATGGATGGATGGATGGATGGATGGATGGATGGATGGATGGATGGATGGATGGATGGATGGATGGATGGATGGATGGATGGATGGATGGATGGATGGGCGGATTAGATAATTGTGGGGTTGCTCAAATCTTTCGACTTAGCTTCACTGGGACCTTTAATAGATCTATTGCGAATACCCTACTTCACAAATCCTAGTTTTATTAAAGCTTCTGAAGTAACTAATTTTCCTGGGTGATGTTAAGGTAATTTGTTCCTGAATCTGAAAAATTAGATTTTAAGTCCCTTATTCTTTTTTGGGAAATTGTTTCGCATTCGCAAAGTATGTGTCTTGCCGTTTATTTTTCTGTTAAACAGAATCTCCGTATATTCACCTCATCTTTGTCCATTTTATAAAGATGGCCTCTAAGAGGACAATGTTCAGAAAGAATCCATTTAATATCCTAGGTTCCTGTTTCTTGAGAGTGAGTATTTATTTTGCTCTTTTCGCTGCCAATTCAATGAATTGTTTCGCATGGTTTAGTTTTGGAATATGTTCTCAATAACAATTTATTTTTTTATATTCCCATGCTCTAAGTTTCCCTCTAATGCAACATTCTGGCCCTCTGCATAATAGATCTGGGTCAATGAATAGAGTTAAACTTGTTATAGGAATATAGTAAAGAATAAATGAGCATACGATGTGTTTATTCACATGAATTTTTCTACATCTCTGTAACAATTTGATAAAAATCTAATTCATACTAATCGAGACAAAAATTACCAGAAATGGACGTATTATTTCCTTCCTTGTAAATAGAATAAAAATAAGGCAATACACTAGGCTAAAGAACCGATAGTCAAATCTTTTAAAGCTATGTGGTTCAAATGAGTTTCTTTACATGGCCAGGAGTTGAAAATTTTTCATATGAGAAAACCAAGGTATTTTAAAATTGAAACCAATCACAAGGAGCATTCTGAAAATAGTCAACTCCATGTAAAAATGTAATATATACATATATGTATATATTGTTTGTTTTAACAGGACTTAATTTTTTTTTTTTTTTTTTTTTTTAGCAAGTTATGAAGAGCAGAATGAAGAGGTCTCCAGAGGATATCCCAGAAAATTCAAGATTTACATATTATTTGGCCATGTAAATACCTTTTAATATAGGGTACTTTACTAAAAATTGTTGCGCGCACGCGCACACACGCACCACATTTTGCTAAAAATGATGTTTCGGATTCAAACTTTTGGGTAAAGTGCAATATCTGCTCTACCTATGGGCGAAGTACAGAAAGAAAAAAGTAGGTGGAGAAAGTGAACTGAATATAAAACGCCAGCTGTTTTTATCACTAGAGTTTGCTATTTTGTGATAACTATGTTAATTTTCTCCATCATTGATAGATAAATAATACACGTAAATACAAAGCTTGATTTTTAGGTTATGAGTATGTTGTCCATCAATGCATGTATGGACATAAGCTAAACTTGCTATTTTAAAAGGTGCTTTGGTTCAAATTTTGATATCAAATTTTTGTATAGAATACAAGGCTATTGTGTTAGTAAAGAATCGATCAAATAAGTTTAGAAATTAGAACAAATCTAAAATATTTGCACATGAGAATTAGTAGCACCGGGAATATTTCCTATAAATATTCTCCTCCAATCCTCTCTATAAAGGCTAGTAAGTCTTTTGGCTTTTGAATTATGCTGTTCGTGGATAGATCTACGTGCATAAATCTTTTTATTTTCTCCATCGTTTACTTATGGAAGGTGAAAGTAGTACCGCAACATATCAAATTAGGTACAAACATTTCACCATTAACCATGTCCGCTGAAACCAGAAAGGCTAGAGAAAATAAGAGTTTAAAAAAATTGAAAATTTGGTTGAACAACATACTTAGTATTTCAGTCCTGCATCTTGGAAGGATGCCAAAATATATGATCACGATACCCTAAACTACGCTTACAATTTTTTTTTTTTCCATATTTCGTTCTTTCATTAAAATGGCCTTTGACAAAGAGGCTTGAGAAATAAAATTATGGAATTTTACTTCCGAATAAATGCAGAGTTCCTTGTGTTTTCATGGAAAACTTTTTCCAGAGTGTTAACAGTCTACCAAATGTACATGCTGTGTGCTTAGTATTTTTTTAGTCATCTCAAAGTAGATTACTTGATGTTTAATGATTCTTCATTTTTCCTTATCTTCACCCCTTAACACAAACATGGAGTAATAATTTATTCCTCTGTGACTACAAAGTCTGAATTTATTTTTCCACGTGACTGTTAACCATAAAATGATTTTTACAAATAACTCTTACTGCCCAATATGAAAGCTTTTCGAGGCAAAATGTCTTGAAGGTAACAAGGGTGCAATGATCATTTTAACGAATACTATCAACCTAATACATATGTTATTTATTGGAATATGTAATGGACAGAGAAAGCTGAACGATTGTGGATTATATATGCCTATCTTTTTTTTCCTTTATTTTTACTCTAATACCTGTAGTAGGATATGGTAGGCTAAGTCGCTAAGCTGATTCAGCACTCGACTTAGAATATATATATTTTTTTTTTATTTCTGTCCCTTGCGGGGCAACCTTGGGAGGAAGGATGAAGCGAGAAGAGAGAGAGGCCGCCCAACACAAGGAGTCGCGACAGAACAAGGGCAGGTGTCCCTACTATTTTCACAAGTGAAGTAAAAAAGAAGAACAGGAAAGTTGGGAATGTAATGAACTTTCCACCTGGGAAATCTCCTGAAAAAAAATGGGTAAAAAAGGCCGGCCGTGGAAAATTAACTCACGACCTCCTGGATGCGAGTTATACGCGCTACTGCCTACGCCACCTTGCTCGGTTCCCTATTTGAAGTACAGAAATGTGTCCTGTTCAGCATTTTCGTACCAAAGGTTCTGAGAGTTCTAGAATAAAAAACGTATGTTTAGATAAATATGTGTGGAAAGCATAACTCAAGGAAAAGTTCGTTAAATACCAAAGTTTACATATAAATTAAATATCGTCCAAGAATGTGGCAGGAAGATTTTCAAGAAAATCGCCCAACATAAATCACCCTTTACATCAGAACAATTTCTTTATTTTTATTTTCTCGGAAATATCTCTTAAATATTTTGATTATAATACGGTCGATTCAATACATGCATCAATTTTGATGTACATATCCTAAATGTTATGTATATTTTAGTCTGAATTATTTTGAAATATGATTGGTAAATCGTAATAAACCGAAAAAATCTTACTGCATAAAAATGCAGAGCTCGCTAAAGATATTCAATTAGTGTCAAAATGTTTCGTAGGGTTAATATTCCCGAGATATTCTTTGTTATTAGATTGAAGATTTACAAATACTTACCTTCATATTTTTCAGACGGTGAATAAGTCGCAATGCGGTTTCCCTTGTAGCCATGCGTAGAGCATGCAATCTCAAAGCAATACCATAGCGATTTATTTTTAAACTGGCATCCGAATGAGCCCGTTCTTATACCTATAAGTAAACATGTAAATGAGTAATGAAAATGTATTTCGTTTAATAAGAATTAGATTTAAGAATAATATTTTAAAGAATAGTTTGTAGAAGATTATGTGGAGAACGTCAAGTGAATGCAACTTTCTTTCAGCGATCACAAAATGTGTATTTCCGATAAACAATGGAAATATAATTTTGGGTCGAATCGAAGATTTTTCTCAAATACACTACGCCACTTCCACCCTATATAACAGGAAACCAAGTTCTTGGAATACAAAACAGAAAAAGAAACAAAAGAGAAAGAGGATGTAATTAAAGCTGCTTTTATAATACTACCCGAAACGTTTTACTTTGCGGAAGTTTAAAAACACGAAAGATAAAATCGATTCTTGTATATTACTTCCTCTGAAGGAGCTTCATTTAGCCCCTGTTCTAACAAAAGGCCTACCTACCATCTCGTTCAGGGTAAAGCTTCTTTATTACAAACTGCCTAGGGCATTTATAGTGAGGCTTATCATAACTCGCAACTCGCAGAATTTTTTACTCCAACGTAAAATACTTCTGTTCGGAGAAATTTCATTTTTTCTTCTCGATTAAAAGTAGAAGTAACCATGCACTTCTTTACCTTATTGAAAGCCTAAGAAAATAGCAGCGTTAGAATATCTAGATGATTGGTCCTTCGAGAATATCCGTGCTATAAAATTAGGTTTTCACAATGTACCTATATATTGTTATGCATCATTATGAGATAGGGGTTATCCCTATCACTGCGCATTGTAAAGGGGTAGTAGGTTCAGGATATGGCTTGTACTTCTGCTTACAGGGAGTGAGATATGCGAGTTCGGGGATTATGCAGGAGGAGGTGCATTCGGGGAGAGATCGGAGAACTATAAATAAGTACATAGAAGGATGAGATGTGGGACAGTATTTTTACTGTGTCACTCATAGAAATAGCATGGAATACATAACTGAGAAGATGTTAGGGAAACCCTAATAGATCACCCTAAATTCAAGGAACCTATCCTTGTACATTCTACTCGGCTGAAATTCTCACACGTTAAATAGCACTTGCTCCTTTACTCAATGTCGATCAGGAATTTGTCTTGTCGCGTCTGTAATCCAGATGTAAGGGCCTGTCGTAACCCAATTCTCAAGAGTTTTATAGATAAAACCATGGTTGGTTATGAGGCCACGTCAGTTTGCCTTCAATACTGGATGCTCAAACTGGTATAACCTTACCTCTAGCTTCATTAAATATCTAATTTACCCAACATGACCATAATTTTATAGGGCAACCTTTAATATTTAAAGGCCAAAAAGCTTGTTGATCTGTTAAATTTCAGGAGTAGTTTTGCTCATTAAATTTAAATTCTAATGGATTCATTTTTTCTGCTAATTAACTCGTTAGAAAAAGCCAAACTTGAATTTGAAACTTTATTTACTAGGTAGGAACAGAAATCAAGATCATTTTCGACATTCCTATCGTGACAAAACACTTGATTTTTAAATTAGGAACAGTTGGAAAATGCAATACCACAGCAGGGAATTGAACACGGTTCTCCCGCTCTCTGTGTGGTTGAGCTACTATTGACAATCCGCCGGTATGGCGTTCAATCTTCCAGCTGATTATGTGTGGTTTACCCGGTTCAACTAACCAGTATGTCTCACTCCAGAGAACCACCAGAATGGCGACTTACCACCGTAAGTACTTAGTATCAGGGTGATATTTACTATGTTCACGCCAACATATAAGCTATTCTATTATAATTATAATACTCCTCTCTCCTACATATTATTGTATGGTATAATTATAATACAATTATTTGATTAGGACCAGTTGAAAAACTCAACTTGATTTTTACTTTATTATTTTATTTTATTTATTTTTAGTTAAACGGCCTTTAACCTGGAAGGTCATATCAGACGAACGAAATCAGTGAAGTGAAGCTCATAGGAGCCCGGGTAGTCCACGAAGTTTAGGTTACACGACATTCAAGTAAGGGAAAACCCGTAAAAACTTCCGGGTAACTCACCCTAACCGAGATTTGAACTCAGGACCTTTTGATGTGAGACAGACATCTACCCCCCACACTACAGAAACGAACGCATAATGATAAAACAAACTATGACACGTCCGGTAAGAGCACAAACTTGAACTAGAAGCTTAGTTGGCTAATAAAAGAAGCATTTGTAGATTGTGCGAAAGTCTTGTTATCATCTGAAAACAAAATCATACCAACTCAGCTACTATTTCGGAAGTCACTACTGTACTGAGAGGATGGGAAGTGGCATCATTGGCCACTTCAACAAGTTCATCACTGACTTCATTTACTGTTCTTCCTATGGCATTCCTCTTGTAACCAATGGTAGCGTATTTGCCACGCAGACAGCTGCAGTCGAACTCCACGTGGAGTGACTACCTGCCAAATTGTGCCACCGTACACGATACCAGCTATAAAACGAAATCGCACAATAACTCAGGTAATACAACAAACATACAAAGTATATGCTTCTGAATTGATTGCAACAAACAAGTGGCGCTTGTATTTTAAGGTTACAGAAATTCAAGTATATACTTGTATTAATTTAGGGAGTAATTTTGATGAACTTTCAAAATTTTCACCAACCATATTTAATTCTTCTGTTACACGACATTACAACTTGAGTTTATTTATGTTTATTTATCTTTATATTTGTACGCATATACCTGCATACAACTAGAAGGTGAATAAGTGCAAGTAACATTTAATTTATTAGCTTAATTTTAGTTATTCTATAAATCTATATGAAAATTTAAAAAAAATAGGTTAGGTTTAAATCTGTTACCTAAGTAATCGGATATTATAAAGATTTAATTCATTTTGGGGAATTATATAAGAATCAGTTTCAGTGTCAATATTTAGTGGAGAACAATGCGTATTAAGCATACGTGTATCTCATTTTGTCCACTTACTAATATCATTGTCATAAACGAGGCACAAATGTGAAGATCTGATGTTTTGTACGTCCATTAGCTGTGTCTCGGCTGTGTTCACACACATCACTCCGCGTATTATTGGGCAGGGCAGAGGAGCTTCGTCCATGTAACCTGTTATGTAAACAACTGAATGTCTGAGATAGAAAATAATAGGCATTCTAAAAATATCGTGAAATTATAACATTAGAAAATGGGGGGGAAACTAAAAACGAACATCAGATCGTCCTCAAATACTGATACAAATATTTGTACTTATTCACCTCCATTCTGTATATACTATTGTTATGTAAATATTTTAAATATGTTAAATCAAAATCATTAGTCATTTTTGAAATAATTAAAAACTTTGAAAAATCTTCCATGCAAAGAGTAGTTTGGAGAGAATTATCCTCAAAATCTTCGTCTTATATTTTTGGTAAAAATTCTAAAATTTCGTTTTTGTATTATATTGTAAACAAATAGACATTTCTTGGATCCAAGGGTCTCAAAACAAGTATTTTGCCTAAAAATATTTCCGATGTAATATTTAAGTCGATTTTTGGATGAAATGCCATTTTTCCTCCAGTTGACATTAGCAAGCAGTAAACAAATTAAACTTCCAATATCAGCAGAATAATGGCTAATTAGACGCTAATTAAAATATAGATCTTCAAGTCGTTTTTTTATTTTAATTTTTATCTTTTCTTCCATGCACATATAATTTACATAGTAGGGAGGAAGGTACCCAATATTTGACACGGAGTTTTCACGCAAATACACGCTTTGTGGTCCCTTAAATAAAAGTAGCTTTTAAAAATACATCCGTGTGTCTGTGAATAAATAACTCAAAACTACAAATCTTAAATACAAAACTTGATATTTAAGTTCAGAATATTCTAAAGATGAGACACGAAGATGCACAGCAAAATCCCACACTTTCATCATTTTTACTTATCTTAAAATGGTTGCAACAATTTTAATAATTAATAACGCATGTTTAAGATATTTTCACCTCAAAAAGCCCATGTGTGTGCGTGTGTCTGTGAATACGATACCTCAAAAAAAAAGTCGGTAAAATACCAAACTTGGTATTTAAGCTTAATATCTTTCAAGGTTCCCTCACGAAGAGTAAGGAAATTTTCCCCACTCCAAACTGCCCTTTACATAGAAACAATTTCGAAAATGTTTATTTTCTCAAAAATGGCGATAACGATTTTGATTAAAATACCGTATCTTAAATCTATTACCATAAAAAATAAAACGTATATCTTGAATTTTCTGGGAAGGCCTCTGAAGACCTCTTTATTCTGGATGAAGTTTGCTGAATTTTGCATTACTCGTAAATCGCATGCGATAGACTAAAACTTACTAAACAAAAAATTAAGTTCTCGTTAAAACACAGAATTTTTACCATATTCAATTTTTTCCTGGGTTTGACCATTTTTAGATATCCTTTGTTATTAGTTTCAATTTTAAATTAGGTACTTAAACTTTTCTCATACGAGAATCTGTCCACTTCTGGTCATGCAAAGAAAAGAGTTTCATACACATAGCATCCAGCATTTTTAAAATTTGGCTCGTGTATTCCATTATTTCCCTTCTACTACAAGCAATTAAGTAACAAGACCACTTCTGCAAATGTTTATCTAGATTAGCATTAAGTGGATAAAGAACAAATACGGTTTTGAACATCAATTTGCTACACAGATGTAGAAAAAGTCATGTGAATGGAAAACATCAGAGTTTTAGAAAAAGGTGCGCGTATGCCGTTAAATACGATAATTCAAAAATGATAAGTCGGTAAAATACCAAACTTGGTATTTAAGTTTAGTATCTTCTAAGGATGTGACACGAAAATTGAGGAAAATCCCCCAGCCCTAAACTACACTTTACATAGAATTTGCTTTGAAAACGTTAATTTTCTCAAAAATGCTATGAAGATTTTGATTAAAATAGCGTATATTAAAGATATTTGCATGACAAATAAAATGAATATTTTGAATTTTCTGAGAATTGCCTCTAAAGGCTCTTCATTCTGGCTGAATTTTGCATTTCTGGTAAACCGTAAGAGATAGACAAACACTTACTACAAAAATATGTAGATCTCAATTTATTTTATATAAGCTTCTTTTGAGTTAACCATTTTTGAGATATCCCTTCTAATTGGTTTCATTTTAAAATACTTCAACTTTCTCTCCTGAAAATTCAAAGAAATAGATTTCAACCAGATGCAACTAGGTTTTAAAAGATTTGACTATCGCCTTAGCCTTGCGTATTCCCATATTTCCCTTTTACTGCACAAGGCAGCAAGTAATAAGATCATTTCTGGTAATGTTGATCTCGATTATCATAAAGTGGATAGAAGAATAGGCGTTTTAAGTCATTTATTACAGGGAGGTAGAGAAAGTCATGTCATCAGCTTTTTAGAAAAATGTCTGTGTGTGCCTGAACGGTATAACTAAAAAATGAAACACACGTTGAATTTCAACCTCAATATTCCAGCCAAGTATTTGAAGTCAATATTATCAATACAAATTAAATGTATATCTTGAATTTTCTGTGAATAACCTCCAAAGTCCTCTTCATTCTGGATAAATTTTTCGTAATTGTTAAGCCGTAAGAGATGGACAAAATATTACACACACAAATTATGTTAGATATATTTTTTGTAGAGTTAACTATTGCCGTGATATGATGTTAGTGATGCAGCTATAGCTTTCCTCAAACCGGAAGTGTATTGCGTTATACTTTATTTTACTCTTGGTCATGCTTTCACGTGATTTCACTTCTTTTAGCCTAGCGTAAAATAATAGCCTTATATAGGAATAGGTTCTGCAGAATAGATAGGAAAGTCCTGTGAATGGTATAAATCAATTTTTTTCGTGAAAAGTTTGTGCCAATCGTTTAATGTTGCCGAGTCTATTTGTAATATTACACCACACTCAAGGTATGTTTGCATTTTATCTGTGAAGCATATTTAATGGATCAGAGCCCCCAGGTATTGCCTTAAAATGTAAAGAGAAAGAAAATGTAATTATAATTATTAGCAATTCCCGCAAAGATAATTTTTTGCAAAGAGAACACCCGCTAAGTTTGTGCACAAGCAAATAGTGATCTTCTAAAAGAGAGAAGCTATTATAAAAGGCAATAACTGCTGAATATATGTAATTAAACTTAACTTTATTTCAGTGAAGAAAATGTATTAAATGAGTAAGTGTTAAAATGTAAAAATATAAAAATATGTGTGTGTAGCATTGCGCGCAAAGCACCACGAAGTAGGAAGGAAGCAACGCACTTCTTAGCGCTCCTTCGGGCGAGACAGACGCTACCCGGATGTAATGGAAATATTGTATTATCTAATTCTTATTTGTAGCCATCAACTTGCTTTATAGTTTTTAATGACCAATAAAAACATCTTGTGCAAGTAATGCGGATATAGTTTTTATGGTAATTTAAGGATATATGCATTCCTTCACAACAATTCGCCTGAGAACTCCAGCATCGACTCGATATCGTGACAGGAAAGAAAGTAAAAAAAAAGTGTTACACTCACATGACTTTCTCTAGCTATTCTACAAACTTCATACTTAAGATTCTTCTTCTTTCTGCACCTTGCTAATCGTGGTACTCATTAGCACAATTTTCTTATTATTTAGTTCCGTATAAGTAGGAAGAAAATAAGGGAATACACTAGGCTAAACCAATAGTCAAATGTTTTAAAAGCTATCGTTATGCGATTGTCCTTACAAATCGTTTCTTTTCTTGGCCAGGAGTAGAACAAAAGAAAAGCGGACACTCCCGTCTGAGAAAAGTATAAGTACTTCACAACTGAAACTAATAACAATGAATAGCTCGAAAACGCCAAGCTCCACGAGAAAAATGTATATGACATAATTTGTGTATTTTAACAAAACCTAAATTTTTTGTATAGTAAGTTTTTATCTATCTCTTACGGTTTACTAGTTATGCCAAATTAAGCAAAATTCATCCAGAATAAATAGGTTTTCAGAAGCTATTCCCAGAAAATTCAAGATATACATTTTATTTGTTAGGTAAATATCTTTTACATATGATATTTTAATCAAAATCGTTAGAACCGTTTTTAAGAAAATCAATTTTCGAAAAAAGTTCCATGAAAAGAGTATTTTGGGGTGGGGGATTTTTCTCAAAATCTTCGTGTCGCATCCCTGGAAGATACTAAACTTAAATACGAAGTTTGGTATTTTAGCTACTTTTCGTTTTTGAGTTATCGTGTTCACAGAAACACGGATACATACACACACGGACCTTTTCCTGAAAATGCTTTTTTTGGATACAGGGGGTCCTGAAACATATATTTCCGGTTAAATCTCGGTATCGAATTTTTGAGTGGAATACAATTCTTCTCTATCCCTATGTACATTGTATATACGGGGCTAGAGAAAGTAATAAAACTGGGAAACATGCGTGTCAGTTGAAAAATTCAATGGTATACCGGTACAGTTATGGTAGCTCAGTGGTAGAGTAACCGGCTAGAGACCGGGAGATCCGTGGTTCAAAGCCCGGCTATGGCATTGAAGTTCTCAGTCCGACTCTACTTAGCGTAATAGTTTAATATTTACGTTTGTTTATATTTGACTTCTAGCTGTTAAATAGAGACAATTTAACACACATTTTCTTAACCACGACGATAACGATCCTTACATTCATGCGGTGGGTGGGGCTAATCTTGGGCTAAATGGGCAGATTTAAATGCAGTTGACCCCATACCAGACAATTTATCTGTTTCATTTAAAGTGCTTCATTAGCGAAAAAACAAAGAACTCAATGAAAAATTTACTATGATAGATGTACCTGCTGAAATACGATTGGGTGTGGAAAGTTTTTAATTCAACCGTTGAAGTTGCTGAAAGCAGGGGCAAGAGTAGAAAGTTTGGGACTGGAAGAGACAGGGCTATTTTAAATTGTTTTGCGACCTGGAGTCCGCTCTGAATCCAAATTGTAATTAATTCTACGTCCAGGCACGATAGGATTATTTCCAGAAACCGCTTCTGATGTTCTCAACAGTATCCAATTATATTCAATTAATGCAACTTGATTTGAAAACCGAAATCGAACAGAGTTGTAGATCAACATGTGTTCCCAATATATTATTGCCGGAAAGATGTGTTTCGACATACATGCTAGCGATGATATATATCCTTGCATATTATAAATTAAATAAAAAGCACGTTGATTGAAATCACAATAAAAAATAGGCATCTTCTTCAATAGTAAATTTATTATTAGATTGAATTTCATTAATATTTATTTGGCAGTTATTCAAAACTAAACTAAAATCTAATGAGTTTCCTTCACAAGACTTTCTCTACATCTCTCTAACAAAGTATTGTTAGTAAGCTTATTCTTCTATCTACTGCATGCTATTTGAGATAAATATTAGCAGAAACGGTCTTATTACTTGCTTCCCTGAACGTAGAGGAAAAATAAGGGAGTACACTAGACTAAACCGACAGTCGCATGTTTTAAAATGTGGTTGCTATGGTATTGAAATAAATTTCGGAGTTGACAAGTTCCTGTATAAGAAAAGTTAAAAGTATTTTAAAAGTGCAACCAATATCAAGGAATATCTCGAAAACGTCTCTCTCTCTCTCTCTCTCTCTCTCTCTCTCTCTCTCTCTCTCTCTCTCTCTCTCTCTCTCTCTCTCTCTCTCTCTCTCTCTCTCTCTCCCTCTCTATAAACTACGTGTTTTAAGGAGGCAACAGTTTTTGTTTACTACGGTTTTGTCTCACGGTTTACCGGTTATGCAAAATTCAGAAAAAATTATCCTACATAAAGAGGTCTTCAGAAGCTATTCTCATAAAATTCAAAATGAACATTTTATTTGTCATGTAAATATATAAAGAGATATTGGTATTTAAGTTTAGTATCTTCCAGGGATGCTAAACGAAGATTTTAAGAAAAATTCCCCCCTCCCCGAACCATCCTCTACACGGAAAAAAAGTTTAAAAATTGTGATTTTCTCAAAAGGCTCTAATGATTTTGATTAAAACGTCGTATATTAAAGATAAATATCTTGAATTTTTAGGGAATATCCTTGTAAGATCTCTTTATTATGGATGAATTTTGTTTCATTTTTCGTAACTGTTAAACCATAAGAGATAGATAAAAACTTACTACATAAAAGTTGGAGGTATCATTAAAACATACAATTTGTCATGTACTTTTTTTTTTTTTTTTTTTTTTTTTTTAGTAGTGTTGACCATTTCCGAGATATTCCATGATATTTGTTTCCGATTGAAAGCACTTCATCTTTTCTCGCATGAAAATGTGTAAACTCTTGGCCATGCACAGAAACGGATTTCAACCATCTGCGAACAGATTTTAAAGGATTTCACTATCGCTTTAGCCTAGTATATTCCCTTATTTCGCTTCTACTTAAAATTTAAAATATACGCACCAGTTCTCTTAAAACTGTTGTAAGTGTAACATTGAAAGTCCGTATGTATATTGGTTTGCCCAAAATGGGTTTGAAGTGATTTCTACGGAATTTGAAATTTAAGTAGAGGGAAGTAATAAAACAATTTCTGCTAATGTTTGTCTCGACTATCATAAAGTAGGTAGAAGAATAAACTGTTTAACAATAATTGTTAGCCTGGGTAATGTGTGTGATAGCGTGTCTGTCTCACATTCAACAGGCCGTGAGTTCGAATCTCGCTTAGGTTGAGTTACTCTGATAAAACTTTTTTTGGACTTTTCCCTTATCCTGAGAAGACTTATTTCGAGTAACTTTAAGCTCCATGGACCCCATATCATTTGAGTATTATTTCACCAAATTCATTCATCGTCCGATATAACCAACCAGGTTAAAGGACGTTAAGCTACAACAAAATAATAATTTATTATAGAGATGTAGAGAAAGTCATCTGAATGGAACACACCTAAATGTTACTTTCTCTACACGTATAGAGAAGATATTGTAATGCGCCCAAAAATTCAATACCGAGTGTGTGTGTGTGTGTGTGTGTGTGTGTGTGTGTGTGTGTGTTCACAACATAGCTCAAAAACAAAAAATCCATTAAATACCAAACTCAATATAAACTACTCAAAATAGATACTAATGTCCAATTGAAAACCCTGGCCTTCTAAACGTAATCTCCTGAAACAGACTAATTCTAGTGTAAGAATCGTATGGTTGGAGGAATTATAATGCTTCTTCTTTAATGAAATACTTTGAGTTGTCCAATATTGAACGTGCTCTTGAAACAGTGCGCCCGACTCATCCAATATATTGAAGATAAAAAGATGCGGCTTGCTTCCGCTAGATGGGGCAATACTTCACGCTTCATTACAGGGAAAAACATAGTCTAGTATTCTGACCGCCTCGATTATTTCTTTAACAGGAAGGACAGGGTCACTAAATTATGTCTCTATACACCGAACGATAATAAAAAAACCTGATGTGTTCCGTTCACATGAATTTCTCTGCATCTGTGTAATAAATTGTTGTTAAAAAATTTATGCTTCTATTTACTGCATGCTAATCGAGAAAAACTTAGTAGAAATATCATATTATTTGCTTCCTTGTAAGTAGAAACGAAATAAGGGAGTACCATAGGTTAAGGTGATAGGCAAATGCTGGTTGCTATGACTGAAGTTCCTTTGTTTACATGGACAGCAGTTGAAAAATTCCAATAAGAGAAAAATATAAGGTTTTAAAGCTGAAAACAAACACAAAGAATATCTCAAAAACGATCAACTCCATGAAAAAAATGTATTTGACATAAATTGTCGGTTTTAACGTGCCAAACATTTTTTGTGTAGTAAGTTTTTGCCCATCTCTTACGGTTTAGCAGTTATGCAAAATTCCTTAAAATTCATCCGGAATAAAGTGGTCTTCAGAGGTTATTCTCAAAAAATTCTAAATATACATTTTATTTGTCAGAGAAATATGTTTAATATACGATATTTTCATCAAAGTCGTTAGAGCCATTTTTGTGAAAATCAACATTCTCAAAAAAAGTTCCACTTTTTTCATACTTAGCATGAGGTAAAAAGAAACAAGCTTTTTAACAATAATTTGTTTCAGAGATGTAGAGAAAGTCATGTGAATGGTACACATCAGATTTTTTCAGTAAGCCGCAAGGAGGTCTAGAATTATTTTGAGATTCTGCAAATTATACACAATCGCATTTACTGGCCTCGACGGCTATAGCTAAATGATGAATTGATCGAATTGAATGTTGTTATTGCATAAATTTAATTAACATTAATCCGATGAAAATTTTATTCAAATTGTCATTAACTCCAAATTGCGACATTATGCCAGCTGAAGGTTGATACTAATTTGATTGAACATCAAACGATTTCCAGGATTAAAGTTTTATTTTCATCACTTCCAAAAATTATATGTAGCTAAATTGAATTTTATAACGTAGTTTACACATTTTAATTAACAAAAACCGCAATGAGGAATAACTCGGTACTGTTTTAATTTATTACAACACTAAGCTGAAACCGTAGCACTTTGTTTTTGATTACCATTAAAAATGTAACTACCTACGCCTTGTCGAACTATAAATAATTAAAACCAGAATTTGGTTCTTTAAAAATATAGTGTGTGCGTACATTTAATATCCAAGTATTTAAGGTATATTTATCTAAAAAAGAACCGATAAATTAATTAGTATATATAAAAGCACATTAAGCAATAACAATAGTTAAATACGCTCGCTATGTGATTGTTTTAAATTCTGGCACTTGAACAGAACACGAAAAAGAGAAAGAAAACAAATATAACGATTTGCAGCTGCAGATAAGAACAAAAAATTGAACATTGGAACCAATAACATAGAATATATCAATAATGGTTGACGCCACATGGTTTGGCAAAGGTGACATTCAAAACAAAAAGTGTAAAATCTAGGACGAAAGTAACAAAAATCATAAATTAGAGATTTAGGAAAGCATGATAGCATTCATCCCCCAAGCCTTCTTTTTTAATTTCTCTATCAAATACTATGTAGGTAGTATTACTTAGTAGGTAGAGGAGGCATTGTATTCCACCCAAAAATAGAAACCGAAATTTCTCGAAAATACATGTCTTGATTACAAAACCAACATTTTTAGAAAAATGTCGCGTCTGTATGTGTGAGTGTGTGTGTGTGTATGTATGTATGTGAACAGCACAACTCAAAATTAAAAGTCGTTTGAATATCAAACTTGGTATTTAAGTTTAGTATCTTCCAGGAATGCGACACGAAGATTTTCAGGAATGTTACACTACTCCATGCTTCCCTATAATGGGAAAATGTTTCCAAAATGTGTAACGATTTTGATTAAAATAGCGTATATTAAAGATATTTACATGACAAATAAAATGAATACCTTGAATTTTTTGGAATACACTCTGAAGACCAAATTATTCTGGGTATCTTTTGCATAACTGGTAAACCGTTTAGAGATAGAAAAACACTTAATACATAAAAAATGTAGATCTCGTTAAAACACACAGTTCATGTAGCATACCTTTTTTCTGAGGAGACTGCACTTCCAACATATTCCTGTTATTGGCTTCAATTTTAAAATATCTACTTTTCTCAATGGAATGCAAAGAATCCCCAATTTCAGTCACATGGCGAGCAGCTTTTAAAAGATGTGACCACTGCTTTAGCTCGTGCGTTCTCTTATTTCGCTTCTACTTATAAGGAACTAGGGAATAAGACCAGTTCTATTAATGCTTATCTCGATTAGCACGAATGAGTTTGAAGAAGAATATTAAGTAAAAATAATTTGTTGCAGAATAGATAAAGAAATTCATATCAATAAAACGTAAAATTTACGACAGTTTCTTTTTTTTTGACAAAATCATCGCGGAATGTCAACAAAGGACTCCATCTTGTTACTACTGGGCATCCGCAAAAGAAACTACCAATCCATCGTATTGTATTATACACGAGCGCCAGTGTTTTGAAAATCCGTCTCTGTCTCTCTAACTTAGTCATCGTAGCCTAACTTCCAACTGATTTCGAAACCATAGGGCCCTGTAGTTTTATATCTACTCATCCAAATTTTGACAGGTCTTCAGTTTAGAATTGCATAAAACGAGAGACACAAAGTTTTGTCTATCGTAAAAGCGCCAACTAACCTTAGATAGATGAGAAAACTGAAGTTAAAATTATAGATTAATAGTTTAAAATATGGAACGTTTAAAAGAACGATTAAGTATATAAAATGTTATTTTAAAACCCCGATTTAAATTATTGGTACTATACAATTATGGAAAGTATACTTTAATAATAGTTAGCACATTAGTATTTATTTTAAAATTATTGAATAATCATGTAACATTATTTTAACAATGCAATAAGAAATAAAAATGTAAGAATTTGAAATACATGCCCCAATTCAAGCAATTAGGCATTGGAGTACGATATTGCAGCTATATTAATTTTTTTTTTATTAATTTGTGCAGTAACATTCTGTTTCTTACTGTTTACTAATTACGAGTATAAAAATAATTTCAGAATAAACATTTCTATGGCTATTCAGAAAATTCAATATATGTATTTTGTTATAAATTTCTTAAAGCATATGGTATGCGAATTATTAAGAAATGTCTAAAAAAATAAAAAAAATTGTGAAAAAGTGCCAATGGTTTGAAGCATTATGCTGAAAATCTTCGAGCCGAATCTTTGGTAGACGCAGAACGTAAATACGTATTTATCGCACATTCCGTTTTTATACTGTTTACACTTACACACATGGACTTTCTTTGGGGGGGGGGGGGTTAGGCTGGCCACAATTATTTGTATTTCCGGTGTATTTCATTTATATTCTCGCCATCGAATATTTGGATTGAATTCAATACTTCCTCCACTTAACCACTATAGTAGTAACGGTGCAAAAATGTTTTTCGATATAAATTAGGGTTTTTAGCTTATTTATATTTTCTTCAACAGATTATCCTCCTCTTGGCAGGACTTGCAAGCCAAAGCCTTGGGTAGTACCTGTGGAGGAACAAGCAAACTTTGGGTCATAGCATATCCAGGATGGGTGTTCAGCCCCAAACCTGATTTGATAGAAAAAGAAGAAAATTAAATATAGTCACGCTAGGGATGATAAGAAAATTCGCATTCTCACAGCGCTAAGAAAAACTCGAAAAACCCTTCGGTCGGGTTGATTGTCCAGGAGGTTTAAACTCAGGACCTCCCGAATTGGATAACTTTTCTGTGTAGTAACATTTTATTTCTTATTGTTAACAAGCAACAAAAAGATATTCAGAATGAATAGGACTTCAGAGGCTGTTCCCAGAAATTTCAAAATATACATTTTATTTGTTTGCTGAGGTATTAAGCAAAGTGTGCTGAAAGTCAATAAAAATGCGTTAGCTATATGATCAGTAGATGTGAGCATTTCGACAAATTTAATTCTTCATAATGCGGTAGGTGTACCATGGTTGGCTTGTTCATTTTCCTGAGTACGTAACCGAACCTGGAGCATTAATACAAATTAGTGCAGGAAAATCAAACCAAGAGAAGCGATTGTTGTAAAGAATGAAATATTTTATAGTTATTAAGAACTGAAATGTTGAAAGTGTTATATAAGAACATAACCTATGTTCGTTTACGTTAATTCCAGGTTTTGACCAAACTCATTTTTCACCTTTTTCCATAGCATGAATGTGCACTATGGCTGTAATACCATTAACAGCGAAACTTGGACACCACTGGGGACAAGGAAAGGGAGGGGAGGGGAGGGGGAGAGAGAGAGGTGAGATCAGGTTACCTTTAGCGTGTACTGTTTACAATACGGAAGTGAGTCCCGCCCCGTTGAAGTAAAATGCCCTAGCTACTCGTTGGATAGTTACGTGACAATTATTGTTTTTTCTACTAAGTACTATGTACATAGTTGGAACAGAAGGTATTGTATTCCATCCAAAAATAAGATACAGGTATTTGAGTACCCATGAATCCAAATATGGATTTTTTAAAAAAAAATTGTGTGCCTGTGTCTAAGTAGAGCATAAAAAAACGTTAAGTCCGTTGAACACCAAACTTGGTGTTTAAATTTAGTATCTTTCAAGGAGGCGACATGAATATTTAAAGAAAAATCTACCCACCCAAAACTACTCTTTACATGGAAAATTATTATAAAATTTGCTATTTCCTCAAAAATGGCACACAATTTTGATTGAAATACAATGTATTAAAGATACTTTCATGACGAATAAACTGTATATCTTGCCTTCTGGGAAAAGCCTTTGAAGACCTCTCTATCTAGATGGCTTTTGTGGTAAACCGTACAAGATAGATAAAAAACTTGCTACACAAAAAATGTATCTCGTTAAAACACATAATTTAAGTCATATGCAGTTTTTATGAAGTTAACCATATGCGAGATATGTGCTAAAACTTTTCTAAAACAGGAATTTGTCATTGTTTGTTTTTCTCCTGGACGTGCAAAGAGAAACATATTTCAATTGTATCAAACAGCGATCGGCTTTTAAAAGATTTGGCTATCGTTTTAGTCTAGCGTATTTCTCTATTTCTCTTCTACGCATAAGGAACTAAGTAATAAGACCGTTTCTACTAAGGTTTTATCTTGATTAGCATGATACGAATAACTATCAAAATAGGTACAGAAAGTAATTGAATGGAACATCAGATTTTACTTTTAAATGATAAATGTGTATAATGTCAAATTATTTTATAAGATGACCGAATCAAATATGATAACTTAAGTCACCAAAATTACCAAATTTGTAAAATCAAAATTACATGAATTTTAAATATTCGCTGCGTCGCATTCATATCGTTTTTGTATTTTTGACTTGCTTCACCACTTAACTGCACTCATAGTAAACAAATATTATCTGTAGCATGGTTATACCTAATCTATTTTCAAGTTCCCTATCTGATTTTAATCGCTAATCACTCACCTGAATCAAAATTGCAAACTGTATCCATTTAACCGTCTTTGATGAATCTTATTTCTGAACCATTATTGAAATTGCTTTCATAATCAGTTATACAATACTTTTAAATATATATTAGATCACATTATACAATGCATGTGCACAAGATGGGTTTTTCATGGATACTATTTCTCGAAATGCTTAAACAAACCTTTGTTTCTAAACGAATCAAACCACCTGACCTCGTGACGTAGCAAATATGAACAGAGTCCGGCCCGAGGAATTAATGGCATAGATAGAATGACTGACTGGCTAATCTTGCTCATGACGGACACTCGACTGGGTCGCACCTTGCGGGCAAAAAACGCAACACTGAATATAGATACATAAACGGTTGAGCAAGCGAAGTACCTCTCAACAGCCACGTAATTGTGTTAAGTCCTCACGTTTTGTGCACAGCGTATTTATGTATTTCGTAAGGCTTACCGGTTATTTAAATGTATACAAAATTCCCTGCGAATGAATAGGTTTTTATGGGAAATTCTTAGAAAATTGAAGGTGTGTTTTTACTTTTCTTGTAAATATATTAAATGTGTAATATTTTAACCAAAATGCTTATACTAATCTTGGAGAAAATGGTGTGAGCAGCTCTGTTGATTAGATGCTGGCTTACTGATCTCTTACTGGGTTCTGGGCCGACCGATGGCTTTTACATGTGTTTAAAAGCGACAGCTCTATGTCAGATTTACTGGCAGGTAAAATAGCTCCTGCGGGACTACAGCATTGTTAAGAAATAAAATATCTTTTATTTATTTGAAGAAATTAAGAAAATTTTCAAATATTTTCCAATTTAAGGTTAGTTTGGGATGGTAACACTTTATGTGAAATCATCATATCTCATTAGAAATGCTAAATTTAAATGGTGTGATGTTTATCCGTATTTTACTTGTGCAGATAACCACGGTTCAGAAGCAGTGTAAGCGCGAGCGACTTGCGTTCTACTCCCCTTGCATATCAGCGGAAACGGAGAGGAAATCTCGCTCATTGATGACAGTTCCCAGGTTTGTGTTAGAGTCGTAGTTTCATATCTCATACACAGCGCAAACAGTTAACATATTTTCCACTTCAATTACAGAGCGTTTATTTTTTAAAGATTGAGAAAGAATTATAAGTCTTTATTTTACTATCAATATAAATTTCAACTGGCCAAACGTACCACCCAAATAATATAGATCTCTTAAAAATTAAAGTTTTAAAAGTAAGAAAACTTAATTTTGGTTTACAAGACCAATGTTTTATTTTTAAACTATTAAAACATTTAATGTTAATAATATTTTATTTTATATTTTTTTTTTGTGGTTTATGGGTATTTTCTTCAAAAACTATTTATTTCAATTAACTTCTTCATGGAATCAGCCATTTCCGAGATATTCTCGATTAAAGTTTCAAATTGTTCAGTACTTAACTCATTATTTTCCCGTCGATTTTTAGTTGTTTCTCGCGATGTCATGGAAAGATTTTTATGGCCAGCGTATAGCAGAAACTTCTAAAACATTTACCTAGGATTTGTATCCATTATGAAACATTTATCTCCAATCATAAGCGATAGATGTAGAGAAGTCACGTGAATGCGACACATAAATTGTTCGGATTCAGAAGATCTAAAATGATTTCGAGGGTTAGAATTTTAATAGTCCAACAATTTATTTATAACTGATACAAAATAGATACATGTTACCAAGTTTAACTGTTCTTTAAAGCAGTCACCAGCTTTGTGTACAACTCATTGAAGTCATAGAATACCCTTAGCAGCGCCTCTTGTATTGATAGTTCGAATGGAGTGGTCTACTGTCTGACGAATCTCTGGAACAGTTCTGAAGCGATTCCCACGAGGTGGTTCCTTAATCTTCGGATTCAAGTCAAAAGTCACAAGGAGTTAGGTACCCTAAAAGGTGAGTATGGTGGATGGTGCAATACTCCATTGAGCGAATACAACAGCCACAGTTTGTGCTGCATGTGGCCGAGTACTGTCGTGCAAAATTATGGGTGGGATCTGCAGAAAGTGTCGTCGAGATCAGAAAGTTCGAAGATCGAAATATTGAAAGTTCATGAGAGTTCCAGCAATGTGAAACTTATAATACTTCTCACGTAAGACTGTGATGATGTTATGCTATCTCATTCCGTTCCACAGCAGACTGTCGATGCAGAGCACTATTGCTCATTTTTGGAACACAATCTACGACCAGTTTTGAGAAAGAAGCAACAACTTTGCACTTAAATCCTTGCGACTTTGACTTGGTTCCGAAGAAGAAGGAACCACTTCGTGGGATTCGCTTCAGAACTGTTCTAGAGATTCGTCAGGTAACAGACCGCTCCATTCGAACTATCCACACAAATCGCTGACAGTATTATACAAAGATGTTGACCACTTTGAAGAACAGTTAAATTTGGTAACACGTATCTCTTTTGTGTTAGTTGTAAATAAATAGTTCCTCGTATTTCAGATTAAATATCGTTATCGAATTTTGGGGTGAAATACAATAAATAAGTCCTCTACCTAAAGATAAATAAATAACACACGGTGATATGTTTGTTTATTTATATCAATTAAAATCAAAGTGAAATCGTAACTCCATAGTTCTGTCCTTCCTCAGCCGTCTGGAAGGATGCCTCAAAGCGTTTATCAGGTAATTGAAGTAGCGCTGTGATTGCGCTAGCATGGGCATGTCAAAGTTAGCCCAGTGGCACTAGGGCTAATAGCTTTACCGTAGATTCAAGAGACAAACCGGTAGTGCAATTCCTGTGAGAGGGGTGCAAAGGATCCAACATATTACACGTCCAAGGCTGGACAGTGCGAAATACAATGAGTTCAGGGAACTGTGGGGAGTTTTGTTTTTCAGTAAGAAACTTGTTCGGCTTGGCCAAAGTTTAGTAGTTTATAACCACACAGGTATAGAAAACTCATCAAGCATTGATTTAATCGATTTTTTCACAAGTTGGATAAGTAGAGTCAGACTGATAAAATTCAATGCCATAGCCGGGATTTGGACACGGATCTTACGGTCTCTAGCCGGTTGCTCTACCACTGAGCAACAATAGCAACATAGCCTTGAATTTCCTCACTGACTCGCATGTTTCCCGGTAAACCACAAGGTAATCTCAAATTATTTTGAGATGACATGCCGCAATGGCGACTTACAATGTAATACTTTCAGTCCCAGGATCCATAGTATAGCCAACTATTATGGTCAGTTAGTATTGATTTAATTTTTTTTCACACAGGCCGTGTGTAGGACAGGAGTTGGATAGGCACTCAGACTGAATGCTACAGTTCGATGTTAATCAAAATACCTTGTTTTACTGGGTGTTAATAAATGAAAGTTTATTTAATATTTTTTTTAATTACATGGAAGTTACAGAACTCGTTTTTAATTTCTCCATTTAATACATAGTACATAGGTAGAGAAGATTTGCATTCCCTGCAAAAATGTTATACCAATATTTTACTGGAAATACATGTTTTAGGATCTTCTGAGTCAAAAAGAAGGAATTTCCAGAAAAAAGATCTATGTGTGTGTCCGTATTTCTGTAAATACAATAACTCAAAAGCGAAAAGTCACTTGAATATAAAACTTGATATTTATGTTCAGCATCTTCCAAGGCTACGACACGAAGATTTTAAAGAACATCCCCCCCATCCTAGACCATTCTTTTGAAAATTTAAATTTTCTCAAAGTGGCTGTAATGGTTTTGATTAAAATGACATATAAAAAAATATGTACTCTACACTGAATTTTCTGGGAATAGGCTCTGAAATGCTTTTTAATTCTGAATGCCTTTTGTATAAGAAGGAAGCTGTAAGAGTTAGACCAAAAGAATTGTAGAACTCGTAAAAACATACAATTTTTTGTGAAGTTAACTATTTCCGAGATATTCCTTGATATTTAGTCTCGATTTTAAAATTCTTAAACTTTTCCCATATTTGAATTTATCAACTCCTGTTGATGCCGAGAGAACAATCCAATTCCATAGCAACCAGCTTTTAAAAGATTTGACTATCGCTTTAGCCTAATATATACGCTTCTTCTACTTATAAGGAACCTCAGGCGATAATACTGATGATACATGAAACGAAGATGGAGCACCGATGGAACGCAATCACGGGGGAACCCGGAGAACCAGGAGAAAACCCGCCTCTGCGCCGCTTTGTCCACCACAAATCCCGGATACGGTCGCTTGGGATGGAACGCCTTAGTGAGAGGCGAGTTGTCTATTTACTCGGCCACGGTGCAGCCGGAACTAAATAATAAGACCATTTCTACTAATGTTTATGTGTATTAGCCTGAAGTAGACAGAATAATAGGTTTTTTAAGAATAATTTGTTACAGAGACGTAGAGGAAGTCACGAGAATAGAACACGTCAGATTTATATGTTGTTTACTTTGTATTTTCGGGGCCTTGCAATCTATTTGAATTATGATCGTCAACTGCAGACATCTAGAAAACCGAAATAAAATCTCTGTCTAAAGAATACAAATTAAACTGCATGTTCATATGCGAATCCCCAAAGCGAACACTAATGCATCATGGGAAAAAGAAGGAAGGAGGAAAATGTTACAGTATCCTTAAGGTAAGGCGATATCCTGCGGCAAACTCGGTTCCTTTACGGCGTTCCAGTTCGATATGTGGTCGTCTCCTTAGCGCGGTGGTAGCGCAGCTGCCTACCAAGCGGGAGACCTGGGTTCGATCCCCAGTACCGGCGTGGGGATTTTTCCCCCGCTGGGAGACCTGGACCGGGGTGCACTCAGCCTCGTGATGTCCCTGGGGGGCCAATTGAGGAGCTATTTGATGGAGAAGTAGCGGCTCCAGGTCGTGAGGACCACATTAACCGGCCGGGAGGGGCTCGAGGCGCTGACCACGTCTCACCCTTCAATACTGCACCCCATCCATGACGTCTGTAGTGGACCGAGATGGGGGACGCAGCGGCCGGGCGGTAGGCCAAGGCTCCCCGTGAGCTGTCGTGCCATGGAGTTAGTTCGATATGTCCAGTTCGATTTTTTAGAAAGGTGAGCAAAGAACTTACGATGTAAAAATTTGGTTTTGGATGGCGAAAAATCTAAATTCACGGCGAGGTTTTGTATTCTAGATGTACTATCTTTCACCCAATTCTCAGGCATTCTTGCATAGGTGGTATGAGAATAAAATTTACCATGTGCTTCCCTTTCCTTTGTGCTGAAGCGAGCATAGCAGCCATCCGCTCACCTCGCAGTTTTGGAAGACCAATATTTCAGCAATCATTGTAAACTAAGGGATATTATTGAAAATTCAACTTCAATGCTTGCAAAAAGTGTGTTAGTATTGTGTTTCGATAAAGTAGTAGACCTGAAATAAAATGCTTTAGTGTTGAGGTTTGTTTTCAAAGATAACTTTAGTCAGCAGCAATCGTGTCTGTGATTAGAATAGTCGAAGTGGTCAAAGTGTGTTTCTATTGAATAATAGAGAAATCCGGAGGTGTATCGAGTCCGCTGTAACACGCCTTTATTTTATTTATTTTTCCTTGAAAATCTTTGTGACTTATGTTAAAATTAAATTTGACAGACTAATGTACCTCTTTCTGATAAAACACCAATAAGGGATATAATAGGTAAACTTCTACTCTATACTTATGCATTCCACCCAATAATTCGATGTCCATATTTCACAGGAAATACACACATGTCCTGCCTGTGAAATGTACAACACAAAAATGAAAAGTTGGTTAAATCCGATATTGATATTTATGTTCAGCACTTTTCAAAAAGGCGTCATGAATATTTTTAAGAAACCCACTTACTTCATTTTATTCTATATATTCAAAACGTGTTGCTATTTTTTATTTCATTAAAAATAACTCTAACGATTTTTCGTAACACAGCATATGTTTAAAAGCTATTTATATGACAAATAATATGTATAAATTCAATATTCTGAGAATAGGCTCTGAAATCCACTACATTTCCTTTCATTACAGTAATTTATTAAACCCTTAAGGAAATTTGGAGAATGGAATTCTCACATTTATAAACATAGAGTAAACTTAGTTGAATCATTTGTTCAATGCAATATTATTCACCATATCCGGAAGTTTGCTTTTCAATAGAAGTTCCTACCTACGCTCCTGGCAAGAGCTTCAATGGTTTTGTTTTCAACATAGTTTCTCTATCACGTTTCAATGAACAGATATTCAAACCCGACAATAATACTTGCAATGCTTTGTCAGTCCAACTCGGAAATGTATGTGGTTCTGCAATGTATTGAGGTCAGCCCTTCTGTATGCAATGCTTCTGAGCTCTGAATACTATTCGTTACTTACATTCCGGCAGTAACTTCGACACCCACAGCAATTCGGTAACCGTGGTTCTGTTACAGATTCATGTAATAGTGTGGTAAATGCATCATTGGAGAACGAGGAAGGATTTGAAACAAGTAAAAAACTCGAGTATTTTGTACTTCCAAAATTGTAGAATCCTTAATTCAAAGGTCTCCAACGCGATTGATTTTCATCCGGAGCAAACGGCTTGCAGTAAACATGTGACAGAAGGGGCTGTCTCTCTTCTTGTAAAGTGTATCGTGTGTCAGTTTACACATGTAATGTCGGGAACAGAAAACCGTCCAGCATGCAAGTTATCGACTCCTACGTGTCTGTGTGTGTTTATGATGTATGTATGTATGTATGTATGTATGTATGTATGTATGTATGTAAGTATGTATGTATGTATGCATGTATGTATGTATGCATGTATGTATGTGTGTAAAAGTATATATATATACAGGTGTTTCAAAAATACAGGGCATAATTTCAGGTATGTATTTCGCACATGTAGACAATCAAATTAGTTCATTATAACATGTGTCCGGAAATGCTTAATTTCCGAGTTATGGCCTTCACAACATTGAAATTCACTGGAACGTTTTTCTTTCCGCAGGTTGTTGTCATTACAGAAGATGTTCAAAATGTCCACCTCCTGCTTGAATACAGACCTCACATCGATGTCTCATTGACCTGCGAACACGATCCCCAACTCCAGGAGTATTGCGTATGTCCTCACAACTTGCCACAATTCGATTCCGAAGGGATTCCAAATCCGGCACCGGAGACGAATAAACCAATGATTTTAAATGACCCACAAGTAGAAATCGAGAGGGTTCAGATCAGGTGAGCGTGGAGGCTAAGCACTTGGGCCACCTCTACCTATCCATCGATCAGGAAACCTTCGATCCAAGTACCGGCGAGCCGTAAGACTGAAGTGTGCAGGAGCGCCATCATGCAAGAAGTGAATGTGTTGACGACTGATCAGTGGAGTGTCTTCGAAAACGTCAGGTATGGTATTTCCCAGGAACTTTGTGTACGCCTGCCCCGTAAGTATGTTTACAAGTACATGGGGTCCAACTAATCGATCACCAATGATACCGGCCCACATGTTGAGGAAGAACTGCACCTGGTGATGAGATACAACAGTTGCACGTGGGTTTTCATGCGACCATACATGCAGATTGTGGAAATTGGTTATGCCATCTCTTGTCAACTGTGCTTCATCTGTAAATAATACGACGGCAGAAAAGTTCGGATTTACACCACACTGCTGCAAGAACCACTGACAGAACCTAACTCGTGCAGGGTAATCTGCTGGTGACAGGGCCTGTACACGTTGCAAATGATAAGGATACAATTGATACTCGTTCAACAGTCTCCAGACAGTCGTATGAGGAACATTGACTTGCAACGCTAACCGTCGTATGCTGATAGAAGGAGTCCTGTCCACAGCCTCCAGAGTCTCCTGCACTTCTGGAGTTGCAGATCTTGGTCGTCCCCTTCCCAAGCCAGGAGAGGTGAATTTCCATACTCGCACAGACGGGAATGGAGACGTACAAATGTCTTCCGATCTGGACATTGTCGCTGTCGGTACCTCTCCTGGTACAAACGACGAGCCAGCGCAGCATTGCCGTCCGCCTTACCGTACATGAAGTGTATCTCTGCCAGCTCTTGATTTGAATACATGTCGCACAGTCTTAACGCCTAAAGAACACTGAATGTAACCTTCCTCAGAATGAACTATCAGAGCGCCCTCCTAATGTCTCCTTTGACGGCAAAGACCTGCGGAAAGAAAAACGTTCCAGTGAATTCCAATGTTGTGAAGGCCATAACTCGGAAATGAAGCATTTCCGGACACATGTTATAATGAACTATTTTGATTGACTTCATGTGGGAAATACATACCGGAAATTATGCCCCGTATTTTTGAAACTTCCTGTATATATATATACAGGTGTTAATGAACTATACCAAAATATTCTCACAGAATAGTAGATTACTGAAATAAGTAATTTGAGATAGGAGACTTATGGCCTGTTTATTGAAATGTCGAAGTAACAACTATAAGTTTTTGAAGTGCCAGTTCGTTACGTATCGCGGCACTCGTGTGGAATGAAAAAAATAATAATAAAAAACATTTACTCAATGACAGAAATCAAACACATGCCCGTTGGGATAGAAACTTCCCGCGTTAGGTATTAAAACACCATAGCAATTGAAAGAACGACTCCAGAGTAGGCTATATAACTCATGAACGTTGTTAATGAATGCTCAGTGTCGCACTGTCAAGTGATTGGTTCGAGATTTTATATATCTTTGTGACATTAAATCTTGAGAACGCTAGTAACCAGCTGCTAAAACTCGACATTTCTATACTCGGGTAGCAGTTTTAAAGACATTCTAAGCCATTTCTTCAACCTGCCTTGCTTTAACATTGACTTATCAGCACCTGATACCCACACGTTTAAGGCTATGTTTATCCGGGGACCATGCATCGCCGATCTCATATTGCTTATATCAGTCATGTACACAATCTCGCAAATTATTTCGGTGAAGTTCATCAACAACCTGTGTGTGTGTGTGTGTGTGTGTGTGTATATATATATATATATATATATATATTGACGAAGAACGATGGATTTTTTGGGCGTAAAATCCTTAGCATGGCTTCCTTCAGAAGGGAAGTAAAGCCGTTGGTACCGTGTCATAGATTTACAGTACATAAAAGAACCTCAAGCCTGATTAAGAAGCCTCTGAGAATTAAGCTGTCTTTCACGCCCAGTATAGAATGGGACGCTGTGAGCCATAGCAGTTAAAGAGCGTCCATAAATAAAACTCAACTTGCTTACTTAATCATTCTTATGTATAGAAAGTGGCGGAATAGGTATTTAGTTTGCAACAAATTTCTGTACTCCGAGAATTAATTTTGCAGCGTCATTATTCGACCTATGTAAGTGAGTATGGCAATTAGAAAGGAGAAGGACGTTCCTTTCGAATTGTGTTCTTACCGATATATTACCAAGGTGCTTATTCATATTCACTCCTGTACATGTAAAACTTTTTGTTATAAATTAATTCTCACACTGTCGGCGTTATAATGTGATTACAACGGCAAGTAGAAGAGTTTGTTGTTTTATTATATCAATATTATAGTAATTGTCATTTTTGTTGCTCTAATTTATGTTACGACCAACAATTGTCACCAAATCTATAGAAATATGTGTATGTTCTTATCCGAAGTACGATATACACACTAATGCGACATAATAAAGCAAATGATCCACCAGTTATGAATCTACAATGGATGTATTGACCTGAGAAATGTTAGTATTTTAATTGCAAAATTTTGCATACTGCCACAGCACTGAAGGAATTATCCGTTCCTGTTTTCCGCACAGCTGGACACTCAGTGCACAGTAAGCGATACACAGGAGCATCGAGAAAAATTGCTCTCTCTCTCTCAGCTTTACTCAACTAGTTGGTGTGCCTGCCTCGGTAGCCGCGGTTTGATGTGTTTGGCGTTGGCATTCTGTCGCGAAATGGTCGCGGGTTTGAATCCCGCTATGGGCACGGATGTTTATCGTTGTGGGTGGGTGTGTGTGTCTTTGTGCAGTATCTAAGTTTTTCTTTCTTCCTAATGACCAAGTAGGTTATGTCTGAAGCCTGTGTATGTAATAAACAAATAAAAAAAACGTGGTGACGCTTGACTAATGTTTTCAAACAAGTGAATAATAGAAACAGTGCTTATCTGTGCAAAAATAACATGCATAACTAACAGTTTTCAATGTTGTGATTTTACTAGCAAGGTCACCAACACTAACCTTTATGGCAAACTGCCAAGGAATTATCCACATCGGATTGATCTCAAAAAGAAACCAATAACTTTCAGTTTACATAGAAGTCGATACGAACACAGAGACGTCGATTCAGATGAATTAGACCTAAGTAAACTGTAGAAATAAAAATAAATAGGCAATGCGCATATGTGCAATGATGTAGGCAGATTAGGTTACCACACTGAATATTTTAATAGTGTTTAATGGCCGCTTTTGCTGTATAAGTCCGCATGCGACACTAATGTTACATGCAGGGTGATGCGAGGGGATGGCGGGGAACCTGGAGAAAACTCGCCCCTGCATTGCTTTATCAGCCACAAATCCCAAATGTGGTCGACTGGGAGCTAACCCGGGCCGCCTAAGTCAGAGGCGAGTGGTCTAACCACTCGGCCACGGCGAGTGAATGTAAATTCAACTTTCAACCATGAAAGCATGAACAGGAAGTGATTTATAAAAATATTACTGTCGAAAAAAATAATTTCGTTGTTTTTTTTGTTTTTTTATCTCTGATGCGAATGATGTTTGATATTGTAATGAAAAGTTTGATATGTCTGTGTGATTCTATATATTGAATCACAGTAATTTTGAAATATTTCTTAGAAGTGGACCCGGTAACTACCTTATGTTTTAAATTGACTAGTTAAGCAGCGTGTGTACCGATGGTATGCCTTTTTCGGCACTGGTTTGAATTACAATGGTACGTGTTAAGAGGGACTGTCCTAGGTGAACAATGTGAGATATTATATCAAGGTATGTGCGGGTCATGAACAACACTAGTTACATTCACTGAGAAAATGTTATGGCGACTAAATTAATATTTTAGAACGTGTTGCCGATTGTTTTAAGAAGAATAACCAATTGTTCATGAACCAAAACACTGGAAATAATATAATGGTATTAAATATGCTGTCAGAGTACTGAGAATGCTACGTTGTAGAAAAAAGTATATCCATGCCAAAAAGCATGAAGTTCCGTCACGTATTAGAACACCTTACCGATGTTTTCTGGATCAAGGGAACATATCTAGTTCGCGATTTCGCCACTATGTGCACATGGTCACGAGGGATCAACTCGCACCCGTAGATAGCACCATAGATCGAAATAACAACGTGTGTATGCGAAAATGGCGGAATTTACCCCAAGATGTTTTTGTTTCAAGGTACGGGGGGGTTATTTCATGTGAAAAAAAATTTAACGGGACTAACGGCTTTACTTTCCCTCCGAAAGGAACCACGCTAAGTGATTAAATGGTAAAGCAACAGGTTTACATTACAGTGACTCGCGAAACTCCTATGCGGAGGATCCTCTGTCACAGTTAAGCGTATGATAAGCCACGTTGTATATACATGCGTTACCGCCTGACTGCCGATTGCACCTTTTGACGTGTTTTCTAAGGCAAAGAGGCATACGACGCAATATAAGTTCCAATAGAAGTAAAGAAACTTTCAATATGCACGCTCTTTTCTTAACCTAAGCACTGCCTACATCTGTCTACCCCATCAAAATTTCTCGCCACCCTAAAGAAACTTTCAATATGCACGCTCTTTTCTTAACCTAAGCACTGCCTACATCTGTCTACCCCATCAAAATTTCTCGCCACCCGTTGCCAAAGGTTATGCTTTAGGTAGGCATATAAGACAACATTTTATTCTTTTACTGATTGATTCTTTGTATCCTTCTTGCTCAATGTTTCTCAGAACTGTCCTACGGGTCTTTTAGGATGTTGAAACCTACTATTATCAGATATTGAGTATCGAGGTTTAATGAATTTCTTTCTTGCTAGGTGTCTTTATACTGAATCACCTTCGCGTCTGCTTAATGATTTTGCTCCAACATTGCCTTGTTAGTGACTCTGTTTGGTATCTATTTTTTACGTACTTATAAGTCCTTAGGGTAATCCGTTAAAGAAGAAGTAGTTTACATGTTTCTCCATTATTTCATTATAAAAGTACGAGTATTATTAATCTGATATGAACATAATTCCAATATCAAACTCCATATTCAATTAAAATCATTTTAAGGGATAATATATGGTGAACTACATAAAAATGTAATCGTTACTCCCAGGAATGGCAATGATATTCTAGCTAATGTAATAAATGTTTATTGCATACTTTGTTACCCAACTCGAAAAGCTCAGAATCAAAAAAAAAAAATTGAACCCAATCACAAAACCGCCAAAATAAAAATAGACGATATATACAGCTATAGGTGGTCACACACGCGAAAGCAGGTATGTGCACCTTGCAGCAATTCTGCTGATCTGAGTCACTCAGTGTATAGCCAGCGAGAATGACAGCGACAGTGTTCCATCTTTGTTTTTATTTTTTTTTCTCTCTCTCTCTAAGCAGTGGTTCACCGACACATTCTCGTGTATGCTCTCGACTCTAGATAACAGTATGCTACAGCTAGTCAGTTGCTCCCATAACCAAAATGATCTGTATCGTCAAAATAATTAAAGTAATTTTTCATTATTACATCGTGAACTATAAGTTATACCTACATAAGTAAGCAAAATAAAAGCATAGTGATATGAAACGCTGCCGTTCGGTCGTCATCATTCAATAATATGAGTAACTTATATCAGACGGGCTATATTTCACTTCTTTTTTCTATTTCTGCTCTCTCTCTCTTTCTGCTTCATAGGTTTAGGCTCTTGACCGGTTTCCCCATCAGTAGACCAAGTTTCTCCATTTTCATAACGTCGGCCAAAATAACCATTTCCTTTAGGTTAGTAATGAAGTGCTACATGGTAATCCATTAATTGGCATTCTTTCAATAGGATTAAAGCAATGAAGTTTTAAGCTTTGGATTCTTTCTATCAGACTGTAAATGCTTAACTATATTTTTATGTCTCCATTTGTGCTTCTTATTAATAACCTGTTACCTACTACTGAACGTAGAAACTTAATTTCAGCTGTTTCTATTCTTTTTTTTTTTTTCAATGTATTATGTAAGACCACTTTATAACAAACGTCATCAGCGGCCACATTAATATACTTGTATAACAAAAAGCAATGTTTATGCAAAATTTAATAAAAATATATTAGATCTGTGGTCATAATCTTAATTTGAATTTAGGTAACAGTAAAATATAACACAGGTATGTATATTGATAAAGAATACATAGTATTAAAATCTGGGTTTAACAATAAAACTGGCATTACATAAAAGACAACAGTTTGGAGGATAAGGTAGGATTGAACATTTTGGACATGGATTTTTGGTGGTTTTCTTCATCAGATAATTTTGGCTGAGGTTGAACTGGCTGCTGCGGGACCTAATAAGTTTTTTTTTTCGGAAATTAAAAGTTGACATTAACATTTCTGTAATATATTTTATAATAAGTTGCAGTAAGCTTCTATTCTTGTTTTAGATGATTCTTCAGTTTTCATACGAATAATTCAGAATTTATGGCCATAATTCTATAGAATTTTATCTGTGTGGAGTTGAAAGCTTTGTTTTCAATTCTTCAATTGTCTCACGTGTTATAGAGTCTGCTTAGATTCATATAAAATTAATTCCTCAAGGCAGAAGGATTATTTAAAATATGGATAAATAATTAAAATTCGTTAAATATTAATAAGTAACATACATTTTGTGGTATATCCCTACAATTCGATCACTTTGATTTTAATTGACTACGTATTTGGTTAATTTCATTAGCCATAACTTAATTTGCGCTCGGTTACTTAAGTATACAAGAAATCTATTGCTCAGTGTTAGCTTAGATCAATAGACCGTAGATATTGTTTCTCTTGTTTAAATAGCAATTTGCTGATACAAGCTTTTTGTACATGGTGTTGCTTTTTACTGACTGGGAGTTCAGCACCACAGAGTAATTATACTAGGTATGTCGGCGACCACAGCTCAAAATATCTATATATTATTTCCATGGTTTTGAATAACAAGCTGAAGCTCTGAATCCGGCATGACAAGGTAATTTACTCTTTACATATTTCACGTAAATTACACATAATTATAGGGCGTAGAAAACCAGATTTTGTGTGTATATTAATTACTCATTTCAGTTCATCTGTCAATAAAGTTGCGCATGTCAATGAATGCATGTTTAATGATGCAAACAGGTTTACATTTCGTGGTAATACAGAAATGCGATATAAACACATATAACGCCACGTTGAATAGCAAAACGTGTAAACATAATTTTCACCATAAACGTACTAGAGTTCATGTTAATAAAATGGGGGATTAATGATAAATGAAGCGAAATATAAAACCATAATTTTCAAAAGAGTATAAACTTAAAGATCTGAAGTGTTTCATTAACACTTTTACTGCTCTGCGGAGTCCAGTTGGACTCCTCTGTTGATTTTTACTTTATCTATACGTACTATGTACATAGTGTATAGAGAAGGTATTGTATTCCACCCAAAAATTTGACACCGGATTTCACCGGGTCTCCCTGAATAAAAAAAAAGCATTTCTGGAAAAAGGTCCGTGAGTGTCTGTGTGTGTGTGTCCGTGTGTCTGTGAACACAATAAATCAAAAACGAAAATCCGATACAATACAAAACTTGGTGTTTAAGTTTAGTATCTTCCTGGGGTGCGACACGAAGATTTTGAGAAAAATTCCCCTACCCCAAACTAACCCTTAAATGGAAAACCTTTTGAAAATTTTGATTTTCTCAAAATGACTCTAACGATTTTGATTAAAATAATTAAAGATGTTTACCCAACAAATAAAATGCATATCTTGAATGTCTTGGAATATCCTCTGAAGATTGCTTTATCCTGTATGAATTTTACGGAATTTTGTTTAACTGGCAAACCGTAAGAGATAGACAAAAACTTATATAACAGAAAATGTAGAGCTTGTTAAAATACATAATTTTTGTTATATCTTTTTTTCGTGGAATGAATCGTTTTTAGATATTCCTCGTTATTGACTTTAGCTTTAAAAAACACACTTTTCTCATACGAGTAAAAAGAAACATAAGCTTTCTAACAGTAATTTGCTGCGGAGATGTAGAGAAAGTCAAGTGAATGGAACACATCTGATATTTTTGCTTTTATTCGAGATGTGTGCAAGCTAGAGTTTCGAAACTTTTGTAATGTATTACAAATATAATTCGATTTTCGGGCATAATATATTTCCCGAAACATTATTAACTACAATGGTTAAAAAATAAAAAATTGGGGTCCAACTGGACCTCCCCCCCCCCCTCAGCAGATGATGTTATGTTGTGTTATTACTTCAAAGCATCCTGCATCTCTAGA
Source organism: Hymenopus coronatus (assembly GCA_030762935.1). Classification (NCBI taxonomy): domain Eukaryota; kingdom Metazoa; phylum Arthropoda; class Insecta; order Mantodea; family Hymenopodidae; genus Hymenopus; species Hymenopus coronatus. The sequence continues at coordinate 101,562,773 of CM060882.1, read as the reverse complement.
GCATTATATTGGTAGCCTTGCAATGTCAGATCTAAAACCTTACTTTAACTGTTCATTGTTATAGTCTGAAAATAATAATTGTTGTGAGGAACTTTTGTGCAGATTGTAAGTGATCTGCTAGTTGCTAAAGTAGTGTAGACATTTGAAGCAGAAAGATGAAATTTTGAACTTTGTTGTTGTTTATACAGTGTTGTGGTTTCAGATTGCTTTTTAAAATTTTATGGTATGTTCAATTTAAATATTTAATAGTATGACAATATAAAAGCTAATTTTTGTATGGAGTCCACCTGGACCCCTCTTGGTGGTTTAAAGAGATTAAAAACTTCAGCAGTAGAAGGGTTAATATAACTCTCTCTGCCTGGTTTGCAAACAAACTACTCTTACAAAAGATTTTTCTTTTATTTATATCATACTAATCGAGATAAGCATTAGCAGAATTTGTCTTATTACTTTCTTCTTTCTAAGCAGAAGGGAAATATAAGAATACACTAGGCTAAAGTGTTAGTCAAATCGTTAAACGGTCATCGATATGTAAACAATTGAAGTTCGGTTCGCTTTGCATTACCAGTAAAACAAAACAGATATGAAATGATAATTAAGGCCGTTTGAGAAAAGTTAAGTAGTTTAATACTGAAACCAATAACAAGGAATAAATCGGAAATGGTCAGTTGTACACCAAAACTCTACGTAATTTAAATTGAATGCTTTGACGAGATCTACACTTTTTTTGGATTTGTCTATTTCTTGAAGTTTACCACTTATGCAAAATTCAGCAAAATTCATCCAGAATGTACAGGACTTCAAAACTGCTCCCAGAAAATTCAAGATGTACATTTTATTTGTGATATAAATATCTTTAATGTGGTACGGGTTTTCAATCAAAATCATAGAATTATTTTTGAAAAATACAAAATGTTCCATGTAAAGGTTAGTTTTGAGTGGGGAGATGGTCTTAAAAATGTTCGTGTCGCACTTGGAAGATACTAAACTTAAATACCAAGTTTGATATTTAACGGTCTTTTAGTTTTTCAGCTATGATTTTCAGACACACACACATACACACAAATATTTTTTCTAAAATGTTTTTCTAGGACTCGTCGGACCTCAAAGCATTATTTCGGGAGAAATCTACATCAAATTTGTGGGTGCAATACAATACCTTTTCTGGTACGTCTAGAGAAAGTAAAAATGTTATTGTTTAAATATTACTTATAGATATATGATAAATAAAACTAGAAATAACGTAACATAGATATAAGAATAATCTGCAACGTAGATAAAATGACCAGAGAAAGATGAGATCTACAAAAAAAATTATAATACCTTGTTCAGCAACAAAATATTAGAAACAGTTAAATTCGCCTCCTCCACCTTTTGCTTTATTCTCAGTTAGACTTAGCAGACGTTTCTATTCTATGGTATTTCCAGTATTCAAGGAGGAATAATCGTGGCCTTATGAGTCATCAAAAAAGCCCGTATTTCATTGTTATGTTTAAAAATTGCATTTTGAAGTTCGTGGATGTTTTTTCGGTACATCGGTTGGATACACTGTAGCTATTTGTGTATATTGTCACGTAAGCCATCCTGTCGGATGATCGTGAAGAGAACAAGTTAAGCACTTGTGGTGCTTGTTACTTTCTCTACACGTACTATGTACTTAGTGTATAGAGAAGTTATTGCACTCCTTCCAAAAATTAGATACCGAGATTTTACCAGAAATACATGTTTTAGGACCCCTGAATCCAGAAAAAACAAACATTTTTGGAAAAAATGCGTGAATGTGTGTTGTCGTGTGTGCGTTTGTAAACACGATAACCCAGAAACTGAAAAATCGGTAAAATACCAAACTTGGTATTTATGTAAAGTATCTTTCAGGGATGCGACACAAAGGTTTTGAGACAACAATCCCACCCCAAACTACCCATTACATGGAAAAAGTTTCGAAAATATTGATTTTCTAAAAAAATGGTTCTAACGATTTTGATTAAAATACCGTATATTAAAGATATTTAAATGAAAAATATAGTGCATGTCTTGAATTTTCTGGGAATAACCTCTAAAATACTCTTTATTCTGAATGAATTTTACATAACTGATAAACAGTAAGAGATATACAAAGGATTACTATACAAAACCAGTAGAGCTCGTTAAAACACACAATTTATGTTATAAACCTTTTTTTAGTGGAGTTGACCGTTTTTGACATATTCCTTATTAATGGTTTCAGCTTTAATATATTTATACTTTTCTCATACGGGAATTTGTCAACTCTGTCCATACACACAAGGTATTTCAATCATATACCAACCAACTCTTAAAAAATGTGATCATCGATTTAGCCTATGGTACTCCCTTACTTGCCTTCTACTTACAAGGAAGCTGCTAACTTTTTCTAGATTGGCATGAAGTAAACACAAGAATAAGCTTTTAACAATAATTTATTGTAATGATGAAGAGAAATTCATGTGAATGGAACACATCAGATTTTTATTTAAAAAGTCATAAAATCATTTATATATAATAAGGAAAAATCAAATAATTTAAATTATTGTATAAATATATAATACCACATACACTCAGAGACGGAAACATACACACATTTTTGTTTTCTTTACCGTTTAGTTCTCCTTAAAATATACATTTCCAGTGAATCTCTATATTGAAATTCTGATAAATACTAGATAAAGTAAACTTCGCAGTCAGTAACTTACTCTGACAAGTTGCTAGTGTATTGTTTTCGCGTCCGGTGTTTTTTTGAACAGCAGCGCGCAACTGTAAAAATGTCACTGCTAATTCACTTGTTTTATTTCCAGCGCGAATCACAGTTTACGTCACTAGGGCTATTTCAGCAAAGCGCGAGAGACAAGAAGAGATTGGCGAGATTAATTAGCTGACTGCTATTGTGAATTGTGATTTCGCTCAACTCATCATTTACACTGTGCGAGTCCAACGGACCGGGTTGCTCAGTTGCCCTTTTTGGTGAACGATGCTGCCACATAAATCCTGAGATTATATCGCATCAGGATTCGAACTTCCACTCTCTGTATTCGAGATGTTGCTGTATAGCCTTTATAAATTATATAAAACATTTACTCTCTTGATTTAATTGTTTTTTCACACAAGCCGTGTGTAGGACAGGAGTTGGATAGGGAAAATCAGCCTAAAGAATTCAAAGCCTTAGTCGGGATTTGAACCACGAATCTCCCGATCTCTAGCCAGTTGCTCTACCACTAAGCTAACATAGCAACATTCCGGCACGACACAACATTTCTCAACTGACTTCCGTGTTTCCGGTAAATCACAAGAAGATTTCAAATTATTTTGAGATGAAAACGCAAATAAATGTCGTAAGCACTTTTTAAGTCCCGGGCTTCATAATATAACCAACTCTTATGGTTAATTAGTATTGATTTGCTCTTTACTTTCTCTACACGTACTATGCACATAGTGTATAGTGAAAATTCGATACCTAGGGTCCCCTATATAAAAAAAAAAAGCATTTGTAGATAAAGATCCGCGCATGTGTGTGTAAGTATGTGTGTCCGTGTGTCTATAAACACGATAATTCAAAAACGAAAAGTTGGTAAAATACCAAATTTAGTATTTAAGTTTAGTATCTTCCAGGGATACAACACGAAGAGTTTGAGAAAAATTCCCCCTCCCTAAACTATCCTTTTAATGGTAAACATTTCGAAAATTTTGATTTTCTCAAAAATGGCTCTAACGATTTTGATTAAAATAAATATCTATACGGCAAATAAAATGTATATCTTGAATTTTCTGGGAATAGCCTCTGAAGACAGACTACTTTACTCTGGATGAATTTTACGGGATTAGGCATAACTGCTAAACCGAAAGAGATGGACAAAAACTTACCACAAAAAACTGTAGAGCACCATAAAACACACAATTTATGTTATATACATTTTTTTCATGGAATTGACCATTTCTGAGATATTCCTTGTTATTTTTTTTTTCAGGTTCAAAACCTAACATTTTCTCACACGGAAAGTTGTAAACTCCTGGCCCTGTATACAAACTGATTTTATCCACATGACAACCAGCTTTTAAAGGATTTGACTATTGTTTTAGCATGGTGTATTCCCTTATTTTCCTTCTACTTACAAGGAAACAAGTAATTAGGAAAATTCTTGCTAATATTTATCATAAAGCAGACAGAAAAATATGTTTTTAATAATAATTTATTACAGCAATGTGGAAAAAGTCAAGTGAATGGATCACATCAGATTTTTTTCACACAATATACATACAAAGTAGAGACGGTATGCAATCCAAAACTTCATATCTAAATATCACCATAATACAGATTTGAGGATACCTGAGGCGATAAAAATTATTTTTCTTTCTCTACACAAACTATGTACATACGAAGTAGACAAGATTACATTATAGCCAAAAATTCTTTGTCAAAATTTCACCGAAATATGTCTTGAGGTCCCCTGAATAAAACAAACAAGAAAAGAAAAAAACAAACAAATTTAATTTTAGAAAAATGTCCGTATGTGTGTCTATGTCCGTATGTCAAAAACACAAAGTTGGCTAAATGCCATAACTGATATTTAAGTTTAATATCATCCAATGATGTCACACAAGTTTCAAGACAATCCCTTGCTGCAGACTGCCATTTCCATGGAAGAATATTCGAAAATTCTGACTTTCTCAATAAATGCTATAACGATTTTGATTAAACATTTTATTTAAAATGAAATGTATACTTTGAATTTTCTGGGAAGAGTCACTGAAGATTTCTTCATTCTAGATGAAGTTCGTATAACTGATAAACTGTAAAAGATAAACAAAAACTTACTACCAAAAATGTCCATCTCGTCAAACCAGGCAACCTATGTCATATAGAGTCTAAGAGTTAACCATTTCCGAGATATTCCTTGTAATTCGTGTCAATTTTAAAATACATAAACATTTCTCAAATGGAATATTATCATTCGTTTTAAATCCCTATTGTTTTGCTTTTGGCCATGTATAGAGAACCTGGATATCAATTGAATGGCAATTGCTTTTAAAACATTTCACTATCGCTTCAGCCTAGTTTATTCCCTTATTTCCCTTCTACTTAAAATTGGCGTAGTTTTTAGGGACGTTGAATGGAATTTCAAAGTTCTATATTTCTATATAGATTTTTGTGATCGTTTTACTCTTATTGCACTATCTTTGTGTTAGTATTAATAAAAAATGTCATTCAAATGGAATAAATATTTTGTTATATTTCATAAACTGTATTATTGAAAATATATTCCACAGTCAAAATCTCTCACACACCTTAACATTTGAGAAAATTGGTTTGCATTTTCCGAATTGGAGGTATGATTCACAAACCATAGCTTTAAATGAGGATATTTCATTAATTTCTATTATTTAATTATTATACTTTTTTTAAAAAGTCAGAACGTTTTAACTTTTAGTATTAATAATTTTTTTCATAAATATATAGTTTTTAAAAGTTACCATTAGTGATAGGATAATTTAATTTGTTGTAATATTACAGTAAATATCTCTGCATATTTCTGGATATTATAGTGTATTAAAATAAACACTGAGATGCGTGCAACATTTTGAAAGTATGAAAATATGGTTTTGAGAAAAACGCTGTGTAATTGGTCTACTATAAAACAGGTGTACTGAACGTCTTTAAATGGCTGCCCGAAGCAAGAGCATAACAATTAAATATTGATTGTCTATAGACGCCCAAAGGTTCCAACAACTATTTGTAATAAAAAAATAAATAGAAATTTTCTATTTTTGAACCGATTGTGGTAAAAATTTCACCCATTAATGTCCCTTAATGTCCTGATTAAAATACCCATAACCGATTAATTAGAATAGGTATTGACGCGTATAGGTGATCTATTGGGAGTTAATTTCCCGTAATTTTCGGCTTCATTGAAGATGATAACCCTGGCTGCAGCCTAGCATATGCAACATTAACTCTAAATAGATCAGATACAAAAAGCCTAACCGCGGTAGCTAAATGCACTCTAATGATGCTTCTAATTACTTCGGTGTAAATCCTTGCCTCATCCTATGAATGTTATCACCATGCACTTTACATAGCATTATGTATGACTTCCTCTTTTAAATATTTTTACTTTCTCTACGTGTAATATGTACTTATACATAGTGTAACCGAAAGTTCGATACAGAGATTTTACGGGAATACATGTTTTTGGGTCCTCCTGAATCCAAAAAAAAAAAAAAGTATTTTAGGAAAAATATCCATGTGTGTATGTCTGTGTGTGTGTCTGTCTGTCTGTCTGTATGTCTGTCTGTGAACAGCATAGCTCAAAAACGAAAATACCGTTAAATATCAAACTTGGTATTTAAGTTTGGTATCTTTCAAGAATGCCAGGGATTTTCAAGAAAATTGCCCCCAACCCCAATTACACTTTACATAGAAAATGTTTCAAAAGTTTTGATATTCTCAAAAATGTCTCTTACGATTTTGATTAAAATCTCTTTTATTTAACATATTTACATGGCATATAAAATGTATATCTTCAATTTTCTGGGAATAGCCTCTGAAGACATGTTTATTCTGGATGAATTTTGCGGAATTTTGCATAACTGGTAAACCGTAAGAAATGGAAAAAAATGACCACACAAAACCGTAGAGACGTTAAAACACATAATTTATGTTTATACTTTTTTTTGTGGAGCTGACCGTTTTTGAGACATTCCTTGTTATTAGTCTCAGCTTTAAAATATTTATGCTTTTCTCATACGGGAATTTGTCAACTCTTCTCGTACAAACAAAGGTACATGAATCACATAATAATTAGCTTTTAAAACATTTGACTATCGACTTAGCCCTTGGTGCTCCCTTATTTCGCTTCTATTTACAAGGAAGCAAGTAATAAAGTTAATTTTTTCTCGATTAGCATTAAGTAAATAGAAGAATAAGCTTTTTAACAATAATTTATTGCAGAGCTCCCACATCATATTTTTCTTCTACATATACAGAGAACTCCCCAAATACTATAATCCTTTCTACATCTTTGTATTTAATTTCATATTAACTGATGCTCTTAGGAGAAATAACTGATTAGAATTGTTTATCTATTTTAATGCTAACACATGCATAATCCAGAATTCTTTTTACTGAAGGAAAGTAAAATTATTCGATCCCGGACGCAAATGGAAAAAAGAACCTTAGGATGCATATTCGAGATTGCACAGGCACATTTATTCTTTATATCTGTGAATTAAATGTGATAGATTGTATAGCATAGGAATGGTTGTAATTTATTCAGAAAATTTGTGTCTGAAATTACCTCTAATAATAATGATGATGATAGTAATCATAACGCAACTGGATTTGTTGATAAGTAACGAAAAATGTCAAGTAGTTTAATTTAATAAATCTATATATTTAGTTTAATTTATTTAGAGATTAAGATTCCACAAGAAATGTACATCTTGATGTCCATTACAGCATGAACAGTATTAGAAAAGCAGATTTCGGTATGCATGTGTATGCAGTAAGTCCCAAACACCAAATTTTGAATTTAAACCACAAATGTTTTGAGTTGCGAAGATCTTTATAAAATGTTATAACAATATAAAATCGTTATTCTTTTATTTGATTGAAATGCGACATATTCACAATTTAGCGGGAAAATATACATCTAACATAATACATTACCATGCCATACATTTTGAAATTTGCAAATGTTTCTGTGCAAAATGTGTTAAGTCCTCTTAAATCTTTAGCCCTGAGAAAACATTAATCATAGACAGACCTTACCACGACAAAATGTAGAACTTATTAAAATATGCAGTTGTATCAAGTGACTATTCTTACAGACATTTCCTATTGCGTGAATTTCGTAAACAAGCAAATCACGTTTGAAATATTATTCTTCTCAGTATCAAAATTGCTTTGTGACACCAAGATGTCTATTATACAATTCGTATTTTATCAGCATCCACTTGTCTCAGGTTGAATAGATGAATACAGAAAAATAAGCTTCTTATGAATAAATTACAAATTAAGTATCAAACTAATTAAATTGTACAGAAGTCAAGTGTTTACTGCCCAGCGGATTTTGGATAGATATTTTAATATCTTGCAAAATAACCGGTGGCGAAGCGAATATCTTATTTTTAACTGGTGTATAATATAAACCCACATATTATAGTAGATCATTTAATGTTGATTTTCGAGATTTTCGTGGGCATAATATGCGGTCTATTGTGAGTACCAACATAAACAGCACCGCTTATGTTGTTACTCATAAAAACTTACCCCACCCTGAAGAAACGTGATAATCTCATTTTCCCGGGCATGCTTCTAGCCACTGGATAGCCAGGTACTTTTTACCTCCCTCAGTATATGATCAAACCGCTGAAGAGTAACACTACAACTTAAACCTTGTATTTTCATGCTACACTTCAATTTTCTTAATATCTATTTGGTTTTTCCTGTTCGATAACGGTAATAATTTTATCCTTGGTCTACACGCTCACGATAAAAGCTATTGCTTAAGTAACTGAAAATCATCTTCATCTCTTAAAGTAATTGTTGAATAATGTAATTATTTTAGCACTTTTTTTTATTGTCCCCTTTAACATCAATGGTCATATCGGGGGCTTTCACTTTCACTGTAGGTTTCTTTTTTTGTTTTTCTTTATAAAAACACAGTTCCGGAGGCTTTTTTCTCCATTTTCCCATATTTCCTCAGTAGACCTTATTATTCTTAGCGGTTTCCTTTTACGCAAACATGCCCAAGGCGGGACTTGAACCCACGATCCTGTGCACCACGAAGCGCCAAAGCGAGACACTTTAGCGAACCGGCCACATTAAGTTAAACTTTATATTACTAAACACACGCACATTCACTCTCACATTCATACCTCCAGACTCTATGGGGTATAGGGAATAATTTACGGTTAAAGAAAAATTCCCCGCCCCAGCCGGGAATCGACTTCCTTGAACCAATCGTAGCGAAACATTTTCGTATGGATGGTGTTGCAACTACTCTTATATTTCACAACAGCTATAACATCGGACGCTTTGAGAATTGATACCAAAGTTTGATTACCTGAAGTTGGAAACGTTGCAGAAAAAATCTGTGTTCCATTCACATTACTTTCTTAGCAGTTTCCCAAATAAATGTTTGTTGCAGAAGATTATTTTATATTTAATAATGGTAATTAAGACACACATTAGCAGAAATTGCCTTATCACTTGCTTCTTTTTAAACAGAAGGGAAATAATGGAATGCGCTGGACTTGATCGATAGTCAAATATTTTAAAGGATGCGAAGTAAGTAAAACAATAATTGAAATTCGGGTCTCTCTGTTTTTCAAAGAAGCAAGAGAGTCGGAAAGAAACGACTTTCCGTTTGATAAATTTAAGTAGCTTAAAACTGAAACCTATGACACGGAATATCTCGGAAACGGTTAATTCTACAACAAAAATATTCGTTATACAAATTGTGTGTTTTAACGAGCTTTAATTTTTTTGTGCTAAGCTTTTATCTAAATCTTACGTGTTGCCAATTATACAACAGTCCAAACTGAAGAGGCCTACAGAAGCAATTCCCAGAAAATTAAAGATATAAATTTTGTTGCCATAAGAATATATTAAAAATGTAATGTTTTAATCAAAATTATTAGAGCCATTTTTGAGTAAATCAAAAATTTCGAAACATTTTTATATAAATAGTAATTTGTGGTGGGGGAACCTTCTTGAAAATCTTGTTGTATCATCCTTGGAAGATACTGAACTTAAAAAACAAATTAAGTATTTAACTGATATTTCGTTTTTGAGTCATGCTGTGCACAGCACATTATACATACACACAATGACCCTAAAATGTGTATTTCCAGCGAAATCTCGGTATAGAATTTTGAGTGGAATACAATACCTTCTCTACCCACTATGTAGATTCTAACTTGGTGCCAGAGAAAGTAAAAATCGGTATTGCAACCTAAGGGAATTGACCACATTTTATGCCAACAAGTGTACCGCTGCAAATTTAGAAGCAGAACCTAGCATAACCATCCCAGAATGTGGCTTTACGTAAAACGCCAAAAATAAAAATATACTTAAATACAACTCAATGAAGCGCCAATAACTATCATAAAATACTCTTTTTGATATAAAATATATGTTATTCAGCTGTGAAAACTTACTCTTTAAAATCTGATTCACAAAACAGTCATGGGTTTCAAACTTGAGGTGTCTCCGTGGGCTCTCTTTTGTGTTTTACTCTGAGCATAATAACTAAATAATATCACGTTTCCCACCACACACAATAGGAGTGAGAGTCACAAAGCTTTCGCATGAATTTTCCTTTCTTTATAAAGACAATGTTTGCCTTCCGCCTCACAGAGAATAATATACCTTGCTCTTGGCTATAGGAATAAAAGTAGCGCATATTCAAACCGTTGTACTCCAAGTCGGTATGACTAGATAATAAATATGTATTTGTGTGTGTATCTATTCACAAAATGTATTTCTCGTTTCAGTAAGTTTCTATTTCTTTTATTAATTCTACCTCTTTTGTGGATATTGGTATTTATAGGAAAACAAATATAAAAACCGAAGATAGTGTTAAATAATAAAGTGTTAGAACAGGTGGAAAAATGTAATTACTTGGACTGTGATGTAACCTTTAAAACAAACAGTGAAGATATAAGAAATAAAGTGAGTAAGTTCCAATATACATACTTGTGGAACATTAGCTCGTACCTTGAAAAGAAAAACACAAAAGGATACAAATACAAAATTCTATAAGACAATCGCTGTTCCGGCTTTAATATAAAGTTCGGAAACATGGACACTTAAAAAAAATATTATGTGTTACACTCACATGACTTTCTCTAGCTACTCTACAAATTTCTTACGAAAGATAATTCTTCTTTCAACACCATGCTAATCGAGATAAACATTAGCAGAAATAGTCTTATTACTTGCTTCCTTGTAAGTATAAGCGAAATATGGGAGTATTATAGGTTAAAGTGAAGTCAAAAGCTGGTTACTAGGTGACTGAAGTTCCTTTGTTTGTGTGGACACGAATTGACAAGTTCCTGTATGAGAAAAGTACAAGTTTTTCAAATCTGAAACCAAAAGCAAGCAATATCTCAAAAACGATCAACTCCTTGAAAAAATTTTATGTAACATAAATTGTGTGTTTTAATGTGCTCTACATTCTTTGTATGTTAAGATTTTGTCCATCTCTTACGGTTTAGCAGTTATGCAAAATTCTTCCAAAATAAAGTAGTCTTCAGAGGCTATTCCCAGAAAATTTAAGACATAAATATTATTTGTCAGGTAAATACCTTTAATATACAATATTTTAATCAAAATCGTTAAATCGTTTTTGAAAAAATAAAAATTTTCAAAAAAAGTTCCATGTAAAGGGTAGTTAGGGGTGCGGGATTTTCTTGAAAATCTTCGTGTCGCATCCTTGGAAGATATCAAACTTAAATACCAAGTTTGGTATTTAACGGTCTTTTCGTTTTTGAGCTATGCTGTCCACAGATACACAGACACACACACGCACACACACATTTTCCAAAAATGTTTTTTTTTTTTGGATTCAGGGTGACCCAAAACATGTATTTCCGGTGAAATCTCGGTATCGAATTTTTGGGTTCATTACAGTACCTTCTCTATCCCTATGCACATCGTACATATGGGGCTAGAGAAAGTAAAAAGACTGAAGCCAAATACAAGTGGCAGAAAAGAAATATCTCCGAAAAGTAAAAGGATGTAACAGACAAGATGACATTAGAAACGAAGACATAAGGAGAGAATTAGAGACACGTTCGATAAAAGAAAAGATACAAATGACTAGAGAAAAATGGAAAAGTAATATACAAAAATGGATAACACTCGCATTCCATTACTGCCATACAAATATAAACCTTTAGGCTATAGAACAATAGGAAGACGAGTAAACAGATGGGAAGAAATATGAGGCCGGAACAGGAGAATTCTCCTAAATAATGATGATGAGGATTATGTAAAAACAAAACGTATTACGTTCAAAAAGTTCTCTATCCATTCTCAAACATACTATTCTCACGGAACAAAACATTGGTTCCATTAATAATACTTTTAGTATATTTTATACTCACAGATTCCATTTTTTCCTCTCTTCTATAAAAATGGAATTTGTGAGTATAAAAAAACTGTGAGTATATAATAAGTGTTTAATATATTGGTATTAACGAAGATAATATGAATACTAAAACTAATTCTTCAGTCTAATTCATTCTAATAGAAGCAAGCGTTAATAAAAATGTTTTATTACATATTATTTCCTTATATGTACCATGGGAACACAAAATCGCAGCAGATTTACGCGATAGTCATATCTTTCAGCTATGTAATGGATGAAACCCGTTCTTTTTGATTGACCAGGAGAGCGAAAAGCTAAAAAGGCTCTTTCCTTTTGAAAGGTATAAGTATTTTAAAACTGAGATTATTAACAAAGAATATCTCGGAAACGGTTAATCTACAAAAATAACGCATTTGTCATTAACTTGTGCTTTTAACAAGATCTACATGTTTACTTTCCCTAGCAGTAGGAACAGTGCTCATATTACAGATAGAAGATATTGTATTCCACCTAAAATAGCGACACCGGGATTTAGCCTGTAATTCATGTTTCGAGACCCCCGAATCAAAATAAAAAGAATTTTTAGAAACACGTCCGTGAGTGTGAGTGTTTGTGTGTATGTGTGTGTATGTGTGTGTGTGTGTGTGTGTGTGTGTGTGTGTGGGCAGCAGAGCTCAGAAATGAAAAGTCGATTAAATATCAAACTTGGGATTTAGGTTTAGTACCTTACCAAGTTACAACACGAAGACTTTGGAGAAAATCCCCCCACCCCCAATTACCTTTACATGGAAATGTTTTATTAAAATAGCATATGTTTATGATGTTTTCATAACAAATGAAATGCATATCTTCAATTTCATGAGAACAGCGTGTGAAGAGCACCTCATTCTGGACAACTATTGTATAACTCGAAACCGTAAGAAGTAGAAAAAACGTATTACTCAAAAAATAAAGATCTCGTTTAAACACACAAAATATGTCACACGCATTTTATTTTGTGGAGTTAATCGTTTCCCAAGTATTCTTTGTTATTGGTTTCAATTTTAACTACTGAAACCTTTCCCAAACGGAAAATCATCTGTTATTTCATCTCTCTTTTGTTTTACTCTGGTAAGCAAAGACAGCCGAATGCCAATTGTTTCAGATAGCGATCAGCCGTTAAAATGTTTTAATAATAGTGTTAGCCTAGCTTATCCCCTTATTTCCCTTATACATATAAAGAAGCAAGCATTAACACTAAATCTGCTAATTTTATCTCGTTTAGTATAATGTAGATAAAAGAATAATCTTTTGTAAGAAAAAGTTGAGGAAGAAAGTCAAGTGAATATAACACATAAGATTTTTAGTCGGATTTTTTCTATCTCTTACGGTTTACCTGTTATGATAAAGCCACCCATAATGAAAAGACCTTCAGTGACTATTCTCAGAAAATTCAAGATATACATTTCCTTTGGCATAAAAAATGTGTTATATATGATATTTTAATCAAAACCGTTAAGCGATATTTGAGAAAATTTAAGGTGGGTGTATTTTTTTAAAAAGTCTTCGTGGCATATCCTTCGAAGATGTTGAACTTAAATATCAAGTTTGGTATGTAACCGAGTTTCGTTTATGCGTTAATACTGTTCACAGACACATGCAAGCGCGGATTTTCCTTTAAAGTATTCTTTATTTGGATTTGGGATCCTCAAAACGTATATTTTAGGGGAAATATTAACATCGAATATTGGGGTGGAAATCAATACTTTCCCTGCATACTAAATTAGGTACCTTGGAATCATTACAATAACTAGCACACAGCCGTCAATATTTCGTTACCCAGGCTTTGTACTATAAGTCATTAGGTCATGGGATCCAGAATGTCCATTGTTTTTGTCATAAAGTGATAGAGAACTATTTGGATGCTAAATAACTTCAAAGCATGATGTAGCCGTCCATTTCGTTTTTACTCTCTCTCTCTCTTAGTGATGGGACATGGAGATCTCGCCACAAATCAGCTTCATGGGGATTCCCCAACAAAAATCTGATATGTTCCATTCTCATGACTTACTCTAGCTGTTCTACACACAAACTGCTTTCAAAAGATTGTTATTTTTTCTACATCATTATTAGGATGTTCTTATTAGTTAGTTTCTTATAAGTAGAAGAGAACTAACACAATACACTATGTAAAAGCAACAGTCAAATGTTTTAAAATCTGTCGCTATGTGATTGTCATTGAAATTCAGTTCTTTGCTTGGACAGAAGTAAGACAAAATAACAGGGTGACTTCCCGTCTGAGAAAAGAATAAGTATTTTAAAACTGAAACCAATAATAAGGAATATCTGGAATTGGTTGCCTCCACAACAAACATTTAAAGGTAATAAAATATGTGTTTTGACGAGATCTGCATTCTTTTATTTTTATAATATGTTTTAATCTATCTTTTATGGTCATTTTTGCAAATAAAGAAGTGTGCTTAATGAACTATTCCCAGGAAATTGTGTATAAATATTTTATTTGTGATATAAATATCTTAAATACACGGTATTTTAATCGAAATATTTAGAACTATTTTCGGGAAAATCAAAATTTTCGAAACCTTTTCATGTAAAGGGTAGAATGGGGTTGGGGGATATTCTTGAAAATATTGTTTCACATCCTTGGGAGAAAGTAAACTTAAATACCCAATTTGGTATTTAACATACATCACACTGGCTTTTTAATGCTTTTTCTGGATTCAAAACATATTTTCAGAGAAATCTCGGAATCGAATTGTTTGGTGGAATACAATGCCTCTTCTAACTATATACATTCTAATACGTGCTATAGAAAATAAAAATTAGAAAGCACTACATTCACTAAAATTTCTCTTTTCTAATATCTTTATTAATTTCACTCCTACTTTTATAAGTAGGTGATATATTGTAATGCACTCAGGGAATAGATATCGCCGAAAATAAACATTTAGGATTCATAAATAAAAAAGCATTAGTAGAAGTTATTGGGAAAAGGTCACAATTATGTGAAACAAACCGAATAGTGATAGTCAAATTTTAACAGCTGGACTATATATGCTGGCCTTAAATGACTTACTCTTTCCACGCAATAGTGACAAACAACTGAAAATCGCTAGGGCTTGAAAAACAAGGAGAAAGTTTTGATTAATTCAAACCATTAATAATGGATATCTTGGAAATATCTCATCCCACAAAAACGGATTAGTTCGAATGAATTGTAAGTTTTAAAGAGCTCTGCTTTTTTATGAAGCAGATAAGAATATTTCAGTCTCTAATACGGGGCTTCACACAAGTGAGTTTGATAGCTTTGCTGTTAATCCTCTCGCCTGCCCGGAATCAGCTGCCGGTCCAGTGGGTTGGGCAGATCACGTACATCATGACCTTGCACGGAGCTGCTCCAATTCCCAACCACATCGTGACCTAACTTGCCAACAGCCAATAGGATGTGCCAGGTGCAACAGCGGTACGCAATTCATCACCTCATTCCCGCGTCACAATTGCTGCTCTCAACTATGTTTGTTAACTACGAATGAGTGAAAAAATAACCGATGAGCACATGAAAAAAACACACTATTGGAAATTTAGAGAGGAGAAAATCATATTCCGTTACAACATGTAGGTTGGTTCATTATGAATATCACATAATAATAATGAGTAAGTCATAAATGTATAATAAAACATATATTCGTGATTCCGTATAATGTCAGGGTATCAAAAGACAGTATCTTACACAAAGAATAATTACACTGTCAAGAGCTTGAATTTCCAGCCAAGGACTTAGGGCTTGTTCATGTATAGGTGTCTCCATAAGAAGATATATGTGAAATTATTCTACAAATTCTTCGAGACTATGTACTTAGGTAAATGTTTATTGGTAAAAACCTACGTCACCATTAATGCCTTCAGAAATTGTTTTCATAGTCCAAAAACGTCAAATGCAGAGAACCCACATTATGAGAGGTCTAAGGGCCTCTAGGTCAGTTCTTTTAAAACATTTTCTTCTCTATTCACTGATTTAGTCTCTAAGCCACCAAAACACTACCTGTTCTCCTTGGTACAGCTTAGATATATTCGGTGATCGTGACAGATGGAGAGGAATGCGCAGTGATAAATAAATACATAAATGAATTCCAAATATGCTGCTCCGGCACCTAGGTAGCTCTACCGGGGTTATATTGAAACTTTAAATTTATTTCCAAAAACAAAAATGTCAAATTTGATTTGTTATTTAGTTTTTTTCAGATAATTAACTGTACTACAGATTAAAATTTAAAATTAAAACCAGTAGATAAATATCTAGAATATGAAAGAAGACTTAAAGTTCTAAATGAATTAAAATAAAAGAAAGATACAGAAAACCATTTAAAAAAAATATCACTGAAAGCCAACACTTTGTAACTGGTATCCGTCTGCTTCCTATTCTGTACTACAAATTACATCACTGATACCAGTGAAACGTGCTGGTACCCAGCACTAAGCTGTATATTAATCACAGTAAATTTATTCTACATATTAATAATACGGTTTTATATGTATTTAAGTGTTCTACCTTTCACTTTAGTTAATTCAGATTTATTAATATTTGATTTTATTATGTTATACTAAAATGTGATTTTCTACAATAATTATTCCTATATTTCTTTAATAATTCTTCCTTATTTAATAACTGAATATTTATTTACAAATAAGTAAGTTGTTATTTACTGTTCCTTTTTTCCATTATTTAAAGAAATCATGGCCGAACCCCTTTAGTGGGAGTCGGCAATTGGTGAGTCAGTGACGTATCGTGCCAAAAGGCGCGTTATCTTCACCTCATTTGTTACTCATTCCTACCGCGCAGCATTTCGTCAAGATATATGGATGCACCTGTAGTTTTAACTCTTGACGAAAGTATATCTGTCAAGTGAGTCTTAAAACTATAGATCCAGGTGGCCAAAAACTTTAGAAGAACTTCACATCCTACAGCACTTCGCAATATGTTGTGAAAAGTATTATTTTCTCATTGCAGTGGAGGCTTTTTTAAACCTCCGAAACGCCTTCCCATTCATATAAGGGATTGTTATGTATAAAATGAACAAGAATTTATACTTCTATTTCTGATTTATAAGAAATATTTTGTTCATAATACAAAAATGTGCGAACATTATAAGATAATTAATACAAAGTATGTTAGCACTGAATGGATTGGTGCTTGTTTCCTCAGAAAATCATATTATAATTTGGTTTAATTTTGTTACTGCATAAAAATATTCTTGGCAACCTAGCAAAGGGAAATCATGTCCTTGCAGGTTCCTAAATGTCCAACGCAACCTTAATTTGTTGATGTAATATGGAGCTTAGCAAAAGTTCATTAATAATTTTGTAACTATTAAAGATTCACCAAAAATTAATATGACGTCTACTCCATTCTGTCTTGAACATGACGGTACACACTTTAATAATGCATGATATTAGTGAGATCTCCGATAAGGTGTTAATTTAATTAATAAAACTACTGTAGCGGATGAAAATTTCATAAAGCCCTCTGTGGTGTAGTGGTTACCGTGCTAGTCTCTAAAACCCAAGGTGGCGATTTCAAAGCCGGCGGAGGATAATGGATTTTTTCGAACGTAAAAAATCCATAGCATGGCTTCCTTCGGAAGGGAAGTAAACCGTTTGCACTGTGTAAGATTTATGATTTTCACGCAAAAGAAATCCATGCCGTAAAATAAAAGGTCCCTTGGATAAATTCTGTCAGTTTCATCTCCGCATGTCATACCTTCGTACATAGTGCCAACTTACAAACTAGAAATTCCATTGATTAAAAAAACTTTAGCGGAGGGCAGGGCTCCAAAATTGGTCTGTAGTGCCAAGGTAGATAGATTAATATGAAAAATATTTTCGCAAAATTTTCTCTGCCTTTTATGCTTGTTAGTGTATATAGAAACTATTCTTACACAAGTTTATTTTTTCCTTCTACGTAATTTTTACTGAGACAAACCTTTGCAGAAATTGTTATATTGTACGTTTTGTTACAGATACAAAGGGAGTAGCAATACTCAAATGTTTATGAACTGGATGCTGTATATTGATCTTAAAATTTTATGTTGTTTCCATGCAATCACGAGAAACAGCTGAACATGGAAAATATTTTAAGGCATGATAAACCTATTGAGCAATTTGGACCAGTATTAATGGAAATCCCGGTATAGTTTATAGCACAAATATTTGAAATGAAGTGTGTGTTTTGAAGAAATAATTTTAGTGCGTTTACGGTTATTGCTAAACGTTCACTAGTTATACAAGATTGTAAAAGCACGCCTGGGTAGCGTGGTGGTAGCGTGTCTGTCTCACATTTATAAGGTCGTGAGTTCGAATCTCGCTTAGGATAAGATACACGGATAAGGTTTTTTCGGGGTTTTCCCTTAGCCTGAGAAGACAAATGTCGAGTAACTCTAAGCTACATAGACCCCTAGATCATTTGAGTATCATTTCACCAATTTCATTCATCGTCCGGAATGACCCACCAGGCTAGAGTACGTTAAACCACAAAAAAAAAAAAAAAAAAAAAAAAAAAAAAATCTAATTGAGAAGACTCCGCTTGCTATTCACAGAAAACGCAATGTACAAATCTTATTTATCATGAAATATCCTTAAAATTTTATATTTTTATTAAACTTGTGAGAGCTACTTTGGAAAATTGAAAATTTCGAAAAGTCCTCAATATATAGTGTAGTTTGAAGTGAGAACTTTTCCTGATAACCTTTGCGTCACAACTTTGGAAGATATAAATGTCAGGTATCTATCCAACTTTTCTTTTTTAGGTTATGTTGTTCACAAACACACACACACAAACAAACACAAAGATATATGCACATATTTATTTACCATTATTTACAAATTTTATTGGAGTTCTCAAAACTTGTATTTCCGGTGTAATCTAATCTTTCGGAAGAACACAACACATCTTCCATTTACCACAAATCAGTGATAGAAGTGTGTCTGTAAAAATTAATCGAGATAAATATTAGCAAAATTGGTCTTATTAATTGTTTCCTTGCAAGTAGAAGGAAAATAAGAAAGCACACTATGCTAAAGCAATAGTCAGCTTTTAAAAGCTGGTTGCTATATGGTTTAAATTCGTTTCTGTGCATGGCCAGGAGCTGATAAATTTGCGTGTGAGAATATAAGTATTTTAAAACTGAAGTCGTTAACAACGAATATCTCGTAAGTGGGCAACTGTAGGGAATAATTCATATAACATAAATTGTGTGCTTTAACGAGAATTACATTTTTTCTAGTCACTTTTCGTCTAACTCCTTCGGTTTACCAGTTATACAAAAGTCATCCAGAATGAAGAGGGCTTCAGACCTACTCCCAGAAACTTCAAGGTATAGATTTTAGTTATCATGTAAATGTCTTAAGTATATAGGATTTTAATCAAAATCGTTAGATTCATTTTTGAGAAAATCATTTGTTTTTTTTAGTTTTTTCATGTAAAGGGTAGTTTGGAGTGAGGAAATGTTTCTCAGAATCTTCTTATCGCATCCTTGAATAATACTTAACTTAAATACTAATTTTGGTATTTTACGAATTTTACGTTTTTGAGTGATCGTGTTCACAGATACACTGCACTCGCGCGCGCTTGCACTCACACGCCATCTTTCTAAAAACGCTTTTTTTTTCGGTGAAACCTCAGTATAAACTTTTGGGTTGACTGCAATACCTTCTCTACCTATGTACTAAATATAGAAAGCAAAAATCAGCATATGTGAAAGTGTAAAAGATAAAAAGCTGTAGCAGAAAGGCGGAGGTTAGAAAAAGCCTGTGCATGAAAATTGAATTAACAAACGCTGTCCTAAGAGGCACAGATCTTAAAAGAGGCATTGTTCTCGCGCTGGGCTTGCGTTTCTATTCAGGAACGGGGGTTCCTTTTGTCAGCTCCAAATTTTATTCACTGCACGGATTAGCAGGATTAGCAGAAAAGATCTATGGCGTTCTGGCAAATGACTACAATCCTCCAAGAGTGAGGAATAGTAGTTGAATAAAATGTGTAACAGCATTGAAAACAACTTAAAACCTTTTATCATGAAAAATAATTAATATTTTGCAGTCTTTCCATAAATCACAGCTTTCGCGTTTTTATTAGAAGCAATCATAAAATAGTCTTTGTCCGAGCTCTCATCCAAACACAGCTAACTAAAGCCATAACGTATTTCGCCAGGCTCTAATGCAGCTAGCTCACTGGGAAAAGGAGACACTACCTGCTGTATTACTGATTACCTACAGTACATCTGCGTTATCTTGAATATGGCCTACATCTGGAGGTGGCGATGGTCGTGCGCCGCACTGACTGCTATCCGCTACTGCCTATCCTGACAGAAAGCGAAATGTCCTAGGTCTGCAATTAGATTTAGATGCAGTATATTTTATTGAGAGGGGAATACGGAAATATTTATTATATGTTTGGCCCTCTTTATTTCGTTAGCTTTCATAATATTCGAGGCTGCTTTTCGAAGACGAGGAAAACGTCGCAACAGTATGTAAGGGAAATGGTATGTTTGGTGCAAAAGTTCTTCGCTGATGAATTGGAAGCTGGCCTTTCCAGTTTTTGCAGCATTTCGAACAGCTGTTAGTCATAGAGCCGATTTGTATGCTATTTTCGTTAGCATAATTTATATTTTTATTATAATCAGAACAACCTGTTTGTGTGAACGGAAGACATTCACTGCTCCACTTCTGGCTGAAAGTTGATGTGATTCCAGGTATTTTCATGGACCGGCAAGGTTATTTTTTGGGCATTTTCGTCCTAAGGTCAGCTAAGTTAGATTCGTCGGAATCCAAGGGTAGATTCTGAATTAACATTTTATGACTTAGGTTCAATTCGAGAACAATGCCTTATACTTTGCTGCTGGTGAACTTACAAATTAGAAATATTTCAGGCAGTTAAACTCATGGTACTGTCATTACTACTCTGATTTATCCTCAAAATGTGAAGTAACAAAAAAAAATGTTTTTGTTAAAATACTATTAGCAAAGAAAATGCACATATTTTATATATTTTTTGTTATTAGGTAAATTATGTGGGTGACAAAAATATTATTGATCAACAAGAAGTGGCAGGATCTAGAAAAATGGATAAATAATTTCACTTTAATATTAATATTTATGTTTGAAAAACAAAAAAACAATGATAGCCTAAAGCATTAACAGATGCCTAAGCTTTACACAATTGACATAAGTTTTGAAACCGAATGAGGGTTCCCAACTGTGTAGCGTCATCTCTTTATATAAGCATAGAACCTGTAGAAGTGTGCACAGATCCCATCTTTATTGTTCTCTCCTTTGTTAATAAACTCTATTTCGATAGTATTTCGGGGTTCTGACTCTGTAAGTGTAAGTGTTTGTCTTTCAATTTCGAACTAATAGGAGGCTTAATATATAGCAGT
The DNA here is from genome assembly GCA_030762935.1 of Hymenopus coronatus. Classification (NCBI taxonomy): domain Eukaryota; kingdom Metazoa; phylum Arthropoda; class Insecta; order Mantodea; family Hymenopodidae; genus Hymenopus; species Hymenopus coronatus. Next base: position 101,541,238 of record CM060882.1, on the reverse strand, counting down.
GTTGCATTTGAGTGCACAAACAAACTTACTCGCCGGTACAGCAGTTTTATGGAGAATGTGTATTTGTGTGTGTATGCTTGTGTAGCGGATTCCAATCTACAGCCACCATTGGCTTATTGTGCGTCAGACTCTAGGAGGATAGCGTGATATGAGATTTCATTGACAGACTGCGGGGAAGGAGCCACCGTGGATGTTCCCTAACATAGTCCAAAGGGTTCTTAATCTCGACACGGACAGTGCTGGGAGACCGCGCTCCAAATCTGACCGAGTCATCTACTTCCTACAGATGATTCCAACGCCATCCCACCACCAAAAGCTATATTTCTGAAGCACATCACGGAAGGGCGCCACTTTCGTAATCCTCGCTGATACTTAGAGCTCTGAAAGATGAAATGAAGGGATAGGAAGTTCGGGGAAATTAAAAAACCTCTCTAGCATTCACCTACTTACCCGGTAAAACCCCTTAAAAACCCATGGGTCAGAGAAGTTCGGCCACGGGAATCGAACCCACGACCACCGAGCTCGGTTATAGAGAATAGACTGCCAGACTGTTTCAGGTGCAATATATAAGCATTGTATGTAATGTTGATTTCGTTTACACAGCACCACTAACTTCTGTGGGAAAATCTGATGACTCCCATTCACATTAGTTTCTCTAGCTGCTCCGCGAACAAACTTTTCTTATTACAAAATATTATTCTTTTATCCACACATACTAATCGAGATAGACTTCAGGAGAATTGCCTTATTGCTTGTGTAAGTAAAAAAGGAAATAAGGGACTACACCAGGTCAAAGCGAAGTCATTTTTTTTAAAAGCTGGTCGCTAGGTGAAACAATTGAAATTCGTTCTCCTTCTTGCCTAAGATTAAACATAAGAGAGATGAAAACACACATGACTTCCTAATTGAGAAATCTTTAAGTAACTTAAAGCTGAACCCAATAATACGGAATATCTTGGAAACAGTCAACTCTACATAAAAAAGTAACAAGATCTATTGTTATTGTGTAGCGCATTTTTGTCGATTTCGTAAGATTCAAAAGCTATACAATATTCAGCCCGAATGAAGAGTTCTTTAGAGGCGAGTATATATTTCATTTGTCATAAAAATATATTAAGTATTTGGTATTTTAATCATAATCGTTAGGGCTGTTTTTGAGAATATCAAAATTTTCAAGACATATTCAATGTAAAGGGCAGTTGGGGAGAGAGGTATCTGAAAAGCTTCATGTTGCATCATTGGAAAACAAGAATACCAAATTTAGTATTTAACCAAGCTTTTGAATTATGCTGTCCCAGACACGCACACACAAACACAGACAGACCTTTTTACCAAAATCTGATTCACATGACTTTCTCTACATCTCTGTAGTAAATTATTGTTAAAACTCTGATTCTTATATCTTCTTTGTGGTAATTGAGATAAAATTAGCAGAATTGCTTCCTTGTAAGTAGAAGGAAAATAATGGAATGCACTAGACTAAAGTGATTGTCAAATGTTTTAAAAGCTGGTTGCCATGTGGTTGAAATCCGTTTCTTTTCATTGCAAGGCGCTGATAAACTCCCGTAATTTTATGTATTTTAAAAGTGAAACCAATTTCTAAGAATATGTCAAAATTGGTCATTTCTACGAAAAAAAATGTATATGATGTAAACTGCGTTTTTCAACTAGATCTACATATTTTATGTAAAAAGCTTTTGTCTATCTCTTACGGTTTATTAGTTATGCAAAGCCCAGCAAAATTCATAAAGAATAAACATGTTTTCAGAGGCCATTCCCAGAATATTCAAAATATACATTATATCTGCAGTGTAAATATCTCTAATATACATATGGTATTTTAATCAAAATCGTTAGAGCCACTTTTGAAATTTTTTTTCCATGCCTAGGGTAGTTTGGGGTGCGGGAATTTTCCTCAAAATCTTCGAGTTGCCCTTGGAAGATAAAAAACTGAAATACCAAGTTTGGTATTTTACCGACGTTTCGTTTTTTGAGTTGTCGTGTTCACAGGCACACGGAAAACGGATACATATGGACCTTTTTCTAAAAATGCTAACCCTAAAACGCCTATTTCCCGTGAAATCTTGGTATCGAATTTTTGGGTGGAATTTAATACCTTCTCTATACACTATATACGTAGTGTAGAAAACGTAAATATGCTTTTATTTTAAGTTCAGAAGACCGTAAGATATGTGATATCTCGGTATTGAATTTTTGGGCGGAAAATACATTTTCTATCTGCTTTGTACAGTGTACATACGTGCTAGAGAATGTCAAAATACTTGGTGGTGGCTAGCTGACTGCACTAGCCCTCAAGGGCGCACGCTAATATCCTAATGTGTTTAACTGCCATCGTTCTGTAGATGAGAGAGTGAGCTAGCCAAGGGCAAAGTGGAACTCTGATGGTACCTATATTATAGGACAGCATTAATTATACTCACATTGCATTCGATCAGCTTTAAACACGTCCTTCACTGTCCCTCCCCCGTCGCGGCTACCATGTCTAGCTGGAAGCAACAGGTATTGTATTATACGCCAAGGAGCACAGCGTGTTCGACAGAGTAAGCCAGCCTCTCACATTTACCCGCTTAGGGTTTAAAGACTCCCTCCCTCAAAGAGGCGCGCTACGGTTGCGGTAGTATTATAGTCTTATGCTCTTCGTGCTTCATCAAATTTCAAGGAGGTGTTCTTACAGTCGCGGTGGAGTGGATAAGTAGCGCGAGAGAATCGCACTAAGAGAATTATTTTAATGGGTTTAAGAAATTAATATAGAAAAAGTAATTGACGTAAACGAAACCCCATTCTTTATCACCAACCTGATATAACGAAGCAAGAAAAAAAATCTGACGTGTACCATTCACATGACTTTCTCTATATCCCTGCAACAAATTATTCTTAAAAAGCTTAGGCATTTATTTACTTCATGCTAATCTAGAAAACTTAGCAGCAATAGTCTTATTAGTTTCTTCCTTGTAAGTAGAAAGGAAATAAGGGAGCAGCATAGGTTAAAGCGATAGTCAAAAGTTGGTTACTATGTGACTGAAGTTACTTTGTTTGTATGGACATAAGTTGACAAATTCCTGTATGAGAAAAGTTAAGATTTTCGACCCTGAAAACAAAAACAAGGGGTATCTCAAAAACAATCAGCTCCAAGAAAAAAGTGTATACAACATAAATTGTGTGTTTTAATGTGTTTTACATTTTTTGTGTGGTAAGTTTTTGTCTCTCTCTTACGGTTTAGCAGTTATACAAAATTCCGGAAAATTCACTCAGATTAAAGTAGTCTTCAGAGGCTATTCCCAGAAAATTCAAAATATGCATTTCATTTGTCGGGTAAATATCTTTAATATACCATATTTTAATCAAAATCGTTACAGCCATTTTTTAGAAAATCACAATTTTCGAAAAAGTTCCACATAAAGGGTAGTTTGGGGTGGGGGGATTTTTCTCAAAATCTTCATGTCGCATCCCTGGAAGATTCTAAACTTAAATACCAAGTTTGGTATTTTACCGACTTTTCGTTTTTGAGTTATCGTGTTCACAGACACATGGACACACAGACACACGGACACACGGACACACACACACGGTCCTTTTTCTGAAAATATTTTTTTTTTAGATAAAGGGGACCCTAAAACATATATTTCCGGTGAAATCTCGGTATCAAATTTTTTGGTGGAGTGCAATACCTTCTCTATACCTATGTACATAGTTCGTATAGAGAAAGTAAAAATCTGATGTTCCATTCACATGACTTCCTCTACATCACTGTAACAAACTATTATTAAAAAGCTTATTCTTCTCTCCTTCATGCTAATCGAGATAAACATTACCAGAAATAGTCTTATTACTTGTTTCCTTGTACGTAGAAAGGAATAGAAGAGTTTTATAGTGCATTTACTGCTTGTGGCACCGCAGGCAATGACACTATGATATATGGAATGAAGATGAAGCATTAGTGGAATGCGATGGCGGGGGAAATCGGAGAACCCGGAGAAAATCCGTCCCTGTGCCACTTTGCCCATTACAAATCTCAGGTCGCTTGAGACTCAACCCGGGACATCTAGGTGAGAGGCGAGTGGTCTAATCACTCGGCCACAGTGCGACCAAATAAAGGATAAAGTGATAGTCAAATCTTTTAAAAGCTGGTTGTTTCAAAGGATTGAAGTTCCTTTGTTTGCATGGCCAGGACAAAATCCCATATAAGTATTTTAGAGTTGAAACCAATCTCAAAGGAATATCTCAGAAACGGTCAGTTCAAAAAAAAAAAAAAAAAAAAAAAAAAAGAAAGAAAAAAAGTATATGAAATAAATTATGTGTTGAACGAGATCTATTTTTTTGTGCATTAGGTTTTTGTCTATCTCATACAGTTTACCACATGCAAAATTCAGCAAAATGCATCGAGTATAAGAGAGATCTCCATAGGCTATTCCCAAATAATTCAAGATATGCATTTTATTTGCCATGTAAATATCTTTAGTGTACGATATTTTAATCAAAATCGTTAGAGCCATTTTTGAGAAAATAAATATTTTCGAAAATGTTTCCATGTAAAGGGTAGTTGCGGGTAGGGGATTTTCTTGAACTTAAATACCAAGCTTGGTATTAATGGACTTTTAGTTTTTGAGCTATGCTGCCCATAAATTCACACTTACACACATACACACACTTGCTTTTTACTTTCTCTACACGTACTATGTACATAGTGCATAGAGAAGGTATATTCGATACCGTGATTTCACTGGAAATACATGTTTTGGGTCCTCCTGAATCCCAAAAAAGAAGCATTTTTAGAAAAAAGTCCGTGTGTATACGCGTGTAGATAATAAAATGGATATTTCAGTCATGTATAAAACTCTGGCTTCAATAGCTTTGTCTAATACCTGGTATAAATTTCAATAAGGTATCTTACATACGCAATATGAGCAATTATTTAATTAAAATAGAAGTTTAAAAATCTTCAAAAGAGGCAACTTGCAACAGGAACTTATTCGACCCTCGCACCTCTGTTCCAAATAACTTGATTGTTCCGTATACATTAATCGCTACCTGCATACTAAACACTCTCATTGGCTGTTTTTTTACTTTCTCCATACGCACTATGTACATGGTGTATAGAGAACGTATTGCCCTCCACCAAAAAATCGATACCGAGATTTTACCGGAAATATATGTTTTAGGGTCCCCAATATCCAAAATAAGCATTTTCACAAAAAGGTCCGTGTGTGTGTGTGTGTGTGGTCCGTGTGTCCGTGTGTCCGTGAACGCGATAACTCAAAAACGAAAAGTCGGTAAAATACCAAACTTGGTATATAAGTTTAGTATCTTCCAGGGATACGACACGAAGATTTTGAGAAAAATCCCCCCACCCCCAACTACTCTTTACATGGAATTTTTTTCGAAAATTTTGATTTTCTCAAAAATGGCTCTAACGATTTTGATTAAAATTTCGGATATTAAACATATTTACCTGACAAATGAAATGTATATCTTGAATTTTCTGGGAATAGCCTCTGCAGAGTAGTTTATTCTGGATCAATTTTACTAAATTTTGAATGACTGCTAAACCGTAAGAGATGGACATAAACTTACTACACAAAAAATGTAGAGCACTTTAAAACACACAATTTATGTTATACACATTTTTTCATGGAGTTCGTCGTTTTTGTGACATTCCTTATTTTTGGTTTCGGCTATGAAAAACGTATACTTTTCTCATACAGGAACTTGTCAACTCCTATCCATATAAACAAAGGAACTTCATTGACATAGAAACCAACTTTTGACTATCACTTTAACCTACGGTTGTCCCTTATTTCGCTTCTACTTACAAGGAAGGGAGTAATAAGACTATTTCTGCTAATTTTTTCTGATTAGAATAAAGTAAATAGAAGTATAAGCTTTTTAAGAATTATTTATTGCAGGGATATGGAGAAAGTCATGTGAATGGTACACATCAGATTTTTTAGAATGGCAATACAATATAGTTCTTTGTTTAACATGATATTTTCGAAGAGAGATGTAAAGTTCGGATATTCATAATAGTATAAATCAAATTTGTTGCTTAGCATATATATATATATATACATATATTATTATTATTATTATTATTAATACATCTGGAATTAACGTAAATTATATCGACAAATATATAGAAAGATCCTTCAGTTTGAACCTGACGAAAACACGTGTGTGTGTGTGTGTGTGTGTGTGTGTAAATATATATATAAATAAAATTACTGTGTTTTACCGCTGTTATCACCTGACAGTGCCTTGCACACACATCATCGCCATTCAAAGGTGTATATTCTTCTCACCCGGAGGTGCCGGGTTCGAATCCGGGCTGGGGCGGGAATTTTTCTTTAGACAGGATTATTCCCTATCCCCCACAGAGTCTGAAAGTATGTATGTGAGGGTGAGCGTGTGTGTGTGTGTGTGTATGTGAGTGTGTATGTGAATATTTATTTAAACCAAACGTAAAAGAACCTACAACCAACGTGTACAACCCCAGATATGACCTTAAATGTTTAAGGCGGCTATATAAATAAAAAAAGAAAAGAAAAAAAGATGTATATTATACAATAAGAGGAAGGGAATACAAGCGCGGAAGAATACATGGCAGCAAGGTAGGCTTTAGGCTTTGTGCACAGTCATGATTTAGTAGCACTTTGACTGGAAAATAGTTATGCGAATATGGGATTTCTCTAGAAGCTCCCCCTCCCTAACAACTGCCGTTAATTCACTCTAAGCAAGTGATCAGATAGCATAATCTTTTCTGTGGGTTCGAAAACCACATGTAGACCTTTTGCTTTTAACACATTCAGAAAATATATTGTAAGCCATTGCAACACATGTCATATGTAAATAACATATATTTCACACTTTATGTTATTTATAATTTAAAATGATAATTTATATTTACTACAGAACTGTATACTTTTTACTTTCTCTACACGTACTATGTACATAGTGTATAGACAATGTATTGTAATGCACCCAAAAATTCGATTCCGGATTTCACCGGAAATATGTTTTGACACCACCTGAATAAAGAAAAACAAACAAAAAAAAACACATCTTTAGAAAAACGTCTGTGTGTGTCTGTCTGTCGATCTGTCTGTCTGTCAGTGCTTATGTGTGAGTCTGTGGGCAGCATAGGTCAAAAACGAAAAGTCCGTTAAATACTAAACTTGGCATTTATCTTAGTATCTTCCAAGATACGAAGATTTTTAAGAAAACCCCCTCAGCGCCCAACTGACTTTTACATGAAGGGAAGGAAAAAAAACTGAAATCTTGATTTTATGAAAAATTGCTCTAATGATTTTGATTAAAAATTGCCAAATATACTGTATATCTTGATTTTTTTGGAATAGTTTCTGAAGTAATGTTATTCTGGATGAATTTTGTGGTATTTTGCATAACCGGTAAAACCGAAAGAGAAAGACAAAAACTTACTTAATAAGAAAATGTAGAGCTCGTTAAAACTAACAATTTATGCGATATACATTTATTTCGTGAAGTTGGCCGTTTTTGAGATATTCCTTTTTATTTCTTTCAGTTTTAAAATACTTCTACTTTTCTCATACGGAAATGTATCTACTCCTGGTCATACAAACAAAGGACCTTCAGTCACATAGCAACCAGCATTTAAAGCATTTCACTCTAGCTTTACCCTATGGTAGTCCCTTATTTCCCTCTACTTAAAAGGAAGCAACTAATAAGACCATTTCTCCTAATATTTTCTCGATTAGTGAAAAGTAAATAGAAGAATTAGCTTTTTAACAATATTTTATTACAAAAATGTAGAGAAAGTCGTGTGAATGGAACACATCAGATTTTTTTCTGTGTCTACCTATAACCATGGCACAAACTCAGAGCATACGGGACCTCCGTCTCTCCCATATTGGCTCGCTTGTAAACAACATATCAATATGCTAGATGTTAACTTAACGTAGTCACACCCGAAGCCTAGTTATAAAGAAACAGGATTTTCTGTTGTTTTTACTTTCTCTAGCCTGCATATACATCGTACATAGTGGATAGAGAAGGATTATATTCCACCCAAAAATCCGATGTCGAGATTTCACCGGGAATAAATATTTTGGGGTCCCCTGATTCCGAAGAAAGCAATTTTAAGAAAGGTCCCTGTATTGTATTCCACCCAAAGATTCTATGTCGAGATTTCACCGGAAATATGTGTTTTTGGGTCCCCTGAATCCGAAGAAAGCAATTTTAGAAAAAGGTCCGTGTATTGTATTCCACCCAAAAATTCGATGTTGAGATTTCACAGGAAATATAGAAAAACATTTTTAGAAAAAGGTTTCTGAGTCTGTGTGTGTTTGTCTGTCCGTGGACAGCATAGCTCAAAAACGAAAAGACAGATAAATACCAAACTTGGCATTTAGGTTTAGCATCTTAAAAGGATGCCACACAAAGATTTCCAAGAAAATCCCCCACCACAAACTACCCTTAACATGGAAAACTTTCCGAAAACTTTTATTTCCTCAAAAATTGATCTAACGATTTTGATTACAATCCCGTACATTAAAGATATTTACATCCCAAATAAAATGTACCTATATCTTGAATTTTCTGGAAATAACCTCTTTATTTGGATGAATTTTGATGAATTTTGCTTAACTAATAAACCGCAACAGATGGACAAAAACTTACTGCACAAAAATGTAGATCTCCTCAAAACACACAGTTTACGTAGTTTCCATTTTGTTGTGGAAGTAACCGTTTCCGAGATATTCCTCGTTATTGGTTTCAACTGGAAAGTAATTTTTCTCAGACAGGAAGTGTTCGTTTTCTTTTTGTTCTATTCCTGGCCAAGCAAAGGAGCGATTTGCAATGACAATCGCAGAACGATAGCTTTCAAAACATTTGACTATCACTTTAGCATAGCGCATTTCTTTAGTTCCCTTCTACTTATAAGGAACTAAGTAATAAGAACATTCTGCTAATGTTGACTAATGGTGTAGAAAGAAGAATAATCTTTTGTAAGAAGTTTATTTGTAGAGCAGATAGAGAAAGTCACGTAACACAACAGATTTTTGCTTTCTCTACACGTACTATGTATATAGTGTATAGAGAAGGTATTGCATTCCACCCAAAAATTCGATACCGAAATTTCACCGGAAATACACATTTTGGGTCCCCTTGAATCCCAAAAAAAAGCATTTTTGGAAAAACGTCCGTGTGCGGGTGTGTGTTTGTGTGTCTGTAGACAGCATAGCTCAAAAACGAAGAGGACCGTTGAATACCAAACTTGGTATTTAAGTTTGGTATCTTCCAAGGGTGCGACACAAAGATTTTCAAGAAAATTCCCTCACCCCAAAATACCGTTTACGTGGAACTTTTTTTTAGAAAATTTTGATTTTCTCGAAAATGGCTCTAACGATTTTGATTAAAATATCAGATATTAAAGATATTTACATGACAAATAAAATGTATATCTTGACTTTTCTGTGAATAGCCTCTGAAGACTACTTTATTCTAAATGAATATTGCGGAATGTTGTATATCTGCTAAACCGTAAGAGACAGACAAAATCTTACCACACAAAAATGTAAAGCACATTAAAACACACAATTTATGTTACATGCATTTTTTTCATGGAGTTGATTGTTTTTGAGATATCCCTTGTTTTTGGTTTCAGCCTTGAAAAACTTATACTTTTCTCATATAGAAATTTGTCAACTCTATCCATACAAGCAAAGGTACTTCAGTCACATAGCAGCCAGCTTTTGACTATCACTTAAATCTATGATACTCCCTTATTTCGCTCCTACTTATAAGGAAGCAAGTAATAAGACTATTTCTGCTAATGTTTTTCTCGATTAACATGAAGTAAATAGAAGCATTAGCTTTTTAACAATAATTTGTTGCAGAGATGTAGAGAAAGCCATGTGAATTGAACACATCAGATTTTTCAAAGTTACGCTCTTGTGAACCCAAGGGTTGGAGACAATGCCTGTTATTTAATTACAGCGGTTAAGGTCACCAAGCGAGCCGGACGCGCTTGCATATTTTCAACCGGGGGGATCTTGAAGCGTCCGGGCATCCTTTCATCATGCCGTCCGTCCCAGGGAGTTGACAAGGAGGGCGGAGTGGGCTGCTATGGCGCGGGTTCTTTCCCAGAACTGGTCGATGATATAGGGTATGCCTGCGGTTTGTTGGTACAAGAGAATTTGCTACACACTCTGAAAACAACCTGAGGGGGTTGTTGTGAACTTGCTCCGACTATGTGTAGCACAGGGATCTCTTCCAGTCCTATTATCTGAAATGAAGCATGCTTGATAATACGCCTGCCTGTTGTATACACCATTAAGTTGCTGAAGTACTGTTACGAAATACTATGATTTGTAAAATAGGCCTATATCAAATAAACTCATAAATGAAATAACTCTACATCATTTTAAATCTACGATAGGGATACTACATTGGATCTTTAAAAAATCTGATGTGCTCCATTCACAGACTTCCTCCACATTTCTGTAAAAACAATTGCTAATAAGCTTATTCTTTTATCCATTTAATGCAAAAACATTAGCAGAAATGCTCTTATTACTTACTTCCTTTATAAGTAGAAGGGAAATATTGGAAACACTAGGCTAAACCGACAGTCAAATGTTTTAAAATGTGGTTGCTATGCGATTGAAATCCGTTTCTTTGCGTGACCAAGCATTGGCAAGTTCCCGTATGCGAAAAGTTTTTAAGCATTTTAAAACTGAAACCAATAACAAGGCAGCCCGCCTGGGTAGCGTGGTGGTAGCGTGTCTAACTCACATTCACAGCTCGCGAGTTCGAATCTCGGTTAGGGTGAGTTACCCGGATAAAGTTTTTCGGGGGTTTTCCCTTACCTTTGAGCATCATTTTACCAAATTCATACATCACCCGATATGACCAACCAGGTTAAATGATGTTAAGCTGCAAAAAAAAAAAAAAAAAAAAAAAAAAAAAAGGAATATCTGAAAAAAGGCCAATTCCTCGAAAAAAAAATGTATATGACATAAATTGCGTATTTTATCGTTTTTTGTAATAGGTTTTTGTCTATCTCTTACAGTTTACCATTTATGCAAAATTCAATAAAAAACATCCAGAATAAAGAGGTCTTTAGAGGGATATTCCCAGAAAATTCAATATATGCATTTTATTTGGCATGTAACTATCTTAAAAATAAGAGAGTTTAATGAAAACCGTAGAGCCATTTTTAAGAAAATAAACATTTTCGAAATTTTTCCATGTAAAAGGTAGTTTGGGGTGGGGGGATTTTCTTGAAAATCTTCGTGTCGATACCAAACTTAAATACCAAATTTGGCACTAAACGGTCTTTTCGTTTATGCGAAATGCTGTCCACAGACACACACACACATACACATACGCACATTTTTCTAAAAATGCTTTTTTGGATTCAGGGGGTTACAAAATATGTATTTCCGGTGAAATCTCAGTATCGAATTTTTGGCTGCAATACAATACATTCTCTATACACTATGCACATAGTACGTGTAGAGAAGGTAAAAAAAATCGATATGCTCCATTCATATAACGTTTTGACATTTCACCAAAATGAATGGTTTATTACATAAGGATAATCTAGATAAACGTTTGCCGAATTAGTCTTATTACTTGCTTCTTTGTAAGTAGAAGGGAAGAAGGAATACACTAGGCTAAAGGGGTGGTCAAATATTTTAAAACCTAGTCGCTACACAAAACAATTGAAATGTGGTTCCCTTTGCTTGCCAAGAGTAAAACAGCAGAGTGGTAGATTGAAAAAAGGACTTCCCGTTTTAATAACATTTTAAGTAATATAAAATGTCAACAAATAACAAAAAAATCTCAGAAATGCTTAACTCTACAAAAATTATTGACTTAAATTTTGTGTGTTTTAGTGAGATCAACTTTTCCCAGAAAATTCAAGATATACATTTCGTTTGTCATTAAAATGTTTTAAACATATGGTATTTCAATCAAAATCGCTACAGACATTTTTGAGAAAATCAACATTTTCGGAATATGTTCCATGTAAAGATTAGATTGGCTGGGGATTTATCCTGAAAATGTCGCATCCTTAGAAAATACGCATTTAAATACCAAGTTTGATATTCAACCGACTTTTCATTTTTGAGTTACGCTGACCACCAACAGACACACAAACATAGAGACAGACGTTTTTCTAATAATACCATTTTGGATTCAGGGGCCTCAAAGCATGTATTTTCGGTGAAATATCGGTATCGCACCTTTGGATGGAATACAATACCTTCTCTATCTTCTTTATACATTGTACATAAATGTAAAAACGGGACCAACCTAAAGTCAATAGGTAATACGTTACTTTGGTCATTGTTTTTGCTGGAAGCATCGAAGAAGATCTGTTTTTTCCACGAACTTAGGCTTTGAGAAGAATATTAAGCCGCGAACTCTTGCTATATTTACGTTTAAACTATATGAGTGATAATGACTGTATATGCTTCCTTACTTCATTGTAAACAATTGTCTTGCATCCTCACTCCAGTATTCTCTAAGCGTGACGTCAGCAGAGCACGCTACCCAATCTCTTGCACATATGGTTTAATTTAAGAATGATGAATACTAACATCACTAGAGATTTAACATTTAACAGATTACAAAAGATCAAAATTCCAGTGGTGTTTGGCCATTTCACAATTGAAAGAAAGCATATAACAATTACAAGAACTATAATCAAAATATTAATTAACTTGGAAAATTAACTCACACGCGTTTCTTATAACTTTCTCTAGCGTATGTGTATTTCGTGCATAGTATATATAGAAGGTATTGTATTCTACTCAAAAATGCTATACGAGATTTCGCCGGAAATACATGTATTAGACTCCCTGAATCCAAAGAAAAGCACGTTTAGAAAAATCTGATGTGTTCCATTCACATGACTTTCTCTACAACTCTGCAATAAATGATTGTTAAAAAGCTTATGCTTCTATTTATTTCCTGCTAATCGAGAAAAAATTAGCAGAAATAGTTTCATTACTTGCTTCCTTGTAAGTAGAAGCGAAATAAGGGAGTACCATAGGTTAAAGTGATGGTCAAAAACTGGTTGCTATGTGACTGAAGTTCCTTCGTTTGTATGGACGCGAGTTCACAAATTCCTGTATGAGAAAAGTATGTTTTTTATAGCTGAAACCAAAAACAAGGAATATCTCAAAAACAATTAATTCCAAGAAAAAAATGTATATAACATAAATTGTGTGTTTTAAAGTGCTCTACATTCGTTGTGTGGTAAGATTTTGTCCATCTCTTACGGTTTAGCATATATGCAAAATTCCGTAAAATTGACCCAGAATAAACTAGCCTTCAGAGGCTATTCCCAGAAAATTCAAGATATCCATTTTATTTTCCATATAAATATCTTTAATATACGGTACTTTAATCAAAATCGTTACAGCCACTTCTGAGAAAATCAACATTTTCGAAACGTTTTCCATGTAGAGGGTAGTTTGAGGCGGAGAAATTATTCTCAAAATTTCCGTGTTGCATCCCTAAATACCCTGTTTAGTATTTTACCTACTTTTCGTTTTTGAGTTACCGTGTTTACAGTCACACGGACACATACGGACCTTTTTCTAAAATGCCTTTTTTAATATAGGAGAGCCTGAAACGTGCATTTCTGGTGAAATCTGGTATCGAATTTTGGGGTGGAATGCAATACCTTCTCTATACACGATGTGCATAGTACGTGTAGAGGAAGTAAAAATTACTGTTCCATCAAGAATTTTGAAAGTATACTTCTATTATTCATTACAGTTTGTTCACGTATTAATAGCCAACAATCAGATAAAATGTTTCAAAAACCGCATTAAATCAATCACTTAAAGTGGAATTAAAGCGTAAAGAAACCTGGCGGATACCTTATGGGAATTTAGGGCTTAATTTACTTAATATAAAACTAGAACAGCTGCTTTGCAATAGTAAAGTATCTCAGGTGCAAAATTTGAATTTGATATTATAGCTGCAAACCAAGATATTATATATTTTATAAAAATGTAATTAAATATTTAATGCTCCTTGAAGAGGAAAATTAAATCGATATTTTACTATTCTTAAATTTAAATCGATTAACTATTATGTTTTAAATCATAAATTTATTCATTGAAATACACTTAATATGTACACTAACAGTGCTTAGCATCACTGAATAACAAAACTAAACCGTGTCATCAGTTTTAATGGCAGTCATGATACGGATCGTAGATGTCTAATCTCTACGGCTTTTAATCATTTTCTCTTCGATTTTCGCAGTGATTCAAAATACGCTATATGATATCAAAGCATATATTACTTTTTTAAGTTTAACCTGTTTGGACACATCGGATGATAATAAAATCAGTGAAATTATGTAAAATGAGTCCGGTGTTTATGGAGCTTGAAATTACTTGACAATTGTCCTCGCAGGATAATGAAAAAACCCCGGAAAAATCTTATCCGAGTAACTCACCCTAACTCAGATTCGAACTCTTTCGCTGTTTACCTCATCGTATGGAGTTCTTACAAACAGGACTAATAAACCCAGCGGATGGGGTCAGATGCCTTAAGGAGCAGACGGACTCTGGGTTAAAGAGAGTAGTCAGGATGGCTATCATCCCGATGTCACTTGTCCACCTCAAGTCTCACATGTGGTCGCTTGGGATCGAACCCGGGCCGTCTAGGTGAGAGGCGAGTGCCAAGGAAGAAGACAATAGGAGATCACTTAAAATGGATGAAAGGAATACTAATTTTAAAGCAGTGATGGAATGAATGGCGGGGGAATCGGAGCATCTGGAGAAACCCCGCCTTGTTCATCACATATTTCACATGCGGTACCCTGGGTTCGCCTTGGTGATAGGCGATCGGTGACATTTTACCTTTGGAACATGTTGCCTACCAACAATGATGTTAACTCGTGTGCTCTTGTGTAATTGAATTTCTGTTTTTCTTTGGGTTTTATTCACTAAATCGAGTGGACACATACGCGCGTGCACACACACATACACACATTTTTTGGAATCTGGGGAGGATAGGAAATACTCTTGGTTAGAGAAAAATTCTCAATCCCAGCAGTGATTCGAATCTGGGACATCATAGTTTATTTTCATTAATTTTTTTCCACATTGTTCGGACTTTTGTATAACTAGGTTACCTCCTTTCTTATCTTGTACGGATAAACGGGGTTCAATATAAATGTATATAAGTTGAAGAAACAGCAGGCCAAATCCCAAACATTTCTAAACATTTTCTGAATCCTTTCGTATATAAATGTCAAGTCCTGATAACAGGATAATTTCTGGAAAAACAGATAACCCCGCTCTACGAATATAGCATATGACCTATATTACATGCATTGTATCGAATACAGCACAAATTTTGTCTAGCTTTTCCTCTGTTAAAACATTTCGTTTTTGCTTCTTTGGTTTAGCATTTAGCGATCCCGTTGTTCTACTTTTGACCAAACATCTCACACTATTTCTGTCCGGAACTGGGTAACCAGGAACTTGCTGCTCAAACTGTCCACATACCTGTCTATGATTTAGTTTTCACGCATTTATCATACATAAAAATACGCTCTCCAAGCCTAAATTTCTTGGGGCATTTCCATGGACTAATAAGAGAATAACATTCCAAAGGTAATCACACAAACACGAAGACAAAACAACTGAGACAGCTCACATCTGATAAAGCACCCTTGACATCTACTGCGTCGCTTCTGCTCAGCATAATACCGAGATCACTGCCGATACGCATATACAGAGGTTGTGGTCTTGATATAAAAAGAAGGCACAGTAGTTCTGTGTAACTCATGTCGTATATCACAAATGCCCACGGCGCAATCTAGCTCTCATTTAGGTAGAAAGATTTTCCAGAACACGACGACAGAGCTAATGATGTTACCTGAAAACAGTGCAAACAGCGAAGAAAAGCACACCCAATATAATAAGAACATTATATAAGCTTTAGCGCCTTCTAAATATTTTACATTGAATAGGAAGCGTGCAGGATACGCCCAGTGCGAAATTCATAAAATATACAAGTGATCGTGCGTCCAGTGCTGGCGACCGTCACATTTACGTGCAGGGAATACCTCTTCAGTGGTCAGAACATTTTAGAAATAACTATTTTAAAAGTAATTCTAAAAAAAACTCATGTAATACATGCACACGGACTTTTTCAACCTAGGTGCATTCACCAATATCAGTTATGTATTGTAATACTCGTACAAAATACTTATTTTATGAAAATTAAATTACTTATGATATATTTATTTTTTTACTATTTCTACTACGTATATAAGTAGGATAAATATTGCTATAATCAAAAAATTCGATGAGAGATTTCTCCGGAAATAAACGTTTTGAGATTCCATGAATCCAGGAAAGGAAAGAATACGCAAACGGTGCGTATGTGTTAGTGTGTGTGTGTGTGTGTCTGTGAAAAGTTAATTAACCATTCTTTTTTTTAATTAATTTCAGTATATCTTCCAAATATGCGACACAAAACTGTTCAACGGAATCCCCCCACGTCTATTTTTACACTGAAATTTTTTTAGTAATTTTCGATTTTCTCGAAAATGCCTCTAACGATTTTGAGTAAAGTGGTATACCAGCTTGCCCAGCTATCCCGTACTTGATGTGCGCAGATATTCCTTCATGGGTTAAAAGAGTTGCAGAACTGAACGGAACTGTATAAACCGATCAGTGAGGAACAGTCTAAGCGAAATTCGTTTCACTCCTCTTGCTTATCAGCAGAGACAGTGAGGAGATCGTGATAATTGAGAGGAATAAAACGAAGGCTTATACTGCCTCCGCGGTCGAGTGGTCAGCGAGCTGACTTCTCATCCGGAGATCCTGAGTTCAATTCTCGGCAGAGGCTGGGAATTTTTCTTTAACCTGAATTATTCCCTATCCCCCAAAATATGAATGTAAGATAAGATAACAGGTAAACATTATGAATCATCAACAACGTTGGCGATGGCTGACCCAGCAGCTCAGCCGGTAGAACTCATGCCTGCAGTGCTAGGGGTTCAATTTCCGGTGGGGTGGGAATTGTTCTCTAGCCAAGAATATTCGTTATACTTCCCAAAGTTTAGAAGTATGAATGTGTGTGATGTAATGATAAAATTCTGATGTGATCCATTCATATGACTTTCTTTATATCTCTGCAGCAAATTATTGTTAAATAGTTTATGCTTCTATTTACTTCTTGCTAATCGAGAAAGTTTAGCAGAAAGTGTCTTATTACTTGCTTCCTTGTAAACAGAAGCGAAATAAGGGATTAACATAGGTTAAAGACATGGCTGGTTGCTATGTGACTGAAGTTCCTTTGTTTGTATGGACAGAAGTGTAAAAATTCCTACACGAGAAAAGCATGTTTTTTAAAGCTGAAACCAAAAACAACGAATATCTGAAAAACGATCTGCTCCACGAACAAAATGTATATAACATAAATTGTGTGTTTCAACGTGCTCTACACTTTTTGTGCGTTAAGTTCCTATCCATCTCTTACGGTTTAACAGTTATGCAAAATTCCATAAAATTTATCAAGATTGAAGTAGTTTTCAGAGGCTATACCCATAAAATTCAAGATATACATTTTATTTTTCGGGTAAATATCTTTAATATGTGACATCTTAGTCAAAATCGTTAGAGCCATTTTTGAGAAATTCAAAATGTTCGAAAAAAATTCCATGTAAAGGGTAGTTTGAAGTGGGGGGATTTTTCTCAAAATCTTCGTGGCGCATCCCTGGAAGATAATAAAATTAAATACCAAGTTTCGTATTTTACCGACTTTTCGTTTTTGAGTTATCGTGTTCACAGACACACAGACACACACAGACCTTTTTATGAAAACGCTTTTTGGATACAAGGGACCCTAAAGCATATATTTCAGGTGAAATCTCGGTATCCAATTTTTGGGTAGAGTTCAATAGCTTCCCTATGCACTATTTACATAGTACGTGTAGAGAAAGTAAAAAAGTTTGACTCCATGGCACGATAGCTCACAAGGAACCTTGGCCTACCGCCCGGCCACTGAGTCCCCCATCTCTGCGGTATTGGGGGGTGAGACGTGGTCAAGTAAAAAAGTTTAAGATACGAAAAAACCCAATAACATAGGTACAAGAATAAATACCATTGCCTATAGGCAACATAATCTAAAGGTGAATACAGTTCCAGTTTATACCATGCAGTGGTATAAATGGAGGGGAAAAAGCCTAATGTGTTCCATTCACATGACATTCTCTACATCAGATTATTGTTAAAACGTTTATGCTTCTATTTACTTCATACTAATCGAGAAAGATTAACAGAAAGTTTCTTATTACTTGCATCCTTGTAAGCAGAAGCAAAATAAGGGAGTACCATAGATTAAAGTGATAGTCAAAAGCTGATTGCTATGTGACTGAAGTTCCTTTGTTTGTATGGACACGAGTTGACAAATTCCTGTGAGAGAAAAGTATGAGTTTTTCAAAGCTGAAAACAAAAACAAGGGATATCTCAAAAACGATCAACTCCACGAAAAAAAATGTATATCACATAAATTGTGTGGTTTAATGTGCTCACCATTTTTGAGTGGTAAGTTTATGTCCATCTCTTACGGTGTAGCTGTTATGCAACATTCCTTAAAACTCATCCAGAATAAAGTAGACCTCAGAGGCGATTTCCATAAAATTCAAGATATACATTTGTCTGGTAAATGGCTTTAATATACGATATTTTAATCAAAATCGTTAGAGCCATTTTTTAGAAAATTAAAATTTGCGAAAAAAGTTCTATGTAAAGTGTAGTTGGGAATGGGGGGATTTTCTTGATAATCTTCGTGTCGCATCCTTGAAAGACACCAAAGTTAAATAACGGTCTTTTCGTTTCTGAGCTATGCTATCCACAGACACACAGACATACACGCACACACACGAACCTTTTTCCAAAAATGCTTTTTCTATACACTATGTACATAGTACGTGTAGAGAAAGTAAAAATAAATACAAAAAATCTGGTCTGTTACATTCACATGACTTTCCCTTCCTTTCTGTAACAAATTATTGTTAAAAAGCTTATGCTTCTTTTTACTTCATGCTAATCGAGAAAAAAATAGCAGAAATAGTCTTATTACTTGCTTCCATGAAGTAGAAGAGAAATAAGGGAATAGCATAGGCTAAAAGGTTAGTCAAAAGCTGGTTGCTATGTGACTGAAGTTTCTTTGTTCATATGGACAGGAATTGACAAATTCTCGAATGAGAAAAGTATAAGTCTTTTAAAGCTGAAACCAGTAACAAGGAATATCTCAAAAACGAATCACTCCACGAAAAAAATGTATATAACATAAATTGGTGTTTTAACGAGCTCTACATTTCTTATGTGGTAAGTTTTTGTCTATCTCTTACGGTATACTAGTTAAGTAAAATTCCGCAAAATTCATCCCGAATAAACATGTCTTCAGAGGCTATTCATATTATTTGTCATGTGAACATCTTAAATATAAGAGATTTTAATCAAAACCGTTAGAACCATTTTTGAGAAAATCAAACTTTTCGAAATTTTGTCCATGTAAAGGGTAGTTGGGGGTGGGGGATTTTCTTGAAAACCTTCGTGTCGCATTCGTTGAAGATACAAAACTTAAATACCGAGTTCGGTATTTACGGTCTTTTCGTTTTTGCTGTCCACAGACACACACACGGACCTTTTTCCAAAGATGCATTTTTGGATTCAGGGGGGCCAAAAACATGTTAAAATCTCGATATCCAATTTTGGATGCATTATAATACCTTCTCTATACATTATGTACATAGCACGTGTAGAGAAAGCAAAAGGATTGGGATCTTTTAGCGATACGTTGTTCTGGAACTGGCGACAACGGAACGGAAAAACTTGGCAACCCTGTTTGTAATCTGCAAGGGTGATGTCAGCAGATCACGCATTCAAGCATGACACCACGTTGTTGCACATGTGGTTTGATTTATGGAATGATCAAAGTAAAAATTACTCTTGCACCAAATACTTTGAAAGAGTATACTGCTGCCACTGATCATACAGTTTGTTCAAGTAGAGTTCAGTTAGTAATAACCACCAAATATTAACGAACCGCTATATCTATTTCACAAAAATTTCGCCTGATATGAAATAAAAACAAATATTCTTTTTAAAAGTATCTGAAATCTTATGCAATTTTAGGACAGAATTCACCGATTTTTATAAACTAGAAGTGATTTAGTATTAAAATCTATACGTACAGTATTACCCTGTTAATCAATTGATCCTTTGATTAATGATTGTGGTTATCAAAAATTGGATTGGGCTCTGTAGAAGATAATTTTTGTTTCATATGATTAAAATAATTCTTGTTCAAAATAGACATTTTATATTATAATTACTTAAAAAGTATTAAATATTTTAAAAAAATCTAGTAAAAATATAAATAAAACTTAAACAGCTTCTTGAAATAAGCATTTGATTAAATAATATTAATTTTAAGCTTAAAATGTTATGTATTCCATTTTAAACCATAGTTATATGTTTCATTATTTTCATTTTATTATTAATCTTTCTCTAGTTAAAAGTGTTACTGCTCCAAAAAGTACCAATTTTTTAAATAAATAGTAAATATCCTATTTGTCTAGAACAAGCATAAATAGTTTTATTAAAATTGGACCACAGTTTACGTCTTAAATAATGGATATGAGCGCAAACCACGTAATATTACTTGATATAATACTTCAAATGCTTACTTACTAAAGATTCAACTTTTTATAAACCTTTAAAAATGGAATAATGCATAAAATTTTATATAACAGCATATAATGTGTATTGCTCTTAAGTACACATCCAGGCAAAACTCTGCAATCTTACAATTATTACCTCTTTTAGTACAAGTACAGAGAATTGTATTGCACTCAAAAATTTGATACCGAGATTTCACCGGAAATAGATGCCTTGAGATCCCCTGAATACAAACAAAAAAAGCATTTTTATAAAAATGTCCGTGTGTGTATATGTGTGTGAGTTTGGGCAGCATAGCCCAAAAACGAAAATACCGTTAAATGCCAAACTTGGTATTTAAGTTCGGTAGCATCCAAGGATGCGACACGAAGATTTTCAAGAAAATCCTCACACCCCCAACTCTTCTTTACACAGAAAAATTTCGAAAATTTGGATTTTATAAAAATGCCTCTATGATTTTGATTAAAATATCTTATATTTAAGATATTTACATGGCAAATAAAATGTATATCTTCAATTTCGTGGAAACAGCTTCTGAAAATATGTTTATTGTGGATGAATTGTGCACAATTTTGCATAACTAGTAAACGGTAAGAGATAGGAAAATCTTACTTAACAAACACTGTAGATATATGTTAAAACACACAATCTATATTATATACTTTTTACGTGAGTTGGCTATTCTTTAGATATTGCTTGTTATACGCTTCAGCTTTAAAATACAGGAGTCTCATACAGGAGTTTGTCAACTCGTGTCCATACAAACAAAGGAACATCAGTCACAGCAGCCAGCTTTTGACTATCACTTTAACCTATGATACTCCCCAATTTCCCTTTTACTTAAATGCAAGCAAATAATAAGGTTGTTTCCGCTAAGTTTATCTCGATTAGCATTAAGTGATTAGAAGAATAAGATTTTAACAATAGTTTATTGTAGGGGTGCACAGAAAGTCATGTGAATGGACATTTATCATTTTTGGCCAATATCTCAGATAGTGTAAGTGAAGTACGATAGTATAAGTGTTTAGCTTTTTCAAGTAGGTGTTACTGAAACGCAGCAGTGCCCATCGTTTGTTTCGCCTGGAATACTGTACAGACCCGCATGACATCTACCGGCAGCTGCTAGTCTGCTGACGTCTTCCGCCAGCACCATCAATATAGACCTGGAGTGTCTTCTGACGTCACCTCTCTGCTGTTTGCTTCAACTGGGTCCCTTGGAAGTTTTAGCAAAGGAAAGAAGTATTGACACGAAGGTGCTTAATGAGAAATATGTCTGCATATACCCGTAAGTTATAAGCTTGTTCTTAAGAAACTCCTAGTTTTATAACGTTTATGTTTTTACTTTCTCTACACGTATTATCTATAGTGTATAGAGAAAGTACTGGAACATAACCAAAAATCTGATACCGAGATTTCTCCAGAAATACATGTTTTGGGTCCCCCTGAATAAAAAAAAAAGCATTATGGGAAAAGGTACGCAAGCGCGCGCGGGAATAGCCTCTGAAGACGTTTAATCTGGATGAATTTTGCAAAAGTTTTAATAACAGGTAAACCGTAAGCGATAGACAAAAGGTACCGCACAAAAAATGTAGAGCTCGTTAAAACACATAATTCATGTAATATACATTTTTTTCGTGAATTTGATCGTTTTTAGATAGTCCTTGTTATTAATTTAAGCTTTAAAATACTTATACTTTCCTCATATGGGAATTTATCAACTCCTGTCCATACAAACAAAGGTACTCCAATCACATAGCAACCAGCTTATAAAAGATTTGGCTATCGATTTAGCCTATGCTACTCCCTTATTTCCCTTCTACCTACAAGGAAACAGGAAATAAGACCCTTTCTGCCATTTTTTTTTCTTGATTAGCATTAAGTAAATAGAAGAATAAACTTTTTAACAAAAATTGATTGAAGGGATGTAGAAAAAGTCAGGTGAATGGAGCACATAAGATTTTTATATCGCTTAGTGCAATAATTAAGAATCTCAATTGTTCCATTCACATGAATTTGTCTACAAATTATTGTTGAAAGGCATATTCTCCTATCTACTTTATTATAATCTAAATAAACATTAACTGAAATTGTCTTATTTACTTGCTTCCTTATAAGTAGAAGGAAAATAAGGGAATACACTAAGCCTAAACGATAGTCAAATATTTTAAAAGCAGGTTATCAAGTAGTTAAAATCCGTTTCTACGCAGGGCCAGGAATGTTCAACGTTCCGTGTGAGCAAAGTTTAAGTATTTTAAATCTGAACACAATAACAAGGAATATCTCAGAAATGGTAAAATTCACAAAAAAAACCGTATATGACATAATTTGCGTGTTTTAACGTAATCTACGTTTTTGTGTTGCAAGTTTCGCCTCGTCCTTACGATTTACCAGTTACGCAAAATTCAGCAGAATGCATTCAGAATAAAGAGGTCTTAAGAGGATATTTCCTGAATATTCAACATATACATTTTATTTGCAATATGAATAACTATCTACAATATACGGCATTTTGATCAAAATCCTTAGAGCTATTTTTGAGAAAATCACAATTTTCAAAAAAAAAATGTCCATATAAAGGATAGTGTGTGGTGAGGAAATTTTTCTCAAAATCTTTTGTCGCATCCCTAGAAACTACTTAACTTAAATACCCAGATTGGTATTTTACCGACTTTTCGTTTTTAGCTATCGTGTTCACAGACACACAGATACACACACATTTTTTCTATATATAGGGGACCCTAAAACGTCTATTTCCGTGTAGAGAAAGTAAAAATCTGATGTGTTCACATGACTTAAATCTACCTAATTTAATAATTAATACACAAAACTCTTAATGCATTCCAATGAATAAAAGGTTTACAGGTAGATGGGATTATACCATTATTTAGATTGTATAATAAATGCAAGTGAATTATATTTAATTTCATTTTTAATTATTATTCCAATATCTGTACAAGGTGCAAGACCTCCATGATAAAGTGTTCAAAAGAATGATGGGAAGGAAAATACTTCTGAAACAATAAAAAGGATTATTTCGGAATAAAGAAGTATTAATTTATTAATAATTTTAATATGGTAAATTAAAGTTATTTTAAAACATTTGGTTGAATATGAATAATGATATTTAATAATGACTTCATTTTAATAATATAAGTATTTTTTGCTTAAAATTTAAATTCAAATTAATAAATATAAAACCTTTCTTTTCATATTCTGCAGAAAATTATTCTTACAAAAGCTTATTCTTCTTTCTACAACATGCTAATTAAGATAACAATTAGCAAAAATTGTTTTATTAACAATTCTAGGTAGAAGAGGAATGAGAGATTAACTAGGTTAAAGCGATGGTTAAATCCTTTAAAAGCCGGTCACTATGTGAACCAATTAAAATTACCTTCCTTTTGTAAGGCCACGATGAAAAGTGAATAACAACTTCCCATTTGGGAAACGTTAAAGCATTGTAAATTTTAAAAACACTGACAGGGAATATCTTAATATTATTAAGCTCCACAAAAAACGTATATCACATAAATCGTATATTTTAATGCGAACTTCGTTTTACTTGCTCTACATATTGGTAGAGAAGGTATTGTACCCAACTTAAAAATTTGATACAGGAATTTCAGCGGAAATACACGTTATAGGGTCCCGTACACCCAAAGAAAGCATTTTTAATAAAAGTTATTTTTCAGGTTTAAAGAAATTTTCTTCTCTATAAACTATTGAAGATAACTAAATAAAATTTTATGCTGGTAATACAAAAGTTTAAATATAATTTCGTCTTGTTTATCTAAGAAAAACTGCTAAATTTGAATCAAAGGATGTTATAGGTAACTTAAAAAACAAACCTGTACTCTTTAATAAACAAACATTTTCAATAAAAATATAGTAGTAAGCTTAAAAAGTGTGCATCCACATTCTGTGACAATTTCAATGTTATATCTTAAATATATTCTGAAATAATGAATCAAGAATTTAGTACATTTACTATTATGATATACGGTTTTGAATCTGCGCTTAAACTACAGATTCGAGGAAGGGCAAATTGTTGCATGAATTTTAAGTCTATATGATGAAGAAAAATAAAACCTACGTGAAATGCAATTTAAATGTGCTAGAAGAGCGTAATCTCATAATTATATTTCAAATAAATTACAATGCTGAGTCCTCTTGAATCCATAAAAGCAGTTTCATGAAAATGTTATTCCTAGTGGGTCAACAGCGTAACTCAAAAATCAAATAGAATAAAAATTACGTTTAACACCAAGATTCATAGGCACATTTTATAAAGTTGAAATGAAAATATCATTAAAATTCTCCCGTGGACTTATATGATTTTATTTTACAAAGTACCATTTATCTTGATGTGTTTGTGTTTGTGAAGTCGGTTAAACGTAGATATGCTATGTTAAATCGTATTTTGATTTTATGCATTCCTAATTTTTTTAAAGCTAGAAAGCTCGCTTAATGGGAATAAAGTGTAGATAAATTGCCTTTAGTCAAAGAAAACATATCTGAAATTCCTATTAGCTTACCCCTGAATAAAAGAAACGTTCCGGTTACATAATATGCTAGCAATCTTTTCCAGTCCCAACGTAACCAAATTCCCCGAGCTTAGAAAACATCGTGGCATAGGATCAGAACTATATTTCATGCGTGTTCCAATACTTGTATAATACCACGTGGCCCAACAACGCCGCATTTCGGGAGGGCAGATAGCCGTTAAAAAAGTTGCAGAACTCTACGGTATTAATCCAGCATACTCCGGTTAGTGGCGTTATAAGCGAGCTTAATAATATCATTACGTGCTTTCATATATGGCTTTTGTTACGGCGCCATAATGTTATGATTTAACCCTAGAGTAGGTCATGTTTCAAATGTTAAATAAGAATAGCGTAATTACACATTTACAAAAAGAGCTATGGGAGGGTATTAATAGGTGAAATAAGCATTTAATTACTTGTTAATCTATAAGGTTACTTTATTCTCTAATTGTAAAACATGTTAAGTATCTGCGTGTGTTTACACTGTTTTGTATATTATCAGGGACTCTAGTACAAGCCTAGGAACCGCCTCTCAATGAGCTCGATTGCGTCTGAAGAGCATGATTCTTGCTGATAAGCAAGAGAAGAACAAATATGGTTCTCGTTTACAACACCACTGACCGACGAATGCTTGGTTTTATCCGTGGAGTGGGCCGCGCCGTGGCCAAGTGTTTAGATCACTCGCCTCTCACCTACACGGCCCGGGTTCGATGTGAGATTTGTAGCGAACAAAGCGGCATAGGGGCGGTTTTCTCCGGGTTCTCCAGTTTCCCCTGCCATAGCATTCCACCAGTGCTCCATCTTCGTTCATGTATCACCAGAGTCATTGACTACGGTGCGACAAGTATTTAAAGCGGGCTATTAAAAAATTTTACCCGTGGAGTCCTGCACTTTTTATATCGCACGAAGGGTTATTACATCACACGAAATATGGCGCTGTTGGGCCACCTGGTAGAAAAGAGATAGGATTCAACTACGGGAAGGCGTAAGAGAGTTCCAGAAACAACCAGCCCAGGAGAAATTTTTTGTTCACTTTAGTATTCCGTGAGAGAGAGAAAGTGATTAGATGAATGTGCAAAACACAGCTGTTCCTAGACTTTTTAATTAACAGCCTAATAAATTACTGCTACATCAATGATAAGCCGATCGCTCGTCTTTTGTTTACTTCCCTTAATTAAGAGAATCAACACGTGTTAAGAATGTTAACCCTTGTGAAATGAAAGTGCAGCGCAGAATTGCCAAGGGCCTATGCTGATAACCCATTAGATAGTGGGATTCAATATCTCGCTGTGCTCGAGAAATGTCATTTACGTGCAAGCATAGCTTCACCTGTTGCTGTATCATTCCTATTGCAGCAACTGCCATTTCAAGTTGGCACGCATCAGCGTTTTACGATTAGCTAACGCCAATAATGTTTTAATTAAAAATCACTCTAGAAATAGTTTTCCTTTCTCTATATGTACTATGTACACAATGTATAGAGAAGGTATTGTATCGCGCCCAAAACGTCGAAACCGAGATTTCACTGGAAATATATGATTTGAGAGCCCCTAAATAAAAAAAACATTTTTAGAAAAATGTCCGTGTGTTTGTATCTGTGTGTGTCTGTGTGTCTGTGGGCAACATAGCTCAAAACCGAAAAGTCCGTTAAATACCAAACTTGGTATTTAAGTTCAGTATCTTCCACAATGAGCTACGAAGATTTTCAAGAAAATCCCCCAATTCCCAACTCCCTTTATATGAAAAAAATTTAGTAATTTTTGATTTCCCCAAAAATGGCTCTAACGATTTTGATTAAAATATCGTATATTAATTATATTTACATGACAAATAAAATGAATATCTTGAGTTTTCTGAGAATAGCCCCTGAATACATCTTTATTCTACATGATGAGTTTTGCGAAATTTTGCATTGCTGGTAAACCGTAACTGATAGACAAAAACGTACTAAACTAAGACTATAGAGCTCGTTAAAACATACAATTTATATTATGTGCATTTTTTTCGTGGAACTGGCCATTTTAGATATTTCTTGTTATGGTTTCGGTTTTAAAATACATATACTTTTCTCATGCGGGAATTTGTCAACTCTTTACCATAAACACGAAGGAACTTCAATCACAAAGCAACCAACTTTTAAGAGATTTGACTATCGCTTTAGCCTATTGAACTCCTTCATTTCCCTTCTCCTAACTAGGAAGTAAGTAATAAGACCATTTCTGATTTTTTTTCTCGATTAGCATTAAGTAAACAGAAGAATGCGCTTTTGAACAATAATTTGTTGCAGAGATGTAGAGAAAGTCGTGTGAATGGAATACATCAGATTTTTAGTTTTGATTATGTGAACTATTTTGGACAAATTCTGAAAAGGCAATGATTTATTTATTCTTGCCTTCTCTAGAAAATGAGATTTCATAAATTAATAATATAAAGATAAGTTGGTATGCCCGTAAGTATGTATATGTACAGCAGTCTAATAAATACCAAATTTCATATTTGAGTCGGACTGTTTAACCATGAGATTTTCCAATAAATCCCTACAAAGTTACCTTACGTGAAAAATCGACACTTTTAAGATATTTGCAATAATAAAATTGAAATATTCTATATTTATGAATAATAAATGCATATCAAAGAACATTAAAAGACCTACAAGTTAATATACTAAAGATATAGAACTCGTCAAAATAACAATTCTTATCAATTTAATGTAGTGATATACACACTTTCTCAAATACGTCATGTGATGGAAATACTTGAAAGTCTGTAATTCTCCCTTCTTCCCACAGCAACAGTACATTCCTTTTACAAACCTAAACAGCTGAATGCTGGTTCTGTATACTTTATGCAACTAATCACTTATTTCTTAATTTGAAACCATTTCTGAGCAAAACCATATGCATAGATAGAAGGATCAGAAGACTGCAATTTTAATTGTATATACAGTGTACACATTAAAACGTCGTTTGCAGAATTTTCTGCCACTTATTCTATTCTATTAGTATTTATTACGCCCTTCACATATTTTTTGGAATAGTTGTAGTATATTTATCATGACAATTTGTTGATTCATGATTATTATATACCTTAAAACTTTCACTTTTGTTTCGGGCAACATTCTATAGTTTTTTAATCATTAACAAACTAATCTCTTATGAATTTCAGCGCTTAAAGGAGAAAATCAATGCAAAAAATCACACAAAACTGAGAATTATTTCTGAGCGAATCTACCTCTTTAAATCTAATCAATAAACATAAATACTGACACTTTAAAACACAGCATTCTTGCTTTTAAGAATGAAACCTGAGGTAATTACTAGAAAAATAATGCAGCAACACTTTTTCTGAAATATTTCTTAAAGGGACATAAAAATGATAGGTTTTACTTCATTGAATTGAGGGATAAGGAGACAATTCGATGTAAAAAGAGGAAGGGGTCTTTAATTACACAAATAAAGTATTAAAAACCATGTTTTGAGAGGAGGTATTTATCTTGAAAGCAAAGGAGAACAATTCTTCTGACAAAAACACATTAAGATTGATATATTTAATGATGTGAAAACTTTTAATGTTTTACAACTTCCAAAATTTTAATTTTATGTTATTTTTCTCTTGTTTTGAAAAGGTGGTATATTCAATGTAACAGAACAAATATAATGTGATTACTTTTAACTATGAATATATTTGTCTTTATTGACCACATCTGGTATTATTGTACATAGTGAAAGGTACTCATAAAAATAAATTCTTATTTCGATAGCAAACTAGCTGTTAAGTTAACCATAAAATTGCTAAAATTATTCAGTTTCTTTTCTCGAAAATTTAAATAGAATATATTGCTCTACAGCTTGAAAAGATAGCAGGAGAATTAGAGTAATTAGTTGAATTCGAAATGATTCCTGCCAAACTAACACTATTTTCTGACACATCTCTGATTCTCGGATGTGTTTTCTATTTTAAAGAAAGAGAACTATTATAAAAACGTTTAATTTATGCTAAAGTTTGCACCATTATAGTTAAAAACTTGTTTTATATGAGAAACTAAACCCCTAATAAAATGCATCAACACTTAAGTGTCTTAAATTTGTTCACTGCTTCATAATGCATATTATATGTAAACACGAAAAGCTAACGTTTTCATCAAAAAAGCTCTCACAGGTCCTTTCTTTTATATTTCCTTTTTCCCATAAAAGGAAGACTTTGTTTTCGCGCTCATTTTCTGCACGCTTCTAATTGCAATTATTTAACATGATTGTTTGGTTAAGTTTGTCATTAACTGTAAATGATGAAAATGTAATATGTTAATATTGGAATGCAATGTATTTGACATAGAAAAGGTTTCTTTGAAGCATATACTACATCCGCCAAGTAAATTGTAACTATTAAATAAAAGTTCTATTTTAACTTTGTAGGAAAAAAACAGTAAATTTGTTTGTAGAATGATCATTATAGCCTTACATGTATTCATACTTATTTTACAGTAAAGCCCCTCCGCTACTTATATTATAGAGCACCATTCTCTGATGTGGCCTATAAAATGATGTCCCTTGCATCAAAATTAGGTTTTCACCCTGTAATTTAAAATAAACGGTGCCTCAAAGACATTCAAGTGGAAAATACGATAGAGAAGTTGGGAGAATAGAAAGGAACGAAATTCTGCAAAACAAACATTCGAGAAACGTGCCTTGAATTTCGTGACATTTGAAAAGATGACAGAGGCGAAAAACGAAATCAATATGTGTACTCCAGGGACGTGTTTTCTGTCGAACTGTGGGGAAAAGGTCCACTGTAAAGTTATGGCATTCTGTATAAATTACCAAAAACAAAATTAAACTTTTGAATAGACCCAAGTTAAATTTTCAGAGGCTACATTTCGGAAGGAAGTGGACTCACAGTCCTTAAAGAATCAGAACCGATATTAAACAGCTTTATTCGACAGAAAATGTTTGGCAGATGCCGTAAAGGCGACCAGTTTATGACCATGTTCGCGCCATGTTATCCTAGGCGATGGACGCTAATAAAATTTTAAGTTCGTGCACTTACCCGTTAACCGAAACTTAATGCTCGGTTGAGGCATTAGAAGAGGCAATAACGTCCCTAAGTGCAGCTAACACCTCTGGGATTATGTGGCCATTTGTTGAAACATTACGGTTTGGAGATTGCTATGTTAGTTTTATCACCTTGTAAACTAAAGACATTTTCCCTCAGTTAACAACAGACAATCTACAAAACCCTCTGTCGGTTTTATAGCAAGTAGTTCGTTTGTTTTCTTCGGTAGCAATTGTTCTCTTAGCATGCATTTCTTTAAATCCAGAATAAATAATTTACGTTGCATTTTCCCTCGGGTAACAAATGACAATTTACAAAGTCCCTTGTTGGTTTTAAAAGAAGTTGTTCGTTTGTTTTCTTCGGTACCAATTGTTATCTTAGCATGCATTTGTTTTAACACCGAAAAAATAACCGACGTTTTTGCGAGACAGTAAACATTGCGCTCGAGTGTGATTATGAGATCATATGTGTTTGGGAGTTTTCTTTGTGCCAGGACATGCACTGTTGAAAAAATGTATACACACACATGCATTTACCGTGGGAGAGGCTCCAGATGGTAGCAGTAGTTGGGAAACAAAGCAGAAAGAGAGCCGGAGTGATTCGCTAGCGTTCCGTGAGACGCCACGCACTGGACTAACAGGTACATCGAACTTCCCCTGCCTTCCAACCCGCAGAGCATGCGCCGTGACGTCACTTCACCGGCGCACTTAACCTACAAACTTATCTTAGTTTTGGGACAGTTAAATAACATTATGGGTATGCTCTAAAGAAGACAAAATCTATTTTAAGCCTCAAAATGAAAATTTGTAACCCACCCCAATTTCATAAAAAATATCTGATACGTTACATTCACATGACTTTGTCTACAACTGTTCAATAAATTATGTTAAAAAGCTGATTCTTCTATTTATTTAATGCTAATCGAGAAAAAAATCAGCACAAAGCATCTTATTACTTGCTTCCTTATAATTAGAAGGGAAATAAAAGAATACACTAGACTAAACCGACAGTCAATGTTTTAAAATGTGGTTCCTATGGAATCGAAATACGTTTCTTTGCCAGGTGTTGACAAGCTCCCATATGAGAAAAATATAAGTACTTTAAAACTGAAAACAACTACAAGGATTAGCCCGCCTGGGTAGTGTGGTGGTAGCGTGACTGCTTCACATTCAAGAGTTCATGAATTCGAATCTCCCTTAAGGTTAGTGACCCGGATAAGGTTTTTTTCGGGTTTTTCCCTTATCCTGAGAAGACGAATGTCGAGTAACTTTAAGCTCCATGGACCACGAGATCATTTGAGCATCAATTTCATTCTACGTTCGATATGACCAACCAAGTTAAAGAACGTTAAGCTACAAAAAAAAAAAAAGACAAGGATTATCTGAAAAAGCGGTCAACTCCACGAAAAAATGAATATAACATAAATTGTGTTTTAACGAGATCTATATTTTTGTATAGTAATCTTACGGTTTACCAGTTATGCAAAATTCATCCATAATAAACATGTTTTCAGAGGCTATCCCAGAAAATTCAAGATATACCTTTTATTTGTGATGAAAATGTATTTAATATGAGGTATTTTAATAAAACCAAGCGGGAGACCTGGGTTCGATTCCCAGTACCGGCGTGGGGATTTTTTCCCCGCTGAGAGACCTGGCCCGGGGTGCACTCAGCCTCGTAAGGTCCCTGGGGGTCCAATTGAGGAGCTACTTGATGGAGAAGTAGCGACTCCAGGTCATGAGGACCGCATTAACCGGCTGGGGGGCTCGAGGCGCTGACCACGTCTCACCCTCCAATACTGCACCCCATCTATGACGTCTGTAATGGACCGAGATGGAGGACGCAGCGGCCGGGCGGTAGGCCAAGGTTCCCCGTGAGCTGTCGTGCCATGGAGTTATTTTAATAAAAATCATTAGAGCCATTTTTGAGAAACATTTTCAAAAATGTTTCCATGTAAATGGTAAATTGTGGTGCTGGGATTTTCTTAAAAATCTTCGTGTCGCATCCTTGGAAGATACCAAACTTAAATACCAAGTTTTGTATTTAACGGCCTTTTCGTTTTTGAGCTATGCTGTCCAAAATCGCCGCGCACACACGCGGACCTTTTTCTGAAAATGCTTTTTTGCATTCAGGGATTCCTAAAACATGTATTTCCGGTGAAATCTCGGTACCGAATTTTTTAGTGAAATACAATACTTCCTCTAAGTACTAGTAGAGAAAGTAAACGAAAAAATTGAAATTTAAATAAACAGCTCTGATATGTGCAAACTTAAAATGATTAAAAATCTGATGTGTTCCATATATATGATTTTCTCATCACTGTAACAAATCATTTTTAAAAAGTTATTCTTCTATATATTTTATAAAAACACATTAGCAGAAATTGTCTTAATTACTTGCTTCCTTGAAAGTAGGAGGAAAATAAGGCAATACACTAGGCTAAAACGATAGTCAAATATTTTAAAAGCTGGTTGCCATGTGGTTAAAATCCGTTTCTATGTGAGAAAAGTTTAAGTATTTTAAATCTGAAACAAATAACAAGGAATATCTCAGAAATGGTCAATTCCACGAAAAAAGTATATAGATATAAATTGTATGTTTCTGTATATCTCTTACCAGTTACGCAAAATTCGTTCAGAAAAAAGAGTTCTTTGGACATATTCTCAGAAAATTCAAGATACACATTTTATTTGCAATATAAATATCATTAATATTCGGTATTTTAATCAAAATCATTAGAGCCGTTTTTGAGAAAATTAACATTTCCGAAAATTTTTCCTTGTAAAGAGTAGTTTGGGGTGGGGGTATTTTTCTTAAAATCTTCGTTTGCACCCTTGGAAGACACTGAACTTAAATACCAAATTTGATATTTTACCGACTTTTCGTTTTTGAGTTATCGTGCTCACAGACACACGGTCCTTTTTCTAAAAATGTTCTCTTATTGGATCCAGGGAGCAGGGGACCATAAAACTCTATTTCCGGTGAAATCTCGGTATCGAATTTTTGGGTGGAATGCAATACCTTCTCTATACACCATGCATTTAATACGTGTAGAGAAAGTAAAAATTGCTTCTTAACTCAAATAATTTACACATTTATTAAACACTATAGGATATTTTCATCCTTTAATAATATTCAAGTCTTTTAACTTAAACTCTAAATTCATTTCAATAAAATAAGAATGAATATAATGACACCTTCATTTACACAATAATTTTAATAATCATCGAGGAAAACTTTACTAAAACGAGTTAATAAATAGCCTTCCACGTGATTTTCTCTACCCACTAAGGCTTAGTTTTATATCTCTTATGCAATCAATGTTACGCATTGTGTACAGTAAGCAGAGAAGACATTGTACTCCACCCAAAATTTGATACTGAGATTTCACCGTAAATACATATTTTGAGGCCTCCTGAATCCAAAAGGAGCATTTTTAGAGAAGTTCCATGTATATGTGACTGTGAGCAGCATAACTCAAAAACGAAAAGTCCGTTACATACAAAATTTGATACTTAAGTTCAGCATTTTCCAATAATATGACGCGAAGATTTTCAAGAAAATTTGCGTACCCCAAAATACCCTTTACATGGAACATTGTAAAAAAATTATTTTATCAAAAATAATTAAAATAATATGTTTAAGATCTTTATGGTGTATGAAATGTATGTTTTTTAATTTTCTGGAAATAGCTTTTGAACTCCTGTTCATTTTGGATGATTTTTGCATAAATGGTACACCATAAAATATAGAAAATCTTACTACACAATTTATGTAGAACTCTTTAAAACACACAACGTATGTCTGTACATTTTTTCCCTTTATTTATTTTGGCGTTAACCTTTCTGAGATTTCCCTGGGTTTTTGTTTCAGTTTTAAAATACTTATAAACTCGTATTTCTCAAATGGAATATGGAAAATCCATTTTTCTTTCTCCTGAATATCAAGGACTACATAGTCATCAGTTTTAAACGATCTAAATGTCGTTTTAGTCCAGTATATTCCTTTATTCCCGCTCATGTACAAAAAAAATGAAATACAACTATTTATGCAAATATTTATATCGCTATACTTTGTCTACCGTTTTCCATATAAATTACTCTCTAACCGTAGTTAAGTAGATGTGTACTATTGAGCCCGGGTTAATTTCCCGCAAGAGCTCAAACAGTTTTTCTTCAAATTAGACTGTTTTTCGATATAGCTAGAGTTTAGTGTACGAATGTGAGTGTGCCTTAACCAATTCGCTCGTTAAAAAGATATTTAAGGATTGCCAAAGGGTAAATCCCTGAGCACACATACAAATTCATTGAAAATGAATATAAAGGACAACTAAACAGCGCCAGAACAGCTGCAAAACTAACAATAATATAAAGAATGCGTTAAAAACGTTAATCTCTAATCAATAGTATAAAAATATAATAAAAGTATTGTTAATAGAACCAATATTTTGGTTTGTTTTTAAAAGTTTGATAAATTAATACTGCTTTATTGCACAAATAATACCTTTAAATTGATTTTTATTATTTTCATTTTTTTCAATCATACTAATTTTATTTAATACGATAAATTATTATGCACCTTATAATAAAAAAAAGTCTCTTCCTTTTATACCACTTTACTTCTGGAGTTTCACCAGATTACGCAAATGCATATTAGCTTAGGTCGAGTGGTTAGACCGTTCGTCTTTTACCTACGCGTTCGATCCTAGGGAATCGCAGGTTTGATTTTTCGTAAACGAAAAGGCATCTGGGCAAGTTTTCCCCTGGTTCTCAGGTTTCCTCCACCATTCATTCCAGCAATTGCTTCATAATCATTTTTCTTGTTATCCATGTTACTGTTATATCATCCACTTCCTCACCTCCATACCAAGTGTCAGGCTGATCAACCAAATGGCTACTCCCTCTGATCCTCTGAATTTCTCATAAAGAATCTGGTATTACACAAGACCCTTGTGGCCCCTCGTAACTCCGAGGAGCAAGGACTGCGGAGAGATGCTCAAAGGGCGATCAAATTAGGTTCATGACGGCCTCAAGCTTGGATGGGGTCCCTAACGGCTACACTTGGAACGCCTCCGACGCCGCCATGGGCCCAGCTCACACGTTTCAAGCCTCTCGATGGACCTCTCAAAAACGGGTTCCGAATGTCCTAATATGGCAACTATTATTGAAATTTGGAAAAGTATCTGGACTAAGAATTAATGAGGGTAAATCTTGCATATTGCCAATAGGTCCTTGAAGAGTACCATCTGAAATACAGCCTTTAAAGGCTGTGAAAAAGCTTAAAATACTGGGAATAATTTATACTGCATATGTAAATGAAATGCAGTTTGTAAATTGGGCTCCTATAGTACAACAAATAAAATCCAGCTGTAAAGACATGTACCATCGACAACTTTGTTTGTATGAAAGAATGTGGGCTATACATGTTTATGTGCTTTCTAAGCTATGGTATACAGCTCAAATACTTCCCATTACGAAGCAATATCATCGTCAAATTACTGCAGCTGTTAGTTGGTGTATTTGACAGGGAAATATATTCAACCCTTTATCTTCAACCACGAGAAGGTGGTATTGGTCTTTGGAACATAGAGATGAAATGCAAAGCGCTTTTCATCAGTCGAAATAATAAATTACAAAATAGTGATGGTGTATTTTCTAGTAAGTGGTTACAACACTGGATTGATGTTGTAGGAATATATAATCCAGTATATATTAGAAAAATACCTACAACTTTAAATTACATGCGCCTTTATATTCACGAAAGAAGTTATCTACCTCCTTAACAATGCTGTACTTCGAAGCCAAACTATCGTACGCTCATGTTTTACTGTTTCACTGAGATGAGAATAATGAAGGTTTTGCCTCCGGACACTCACTTTTCGTATTTATTTCGCAATATCTCCTTGAAACATCTTCCGGTTAGAATCAGATCCTTATGGTTCAAGTTGTACATGATATCCCACCCACTCGTAGTAAATTACATAAAATTCATCACACTGATTCTGGTAAGTGCCCGAAATGCAACGGAGAAGACACGGTAAAACATAGCTTGTATGAACGTTCTGCTATACAGGAAATCAAGATTCACTTTATGGATTTCCTGAAGAAACTACGATTAAATCTCTATAAATGGTGCACTCCAAATATTCTTCTTGGACCAGATTTTGTTTTAACTCAGACTTCAAGACATAAGTTTACATTGTGGTTAATAGCAAATACAATGTATTATATATGGCAACATTATGAATACGTGAACTTAATGGAGTATATAATTTATATGAAAACAGAGCATGCCAAGCTCATCTGTAACACTTACTCTGCAAAATTTTACAAGATGTATAAAAAATGATTTATTTATCTTAATGCATTAACTGCAAATAGAATATAGTAATGTGTTTGTAACCAGTTAAATGTTTGATACCAAAGTGACGTATATTCGTAGTTTTTATTGTAAGGTATAACAAAATAAATAGTAAATTTAAAAAAAAAAAAAAAAATAAATGTTCCCGACGACGATGTCGGCATCCGCCATCCGGAAATAACCCACCAAAAACCTTTACCTAGTCCTTACACCGTGAAAGATGTGATTAGGAAATAATGGGAACAGGAAATGCTCCACCGAAAAATTCGAAGTATATAATAACCCTATCACTCGCCTGGAACCCCCTGAAAAAAGCCATTGAAGAATCACGTTGTCCCGAACGAACAGTGGTGCTCAACCTACAGCGTGAGAGGGGAGGGCAGATTTACTACCATCCATTTGTTTGGTAGCGGCAGGCAAAAACCTATCTAAAACTTCGCTTTCTATCAGATGGTACGTATACTAAAAATGTGATATGCTCCATTCACATGACTTTCTCTGCATTTCTGTAACCAATTATTGTTAATAAGCTTATTCTTCTAGAGTAAACCGACTGACAAATGTATTAAAATGTGGTTGTAATGGGTTTGAAATCCGTTTCTTTCAGTGACCAGGAGTTGACAGGTTCACGTATGAGAAAAGTTTAAATATTTTAAACTTGAAATCAATAACAAGGAATATGTCTAAAACGGCTAACTCCACAAAAAAACAGTATATGACATAAATTCTGTGTTTTATCGAGATCTACATTTTTTGTTAATAAGTTTTTGTCTGTCTCTTACGGTTTACCAGTTATGCAAAGTTTCGCAAACTTCGTCCAGAATAAACATGTCTAGAAAATAAAGCTATACATTTTATTTCTCATGTAAATATCTTAAATATAAGAGATTTTAATAACAATTGTTACAGCCATTTTTGAGGAATTCAAAATTTTCGAAATGTTTTCCATGTAAAGAGTAGTTTGGGGTGGGAGATTTTTCTCAAAATCTTCGTATCGCATCCCTAGAAGATAGTAAACTTAAATACCAAGTTAGGTATTTAACAGTCTTTTCGTTTTTTGAGCTATGCTGCCTACAGACACACAGACGGACAGACAGACAGACTGACAGAAACACTCATGGACATTTTTCTAAAAATGCTTTTTTTGGGATTCAGAGGATCTCAAAACATGTAGTTCCTGTGAAATCTCGGTTTTGAATTTTTGGGTGCAATACAATACTAGGGTCAGCTGATAAGCTCCGGGCTTCTCAATGAAAACAGCATTTAATTATTTTTTTAGCTATATTTCTCAACATAATCCCAGAAAGGCTAATACTTTTAGTTATTTTTATACTCATGGAATCTATGAGTATAAAAATAACTAAAAGTATATAAAATAGAACCAATGTTTTTCTTCATTCTTAAAAGTTTAATTTTGGGAAAAAATTATTTTTTTGGGAGAAAGGGCCTTTGTTATTTTTTTATTCAATTCATCCCTTCCTTACTGATCCAATTCATCCCTATTTGTCATATCGGCGTTCTAACTTAATTAAACCATCGCTGTTGTGCGTTTTATCAGGATTCTCAGAATAGCTGTTTACCGCATCAATGACCTCGTTGCTGTGAAACCTTCGTCCTCAAAAAAATGTATTGAGGTTTGGGAACAGGAGATAGTCACTGGGTACTAGATCTGGTAAATAGGGTGGATGTTCAAGCAATTCCAACTTTAATTCGCGCATTTCTCCCATTGCAATGACTGAACGATGAGCCGGAGCATTGTCGTGATGAAACAAGATTCTTTTGTTGCAGTAAGCTTTAGTGATACTTTTACCTTTTTCCAAGTAATCAATAAAAATAATTCCCTCTGGATCCCAGAAAACATAACCTTGTTAGCTGACAAAATTGACTTTGCCAATTTTGGAGTTGGTTCACCTGTCGCAATCCACTGTTTTGACTGTGATTTACTTTCTAGAGTGTAGTGATGTATCCATGGTAATAAGCCGTCTCAAAAATTCACAGGGATTTTTACGGTAGAGATCCACATTCTTAACAGAAACAGTTTTTCTTTACAACTTTTGATAAGGTGTCAACAAACGCAGCACCCATCTTGCACAGACCTTGTGAAAGCCAAAAACATTACATCAAATATTACCTGTACGTTCTTTTGATATGTTTACAGCCTCTGCTACGATGAACTTTTTCAATGATCTCTGGAGTTGTCACTTCTACAGGGCGTCCAGAGCGAGGCTCCCATCACTAGTGCTCGTACGTCCGATTTTAAACTCTGCAACCCACCTTTTAATCATTTAATATGAAGAGGCAGAATCTTTCAATGTGCTGTCC
The DNA here is from genome assembly GCA_030762935.1 of Hymenopus coronatus. Taxonomy (NCBI): domain Eukaryota; kingdom Metazoa; phylum Arthropoda; class Insecta; order Mantodea; family Hymenopodidae; genus Hymenopus; species Hymenopus coronatus. The sequence continues at coordinate 101,502,231 of CM060882.1, read as the reverse complement.
ATTTCCTCCTTGATTTCTTTAGGCGCTAAACCTTTCAAATGGAAGTATTTAATCACGACTCGTTGTACCAAATCCTCCATTTTCGTTAAAACTCTAAAGTTGTCTTGCTTAAAATGTTGTCATTCGAGAACTAAACAAGCTATTGACCTGTAACTATGGATCCAAGCTAGTCTAGAGTTAATCTATACGATGCTGGCATCTAACTGGCCTAGTAACGCTATATCTGTGTGAGGCCCGGGACTTATCAGCCGAGTAGTACATAGTAAAAGTACATAGAAAGTAAAAATCTTCCTTCCATTCTTTCTGGAATACAATATGTTTGGTTCGCTTGAAACCTGTCATCGTGTCGAGAGTCGAACCCAGTTAAACGCCACTGAATGTTTGAAGGAAAAATGCTTCCTACCTGGTCGTGCACAAAACGAAGGAGGCGGGGTGACGCAATTATCTCATAAGAGCAGAGGTTGGGCACCCTAGGGAACGAGGATCGAAGCCGCAAGCTCCCGAATGCGAGCCATAAACGAAACCGCCGGAGCCAGCCCGCTTAGTTGAATTTGGTATAATATAAGTAAGGTTCAACGTAGATTATCGATTACATAAAGACTGCATCATCACGTTGTGTAATCAACATTTAATCCTCAAGCTTTGTTCTGTTTACAACCAAGTTTCTGCTTCGAGGTATAGTAAATAGTTGAATATGCCTGGCAAAAGTACGCATGTAACATCCAATCTATCATTATCGTTTGATAATGCAATTAGCGTAGCCTTTGATGTTGGAATGTTACGTTGCATAAATAGCAAATGTAATGTAGCATTGTTTTGTCAGATGTGCGTAATGCGCGTCAATTTGTTGTGACAGATTGAATTCCTAAAGCTAAATTTTAATGACCGACTAATACGAAGATTAATCATTGATAGAAATATATTTTTTGTTTTTTTCTTCTGCTTATCAACCATAGTTAGAGGAAGCAATGCATTCAATGCAAAATAATTTCAAATAAATATTTGATAGAAAGGAATAAAAGTATGCATTTTGAACAATAGCTGTGATCAGAATGTATAAATACATAAAATAAGAGTTTTATAAAAGTGTTAGTGTTTCAAGTTTTCGAGGTTTTAAGGAGAATATTTCCAACTGGTGAAACCAAGTGAACCACCTAGGCGGCCCGGGTTCGATCCCAAGTGCCCGCATGTGGGATTTGTGGTGGCCGAAGTTGAATCTGGGCGGGTTTTCTCCGGAGCCTCCGGTTTCCCCCGCTACTCATTTTACCAATTGCCCCATCATCACCTTTCCTATCATCAATTTCGCTTACATTCCTACCATCCACTTCCTCATGCTACAGGTCGACCCCTCGTAACAGGTTCTCCATTCTGTGACTTCGTGCTGTAGGCTCCCCGACAGGCTTGTGACTTCTAGGCATTGTCTTGTAAGTCCTAGGCGGGGTGTCAGTCTTACAATTGCGGGGAGGGTAAGCCGATTACGAAACGAAACCGAGTGAAATGGCTTCGCGGTAAACTTCAGTTGTGGGTACTCAGGAGCTTCCGGATTCGATTTCCGACGAAGCATCGATTTTTCACGATGTCTCTATGTCAAGGCGAATTCTGGGATAGTTCCTCCTCAACCATTAACTTCCTGTGCCTCATTTCCTGTACCTATAATTTGCATTAGTTGAGTTTAATCAGTTTCATCCTCATAGTAAAATATTTTAATATTCTTATTTATTAATTGAAACCAAATTAGATTATATAAAACCTTTAATTTCTAAATATTTATTGTATTATGTTTTTCCTGTATTTTTTGATTACTTTCTCTAGATGTACTATGAACAAATAGGTAGAGAAGATATTGTATTACACCCAAAAATTATATTTCGAAATGTCACCGAAATATGTTTTAGAGCTTCCCTGAGTCTAAAAAAACACTTTGAGAAAGAGTTTAGAACACGGAAATTTTTTCTAAAAACGACTTTTTTTTTGGGATTTAGGGGGACCCAAAACATATATTTCCGGTGAAATATCGCTATCAAATTTTGGATGCATTACAATACCTTCTCTATACACTGTGTACATAGTACGTTTAGAGAAAGTAAAAACGACCAATTTCGTAAAAAAAAAAAAAAAAAAAAAAAAATATGTGAAATAACGAGATCTACATCTTACAGTTTACCAGTTACGCAATTTTCAGCAAGATTCGTTCAGAAGGAAGAGGTCTTTAGAGACTAATCCCAGAAAATTGAAGATATACATTTTATTTGTCATATAAACATATTAGTATACGGTATTTTAATCAAAATCGTTGGAGTAATTTTTGAGAAAAGCAAAATTTTCGAAACTTTTTCCATGTAAAGGGTAGTTTGGGGTGGGGGTATTTTTCTCAAAATCTTTGTGTTGCACCCCTGGAAGTTTGGTATTTTACTGACTTTTCGTTTTTGAGTTATCGTGTTCATAGACACACGGACCTTTCTCCAAAAATGCTTTTATTGGATACAAGAGAATTTAAAATGTGTATTTCCGGTGAAAACTCGGTATCGAATTTTTGGGTGGAATAAAATACCGTTCCTGTACACCACTCACATAATCCGCGTAGAGAAAGTAAAATTTTAGATCTCGTAAGATACACAATTTCTATCCTATACCTACATTTTTTTCGTGGGTTTGACCACTTCCGGGATACTCTTTGTCATTTGTTTCAGTTTTAAAATATTTACACTTTTCTCATACGAAAGATGTCAACTTCTGGTCATGCAATGAACGAATGTCAACCACATAGCAACTAGCTTGTAAAAGATTTAAATATTGTTTTAGCCTCGTGTACTCCCTTATTTCCCTTCTAAGTGCAAGAAAGCACGTGATAAAACCATTTCTACTGATTTTTACCTCTATTAGCAAAAAGTAGATAGAAGAATAAGCTTTTTAACAATAATTTGTTAAAGAATTGTAAAGAAAATCATGTGAGTGGAACACATAATAATTTTCATTTTGTGGGGTATATATGCAAGCCTATGAGAAATGTGGAAGAAATGGTCACTCGAAAAAAATAAGAAATAGAGAATACAACATAGGTAACTTTTCCTCGCAAATAGAACAATTAGCGAATGAAACAAATTACCTGCTCAATTACTGGAGACTTTGCCTTAAAGTGTAAATAGTTTTAAAAAGAGACTAAAGAAGAGTTATTTATAGTTGGGATAGTAAATACAAATATTGCAGTACCACTAGTATTATAACATTTTTAATATTGTATTATTATCACATTCTGATTTGGCCTTAATTTTGACAGTTCTGCCCTCCTGACTGGGTGTTTCAAGGGTTTTAAAATTAATGGCAACTCCTGAACCGTTTTAGATAAATCTCTCTTATTATTTGTTTTCGTGTTTTATTAATGACGTTTAAACTTATAATTCGTTTTGTCTAATAGCAAATATTATATCATTTTCTCTTTCATTTAACACTATAATAGTCTTGTCGGTCATTTTGTGGCTAATCTGTGGCTCTTTAAATATTGTTTCCCTCAGTTTTTGCTGTAGTTTCGAATTTGAAATTCACAACAGATCTATACTTGATCATAATATTTAGTGTTTTGAGTATTTAAAGTACATAATATGCAATAATAACTAAAAAAGGGAGTATAATAATATGTTTCAAAATTTACAAAACAGGTCTCACACCGGGTGCCTCTACCTGCCTCGTCATCATCCAGGCATGCCGTATCACCGATTATTTAACCTGTGCCCTCCCCATCCTAAACCACAGTTTGGTAGTATACTACGATGTATTGTCATTCTGAGATAGTATTATATTGCCCTATTATTTATTTATTTTAATTATATTGTCATCGTATTATTATATTGACAGCGCTGCTAATGAAAGCAGTGAAATAAAGTATCTGTCTAATAAAATAGTTTAGGCATTTTAATGCATATACATTTTTGATTTAGTAATAAAGTAACACGTCTACAGCTTGTATCCAACTTGTATTTAATAATTTGAGCTGACTATGTCACACCGGAGGGTTGCCGCTCGGTGGTCTACCACTACTTGTTTGCCAGCGCTCTTTGAAAAAGTGCGACCTCAAAGCCGGATCATCCTCCATCAGACAATGCCTCGTACCACACTAAGGAAGACAAAGGACTTTTTGACGTAGAATTAATGGCGCATACGCACCGCAGTACCGACCTTACACCACAGACGTCTTGTTTCTGACCAGCTTCAACACCGCTGAGAGATTATATAGGCTGACGCTTGATATCTCAAGTGTCTTTAAAACATGAAATTATTCGTTACATCTGAAGTGATCCATTCACCTGACATTCTCTGCGGCTTTGTAAATAAACTGCAAGAGATCATTCTTATATCTAATCATTTTAATAGTGACAAATATCAGCAGAAAAGATCTTGAATAGGTAGAGTCAGACTGAAAAAAGTCTTGTGTGTCCCATTCCCATGACTTTCTCTACATCTTTGCAATAAATTATTGTTAAAAAGCGTATTCTTCTATTTACTTCACACTAGTCGAGAAAAAATTAGCAGAAATATCTTATTACTTGCTTCCATATAAGTAGAAGGAAAATAAGGGAGTGGCATAGACTAAAGTGATAAAGTGATAGTCAAAAGCTGGTTGCTATATAATTGAAGTTCCTTTGTTTGTATGGAAAAGAGTTGACAAATTCCTGTATGAGAAAAGTATAAGTATTTTGAAGCTTAAACCAATAACAAAGAATATCTAAAAATGATCAACGCCACGAGCAAAATTAATATAACCTAAATTGTGTATTTTAACAAGTTCTACAGTTTACATTAAGTAGACAGTTTTTGTCTATCTCTTACAGTTTAACAGCTATGTAAAATTCCGTAAAACTCATTCAGAATAAAGATGTCTTCAGAGGCTATTCCCAGAAAGTTCAAGACATACATTTTATTTGTCACGTAAACATCTTTAATGTACAATATTTTAATAAAAATTGCCAGAGCTATTTTTGAGGAAAAAAAATCCAAAATTTTTCCTTGTAAAGGGTAGTTGGGCGGAGGGATTCTGTTTAAAATCTTAATGCATCTTGAAAGCTACTGAACTTTAATACCAAGTTTGGTATTTAATTAAAGACTTTTCGTTTTGAGCTACGCTACACACACACACACATTGACACGGACATTTTTCTAAAAATACGTTGTTTTTTTTTTGATTCAGGGAGTCTCAAAAATATAAGTCGCCCTCCGTGGTGTAATGGTTACCATGCTGACTTCATATACCCAAGGTCGCGGGTTCAAACCCGGCGGAGGACGATGGATTTTTTCAGGCGTAAAAATCCTTAGCGTGGCTTCCTTCGGAAGGGAAGTAAAGCCGTTGGTCCCGTGTCGTAGATTTACGGCACGTAAAAGAACCTCAAGCCTGATTGAGAGGCCTCTGAGCAAAATTAAGCGGTCTTTCACGCCCAATTTAGAATGGGACGCTGAGAAGCACAGCAGTTAAAGAGCGTCCATAAATAACACATTTACATTTTCAAAAATATATTTCCCGTGAAATCTCGGTATTAAAGCTTTGGGTGCAATACAATACCTCATCTATACACTATGTACATAAAACTTAGTAACAATGGTTATCTAAGAAGAACCTGATATGTTCCACTCATATGACTCTCTCTACATCTCGTAAAAAATTACTGTTAATAAGCTTATTCTTCTATTTCGAGCTGAAACATTAGTAGAAACGGTCTTATTATGTAGTCCCTTATAGGTAGAAGGGAAATGAGGGAATACTTTAAACCGACAGCCAAATGTTTTAAAATGTGATTGCTATTGGACTGAAATCCGTTTCTTTGCGTGGTCCAGATTGATCCCGTTTGAGAAAAGTTAAAAAGTATTTTAAAAATGAAATCAATAACACAGCCAACTTGAAAACAGCCAACTCCAGAAAAAATGCATTAGATATAAATTGTGTGTTTTATCGAGATCGACAATTTGAGAAATTGTGTAGTAAGTTTTTGTCTATCTATTACTGTCTACCAGTAATGCAAAGTTCAATAAAATTCATCCAGAATAAAGAGAACTTCAGAGGTTATTCCCGGAAAATTCAGGATATACATTTTATTTCATGTAAATATCTTACATACAAGAGATTCTAATCAAAATCGTTAAAGCCATTTTTGAAAAAATGAAAATTTTCGATTTTTTTTCATGTAAAGGGTACATTGGGGAGGGGATTATCTTAAAAATCTTCGTGTAACATCCTTGGAAAATACTGATATTAAATATCAAGTTTGGTATTTAAAAAACTTTGCTTTTGAGCTATGCCCACCCCAGACACACACACACACACACACAAACACACGGACATTTTTCTAAAAATGTTTTTTTTTTTTTTTGTGTTCAGGAGGTCTCAAAACGTATATTTGCGATGAATGCTCGGTATCGAATTTTTGGATGCAATACAATACCCTCTCTATACACTATGTACATGATACGTGTAGAGAAAGTAAAATTATCCGAGGAAAGATAGCTATTAAAACGATGTCCTGATTGGCAATCCCCTACGAAGAAGAGAGGAAGATCACGATGTGGAGTGACTGCATTATGACTACACTGCGGATTTTGGTACTAAAAACAGTAAAAATAATCAGGGCAAAATAGGTATTAAAATTACAAAATATATATATTTAAAAATCTGATGTCTTTCTGTACACCTCTGTAATAAATTATTCTTAAAAAGCTCATTCTTCTATGTTCATACTTCATGCTAGACGAGATAAACATTAGCAGGAATTGTCTATTTCTTGCTGCCTTGTAAGTAGGGGGGAATAAGGGAGTACACAGGGCTAAAGCGATAGTCAAATCTTTTAAAAGCTGGTGGCTAAGTGATTGAAATTCGTCCTATTTGCATGGCCATGTGTTGACAAACTCCCATATGTAAAAAATATTTCAAAGCTGAAACCAATAATAAGAAATATCTCAGAATTGGTCAACTCCACGAACACAGGGTATATGACACACATTGTGTGTTTTAATGAGATCTATATTATTGAATAGTAGAGTTTCGTATATTTATTCGATTATCAGCTATGTCAAAAGCCGTCCAGAATATAGAGATATTCATAGGCTATTCTTAGGAAATTCAAGAAATATATTTTGTTTTTCATGTAAATGTATTTATGAGGATCAGTCAATAACTAATGCCTCTTTTTCTTCAATCTAATCCCCGTCCTTTTCCACAGTTTTGGTTCATCTTTTTACAAGGGCAGGTATTCCAGTGTGGTAAAATGCACGGTATTGCTTCCGAGGTCATTGACGCACAGATGTTTTCACGGCCTCTGCATCTTCAAAGTGAATCCTACAATGAGCTTACTTTAGCGGCTCTGGTGCTAGCTCAGGGCTGTATGGGGTATGAGGCAAGACTTCCCATCCAATTATCACAATAGCTACAGTGATGTGATGATTGGTGTATGGTTTTACATCGTCATGGTTTTTGTTGGGCGATCTCGCCGAAGACGTGCTTTAAGGGGTTTTTTTTTTAGGGTGCTGACGTATCGGACACAATTCAGTGTGCATCCCTGCTACAAAAATTCAACCAAAATTATACCCTGTGCATCCCAGAACACTGTCGTCGTCACTTATCCTGCCAATGGCTCAGTTTTGACTTCTTTCTTCTTCGGTGAGGTTGTGCGATGTCATTTCATTGACTATCTTTTTGATTCAGGTTCAAAATAAATGAGCCTATGTTTCGTCTCCAGTCACAATTTTTTTCTAGAGACTTCTCTCCCTCCAAATTGAAGCGATGCCAGAGTTTCGCGGCTATTGTTTTTCTTGTCTCCTTCTTCTCGTAGATTAACACTCTTGGTACCCACCGAAGAAACCTTTGAGTACCCCAGTTGTTGAATAATCGTCATCAAACCTCCTTTACTGAGGAACACAATGCAACACAATTCATCCGCTGTTACCCTGCGGTCAATACGAATGATCTCATCCACTCGCTCAAGGTTGCGTGGAGTCACTGCAGTCACCGGTCTATTGCTCCGATTTTCATCAGCCAACGGTGTATGCCCTTCTGCTTCATTACAGCGACGGACCCATCTTCTGACAATACTTACATCCATTACTGCATTACCATACACATTTTTTATCCTTTCATAAATGCCAGTGGGCGTTTCATCTTCCGCATACAGGAATTCAATTACGGAACGCTGTCTAATACGTACATCGATGTCAGCCATTTTGAAAAAGGCAGCAGTGCTGCCACCTGTTGACTTAGGAAATTGCTACTGTAGTGAATTAGAGAAGGAGGTTTGAAGAATTGCGACAAATTCAAATTGTTCACATCGCTAACTAAGTTCCAGAAAAAAGATAGGAGAATTAGTTATTGACTGGCCCTCGTAACATACGGTATTTTAATCAAATTCGTTAGAGCCATTTTAGAGGAAATCAAAATTATAAAATATCTTCCATGTAAGATAGTTAGGGCGGGGGATTTTCTTGAAAATCGTCGTGTTACATCCTTAAAAACCACTAAACTTATATATATCAAATTTAGTATTTAAATAACTTTTCGGTTTTGAACTTCTCTGCCCACAGGCAAACATAGACATCTTTAAAATGTTTTTTTCTGGTTTCAGGGGATATCAAAATATTTATATTCGGGAAATCTCGGTATTGAATTGTTGGGTGCAAAACAATACCTCCTCCAAACACTATGTTCATAGTACGTGTAGAGAAGGTAAAACTATACTAACATTACGAACATCCATCACACAACAAATTGCAATTATATCGTAGCGTTTACACACTTAAATGTCATTCAATAATGACTCATTATTCATTAATCTCATAATGGCAATGAATAATAAATATTCCTCTAAATGTTTTAATGGAAGCTGATGTATGTTGTGTGATAGAATGTTCGTATGTATATTGGAACAAACTCCTCTCCACCTCGTACGAGGTGATCAGGCAGTATTTCAGGGATTCAATCTCAGCTGGAGATAAAGTAGGCGGCAATACAGTACCCTCAATATCACTTCCAAACAGTGCTTCTGCCACAAATAGCACTTGGTCCAAAGTATTTCTTTTCATGATTTTATGTACTTATTGTTCATCGTTTCTCCAATACTGTGTGGTATTTCTTGCAAAGTAGTTTACAATTTCTTCATTACTGGCACAGCACTGTTCTCAATTGTTTTATGCTAGCAGGCACCTTTCCATTGTTTGCCTGGATAAAAGCAAGGTCAGACTTTAGCTTTGCATTCATCAGGGTAGTATTCGCCTCTATATAGAAAGGAAATAGTTCATAACAAAATCAATAAAATGGTAATACATCAAAGTATAGAGTACAGTAAAATGTTTGGGCACGTTTAAGTGAACAGGCATTCACTACTCAAATGGGTCATTATAGGCACTAAAGAATTTGTATATCACTCACAATACCTTAAAATTGATATGCAATTTAAATGCATGCACTTTTAACATAAGTATTAAAAAAGGCAAATAGATAGAAATTTGTAGCTTAATTAAGAAGGTCCATAGAAAATAGAAAGCTGTGATTGGGGGATAGTGAGATGGAAACGTGGATGCCAATGACACCATGTGGTGTAAACAAACTTGCTTTACATAAACTCTTACATTATTATGTACATGTTCAGACTGGATATTCATAATAGAGCAAATGATTAAAAAAGCACGAAAATGGAATGTTCCTACTTATCTATTATTCATAGACTATACGAAAATCTTAGATAAAAATGTCACTAAAGAAAAGCTGGTAAATTATGCTTAAAAGAGGATTTCCGGGACACCTGGTAAGAGTAATTAAAAACATTTAGTTGTGACTAATCAAGAAAAACAAACCAAGGAGTGAAACAGACTGCCCATAGTACACACGAGTATATAGTGAGATGATGGCTGGGGGATGGATGCATGGATGGATGGATGGATGGATATATTCAGGATGGGGTGTACACGTGCACATATTTGTATCAGTTTTGAGGACAATCACCCAGTATATTTTTATAGTGTTTAACACCCACTTTTACTAGTTGCGGCACCGCAGGCGATGACACTGATGATACATGGAATAAAAATGAGCACCAGTGGAATGCGATAGCGGGGGAAACCGGACAACCCGGAGAAAACCCGCCCCTGCGCCACTTTATCTACCATAAATCTCACATACGGTCGCTTGAGATCGAACCCGGGCCGTGGTCTAACCACTCGGGATCCAGTATAATGTGTCGTTTTTCGCTACTTCCTAAAGCTATGCTCATGAGGAACATTTCACGATGTTTTTAGGACGGCTATTATTCCCTCTCTCAGACTTCGCTTGTTTAAGTTACAAGTCACACAGTAGACCCTGCTCTGCTCTCTGCCCTACCCGACTATAGGTGGTGTGACATATGTAAACACAGCAGATATAACTCAGGGCTGTTCAAAACGCATTTCGTCTCAGACTGGCATTCAGCGAGATCGTGGCATCGATTATTTCTGACCCTGGATTTTTCGGGGGTGTTCCCGGATCACTAGCAAATGTTAGGGAAGTATCTTTATTCCCCGAGCTCCCTTCATTTCAACTCCATTTCATCCAACCGGTCGCTTTCAGGGTTGTAAGTGTTGGCGAGGACTATGGTGGTGGTGCGCTTCCGTGGTGGGACTGTGCTCAATTTCGGCGGCGGGGTGGCATTGGAAGTCGTTTGTAGATCCAAGAAGTTTGGTCAGGCCCTGGACACGAGCTCCTAGTGCTGCCCGCTTCTAAATGAATTGTGTGGAGTATGCTAGGGACCCTCCACGGTAGATGTTTCCCCGCTGCCCCGTTTTGGCCGGCGTTTTGAAATTACACTCAACTCACCCTAATCTCTTTGGGTCTGAGTACAATAAACAAATGGCTACGATGCGAAATCTGCTCTGTAATCAAATACACACACGCACACACACTATCACAAATCTTTTAACAAATAAAATTAAATATCCTAGATTTTAATTGGTATCTATGTGTTTTTGTCCTACATATAAGTATTTTGAGTAGATTCAGTTCCTAGTCCTGAAGCCCACAAGTACATTTTATGGATAGGAAGGAAGGCTTTATCGTCTTGCGCGATAACAGGTACCACAACGCGAAGGCGAATGGAGATTTATTGACGTGGCCGTAGAATGTAAAGCTCCCAGATATGACATAAAAAACTGGTCGCGCAGAACACGTGTCAACAAGGAAATCCAATGAACATACAACCGCTGCGACATCATGCTTGCAGCCGGGCTCTTGTTAGCGCAGGACAGAGTGCAGATAAGCGGATGATTTTTCACTTCAGCGTACGTCAAGCTGCTCACAGGTCCTATATTTTCCATGTTCCCTTCTGCTCAGGAAACGTCCAAAGAATAAATGCTCCTTTAAAATATATGCCACACATATAAGCTTTCGTCTCCTCACTATTACAGTAATTACTTTCTCTATCGCTTATGTACAACGTACATCGCGGATAGGCGGCGTGCGTGAGTGGCTAGACCGCTCGCCTCCCATCTAGACGGCCCGGGTTCGACCACAAGCACCCGCATGTGGGATTCGTTGTGGACGAAACGGCGTCTGAGCGGGTTTTCTCCGGGCTTCCGGTTTTCCCCGCCACTCATTCTACCAATTGCTCCATCATCACCTTTCCAGTCATCAATTTCATATCATCCACTTCCTCATGTTCATGCCTGGCTACGGGCCGACCCCTCTTAACAGGTTCTCCATTCAATGGTTTCCTGCCGTTGGCTCCCCTTCAGGCTTCTAACCCCTAGGCATTGGCTTGTAAGTCCTAGGGGGTGTCAGTCCTACAAATAGAGGGAGGGTAAGCTGATTACGAAAAGAAACGGAATATCGAGGATAGAGAATGCATTGTATTCCACCCAAAAATTCGATATAGAAATTTCACTGGAAATATAGATATGTTATGAGTCCTCTTGGATTAAAAAAAAACATTTTTAGAAAAATATAGATATCGTTAAAACACACAAGTAATGTCACAAACTGTTTTCTTAAAGTGGCTGTTTCAGAGATATTCATTGTTATTGGTCTCAATTTGAACTATGTCCCTTTCTCAAACTGGAAGTCATCTTTCATTTCTTCTCTCTTGTTTTACTGCTGACCATTTAAAGCGAACCTAACTTCAATTGTTTCACCAGATTTTTAAAAAAAATCGACCATCGCTTTAGCCAAATTCCCTTATTTCCCTTCTCACAAAGAAACAAGTCATAAGATCAATTTTGCTAATGTTATCTCGAATAACATGATATAGTAAAAGAACAGTTTGAACGTGGAACAGCTAGAGGAAGTCATGTGAATGGACCAAATCAAATTTGTTTCTATTATGTATCTAGCAGGTAGAGCAAATATTGACGACAGTGACCTTTTGCCAATTACACTTCACTATACAAATAATTTCTTCTTAAAATGTTGAAATCAATTTAAAATGTCAATATACAATTTAAACAATAACTTAAAACCTCCGAGAAAAAAGGAATACCTAGCTTCTTGACACTTAGTAAATCTTTTGCATTTACAGTCCTAGAGGAACGAATGAGTTGAAGGAACTGCTGGAGGCAAGTGAGCTGCAGCCCGGTTACAGATGGCAGTATTCCTTTATAGTACCAGGCTTGACCATCCGACCACAGGAAGGTCCCTCTATGACATAAAATAAATATTAAAATATATTGCATTTTGTATATATTAGTGTGTGTGAGTTTTATATTTAAATTAAACTGATGTATACTTTGACTTGCACGAATGTGTCAAATGAATTTTTTAGTATTTAGCAATGACATAAGGTCTGTAGAGCCTGATGCTTTGGTATTTTACACTCTAGTACATAATTGTAAATGTTTGCATTGTAAATTCTACAACATATTTGTAAATATGTATTGTAATTTGTTGACATTTATGAAGAATATACATAATACAATAATCATATTTTAGTTGTTTTTTTTTTTTTTATAATTACTAGCAGTAACTATTATGTCGATAGTTAGAAAACGATCATCTGACAATACGTGCATGAAAAAAGTACTTATGCTTTTATAGAGCACATTAAGTACAGGCCTCAAAAGGAAATGGTGTGATTATATGTCTATTCTGCTGTTTTTGTAACCCATGCTTTTAGTACTAGTGCTTTAAACATTGTTTTTTACTTTCTCCATACGCACTATGTACATAGTGTATAGAGAAAGTATTACACTCCACCAAAAATTCGATACCCAGATTTCACCGGAAATATGTTTTAGGGTCCCCAATACCCAAAAAAAGCATTTTCACAAAAAGGTCCGTGTGTGTGTGTGTGTGTGTCCGTGTGTCCGTGTGTCTGTGAACGCGATAACTCAAAAACGAAAAGTCGGTAAAATACCAAACTTGGTATTTAAGTTTAGTATCTTCCAGGGATGCGACATGAAGATTTTGAGAAAAATCCCCCCACCCCAACTACCCTTTACATGGAACTTTTTTCGAAAATTTTGATTTTCTAAAAATGGCTCTAACGATTTTGATTAAAATTTCGGATATTAAACATATTTACCTGACAAATGTATATGTATATCTTGAATTTTCTGAAGAGTAGTTTATTCTGAATGAATTTTACTAATTTTTGAATAACTGCTAAACCGTAAGAGATGGACAAAAACTTACTAAACAAAAAATGTATAGCACATTAAAACACACAATTTATGTTATATACATTTTTTTCGTGGAGTTCGTCGTTTTTGTGACATTCTTTATTTTTGGTTACTGCTATGAAAAACGTATACTTTTCTCATACTGGAACTTGTCAACTCCTATCCATATAAACAAATGAACTTCATTGACATAGCAACCAGCTTTTGACTATCACTTTAACCTACGGTTGTCCGTTATTTCGCTTCTACTTACAAGGATGCTAGTAATAAGACTATTTCTACTAATTTTTTCTGATTAGCATAAAGTAAATAGAAGTATAAGCTTTTTAAGAATTCATTAAAGTTCGAAGGCTTTCACGGCCGGTGTTAGAATCACTTATAGAAAACAAAACCGGGCTTGTAGGCCGTGGTCCACTGGGCTTCTCCCTTCGTTCCCCAGACGCAGGCGAAACGTCTGGGGAACGAAGGGAAAAGCCCAGTGGACCACGGCCTACAAGCCCGGTTTTGTTTTCTATAAGTGATTTTTAAGAATTATTTGTTGCAGGGATATGGAGAAATTCATGTGAATGGTACACATCAGATTTTTTTTCGTAGTATACAAAACATATGTACACATGTATATGCCTTGACAAGTTCTATGTTCAGTGACTTCCTGGCCCAAACGAACCTACAGTATGCTTTCTAATCTAATCTAATCTTTCAAGATCAGTGTGGTGAGACAGCTGAGATTGTGTCCTCATACATTTTAAAGACTTTAAATGACTATATAATTGAAGCTAAAGCTGTAGGTTCATATGCCAACAATACTAACTGCAATTTCGGAGGGTGGGCAAGAAAAGGAAATAATAATGTTTATACTATTCTTCAGAATTCTTTAAATAAACCAATTGTAGGTGTAAGTTGCTTTGCACACCAAGTGAATAACTGTATACTTTGACTGTTTATCAGTTTGTATAGAAAGTGTTGTGCAGAAAACATATTCGTACTTCTACACATATACAGTGCGCGAAACATCTTTGCGTGAATGTTGTGAATTTGTGGAAATAGGGTATTCAAAACTGTTTTCATACAGTAAAACTAGATGGTTTTCTTTGCTGCCAGTTGTATAGTATACTAAAACTTTATCCAGCTTTAAAACCTTGCTTTAAATCACAGGAAAAGTATCCCACAACAATTAGATTGCTTTTTCATATTTTCTCTCCGAAATATGGCTCTATTTTGTGCATGTCAAGCAGCTGTATTTAATAATTTTGTTCATTTACTTGAAGGTCAAAATATTTCTATGGTAGAAGTTTGAGGGTTAATTAAAGGGCTGAAACAAAAATTGAATGAGCAAAAGGAATGTGCCTTTTTTTTTCTCTCTCTCTTGTAGTTCAGTCAGAACTAAAAAATCTTGAGGAGAGTGGATTAGTAGTCTAGATGAGAGGGGAGCGGTCAACCACTCGGCCACGGCGCCTCCAAAAAGATCATTACTTGCTTTTCAGTCATCTGATGTTTATTCTTCAGATAAGTTAAAAATTTAGTTGTTGAAATCATTCGCAATTACAATAGATATAAATCTGTGGTTAGCAGATTTCTGATCGTTGTCCATAAAATACCCCAGGACGATTAAATCAAGCTGAAGTAATTGCTATATTATTATAATGTAGTTTAAGAGACCATTACTTGCTTTTCAGTCATCTGATGTTTATTCTTCAGATAAGCTAGAAATTCAGCTGATGAAATCATTAGCAGAAGTAGATTCAATTACAATAAGTATAAATCTGTAGTTAGCACCACAGACTTGTGAACATTGTCCATAAAATACCCCAGGACGAGAACCTCTTCACAAAAAATTCAAGTTACACTTCTTATCAAACATGCAAACGTTTTAAATGTATGGTGTTTTAAATCTAAGGTATCAAGAGAAAACTTGAGAAAATAAAAATAATTGCAGTATTTTCCAATATAAAGGGCAGTTTTTATGTTGGAGAGATTTTCCTGAAAAGCAACGTGTCGGATCTTTACAAAATGCTGAATTTAAATGGTAACTTTGCAATGTGTCCGACTCATCGTCGTAGATTTGTAGTTCTCTCACTCTCCCCCCTCTCTCCCTCCCTCTCTCTCTCTCTTTCTCCCAAACACACACGGCGCTAACTAGAATTATTATTAGGATTCAGAGTAAATCTAAATACGTCTCCGGTGAAATCTCGATATCAGGCATTTGGGTCGAATTTAAGTAGGTTTAAAAAAGTAAATCCAAATATATGAGCTAGCAGATAACGAATTGTGATATAGCTACTGGGCTTTTCAGGAGCTTAATGCACTTTAACCGAGCACCTAGTTCTTGTCCATTTTCATAAATCAACTGGCATCACCACCATGCTAATTCGGTATAAACAAAGCGAGAGGTTCTTTGTTTCCTGGATTCTAAGGATAAACAGGTGTGTTGAGATATCTTACATCTTCTTTCACAAGGATTATGACCATCTACCTGTTTTGGCCTACTCCATCTCCAGATAAAAAATGGTCTGCCCATCTTTTCCTAGGTTTGGACTCTTGTGTAATATTCTTAAAGATGTGCGGCATGATATCTCCAATTATTTAAATATATATTTATAATTTGCATTACGCTTTGCAATTTCAATTGATTTTACTAGGAGCAGCTTAGTTGGTAATACTTATGGGGTGTCATCTCCCTGCTTTCAGACCAGAAGAGTAATTTTTACTTTCTCTAGCCCGCATGTACAATGTGCACAGTGGATAGAGAAGGTATTGTATTCTAACCAAAAATTCGATGTCGAGATTTCACCGGAGTCCTCTGAGTTCGAAAAAAGCATTTTTAGAAAGAGGTCCGTGTGTGTAGTCTGTCTGTCTGTCTGTCTGTCTGTCTGTCTGTCTGTCTGTGGTCAGCATAACTCAAAAACGAAAAGACCGTAAAATACCAATCTTGGTATGTAAGTTTGGTATCTTCCAAGGATACGACACGAAGATTTTCAAGAAAATCCCTCGACCACAAACTACCCTTTACATGGAAAAATTTTCGAAAATTTTGATTTTCTTAAAATTGGTTCTAAACATTTTGATTATAATCCCGTATATTAAATATATTTACATTCAAATAATATGTATCTCTTGAATTTTCTGGGAATAGTTTCTGAAGTCTTCGTTATTCTGGATTGATTTTACCGAATTTTGCTTAACTGCTCAACCGTAAGAGATAAACAAAAAGTTGCTGCACAAAACATGTAGATCTCGTCAAAATACACAATTTATATCCTTCATATTTTTGTTGTAGAGGTAACCGTTTCCGAGATATTCCTTTTGATTAGTTTCAATTGTAAAGTGCTTATATTTTCTCAGTCAGGAAGTGTACGTTTTTCTTTTGTTCTACCCCTGGCCGAGTAAAGAATCGATTTGCAATGACAAGCGGGTAACGACAGCTTTTAAAACGTCTATCACTAGCATACTGCATTCTTTTAGTTCCCTTCTACTTATAAGGAACTAAGTAATAAGAACATACTGCTAATGTTCATCTCGAATAGCATTATGTAGAAAGAAGAATAATCTTTTGTAAGAAGTTTGTTTGTAGAGCAGCTAGAGAAAGTCATGTGAGTGTAACACAAGACTCTTCATGTTACTATTCCTTAGATAAGTTGTCTGCACTGTGTTTGTTGAGTTTTGATGTTATATCCCTTAGATAAGTTGTCTGCACTGTGTTTGTTGAGTTTTGATGTTATATCCCTTAGATAAGTTGTCTGCACTGTGTTTGTTGAGTTTTGATGTTATATCCCTTAGATAAGTTGTCTGCACTGTGTTTGTTGAGTTTTGATGTTATATCCCTTAGATAAGTTGTCTGCACTGTGTTTGTTGAGTTTTCATGTTATATCCCTTAGATAAGTTGCCTGCACTGTGTTTGTTGAGTTTTCATGTTATATCCCTTAGATAAGTTGTCTGCACTGTGTTTGTTGAGTTTTCATGTTATATTCCTTAGATAAGTTGTCTGCACTGTGTTTGTTGAGTTTTCATGTTATGTCCCTTAGATAAGTTGTATGCACTGTGTTTGTTGAGTTTTCATGTTATATCCCTTAGATGAGTTGTCTGCACTGTGTTTGTTGAGTTTTCATGTTATATGCCTTAGATAAGTTGTCTGCACTGTGTTTGTTGAGTTTTCATGTTATATTCCTTAGATAAGTTGTCTGCACTGTGTTTGTTGAGTTTTGATGTTATATCCCTTAGATTAGTTGTCTGCACTGTGTTTGTTGAGTTTTGATGTTATATCCCTTAGATAAGTTGTCTGCACTGTGTTTGTTGAGTTTTCATGTTATATCCCTTAGATAAGTTGTCTGCACTGTGTTTGTTGAGTTTTGATGTTATATCCCTTAGATTAGTTGTCTGCACTGTGTTTGTTGAGTTTTGATGTTATATCCCTTAGATAAGTTGTCTGCACTGTGTTTGTTGAGTTTTGATGTTATATCCCTTAGATAAGTTGTCTGCACTGTGTTTGTTGAGTTTTGATGTTATATCCCTTAGATAAGTTGTCTGCACTGTGTTTGTTGAGTTTTGATGTTATATCCCTTAGATAAGTTGTCTGCACTGTGCCTATTGAGCCTCGTCTGCATAGTTGTGGACAGGTATGAGGCGTATTCAGAAAGCAATCACCTTTTACAGTACTGCTACTGTAAGGCCTTGTGAGCTCTCGCTGACATCCTTCATCCGTTATGTGCATTAAGATAGGTAAACTAGTTGAAGTCAAAAGATATGATGCAAATAGGTGTAAGTGTAACCTAAGGGCAGTAAAAATCTGTTGTTATTATTATTATTTATGTTTATTATGATTATTATTGTTGTTATTGTTCTTATAATTATTATTGTTATTATATTTGTTATTATTGTTATTATCATTCTGTTGTTATTCTTGTTATTCTTATGTTCTTGTTATTATTCTTGTTCTTGCTGTTGTTCTTGTTCTTATTCTTCTTGTTCTTGTTATTCTTGTTCTTGTTGTTCTTGTTCTTGTTGTTCTTGGTGTTGTACTTGTTGTTCTTGTTGTTCTTGTTGTTATTCTTGTCGTTCCTGATGTGCTGTTCTTGTTGTTCTTGTTGTTATTCTTGTTGTAATTCTTATTGTTCTTGTTATTATGCTTGTTATTCTTTTTGTTCTTGTTATTATTCTTCTTGTTCTTCTTGTTCTTGTTGTTGTCGTTCTTGTTATTGTTCTTGTTCTTGTTCTTTTTGTTCTTGTTGTTCTTGTTGTTCTTGTTCTTGTTGCTGTTCTTGTTGTTTTTGTTGTTGTTCTTGTTGTTGTTCTTGTTATCATGCTTGTTGTTATTCTTATTGTTCTTGTTATTATTCTTCTTGTTCTTCTTGTTGTTCTTGTTCTTATTGTTCTTGTTATTATGCTTGTTGTTATTCTTATTGTTCTTGTTATTATTCTTCTTGTTCTTCTTCTTGTTCTTGTTCTTATTGTTCTTGTTATTATGCTTGTTGTTATTCTTATTGTTCTTGTTATTATTCTTCTTGTTGTTCTTGTTCTTGTTGTTCTTGTTGTTGTCGTTCTTGTTGTTGTTCTTGTCGTTGTTGTTCTTGTTCTTGTTGTTCTTGTTCTTGTTCTTGTTGTTCTTGTTGTTATTGTTCTTGTTCTTGTTTTTGTTGTTGTTCTAGTTGTTGTTCTTGTTGTTCTTGTTGTTCTTGTTGTTCGTGTTGTTCTTGTTGTTCTTGTTCTTGTTGTTCTTGCTGTTCTTGTTCTTGTTGTTCTTGTTCTTGTTGTTTTTCTTGTTGTTCTTGTTCGTGTTTTTCTTGTTGTTCTTGTTGCTGTTATTGTTGTTCTTGTTTGTTGTTGTTGTTATTATTATTATTATTATTATTATTATTATTATTATTATTATTATTATTATTATAAGAATACAAGCACCCATAGGAGCACGTCTGCTTTAGCCTCGTAGTTACCTGCAGGTCTGAAATATTTAAGAAGCCCAATAGGCCAACCAGTCTGTCACTCGTTTTCTGAATGCAAGGAACGTGAAACTAGTAGAAATCCATCATCAATTGTGTCAGCTCTACGAAAGAATGCAGCGTGAAAAGGAATGGATGGGGAAGTATAAGGACAGTGTTCACGATTAACCAAAGAGCAATCGACCATCGATTGTGAACGGACATTTGGTGCCAATTACGGAAAAGTGCCAAGAGCGCCAACGGAGAATAGAGGAATCACAAACCCCGCAAATATACAAAATAAATGTACCAGAATGGTCCAAAATTTAAAAGAAAGACTCCAAAATTTAAAACATTAGTTTATTATCTCCAACATTAAAAGCATCTAAAATAACTAAATCTACAAAAGTGAAGAAGAAAACTAAAAAGAAAGACAAACATCTGATGTGTTCCATTCACATAACTTTCTCTAGCTGTTACAAATACAAACTGTTCTTACAAAGGATTATTCTTTTATCTACACTATGCTAATCGAGATAAATATCAGTAAAATTATTCTTATTGCTTACTTCCTTTTAGATAGAAGGAAAATAAGAGAATATAGTAACCTAAAGTGATTATCAAATCCTTTAAAAGCTCACCGCTATGTGAAACTACTGAGGTTCGATTCGCTTTGTATGATCCCGTTTGAGGAAAGTATCTTAGGTATTTTAAAGTTGAAATAAATAACAAGTAATATCTCAGAAACAGTCATTCTACAAAAAAGCGTATCTATATAACATAAATTATGTGTTTTAACGAGATCTACATTTTTTGTTTAGCAAGCTTTTGTCTATCTCTTACAGTTTACTAGTTATGCAAAATTCCGCAAAATTCATCCGGAATAAAGAGACCTTTAGACACTATTTCCAGACAATTCAAGATATACATATTATTTGTGGTGTAAATATCTTCAATATATGATATTTAAATCAATGCATTAGAGCCACTTTTCAGAAAAACAGAAATTTTGAAAATTTCTCCGTGTAAAGGATAGTTGGAGTGGGGGAGTTTCTTGAAAATCTTCGTGTCGCATCATTGGAAGACACTAAACCTAAATTCCTAATTTGGTATTTAACGGACTTTTCATTTTTGAGCTATGCTGTCCACGGACACTTGTCAACTCCTAGTCACGCGAAGAAACGCATTTCAATTGCATTTTAAAACATTTGACTATTGGTTTAGCCTAATGTACTGCTTTATTTCAGTTCTACTTGTAAGTAACTAAGTAATAAGACCGTTTCTGCTAATGTTTATTTCGATTAACATGAAGTAGGTGGAAGAATGAGCTTACTAACAATAATTTGTTACAGAAATGTAGAGAAAGTCATGTGAATGGAATACATCAGATGTCTTCATGTATTGATTTATTCTGCTAAACATATTCTGCGTGATGCTTACAATGCTAATAGCCTGAACCAATACATACTCTTGTGTTATGTTTTTCTTACGGTGTTTTATGTTGTATTTTATTCTGCTAAGCTTATACTACGTAATAAAATTAATGCTAATGCAGTGAAAGACGTACTGTCATGTTTACATATTTTTGATACGATGTTTTTATGTATGTTGTTTTCTGCTGAGCGTATACTGCGTAATAATATTAATGATAATGATCCAATGAAACAATAAGTTCTCTCATGTTTGTATATTTTTCATTACGATGTTTTCATGTTTGTTTTTGTATTGTTATTATTCTGCTAAGCATATACCGTATAAAAATGCTATGACAATAATAAGTGAAACACTACGTTCTCTCGTGTTTGAATGTTTTTCGTTACGACGTGTTCACCTTAGATTTATTCTGTTAAGTGTATACTATTAATGCATAAATGATAACATGGTTAAACACTACATGCCTCCGTGTTTGTATATTTTAGTCACGATTTTTCATGTATTGTTTTATTCTGCTAAGCTTATGATACGTAATAATATTAATGATACTAATAAGTGAGACACTGCGTGATTTCAAGTTTGCGTATTTTTGTTACGGTGTTTTCATGTTTTGTTTCATTCTGCTAAGCGTATACTGCATAACATCAATAATAATAATAATAATAATAATAATAATAATAATAATAATAATAATAATAATAATATAGTAAAACATACGCTCTCTCGTGTTATTACGTATGTTTTCACTTTTTTCATTTATTAAACTAAACGTATACTATGAGTTATAGTATAGTGAAACGATACGTATTTTGATGTTTTCACGCTTTATTTAATTCTGCTAAGCGAAAAATTAAAACAATAATATACTAACTTTAGTACACACCAGTTTGTAAGCTAGAAGTATTTTGGTCTATCAAAGACAGATGATCATCATGGTCGTCGTCATTGTCAATTAATAGTGGTGACGTAACATGGGAGGAATTATATTTATATTTAGATTCTATAACAAATGTCTGTGAATTGTGCTTAATTTAACTTTAGGTTGCTTTAGCAAGAATAATAAAAGTGCTCAAATTCCTTTTTCTGTATGATTACTGTTTAAACTGGCGTAAGCGTTTGGTTTCTAGGTTTAATTTTATTAAATATTATTCAATATTTCACAGACACGTATACATTGTTTTTTCTTGCTGGCACCGCGGAGGTTCAGGTTCGATTATCGGGATGGTCGCCCTGACCATGTGTTTCTTACTTGTTTTCCTGGTTGGTGGGTGAATGCTGTGGTGGTTCCTTATCTACACGAATTCCTGTCATCTCGCTCTCTTTCATTTCGTTTCCTCTTCAATGCTTTAGCTGGGCTTAGGCAGTGCAGATTGTCGCTAATTGTAAGTTCTTCTCGGTCGTGCCATATGGTTACCTTTCTTTGAGCTGCTGAGTTGAATACTCCCGATTCCGCCAGAGGGAAGTCTTCTCTCAGCAACCTGATGTAGTGATCGGTTTTCCAAGCTTGGAATCATGATGGACTATGCGCGTCTCTCTGATCTGTCTAATTGTAGCCTATAGCCTCTTCTATAATTCTTTTTCTTCCGTCGCCCCTGGGGGATAGGGAGTGGACATAAAGTATTGGTGCGAGGTAAGAGAGGTCTCCCTCTCCGTTATCTAGTCATTGTGATCATAGGACAGTGGTCCTCCGTGGTCTGGGAGTAACATATCAGCATCTGGTTCCCAAGCTCAGGGGTTCAAACCCGGCGGAGTAGGATGGAATTTTCAATCGTAAAAATTCTTAGCTTGGCTTACTTCGGGAGGGAAGTAAAGCCGTTCTTCCCGTGTCTTAGAGGTCTCTGAGCAAAATTAATTTATATTTAACACTCAATTTAGAATGGGATGCTACGACCCGTAACAGTTAAATAAAATAGTAATAATAAATAAAACTCAGTTTAATTTAATTCGTCATAGGATGCCAATACTTAGAACACTATTAACACTTAAATGAGTAGCTAAGGAACAGTGAGCACGTATAACTAAACGCCAAGAATGTTTTTAAAGCCATTTCTTTCGCCAAGTGTCGCTGGAGTGAAGGTTATTTTCTCAGAACTGCCGCCCCTGGGGCTTGTTATTTCCTATTGTGCAACAAGAAATGTCTCATTGCTCTGCCCGTATGCTCTGTGCTTTTCAACCGAGTTAATGGCGCACCAACATCGCAAATCCAACAAAGGGGTTATTTGATGTGGTGATAACATTGCAAAGGTCATTTTCTCGTCGAGAGTAATAATGTGCCCTCTGCACAAAAGAAAATGAAATAATATTGCATTTCCACAGCCATTGACGTCATTCAAATGGAGTGAGCAAAAGAAAAAAGGCAGGTAGGAATTCAAGAATTATATACGAGGAAAGATGCCTTTGTGGTTATGCATTCGGTTCTAGAAGTACTTCTCATCATCCCGCTAAACGCTTTTCGTCTTTAATATGCCATTACCTTCCCGCTTAAATTTTTATTGCTTTTTGTTTTTTCCATCACGATGTACGATGGTCTCTTTCTGCAGCTTAATTTTCTTGCTGGCGTTTCTCTAGAAAGGTATGCTTTCTGATACCATATAACATGATAACAAAACTAGTTCTACATATAGACATCTCACTTTAAATATTATACGACAGCCAATAAGTGCCACTATTATCTCCAAGTATGCCTTACATTAAGACGTTTATGAAACGTTGATTTCTCTATCAACATTATTTAAAAAATCTGATGAATTGCATTACATGACTTTCTCTACATATCTGTAAGAAATGGTGGTTAAAAAGCTTATTCTTCTATCTACCTTATGCTAATCGAGATAATCATTAGCAGAAATCGTCTTTATTACTTACTTTCTTATAAGAAGAAGGGAAATAAGTGAAAAACTGGGCTAGGGCCATCGTCATATCTTTTAAAAGCTGGCTACCATATGGCTGAAATAGATTTCTTTGGATTGCAGAAGTTTACAAATTCCCGTAAGAGAAAAGTTTTAAGCGTTTAAAACTGAAACTAATAACTGGCATATCTCGTAAATGGTGAACTCAATGAAAAAAATGTATAGTATGACAAAAATTGAGTGTTTTAACGAGTTATATATCCTTTGTGTAGCAAGGTTTTGTCTATCTTTTACGGTTTACTAGTTATACAAAATTCAGAAAAATTGATCCAGAATTAAGAAGTTTTCGAAGGCTAACCCCAGAAAATTTCTGATTATATTTTATTTGTCATGTAAATATATTTAATGTGCGGTAGTTTAATCAAAATTGTTAGAGTCATTTTGAGAAAAATCAGAGTTTTCGATTTTTTCCCCATGTAACGGGTAGTTTGGGGTGTGAAAATAATCGTGTCGCATCCTTGGAGGATACTAAACTTAAATACCAAGTTTAGTATTTTACCGACATTTCTTTTTTGATAGCTATAACGATTTTGATTAAAATACTGTATACTAAAGCTATTTACACCACTAATAAAATGTATATCCTGAATTTTCTGGTAATAGCTTCTGAAGACCTGTTTTTCTGGATGAATTTTGCTAAATTTTGTATAACTGGTAAGTCGTAAGAGACAGAGAATGTAAATCTCACTAAAACACACAATTTATGTGATATAATTCTTTTGCACAACTGACCGTTTCTGAGGTATCTCTTGTTATTGATTTCAATTTTAAACCACGCATCTTCTCAAACGGAATCACCTTTCGCTTCATCTCTCTTTTGTTTTTCTGGAAAGAGAAAGCAACCCGAACCTTTATTATTCAAATATCCACCGGTTTTTAAAATATTTATTGTTGCTTTAGCCTGACGTATTCCCTTATTTTCCTTCTCTTGATAAGTAACTAAATAGTAAGACCATTCTGTTAATGTTTACCCGTTTAGCATAATGTACGTCGAAGAACAATATAAGAATAGCTTTCGAAGACCAGGTAAGGAAAGTCATGGAAATGGAACACATCAGATATATATGTATATATATATATATATATATATATATATATTTTTTTGGCAAAGCTTTTCCTTAGGCAGTTTGAGTGCAGTGTAGCAGTTCTTGACTCTTAATAGCAAGGGTGCTACACCAAAAATTATACGTGAGACCGATTTTTCCTCGTCATAATCTACATTTGGGTTCATCTGTAGATGTATCCCCAAATGGCAGTGCCCGGTACCACTCTGATTTAATTTCTGCTCAATTGATATATGCCTGCAGTTAGGTAATTTCGGCGTAATTCCCTCTACCATATCTTTAATGTGTTGTCCATTCAATTGGGTCCATCCTCTTTGGTGACTTTGAATTATCCACCTAATGACGTGGTTGTACCAAATAGTACTTAAGACTAGTTGTTCAGATGCATTTATAAACAAGTCATCTGCTCCCTCATTGCCCCCTCATCTTATCCGAGTGTTGTTACCCTGGACGACATTGTCAGTTACATGAGGCTCTGTAAGTAATTCCAGATAAAGTGTGAATTGATCTTGTAGCTTTATGGCTTCCTAGTTGTCTCATAGAATCCAGAGTGGGTACTTTGTATCCCTTACTAATATCCTTCCATAAGCAGGTTTGTGTTTCATGGATTTCAGCTTCGAATAGCATGGCGAATGTCACATTTGGTCTCGGATTTTGGATCCTGATCCACTGCCAGTTTTGGACCCATCTAGGAACCAGATTAGGTATGTTGCGTGTCAGTGATTTTACTTTTGCCTCCATTTATTTGAACGTCGAAAGGTTTGTTAATGGATGTTTGAGGTGGCATGGCATTTCTGACCATTTTAAGAAGTCATTATTCTGGTGTCCATTGATATTAGTTCACCCTAGTTTCCATTTTGTTTCAATCTATGGGCTACCACCCCTGATCTACCTTCGATAAAACATATACAAGAAAGCAAGTCCATTATAGCTTCCTTTGGGTTATGTAGGTTTACTTTCGTTACCGTAGTAATACTGAGACAGGCAAGTATAGAGGCAGTGATGTATTCCACTCAAAAATTTGGTACCGAGATTTCACCGGAAATATGTTTTGAGGTCCCCTGAGTCAACATTTTTTTTAGAAAAAGGTCCTTGTATGCCTTGGGCAGCATAGTCCAAAACAAAAAGTTGGTTAAATACCAAATTTGGTATTGAAGACATGCGACATGCGACCCGAAGATTTCAAGAATATCCCCCACCCCCAACTATCCTTTACATGGAATCTTTTTCGAAAATGTATTTTCTCAAAAATGGTTTCTAACAATTTAATTAAAATACATTATGTTTAAAATATTTTTACGGCAAACGAAATGTATATCTTGAATTTTCTGTGAATAGGCTTTGAAGACCTCTTCATTCTGAATGACTTTTGTGTAACTGATAAACCGTAAGAGATATACAAAAACTTACCACACAAAAATGTAGATCTTATTAAAACACACAATTTATGTCGTATGCCTTCTCTTTTTTTCTCTCTTTTTTTCGGTAGAGTTAACCGTTTTCGAGATATTCCGGATTATTGATTTCAATTTTAAGCCAATTAAACTTTTCTCAGACGGGAACACATATTTCTTCTCGTTTCTCGTTTGTTTACTCTTGACAAGCAAATATATTGGAATTTCGATTGTTTCACATAGCGAAGGGCTTTTAAAGGACAAGACTATCGCTTTAGCCTGTGCATTTTCTTATTTTCCTTCTAATGACAAGGAAGTTAGTAATAAGAAACTTGAATATATTCATATACATTTTATATTTTTGACAGTTTGTTATTCTTTCGTTTATTTTATTATGTTTTATGAGGGGATTTTAATTTAGATCTATATATAGGACTTCAAGATATACATTTCATTAGGCATATTATCCTAAACATATGGTATTTTATCAAACCGTTGGAGCCAATTTTATGAAAACTAGACTTTTTGGAAAAATGCAACATGTAAAGAAAGGGTAGCTGGGATAGAGGATTTTCCTGAAAATCTTGTCGCAGTCTTGGAAAATCCTAACTTAAATACCAAGTCTAGTGTTTAACGGACTTTTCGTTTTTGAGTTATGCTGGCCCCGTAAACACAACACACACACACTGACAGACACACACATAAACG